>WNKI01000001.1:6684297-6772563 GCA_015350385.1 Aculops lycopersici | reverse complement strand
AGAGAGAGAGAGAGAGCAGACTTCTATTAGAGGGTGAGCGCTTAGCTAACTCATCCATTCATAATGATGAGACTGATGAAATTTATTATGAAATTGCAACTGAAAGTTGGATATAATGATATTGATAGTATCAATAATCATGTTAAAACTTTTTGAAAAGTCTCACTCTCCTGCTTATTGGTACATGGTGCTTTGTGCACGATTAATGTAATTCAATAACTACTATATAGCTACGTGATACAACTAATCTGATAATCAGAGTCACAATCTAGATTCAGACTTGTCAATGTTGTGTAATGGATTTTGGTTGCTAGTTCCGATTCATTTCACTTGCCTACAACTTCACAAAAGTTTGGCTTGCTTTCGTAATATGTGTTCAGATCATTCGAGGCTTTTGATGGCTGTGTCTTGGTATTTGTGTGTGTGGTTTGGAGATAAGATTAAATCTAGATCTAGATCAGATACTCGTACCAATCTGGTAGTCGTGGGTTCCTGCGTGAGTTCGGTAGTGTTTCGAGGATGTTTGATTGAAAACGGGTAGCACTTCGTTGGCCTCGCTAGATAGAACCTTCAAGTAGATTATTGCGTCGGTTCCGTAACCCTCGTATGAACAAACTACCAGGTCGCCCTGTAGGTACCTTGCATATAGTCGCGATAGCGGCAAACCATAACCGTAACCCGCTAACGGTGTCGAGTTAGCATCATTGATTGAGGGTCTAGGTGCGGTACTATACATATACAAGAACAAATTATCCGTTAATGACCTAGAGATACCACCGCCACGATCACTAATTTTGATGGTGAGATCCTCTTTTCCCTTAACTATAAGCAATTTAACAGGCGGTAAATCGTCATCTTCCGTGTGAGTCTCGACAACCGCACGCATAGAGTTTTTGAGCAACTCGAAAGCCATATGATAAAGATGGGATGGCACGTAAACAATTGAAACTGGACCCTTGACGTCATCGCAATTCTTGGTTTCAACATGAATCTCTGGCGAGCGCATGTAATATTGATCACATAAAAACTTGGCATTCTCATAAGCATCCTGAACCACATCGGTGACTACACAATTTGGATCAATACAACCAACATGCCGCGGATGACCAGGTAAATCGGCACCGAATAGAGCTGCGTGCTGGTTGATTAACATCCTGATGCTAATACGGCTAAGATAAAATCTATGTAGAAAGTATTGGGTACTATGCTCCGTTTGAGTGTCTACATTCTCGCTTTCCTTCAACTCAATGACACCTTGCGCCATGGTTTGAACTACATTCGAATGACGATTTCTTATCTTGATCAATGTTTCACAAAAATCCTCCAAATTCTTATGACTATCCGACTTAACCTTTTCGAAAGCTAGAATCTCCTCGAAACTACGCAAGTACCAATTTTGGACTGTCATAACTGATGGCATTCGAAGCAAATTTTCTGGTAACAAACTGAATTCCTTCATGATATTAGCCAACCTCACAGGTAGCTCTTTCCTAAGAAATATAAATGATTTCTTCTCACATGCTTGCTGACCAAAATCCATAAATTTCTTGATGGATAGTGGTGATGGATTGAATCTGGAATAATAATCCAACAAGAGACTAATGTTGGTCATTAGCGGTCTTGTTAGTCGCATGATGAAATGTGTATATTATTGTTCCTGTTTATATGACTATTTTTATTTTGTATCCAATCTAATATGAAATTCTTCCTCTTTTCCTTATTACAACCTGAAAGTTAATTCAATAGTTAAGGTCGTCAATATAATAATATAATATCTAATCTATCTGTCTAATTAGATGTCGTCTCGTTCGTTTCGGTAATCGATTCATAAAGTAGAGTAAATCTTGAAAATTTTTGAAAGCTCTTCGTGAAAATCACTCATCTACTTGTGGTTGCGAAGAATCTAGTATCTATCGCTCGCCTTAATCTTCTATCTAAAATTTTAAGTAATATCTCTTTCGTTAGCTATATCTACCTCTAATATTCAATGACCAAATGGATCGTTTTATTACGACATTGGGGTTAGTGAACAACTATTAGTTAGATTATGAGCTATAGGAATCAAGATAAGGTTCGCGTAGTAGTAGTCGTCGTTGTTGTCGCTGCCGCTATTGTATAGACTGCAGCTTAGATTTAGTTGTGGATCAACTTAACGCTTCAATACAACTGGATGATTGACAACAATTGCAATTTTGCGCTTGATTGACGGATCCGTCGGTCAACAACGAGTTGTTGTTGTTGTTGCCGCGTTCTTCTGGTTCCTGTTGCTAATGGGATGGTTGTTGTGAATTGTTTTCGGTAAACTTTGTTTGGAATCATTAGTGGCTACGTTCTAGTTTTTAGGCTTTCACTGATTTGGACCATTTCTAGATCTAAAAATTGTCGATGATGGTAGAAATAACTTGCAAATTTTTCATAAGTTTGTTTGTTTGTTTGTATGATTTGTTTTAAATCTCAGAATATGAAGTGTAAAGTAAGATAGTGTTTTCATCTAAGCACCAGGGCTATAGACTTGGAATCTATTGGAACACATGAGAGAGGCAATAAATGAGTTGATGTTTTCCTCTTTGCACGACGCTGTCGTCGTCGTCGTCGTCGTCGTCGTCGTCGTCGGCGAAAACGCGCTGAGTAAATCCTATGGAGTTTTGTGCGTCATACGAAGCCGCTAACGGTGTTCTCTGTGGTATGTAAACAACAACCAATCAGCCAGCCAGCTAGTCGCCAAGGAATAGTAACAACAACAACAGCAACAGTGGAAGCAAAACTCTACAGTAAAAATGGTAAAAATCGTACAGGGTGCCCCAGCTATCTTAGACAACCTCTTTCCCGAACAAATCCCGAAATAGGGGGAGTAGGTTGCTGAAATTTTGAGGGGGTCGATAAAAGGCAAAGAGATTCTCCTGTGCCAAAAATCAGCTTTCTTCGCGTGCGCTTTCAAGTTGTATCAAAAAGAGTCATAAAAACGCATACAAAATCGAGCAATCGCGAGTACAAGTGCGAGTTTCCCATAGACGCTAACGTTAAATGACGTTTGGCGCGGGACTAGAAAGCACATGCGCAGAGGGCTGATTTTTGGCACAGGAGATTCTCTTTGCCTTTTATCGACCCCCTCAAAATTTCAGCAACCTACTCCCCCTGTTTCGGGAGTTATTCGGGAAAGAGGTTGTCTAAGATAGCCGGCACGCCCTGTATACGATTTGTGGCCGTCGGCCGGTTCGTGTTATTTTCAATTTTTCAATGCACTTGTCCATGTGATATCTGCGCTTCCATCTGCCCAAAGTAAACTGCTGTATTTCTTTCGAGCTGGCTTCTCTAATAGTGTTCCTCTGGTAGGCAATGTTACCAAAGCAAAGAGTTGACTCAGGACAAGAGAATTGCAGCTCGACATGGCGGGCTATTTACCATTCATCTGCTGGTGGTGTAAATTTTCCTCTTGCCTGCAGTGCAATTGCAATCTTAAGACTGCATCGGTACGGTGTAAAGCATATGGAAACACGATAAGTGTAATGTGGGAATGGCAAGACGCCTGCTATGAGTGGGCCGGTTTCTTCTTCCTTTCGTTAGCTCGCTTCGGCTTGACTGCTGGGCGAGCTCGCGCTCGTGCACATGGAGGAGACGCATGCGCGCGAACTGCTTTCCCCCTCTACCTATTGCTTTCCTTGTGTAAACTATTCATTCAGGATTTAATAGTTCTTTTAGTGCCTCCCCCTTGCACATAGTCACTATACGCACTGGTAGCAACCAGTGAATTTTGGGTATCAAAACGAGTCAATTTGGTGTTAAACCGAAAACTAGCAACATCAAATGGACAAATCAACACCAAGAAGTTATATATAACTTACAAGAATATAAAATCATAAACGAAGTTGACTAAACCAGCTAAACTCCTCAGGGAGAACCAGACAAGACGAAAGATAGAGAGAAAAACATTTCGAAATGACCCCAGCTAGACTTCCGCGGTCAAGCCAAGATATGGCCACAACAACCATTCTACTAATAATTGTATTATTATCCTATCTATCATTGAATTCCTCTACATCATTAGTGAGCTCTGCAAGATCAAAGGAATATTTCTACACGCGGACCCGCGAGGATCCGCAACATTTGAGGATCTCAGAGGAATTCAAGAATCAATATTTGGATGAGGTTAAGTATGAGTCAAAGATTAACGGAACCAAGTATGAATATTACAAGTCGACATTGTCCATGTCGCACGACGAGCTGGTTTTTGAAACCATTGACAAAATCTTTCGCCACCGTTTGTCGCCATTCTATTTGCATCATTATGATAACGAGGAGGACAAGCGGCGAGCCTCAGACTCGCGACTAGTGTCGCCAGAGGCCTGCGCAAAGGATTTGCTATATTTAGTTGACAAACTACCTAAGAAAAAGTATCAATCTAATAGTTATACCGACAATGTTAATATGAACGACGAAGACCACCTGACCCCCGAGCTGACGGCCTTCTTCGACTCCTATGCTCGACAAGAGGCTGGCCTCCTGATGGGCAACACCTACTGGGTGGGCGCCTATGACCAGTGTGTCAATAGACACATTTTTGAGTTGACCAATTCTCATCCATCCCGTGAATCTCAACACAAGTTCTTGACTATGACTGATTCAAGAGAAAGCGGATCGACCATTGCGCGCCGTCAACAGGTCGGCGAGGATCCGGATCAAAAAGTCGTCGACTTCAAGGGAAGGTATTGTGTGTCTGCTTTAAAGGCACCATCATGGGATGCAGCCATCAAACAGAAGAAGTTGAAGGCGAGAAGTTACTTCAAATCAGAGAGGACATTTAATGATTATGCCAAATTATTCAGGCTTCAAGTGGGAATATGTCTACCCAGTTCTTGCGATTCAACAGCCCTAGATCGACACGCAGATGAGATCAAGTTGCTGACAAGCGCGCATTTGGAACAACGATTCGCGGACTATGAGCTCGTGGATCTTTACTGTTTACCTGACGAAACGAGCCCGTTGAGATCGTTGACGCAGTCCACTAGTGCGCTCAACTTTATCATCCTGATGAGTGTATGGCTAACCACTCTTTTCCTTGCAACATTAGCTGATGTATTTGAGTTTGTGGACTCACTTGAAGCTACAGCTAAAAACTCCGGTGACGCGAAGAAGCACAGGAAACTAAGGCAACTTGTTGAATGGCTCTCATTGCGTGCTAATTACCGAAAGCTTATGCGTGTGGCGGACGAACATGCAACTGAAAAAACAGACTCAAGCTCTGCTAATGCCAAGGAGAATATCAAAGAGTCCAAACAATTAGATACTCAAGAGACAGCACAAACAGAAGAGAAAACGGCACCACAAGATGACAAGACTAAAAAGGATTCAAAATCTTCTCAGGTGTCATCAAATCACGCCGACGATAAAGAAGAGCTGAGGATCAACCTGAGATTTCTCAATGCCTTCAAGGCTCTAATCATGTTTTGGATTGTCAATGGGCACATCATGCTACTGATGATTCAAACTGCAAAGAACATCCTCTATTCGGATGCGCTACTCAACGGATTGATGCACTTCCTGATTGGTGCCACTTTTGGTGTCGACCTCTTCTTCACAATGACCGGCTTCCTAACCTCTTATTTAATTTTCAACTCCGGCCACGCCTACAAGATGAAACCAGCCACTTGGTTATATTTATCCTTCCACAGGTATTGGCGATTGGCGCCCATGTACCTACTGGCATTTTGGTTTAGTAAATCGGTTGTACAATTGATGGGAAGTGGACCGCTATGGGATTATGGAACGAGTGCCATGACGTTCAGAGGACTGTGCAACACTGAGAGTTGGTGGTATCCACTAACTCTGACCTCCAATTTGCACGGTCTCTTTGAGGAATGCATGATAACCTCGTGGTACATCAGCTGTGATATGCAATTTTGGTTATTGAGTCCAATATTTATCCATCTGTTGGCCAAGAGTCCGGCAGCCGGTTGGGTTGCATCATTGTCTGTAATATTCATGTCGCTCAAGGTTAGATACGACTCGCTACTAGGCGATCCTTCGGCTCGCCACGACGAGTTAGTTCAGCCGAGAGCTGACATATTCATGCGAGTTAGTCATGATATGCCAACACTTTACACTCATCCTCACTTCCGTATTCCAACTTACATTGTAGGTTTATTGGCTGGCCATTACGTATATATGATCAAGTCTGGAAAATGGCACTCGTCTGTTGCTGAATTGTTTAGACGAGAACAGGAAGTACGCGATTCACTGGTTAGAACGCAAGGGTTGGAATCAAAACAACAGGTAGTTGATCAGCAAACAGGTAACGAGAAGGAGCAGAGGATTGGAAACGAATGTGATCAGCTCGAGGGAGAGCCAAAGCAAACATGTGATAGTACCACTAATGAGAGTGTCAGAAATGAGGTTCTCAAAGAGACAAGTGAGAAAAAAATTGAGAAAAACAAAAAGGACGAGGGAAGGTGGAAGCGCAATGCCATGGCCTATGGGGGAGTTTTCCTGATTTTGATCATGTCATTCATCTCCTACCTACTGGCTAATTATTTCCCAAACTCATTTCTCAGATACTCAAAAGAAATCTCGGCCATTGCTTATTCAGTTGACCATCTGATGATGGCCGTCGGCGCCTCGCTACTAATTACATCTCTTTGCTTCGGCCAATGGTCTAATTTAGTGAAAATTTTATCGCATCCAAATTGGACAAGATTATCAAAACTTAACTACGCCTTACTACTATTACAATGTGAGGCGATCTATTTTCAAATCTTCCGCTACGAGCAAGTGCCGGTGGCAGGAACTAGGGAGCTCATTAATATATTGTTCAATCTTCTAGTCACACTATACCCATTGGCCTTTGTGGCAACGCTAGTGTTTGAGTTTCCACTAGCAAATTTGGAGAAGTTAATCCTTCCGGCTGGCGGAAAGAGTAAAAATCAGCAACAGAAGCAAAAACAACAACACACGGCCGCCTCCACGGAAACCGCCTGCAATTGAGCGCGGCAAGAGGTTGGAGAACTGAATTTAGATCGCACTGTCAGTGGCAAGACCACACTGGCAAGACGCTGATTGTTAGCATGCAAGCAGCAAAAGAGACATTCAAAGCGCATATCAAGTGAGCAAACTAGCAACAGAGTGAAGTACAAGCGGACGCGCG
The DNA here is from genome assembly GCA_015350385.1 of Aculops lycopersici. NCBI lineage: Eukaryota > Metazoa > Arthropoda > Arachnida > Trombidiformes > Eriophyidae > Aculops > Aculops lycopersici. The sequence continues at coordinate 6,765,425 of WNKI01000001.1, read as the reverse complement.
GTGAACTCGATCCCTGCTTGCCCTTGACGGGCGAGCAACAGGCAGTTAGAGGCGGCTCGCTTTCACCTCTCGTCGGCTCAGTTGTTGTTGCTGTTGTTCAATAACGTTGCGCCCAAAGCGCACGTATACTTCCGTACCACTGCCACCACACTATGTATCCAAGCCACCAAGATCCAGTTATAAATACTATTATTTCAGCTGTCGTTGTCATAGATCCACAGATACATGGCACGCCAAAAACAAACGAGTTGAGAAACCAGGAAGGAAGGAAGGAAGGGTGTACAAATGCATGGATAGTCTAGAATAAAATTTATAAACCAGAGACGACCAAGACACACGAACTAAACCAACTGACAATACGCGAGAACGACGAGAGACCCACCAAAGAGCGCGTTCGACTAGCTAGACTAATAATGAACTGAATCAAACTGAAACTCAAACAGAGATCCACCAACGAGTCAGACCCCTAATTTAACCTCCTTTGCTTTTGTTCTATTTTTTCTCCCCCTCCCCCCTAAGAGAGTGCCAGTTACCTGTGGGGCTTCCATGTATCCACTTGTTGTTGCGCGCGACGAATTAAGAGCGCTTATTTCTCGTCTTCGTCTGACTGACGGTTTCTCACTAGCAAGCAAGCTAACTCAAGACACTTGCCTAGACCGATATTAAGCTAAAGATCGAGCGCCGATACAACGTGTTAACTTCCAGGTGCTCTTTTCAAAATGAACGATGGAAGCTGGAAATTGTATACTTTGTTTTTGTACACTAACTTTCCCTCCAAGTTGCATTGTATGATTTGGAGTCTACTTCACTTGCGTGTGTCATCATTTTTATTTTTAATCCTCCCTCTCTCACTCCCTTCCTCCACCTCTCGTTAACTTGACACTTGCTCATCAGCAACGAACTAAATCAAATATTTCACCCACTTGGTGGTGGTGGTGGTGGTGGTGGTGAAGTAATTTCTTGTGAAACAACAGGTGTCGGTTCCTCGACGAGTGTGTTAGGTTCAGGTGCGGATGTAGGTGTGGTACTCGGGCTACGCGAAAAGAATTGCGTTGCTCTCGTTACCGCCGATACAAGTCTCCACCCAAGACGACTTTTCACCTCGGGCACATATTGTTTTAGTGCCTTACGGAATTCAAACAATCCTTTTGATTTTAAATGAGTATCAGTCGGTTTTGTAGCTGGAATAGCTGATCTCAAATCATAACTAGAGTAAACGGGCCGATCAAGTAAAGGCTGAATATCCCTGTAGTTGGGTCCAATTGATTCGGCAGTTTTTGAGTCACCAACTCTCTTAAATTGACTTAGCTCAATTAAACTACTCTGGCTCAGGTAAACGGGTTGTGCCATAATGACCCAAGTGACGACTTCATAGCATGGGGGCGTGGTTAACGATCCATTGTAAGTGAAGAAGCTAGCAGTGTTATCGGGTAGCAGGTTGATTAGATGTTCCGGATGATCGCACTTCGATTGACTATCTGTTCCATTGACCTTGGAGGCAGCTGCGACAAGTGGCTCCAACTTATTGTGATCCATTTGATCGGATTCAATCAAAACTCCAATGACAACCACCGAGTTTTCAATCGATCCAATATCCTCCTTACTCAAGCCCTTACGATAGTGAACCATGTGCATCTCAGCCGCAGCTCTAACATTATTAATCTCATGCTCACTTCCCTTATTAACCCCATCGCCCCAATGAAAATGAATCTCCTGCAATTCAAACTCATTTCCTCCCTCAACCCAATTCAACTCAATGATTGGCTTAAGTTCATTTGTTTTGATTGGCTCCATACTAACCGAGTGGTGGGTATTCTTAAGATTAAACTCAACCTCCTGATCATAATTGACAAAATTTAAACTAACATCCTTCTTGAAGACCACCTTATCTGTTTCAATGTCAATCGGCGATTGGCGCATATTGGTTGCATCGCATTTCCAATGCTGCTGATCCTTGTAACTCCATCCATCAGCTTTGGCTAAATCTACCTGATTGGCTAGAATTGCCAAAATCAACGTGATTAGTAACGTGCAATTGAGAGTTGCTAGTAGTTGTAGTTGTTGCATTGATTGCGTCATCTTCATCTTGATTCTGCACTCTCCAAGTGGAGGAGTTTTGATTTAGCTTGGACTACTGCTGCTGCCAATACTACTACTACTACTACTACTACTACTACTACTGCTACTATTACTACTACTACTAATCAAGAGGAACTAAAATGCTCAATTATGTGGACCTTGTACCGATTCCCCGGTGGACCTATTTTATGAACTACTCAGGTAATCACACCCGCAACCAATCAATATTCCTCACTAACACTTGGTTATAAATACATCAAATTTGTATCAAGATTAAGGAAATTGTTGTAAAGGTGGAATCCCCCAAGTAGTTGGACAATGGCATCAACGCTGTGAACTATTGCAACCTGTTGAGCTCGTGGCCAAAATCGATCAAATTTTGCCTACTGATTGGATGGCCCATTCGCAAAGGACTGCGTAAGCTGACACCTGTCGTCTAAGCTCTTTCTCTTACGTGCACTATATGATTACACGTTGCGCTGTTATTGCTTGCCACTAATATTCGATTTGTAACCTTAAGTAAAGTCAAGTTACGTTGATGTCGATGATGATGCCTTTGGTGTCGATTGTGTGGCATGCAAAACTACTAGTGTTGCCAGTTATGCAATGCACCACCAGTCAGGCGGAGTCATTCAATAGTATTCCAAGTTTAATTGATCAATTAAGCTACCTACACGCAGCGTCAAGTTGTTAGATATAGTTAGGTGTGACAGTTGTTGCGATATGATAAATACGACAACTAACTAAGAACTCTCCGATGGATGGAGAAGAAAGAGAGTAAGGCAAATAATTGATCTTCTCTAGGATCGCCTAGTGTTGTTTTGTTTTGTTAGGTTAAGTTATGATGACTGTGTGACAAGATTCTAATCTTCTACGTCAGGTTTGTTTATTATTTCATCCTCTCCATTTAGTAGAGAGTGTTACCATAACTTCAAAGGTGAGAAGTTGCATCAGCTAAAACAAAATACAAATGCGACGACAACAGATCAGCTTCTTGAAATGTAGACATCGAGGTGCAATATGCAACTTATCATTCAAGGCCAAAAATAGGAGTACAGGGTTGGTTCGTACAGTGTACGAGTGGCATGGGGGAGTCTGCGATTGGCTAACAAGCTGGATAGTCGAGACTAGCGGCAGTGTAGATGTCAGGCGTCGCCGACCACGGTGGTTGCTAGTGTAAAGGTAGTCACTAAGCTAGCTGATGCTTCTGATGCTGCTGCTAATGCTGTCAATGCCTCAGGTACTGATACTGATGCAACGTACGCAAGGGTAACTCTGCTACCGTTGCCTTTGTTTACACTCTCTGGGATAGAGTTTGTTTATATTGCTCTCGACTTGGGCGAAGCTGAGGTATCTAACGAGTTGATACATTTGCATAACTCCAACGAGAGCCACGACCACCTGAGTTTCATTGCGTTGTACTGTGTGCTTACAATTGCATATTGTGTGCCTCTGTTGCTGCTGTGAGGTCTTTGAATGATACAAACAACAAACCATCCACACTAAACCAATAGTCAGACACTCGAACAGATCTACCTGTATGCAACTAGATAATCAGCTCGCATTGGGCGATGCCCCATGCGATGCGATACTCACTCGCGAGTAGTGGTGGTGGTGGTGATAAATGTAAGCCAAGTGATAGATATGCTAGCTGTCAAGACAATGTTTTAGTTCTCACTTCTCGCCTCTCGCTAGGGATCCCGCGAGTCTCTTCTTTCCCCTCTTCTCCTGAAGGATTTTGAGGTTACGTTCGTCTTGTCGCCTAAAATTGGACCGCTACCTCGAGTGATTTAGATTGTTGCGGCCGTTGATTTTGCACGCAATATAAGATCTCGTCCACACGAATACCTAGCCTCAATTACTCACATACTGATGGCATTGTTTAAAAGGAGTAACAGTTCAATTGTTGGAGACTTAATTTCAACCTGTTGCCGAGGAACAGCAAGTCGAAAGTCGGTCATTGCGACAGGAACCAGTCTGAGCTCTAGCCCAAAACATTGGACATGCAAACCAGCTCCAAAGTCAGTGGGCAGAGATTCAACCAACAAACAATAACAATCTAGACTACCACTTGTGGTCAGCTATCTTTTGACTGTTGGGCGAGTGTGCATTATGATTAGTTGCGTGCTAAAAAGACTAGTCGAAAGCTACACAGTTGACTTTACGCTCACGATGCTCTTTTGCTTTTGTTACCACTTTAGGCAAACTTTTTCTCCAACTAAAACTCTAAACAGAGACTTAGGTCAACGCGCCGCAAATATAGAGAGATTTATCGTTGTAGATGTCGCCCTGAAATTTGCAACACTAAACTTGGCTTTCAACGAAACACTCGACAGATAATTCTATCGATTCTAGCAGAGAGTCAGGTAAATTGATTGGATATTGGAACATAAATTTAGCAACCTATCTGGTCTAGGCCATGGAGATGAACAAAGGCAATGCGTGTGTTTTGACCACTGCACCTCAATGGCCACTTGTTCGTCGTCGTCGTCGTCGTCGTCTTGCAGTAAGTTGGAATACAGTAGAGCGGCGCCAGGCGGAGTGATTGTGGCCAGGTAAATACTCTCCATCTCTAAAGTCGAGCGTGAAAAAAGCGAGCATCGTCGGCGATGGTGGTGGCGATAATGCTGCGCCGCTGTTCACTTGTTCTCGCTTATGGTTAGTCGTCTATCGCTACCTGTGATTCCTGTTGCTGTTATTGTTGCCTCTGACTTCTTGTTGAGCAGTTTGAAGTTCGATGTTACTTACTTGGAGGATAGGTGACGGAGATGCAGTTGCAGCTGCCGCTGCCGCGGATTCAGTTTAGGAAGCACCAAATCTCCATCTCATGAGCGTTTGTTGTGTACTGCCGCTGATGTTGCTGCTGGCCTTTTTATTCCGCTGAACTCATCTGGAAAATCTGATTCACTCTCGTGGGCAATGAAGCCGGCAACCAGAGAAGATGACAGGTAACCAACAGCACGGAGGCAAGAGAGGCAGCAAGTGGCTGTGGAGCATCCCAAGGTGGCGACTGCGGCGGCCGATTGACGCTGGGCATCGTTCACACACAGTGACGGCGAATGGCGCAAAATGTAATGAGAAAAGTCCCCTTCTAAAAACTCGATTCTCTGTGTGTTGGCCAGCCGGGCGGTTGGCTCGCTGGCTGGCTCGCTGTTGTTGTTGCAGAGCGGCACAACCTGGACAGCGCAAACTCGCCGGCGTCGCTGCGACTGCTCCAACAAACCAACACACAGGCCGCCGTTTCAAGAGCACTGCACTAATGCTAGTAGATGCAGCTTGAGAGTCCAAGTTCGAGTTGCGAAGCAACAAGTTGGCTTGATTTAAAAATAGTAAAAAAACTGGCAGATTCTTGTTGTGTCCAAAAATCCAAGTGGCCGGCAACCTGCGAGCGAATGAGCGAATGAGCGTGCAAGTTAGCCAAAGCGATTAGAAGCAGAAGAGGAGATGCGATGAACCATCGGCGCCGGCCAGTTTACCTGCCCCTTACCTGCAACCTAAAGATACTCTAAAGTTTTTATACTAATATAAATTTACAAGAAGAAGCCTAGAAGTTGCTGGCTCGCGTCCTCATCGTTCACTTCTTCTAAACACGCCGCGCTATTCGTCACAAAACCACACAACTCCAAGCTAAATTAAACAACCGCAACCATCTTGTGCCTCTACTACTGGGCTTCTAGATTACCTCCACCTTGTTAGTCGGTGTCATCCATTAATCTAAGCCTGACAGTGAGAAAAAGGCCGTCAATATTCTGGCTCCGAATGTTATGAGTTGTAGTGGCGGCGGCGGTGGCAGCAACAGCAGCAGCATATATTACCCAAACTTTGACATCTAAAACCACCGACTGCTCTGCTCGTCTAGAGTTGATATTTTTCTAATACTTTTCACTGAAGTGTTTGTCTTGTATTTATTTTCGAAGAAAAAATTATACAATTATCTCAATATTATCAACATATTATATTATTCTTATAAGTCACTATTGTAATCATAATATTACAACTATGAATTAGTTTGTCATTTATTCAATCTCAACTATTATTGTAAAATAGATTTAGATTCCACCAAATAATAATAACAAAGAATCTGACACATGACACCCCAAGCTATTTTTACAACGAAGCCACTACAGTGTCACAGGAACCACTACAACAACAAAGAATCGCATCTATTAGCGTTTACTCTAATTCACCATCCATCATCATTGATGTAAAAAAGTCAGTATTATAATTTTATAGTTGCTGACAATCCAAAAAGCTGAAGCTAGTAGTTAGCTCGTAGTTAGCTCCAGTTAGCCAACGAGGAAACCTGAAACTCATCAAAAACAGCAACAAGTTGGCCAGCAATTCGCTCGCTTGCGTCAAACAAAATGAACAAAGTGGCCAGCGTTGTCTACGCCTACGATCCGAAAAACGAAGACGAGCTCAAGCTCAATGTCGGTGATAAAATTCAAGTCATCGGCGAGGATGAGGAGGGTGAGTAGCGTTTTCTTTCTCATTTGATTGTATTTTATCTGTTGAGGTCGTCGTCGTTGTGGTTGAATGTTTGGTTGGTTGTGATCTACAGTATCGGTTAATGCAACCGCAGTTTTAGAAACAAGTGCGCGAGCGATCTATCTACCATCTTTCCCTCTCTTTTCTCATTAGTAGAAAGGAGCACCAGTTGCTGCAAAGACGAGGATAGGAGACTGCAGCAACAAGCTGCAGACTTAAACACTTACTCATAGATATTCTGTTTTTATGTATGTATCCAGATTCGTTTGATAGATGAACCGAAGCGATAAGATTTCTTGAACAGCCAAATCTTGTCTACTGGCCAGCCGATTTATTCGCCATCAATAACAAATAATTATCTGAGAATGGGCAGAGAGATTTTTGATCGTGACTGTTTTATAATTACAAGGAAAACCTAAGATCAATATGATGACGACGAAGACAATTGAGTGACCAGAATCAACATGAAACTAACCCAACTTAATCTTATCATCCAATCGTGCAAAATTTATCCATTACCAACCTGGTTGTAAAAAATACTACAAATATAACGAATATTTATATTTGAATTGGATGATATTTTAAACACAACACAAAACCACTCGATATTCATTATTAAAAACACATTAGGCTGGTGGAGAGGAATTTTGAAAGGCAAGGAAGGTGTTTTTCCATCAAATTTTGTTCAAGTTATTGAAGCAAATATACCACCGATCTTGCCGCCAGATACATCTAAACCCTCGAGCATAATTGCTGCACAGCAAAACAAGTTAGGCAGTCTATTTGCCGGGAAAAGTTCCAAGCCAACAAGTCTATCAACAAACTCTCTGAATAGTAATCATAGTAACAATAGTAACAATAACATCCTAACAAGCAGTAGCAACAGCAACAGCATCATGAACTCCAATACTCAAGATACGTCAGCAGCTGGTTTATCGTATCCAATTCCAGGTGGAATGCTGCCACCTGTTGGCGGTACTCCACCCGGTAATTCAGCCGAAGATGGTTCTGGCGAGAGGAGGCCAAAACCAATCAGAGGCGTTGGATTTGGAGATATTTTCGCGGCAAATGCTGGAACAGGTGGTGCTAAATTAAGACTACCTGGAGGCATGAATGCAACTGAGAGATCCAGTACTATGCAGTCGAGTACATTATCAAAATCAATACCCAAGAAGCCACCGCCACCAACTCCAACAAGTGTCAACAATGATGCAACTAATGGTAATACGGCAGCCCCGGCACTGCCGCCAAAGCCTGCAAATCAATTCAGTTCTCATGGTAATAGTTTGCAACATTCAAGGATGCTACCCACTCCACATGGTCATCAATCCATGACCACCAATTCCTCGCCTCAATCTCAGTCGATGATGTCGTCGCTACAACAAATGCCGTCCGCTGGAAAGCCACGAGAAAGAGCTAGAGTTATATATGCCTACGATGCTCAGAATGGCGATGAATTAACCCTAGCAGTTGATGACATAATCAATGTACTAGACAAAGACATTGAGGATGTTGGTTGGTGGAAAGGTGAACTCAGAGGCAAGATAGGAGTCTTTCCGGATAATTTTGTACAACTAATCGAGGAACTAGACTTGCCACCTGCTGTCAGCGGATCTGATACGGTCAACCCTGATGGTAGCTGGATTACTAACAATAGAAACTCGAACACAAGTCTACCTAGCGGACAACCAACAAGTGGAGCGGATGGTTTTATAGGAGCCGGTGTGGCGGCTGGTAGACTCAAGTCTGTATTTGCGACAACTCCAAAGGGATTCAGCAAGGAGCTAGAGAACAATCTTGAGAAACAGCAACAGCATAATAGTAACTCGGCAGTATCATTCCTATCTCTGAAAAGGAACAAGCTATCATCTGGCCCAGCAGTGCAACATGATCCATCCGAGGAAGGCATCGAAACGGCTTCAGCTAGTGCCAAGACTTCTGGATCAAGTGATCTAACAGGATCAGGTGAGGCACAGTCGCCTACAAAGCTCAATCACATGACTGTAAATAGAGCGAAAGGTCCGACTCGTAGGCCACCGTCCAATTTCCTAAACAAAAAGAGTTCCCTTGATCAATCGCCGCCGAGTTTACCTGGTAAGACAAATGGAAGATTATCAGAAGGAGCTGGAGCAAGTCTAACGTCGAATTCAACATCACAGACGAACCATGACACACCGCCACTATCCTCTTTACCACCTGTTCCACCCTCCTCTTCTACGGTAACAGCAGGGGCACCAATTTCTTCTTCTGTTCTATCTGCTCAACAAGCGACATCAAACATGTCATCAAGTTTACTTGGATCTAGAATGAGTGCACCAGTCACCACGGATTCAGGTGGTGTCTTTAAGTCAAGTTCGTCGCTTGAAAATATTGTGGATGAGCCATCAGTTGGAAGGTTGCATAACAACAACGTAACACCCAGCTCTAATAGTAACCATCACGCAACACCTAAAACAACACAAAGAGCTAGTCAGTCTGTTATGTCCGCTACCGGTGGACAGGATAAGGATACCACCAAAACGCCAGCTTGGATGGTTGAGTTGCGGAATAAAAAGGCGGCAACCGAGAATAAACGCGACACCCCTTCGCTCGTGGATAATAGCAAGCGAGTAATTGAACGCGAAATTTCACCTGTCAAGGGGCAGAGTGGACAAGAGGTTGGATCAACTAGCGCTCCAATTGAAGCGACAATTACCTCGAACGGAAGTAGCTCAGGTGGCGATCAAAATGGCTCGACACTAACTCCTACAATCAACACCACCAAACAACCATCTGTTGCCGGTCATCAGTTGGCTCAGAATAGTAATAACTCAAGTGTAACTCAAAAAACGAACACCAACAACAATAACAACCACCCCCACCATCATAACCAACTGGGAACAGCAACAACAGCCACATCAAGTGTAGACATCGCCCAGCTAGCTAAACAGATCTCCAAGGATGTCACAGGTGAAATTAGTGAACTCAGGGAAGAGGTTAGAATGTTGCGTGATGACCTAAAGGAGATGGGCGAGTTACGAGATGCAGTCAATAGTATGAAGATAGAGCTTAAAGCTTGCCAAAGTGCCACAGAAAATCAGAAGCGATATATAAAAGATCTTGTAAACAATTTGGCAGACGAACGCAAGAAGATAGCTGCAATGCAGACGGAACTCGAAAGAAACCTCAAGTGATATAATATACAATTCTAAATAGTAATGTAAACAAAGAGGTTCCATAAAGATGATATCAAACATTAAGAGTTATACAGATTTTCCAACACAACCACCACCATCAATACCACCACTACTACCACTTCTACTAACTTTGCAAGATATATTTCAACAATCGGTAAAAGGTCACACTATGATTGTATCTAATGAATCGATACTATATGAGCTTTCAATTCCAATTTAAAAGACTATCTTATCTATTAAACTAATGTAGAAATCACAATCATTTCCTCGCCAAAGAATTGAGTCATTTTCTGTTGTAAACTAGAATGTTATCAATCAATTCTATATACGGATATATTAACCTAATGTTGATAATACAAAACTTTGTATTTGTTTTAGTTGTTGCCTCTGACGATCACTCTCTCTTCTTTGCTCATAACAAATATTATAATATAAGATATCTAACATGATTCATTAGATCATATATCACTGGTGCCAGTCAAACGGCGCTCTCTCTTGTTTAACCTCCTTTCTCTCTCAAATTCTTTGATATCGCCCATCCTCATATTCCAATAACATTCTTCCAGCTCCTGCTTCATAGCCTTGCATTTATACCAAAACGGCGCATTCTCATCAATACATTTATGGTAGTATATCCTAATGTCGACACAATGGTCCCTCAAGATGGGTTCGATGCAAGCGGAATCCATCTCCTCCCGAGTAGCCGGTAAAGCTGTTTTGTTTGAATCATTGTTCATGTTGAAAGTTCAATTTTTAAAGAGAAATGATTAGATTTTTTGAACCCTTGTTTAGAATATAGATGCTATGAGGATCTAAATAATACTTACGCATAACCTCTCGGTTTTCGAAACCAAATTTGGGGTCATATTTGATAGGTGCAATCGACTCTGGTTCGTCCTCTTTCCACAAATGAGACATTGTGTATTTCGACCATTGAGCTCCCATCCTGACTGTTCTCGCTTTCGCGCTGCTAGTTTATGCAATAATGCCTTGTGAACCCGATGTCTTGAATAATTGAGGTTTGTAGATTGTGATGATTCCTCTATAGCTATAGATGAAAACAAACATTCATCGGATGGCAAGACAGTTTGAGGTCAGATCCATAGCTAGGCAAGTCATGTGGAGATAGATCTTGTTGTGGTTTGGAAGAAACAAAAATATTTCAATGCACAAGTGCGAGGATTGAGCGCAGAGGATTTGTGCTGTGTGCAACAATACTATGGAAGCACGAGGGAGTGAGAGAGAGAGAGAGAGAGAGAGAGAGAGCGAACGAGAAAGGACATGCACGAGCGAAGAACTTTTGTATGCAACCTTGTTTTTGTTTCTCCAGCTTTGATTGGCCACATTCTATTTTATCAAATCACCTATTATCATAATTGAATGATCATGAATCTTTAGATTAAAAACCAAACAACCACCATGGCTGTCGAATTATTTAAAAAGGAACTCCATCAACTAATGAAAAACATTCCGGGCTTACTAGCTGTACTCATAATAGATCGCGATGGGGTGCCACTAATTGAAGTTCACAAAGATCTCGCACCCGAGCTCGCGATGCAAGCCTCGGCTCTATCAATGACAGTATTAGCCGCCGATCAGGTAACCAAATTGGGTTTTGGCAAATGCAATACAATCTGCTGTGATTATGAAAACTATCAAGTTGTCACCTTCAACAAACTCCCGACCTCCCTTGTGGTCACTTTAATTGCCAATTCCGCTGCAAACACAGGACTTCTCCTATCTCTCGGTCCTGAGTTCGATGGTGTAGTGAACGAGTTGAGAAAGATAAAAGTCTAGATGACTAAAGGCGCACTTCTATACCAACATATGCACGAGTATAGAAGTAACTATACATCTTATCATTATTATTGTTTACATGTCATATCATGTGAATAAATTATCCCGACGTACAAAATACCGTCTCCATGGCGCGCAAGAAATCACGGTCCAAATAGGAATTGTAGGTTTGGTTTACAAGTGGTACACGAATCAGTTGTTGAGTTGCGTCTTGAAATATTAGATCATGTGAGCCACTAGCAGATGCAAACATTTTGAATGTATACTCCTCCGTATACTTGGATCCATAATACTGTTGACCATACATGAACAAGTTGACGTAGGCATCCACAAGTTGCAATGGAGTATCACCTCTGGTCACCAATGCATCAGGTGGCACTGTCCCTAGATTGCAAGTCTTGTATTCGTTCACTGGAGCCCTCGAGCCGTCGCGACACAAGAGCTCGAAGTCGCTTTTGATTAAATTACGTGCCCAAGTCTCTCGATTACCACCACCTGTGTTTGCAAATATCGCAGTGTGTTTGCAAAAGGCTACATCGCCGCCGCCCTCAACCAGACATCTGAAGGCTCCGGTGTCGCCATAGAAAGGTTCCGAGGCGTCGCGGGCGCAGTAGCTCCTTCCTGTTCCGTGGCATAACTCGCACATGTTTCTTATAGTCCAGGCGCTAGCATTTTGAGTACTCGATAAGGTTGATAAAATCCCAGGTGCACAACCACGATCAAAATGCTCAGCTGCCGAATGGGCCGAGTCGCAATCGTCATACTCTCGCATCCTTTCGTTACTTAGCAGAAAATGCAATGGCATCACCCAGCCAGCGCCCTTTAGGAAGCCCGAGTGGCAAGATAATTTGCCCTTGAGGCTAAACAAATCAGTCGACTGATCTGACTTCTTGGCCACAGCAACAGCGTAATGACTCGATTCGTAGGCTTCAATTTGTTCGGCCACAATGGGAATAAGGCCAAATTTTGCGCCTGCTAGGTAAATGTCGGCTGCATCTAGGGCAACCAAGTCAGCATCACGATTCTTAATCAGCTGCATGCAGGCTAGAGTCGATTGCGCAAGTTTACAGTTGAGTTCCGGTTTGAGGCCAGCCGCGTGGAATGCCTTGCTCATCGCTTGACACTTGTTGAATTCCTTATCCGATGTTACGCACAGTATAACAGCGGGAACTGTGCACCTCCTTAGTTTGTCGAAGTAGTCTGTTTGCTGTCTAATATCGAATTTGATTGTGTCAAAAGCCGATGATCTGGAGCCTTGATTTTGTGAAGCATACATCGAGTAATAGTAGCTCGGGTCTCCCGGTCTGAGTCCCGAGTTTGAGCCAGACGAGGACGAGGTTGCTTGTTGAACCGGAAACGAGTTTAAATAACCCTTGAACGTTTGGCCAACTCCAACAAGTGGCACCAAATCCACCATATCGCTACTGAAAAGTACATCTAAACTAGGATAGTTGATAAACGAGTAGTCGCCGGTGAGCTTGAAGTTTGTATTCAACTTGACTCCTTGGAATACATTATTTGGTCCATATTGAGTATCCTGAGAACCAATCAAATCTGGCAGTGTTCCTATTGGGGCACTTGTTGGTAGAAAGCCTAAGTCAAATTGAGATTGTTGTTGTTGTCTTGAGTTTGTTTGCATACTTTCATCTGCTTGCAACGATGACGACACTCCCATTGGACTCGATAGGGAACTGGAAAAGAGTTGAACGGAAGTCTTGAGAAATCTTTGAATGGCCTCGCGTCTTTCGATAGGGGTGCGCGACGAAACAATCACTGCGTTTGCCGGCACGAAGCCAAAGTTACAATTTTGCCACCTGTCAAGTGGTGCTCGTCCGCCTTGAGGGCATAGTAACTCCAAGTCGGCTCTTGAAGGAACCTCAATTCTGGACTCTCGCGAAAGGGACAACTTTTCAGCCAAAAACATTGTGTTGTGAGGGAGAAAGGCGACATCCGCCGACCTAGTGCCTTGGGCCAAGTCTACAGGTGGCGAGGAACTTTGGTAGCTTAGGAAGCTGCCGCCTGTTGAACCAACAACACCGCTATTTGATAATCCAAAGGGCTCGGCGAGACACTTTAGTGCGGAGAAGGCACCATTATAGGGCTCATAGTGGGCGCCCACTCGGCTCGATTGGCGCTCGCATAGTAGCGACATCTTTTGCGGATTGTCACCTGTTGGATTGAACTTGTTAATGAGAGCATTTGGCGCACAACTGTTGCCAAAAAAGTACGAGGCCGACTTGACTAGATTGTTGCAATCGGCAATCTCAAATTTGGGCAAATCAATCAGCGAGGCGAGAGGCAGAATCCAGCTTGCCATATGACTCACGCCCGAGAAGCAAGCTCGTCGGCCAAACAAATCGGCCAAACTCTGAATACTAGCCGAGGATCTCTTTTTAACCACAGCCACCGAGTAGTGGCCCAGTTGAGCGTCGGCCAACGACGATTGCCTGCCGCTGGTACCTGTTGATGACATTGCATAATTGTAACGCTCCATCATAATGGGCGTCAAACTGTGATACCTGCCCGCGACTCCAATCTCACCTGGATCCAATAGAATCATATCAGCTCGCTCGTCGTCAATCATACTCATACACTGATCCTTGTCGGCGCCTGAGGCGCAATCTAGATTCAACTTGAAGGGTTCCTGGCCCTCAAATTGTACATTGACATCCTCGATGGCTCTCGCCCAATCGAGACACTTCTTTTTTTCTAGCAAACTGATGGTGCACCAGGAGACTCGTTCCCTTCGGAAGTGTTGCTGCTGTTGCTGCTGCCTTTGTTGACTGTAATAGTTGTAGGAGGACGATGGATCCTGTTGCAAAAGTCCATTTGTAACATCAATGAAAGCTAGCAGAAGAATTGTAATGCTGAGTAGGAGTAAACTTATCGTGACAACGAGAAGTTTGCGATCGGCATTCGGCGCAGCTCTTGCTACTTATTTGTGATTTTCAATTTAGTATTTGCGTTCCAAAGTTGCGTGAGGTTTTAGAGTTGGGTTAGCTGAAAATTAGACTGTTAAAGAGAGAAGAGTTTCAAAGTGATAGAATGGAAATGGTTACCCACCTGTTGGCCGGAACCTCGGCGATGTTGTCATGGTTATTTGCTTGATTTAGTAACCTAGTTACTCTAAATCAATGAAACTTGCAAGCTTGCTACCGTTCAGTTTCGGCAGCTTGATGGTCAGCTGTTCATCGAACATGTAAACAAACGGAAAAAATCCATGTGTTGCGCCATTGCTGGCCAAGTTATGCACCACTCGGCGTTTAGCAACAAGGGAGGGAGAAATGCAAACGCGCGCTTCGCTGGCGCATCGCTCGCCACAGGTGGTTGTGAAACTGATGATGCTAACATGTTTAATGATTCTTCACCTCTTCCACTGCTCGCCTGTCGGCACCTCATTGAATTAATCATTATTCTCACTATAGTTGAATGCTCAAAATTAATCCAATTTTTGCACTTGTCAACAGGAAGTTGCCAAGACCGTAGCGAGCAACGATGGCCTTAGAGAGGCGCGAAGAAGACTGATGGCCAAAATGAAAGTAGTCATCTCGTCAAGCATTCCAGGGCTGCTTAGATGGGACAGACTAATTGGCTTCCCCTAGTTCTGTACTAATTGGTTACTAGTAAGTGAGCTGAACTGGAGATCAAAAGCTTTCGGCTTGCGAGTCTCGAAAGACGACGGGCCAGAGCTAATTGAAAGATTTCTCGGCCAACCTGCACGAAAGCCAAGTTTTCGGGGCGACGGAAGTTGGGCGCCCAGTAGTAAGTGTTGCCCATGGAGTCGAATATATCCCGCCGTGATATACTAAACAAAATTGGCACATCTCTAACACTGACAGCCCGAGCTTCCTGTAAACTCCTCTTCTATGGTTACGCTTCCTGCGCTCAAGGCTCCATGACTCATAAGTTGGGCACACGACGAAAACGACTGCAGCGGTAACTACGTTGCCTCGTTTTGCTCCCTCTTTCTCAATCTCCGACTTGCGAGCGCCCATTGAGGCTTTGCAAGGGGGCACGCCCAGTTTGCTACTGCCGCTGGGCCGGCAGCGAAGGCGGCGGCGGCGGCGGCAATGGCAGTGGCAGTGATGCAACTGCATTGTGTGTCCGCCATTGCCATTGCACTGGTTGGCGCATTCATTGCTGCACTTGCCGCGAGCGAGCGCATTGAGTTTGTGTGTCGCGCGGGCGGAGGCTTAGGCAATTTTAGCCTTGGCTTTATTACCGTAGCCGTCCTCGGCGACGAGAGCTCCACACACACACACACACAGAGACGGCCCAATACAGGGGCGAAACACACATGCAAGGCGCTAGAAAGTCTGGCGCCGTCGAGGTACTCGCTGCGCGCTCATCTGTGCAACGTCTCCGAATGGCGTGGCCAGTGGCCATTGCGTTTGCCACTTGAGTTGCGTTGTCGGCGTCGCCGATGTTTAGCCCATAAATACGCAACGACAACATCACAACAAAACGAAAACGACGACGACGACGACGACGACGACGACGACGACGACGACGACGACGACGACGACGACGACGACGACTACAATGGAGACGGCAATTGCGACTTGACAATATAATCAAGCACAGCTAACTACCAGCCTTCTCGAGACTTTTTCCTATTGAACGCAAATCAACCCACTCGACAGAGAGATTAGAGACTCACCAAGTTAACTGTGAACCTTGAGCTTGCATTTGTGTTGCTCATTGGATTTTAGAGACAGAAGGGCGAAGCAAAAGAGTACTTGTTTGTCACCATCAAGAGTAAACTTCATAACAAAATCTTTAGTCTAGACTCTAGAGGAAAATCGCAGAATTGCAAATTTTTTATTGCTTTCTATATTTGCGAGAGAGAAAAGCTAAGAGTCTCGACAATCAAAGTTCCTCTTCTTGTTGTAATAACAACCACAAGTGACCAGTTAAAGTGAAGGAAGAATCTTGAAGTAAAGCCCCTCAAAAAACAAGAGAAGATTAGAGCAATCATAATCCAGTTTGCTAGCGAAAACGAAGAGGGCGTGAGAGAGTGATTCGGTCGGCGTATTAGACCATGAATCATCATTACCTGTGCAATATTCAAGCAGAAAAGGGGATCCTCTAATTACCGCTATCATCATTATCCTTATTGTCTATTTGTCTGTGCGTCATCCCTCGTCGTGGTAGTCGTCGCAAGTGGCACTATAGAATCCAGCTTGCATATCAACATAGCGAAACTTGCAAAATTTTGGCGCCAGACGAGCTAATATTACTGCAATATAGCAGCAGTAATAGCAAATTCAGTACGTGCAATACCTGCTTTTATCTGCAGCGCGCATCCAACAATTTAATCAAGACAGAGTTAGTCAGCCAGATAGCTAGGCGTTGCCATTTATTCAAGCCGATTATTCAGGTGAGAGCGGATGACAAGATAGTCGGTGTTTTGTTGTTGTTGTTGTTATTGTCGTTGGTGGTACCTCGAAGGCTGCCAAGGCCAAACCCGCGCACATGAACTCTCGTTACTCTTCCTCCATCTCACTGAGCTTATTCACATTAGAGCCGACAAAACGAATAAACCGCTACATTTTAGTCGGGGCCATAAAAACCGAGTTGCAATACAATACAATACAACAGTTCAACTAGAAACGCTGAGCTAGCTTACCAAGTCTGCGGATACATCCTATTGAATCAAGCTTTAGCAATAAGTTAGCTAGCAAGCTCGTTGCGATACAACAAGTGCTAGCACAACCACAAACACTCGAGACCCTCGACTACATTGTATTCAAGCGTGTGCATCTCAACTCTTCGTCGTCGTCGTAGTCGATATCGCGCTTGTCATTTGGGACATACTATTGAAATTAAAACTGAATTTCCTCGTTCATTGAGTCAATCAGTATATCGAATCAGTGGAATTGGAAGAGCAAGACCTTCAAGTGGAAAGGCAGCCAGCTAGCAAGATTGTTGGCTTGACTTTGCAGAAGGAAGTCGCATGAAGCACGCATCGGAGTTTTCTACCACTAAAATTGTGACCAAAACACATGTATCGCTAGCAAGACGTTTGTTATATTATATTATCATTGCATAATAACACCATCTCATAACATCGACATCAACCTAACAAATACTCTTTTACAATTAAGCATAGTGCAAATCCAAAAGGAAATTTTACTCATTCAAATCACATAATAATAATTATCATAATCTAATATTGATATCATAATTTATCAACTGCAACAACAACATAAGTCAACGACAAGATGGGCAAAGCGAAGCTAGCGAAAGAGAACAAACCAAAATTTGACCGAAATGTTGAAATTTCGGCGCCCATTTTAGATCCCGAAATTATCAAGGCCATTCACTCGCCGCCAAAAGGTGGCCAAAGAGTTGATATTAGACATGGCGGCTTTAAGGCCCTACTATCCGATTTAAACTCGCAAGATTCTACCGACGAGCTAACGCCGTTGAACGATAACCACATCCCATCGTATATTGGAATTAGTTGCGCGGTTTCAGGTTACTCAAGCTACAACTCTTATCACAATCGAAGGCCAAACTCCGAGACTGAGGGCGAGACAGCAGCAACAAATAAGGATGGAATGAAAAGTTTGTCCGCAAGTCGGACACCTGTTAATAGATCTCGCGCAACATCTCCTTCAACCACTAAGATAACACATCAGGTTAACCACATTGTCATAGATAGAAGTCACATTACTTCGCCAGACGACGAACGCAAAGAGTTGACCGAAAAGTTGGTCGCCTCGGCGACGGAACGTCGGCGCAGTCCCTCGCCAATGGTGCCGCCGACGGAGGACGACCGACATCATGGCGCCTACGTTGGCGCCCGCTACTGTCCCCTACCGCCGCCCTCGAAGGTAATCAACAAACGCATACCTTTGCTTGGTATCGATGATGACCAAAACATGGACGAGCTGGCCGACGAGGACAAGCACAAAGTGGAGCAAAAGATTGCTAGCTTATATGGCGACAACTTTGTCGAGGACTGGCGCGAGTCTCAGACCCACAAGATGCGCAAGGAGCTGAGCGACGACCATCCCAGCAAACAGAATCAGCAGCAGGAAAATTCCAAGACTTTAAAAGATCTCGTAACCTTGAGGCCGACACCCAAGTCGCCGCCACCTCCTCCTGTTGAGGCGGCGCCAGCGGTCGAGACTCCCGATGTTAAAGTCTTGGCTGGAGTTGAGAAGGAATTTTTAACTAGATTACTAAGCGACGAGAATCCCCCGATGCCCAAGTTGCCGCCTTATGAGCAACAACAGCAACAACAAGAGAGGCCTCAACCAATGTCACCCTCTCACAAGTCTCCGCCGCCGCTATCACCTGTTCAGCAGCAAGCAACACCTGTTAGATCTCCATCTCCACCAGTTCAATCTCCGGTTCAACCAGAGCCTCAGTTAGAACCAGAGCCAGAACCAGAGCCTGAAGCCGAGCCGGAGCATGAAAATGAATCAGACTTTGTGACTGTCACTAGAGAGGATGTGGCGGAATTCAATCGTCCCGAATCTCCGAAAATGACAGCCTCGCCCTCGCCTCCACCCATTGAGCGACAACATCAACGACAACCTTCTATTATCGACTTGGACATGCACCAGCAGCCCCAATTACACCAGGATTCGCCCATTAGATCACCAGATTCCGGCAAGAGCCAATCGATTAGTGGCGAGGACGACCAGTTGATCAATGTGGCTAGTTCACAAGTTGGTACTCAAGAGCAGAATATTGAGTACGAGATTCGAGCTCAGTCGCCACTCGACAACCTGTCGAGTCCCGTAAGACAGGTGGCGGCGGCGGCGGCGGCAGCGGCAACGGAGGAGAGACTGGTGAGTTTTTCGCCGGACGTTTCGGAATCAAAGCCACATGAAGTCGAGAATAACGAGCAGCCGCAATCCCTGCTCCAGTTTAACTCTAACAACAATTTGATTGAGGAAAACTTGATGGCCTCAGATGAAAAACTTCCGAGACTCGACGAGGAGGTGAAGGTGGAAGAACTACATGCACATGGGGGATCTGAATCAATAGCTCAGAATGAGAGCTCACAGGAAGCCGAAAGAGAGCAACAACCAGAGAAAAGTGAGAGCCCCACCATCACCAGTGTCGTCCAGGATGGGCATTATTATTTGGGTCTCTTGAATGAAGAGGTTAGCTTTATAAACGAGCAGGTGCGACAAATGGAGTCCACGTTGGAGCTAGAGGAGTCTCAAATGGACGAGGAAACCATAGGTCGCATTAGAAGCGCCATTGGAAAGGCCAACTTGTTGGTAAACAAAAAGTGCAATCAATTTAGGGAACTGTGTGAGTCAAATATTAGAGGCAAGGACTCAAGTGATCAACAGCAGTTTGCAACTCTCAACGATGATCTCGCCGGTTTCTGGGACATGCTTGGCCTACAGGTGAGCGATGTCAAGAGATCGTTTGAAGCTTTAAGGGCGGCCCAGGTTAGTGGGTGGCAGTTTCCTGATATGTTTGCGGCCTCCTCGGCCACCGGCGGCGGCTCGGCTGGCGACCTGTTGAGCGGAGACGACGGCGAAGCCTCGGCTCAATCGAGATCCAGCAGCCGATCGGAGAAGACAACGAAGGCAACCAAGTTGAGCATCCAAAAGGACCAGGAACGGAAACAGAGACTTCAGGAGCATATAAACCAAATGAAACAGCAACAAAATCAGCAAGCTAGCGGCAAATCTAACGAAAATCTACTGCTTGAAGAGGGCGACGAGAAATTGGAAGAGTAGCAACAGTAAGACTGGTTACCTCTCAATGAGTTTGTCTCTTGTCGACATTCGACGATATAAAACATATCGACGATCAGTTTAATTTCTCAATTGATGGATTTTTGTATTACAGTTCAATACTTCAACAATCATGAGACGATACTAAGCGCATAGTGTGGCGTTAGTGCTAAAGTTTCCCTTCTTGTGTACAAAAGCATTTCCGCTTACCTCAAACTCGAACTCAGTAATGATCAATTTGACCAGCAATTTGGACTTTGTTTTAGGGTCCAAACTATAGCAATCGTAAGTTTTCTTCTTCTTACACAAGTAATGTTCACCTGTCTTGGCATTAATATCTCCTGGTACTGCCTCGCACTCGGCCTCATTCATATTGGGCACATCCAATGTGAGCGTAATCAGCGAGGCCGCTTGGATAGAGATTTTGTCGACAAGTGTCACTTTGATGCTTGAGCAATTTGTTTCCATAACCAAAAAGCTCGTTCCTTTCTCTTTATTTGAAACTGCATACGAAACCGAATCAAATTCGAGGGCCATAAATTGGGGCTCCACCTCAACTGGTGGCGGCTTAATTTCGTCCAATTCATTCAATCGGCTAACATCAACAGCTTGCATATACTGCAGGTATCCAGCAAATTTGACCATGGTCTTGCTATCGCTCGACAGGCTGGCCTTGAGATGCTCCAAATCATATCTTGGTTCCTCCTTGGTGAGCTCGCATTTTGGTTGTTGAATGAGAACAATGAGATAGAGCGCTGCGACCATTACAATGCATAGTAGCGAAACACAAAATAATGTGCAACAACTGCCCCATTTCATGGCCATACTTTAAGATCAATAAATTTGTGATATTTTCTTTGTATCAAAGATTAAGTATCGATGAATTGGAACAATAATATAATAATATTAATATAAATATATGAATATATAGATATAGTCAAGTGACCCGAGAGTCACCAATGGTCCGGAGAATCTTCATGGTTGGAGGCCCATCGTTAGGAACAATGAACAGGAATAATAATCATCATGTAAACGTAACGTAACATAACATAACATAACATTTCGCTAGCTCGCAAGGCGAGATATCTGATTTTCCATTCACCCGCGAGTATCTATCCAGGATAAAAGGCAGAGGCAAGTGCAACAAGTTGCTGTAATTGCACAAAAGCATTAGAGTTGCGGACGCATTAGACGCCCAAATGCGAGAGGGCTAATTCGCGGTATTGATTGATAGAATCGAGCAACAAGTTGTTGTTAGGCTAACGACAGAAACAGAAACAGCAACAGCAATATTTTTATTGTCTGATTTGAATGGATCATCTCGGCTTCAGTTACATGAATGTTGAACTCGAACAGCAGTTCAGGGAGCAGGTTAAGCTCTAATTGTTTTATTCAACTTAGTACTGAGACGGCCCGCAATCTTTTGCCGGCCGGGAGAAAGCGCCCATTTCATGCTTGTTGATCTCACCATCTACCTCAAACTCAAATACATCGAGCACCAAGTTGGCCACCAACTTAAAGGGGTCTTCTGTTTTCTTATTGAGACTGTAGCATGGATAGACTCGTTTATTGTAGCACCTGTAGTGTTGCGATTTGTCAATGTTAATATCGAATCCCACTACCTCGCAAACGATATCCCCATCTTCACTGGGTCTTGTCAAATTTAGGTGCATTCTCGAAACTATTGTGGTGTCTTTGAAATTAAGCAGTGTCATATCAATTAGTGCACAATCCAACTTTAGAAACAAGTGCTCAGTCTGATAGCCTTCGTCTAATTTGTGCTCTATTGAATTGAGGTGCAGAATTACATACTTTGGCTTCATTTTGTCCGGTCTATCCTCATGATGGTAGTGTAGATAGCCTCCAAAGTAAACTAAATCCTCGAAGTCCAATGTGGTTGCCATACGCCAATCGTTTACGTTGTTCTCTGGAATTGAATCATGGAAATCGCAAACACAGGGAATTGGAAGATGATTTATGATAAATAGTAATCCAAGGGCAGTTACTGTTACTGAAATACACACGGCCCATAAGACAGCCTTGAATTTGTTCATGTTTTGCGATAATAAGATGAAATTAGGAGCGATAAGATGATCATTAGCTAACGTCTGTTGTCGTAATGGTGGAACTGAACTATCAACAAAACTATGAACCGATTGTTGCACGAAGGCGTCACCTGTTGCCCCCCGGCAGGTCAGGGATTCTTTCTTTTGAGTCAATCGTCCATCAGCCGAAAAGGCGATCAAATAAGAAGTTGTAATTATTGAAACTTATGATTAAGGCTCAATACTTGCTTCCCGGCATACAATTTTAATTATGTCCAAGTTAGATGAGACGAACTCAGTAAGTGGCCATCTTGATTGCGCTTAATCAGCAGCATGCTTCTCTGGACTCGTGTAAAATTTGCCCTCCTTATGCACTAATTTGACCTCAAGTTCAAATTCCAACAGCAGAATCAGTAGCTTTGCAACCATCCTGTCTTTGTGATAGCATAAGTTGCAAACAGGTATGTAAAATTTGTAGCGTGACAAACTTAACATTCCTGTGCCCCTTTGTGTCAACATCTATCTCGAACTCAATGCTTTATATCACCAGAGAAAACCTTTGACTAATTTTTTCAATTGAAAGACAAGGACCGGATGTAGTACATCCGGTGGATCAAATATAGTAATTGATTGTGCATGTCTTGGGACTTCTGAGAATTAGAAATTAGTTCAGTAACCTGAATGTTCACTCGATTGTTTTACCTGTTTTGTGCCGCGACTGCATTAAGATGAGAGATGTGATGAGGGATATGATGAGATCGAGATTAAAGCTTGTCGAGTAGATTGTAACGACGCTTCGGTAGCAGCAACACAACATACAATCAGTAGATGGAGTAAAAAGGGTGTTACGTGTTGCCGGGTGATGGGTCCCAGCAATCCGCTAGCTAGAATCCGTAGTTCTAGAGAGAGAGAGTATCAGAAACTAGAGGGAATTTATGTCATTTATTATATTGTGCAATCCAGGTGTTGTAATGTATAAAACGAGATATGGATGAACTCGAATTGTTCGACTCACTTGCATAGGTTTGGCTTTGTAGCAAACTTACCATCTTTGTGCATCTCTGGGTCGGCACCTATCTCGAATTCAAAATTAGCGATAAACGTGTAAGCCAAAACCTTGCCCTTCGACTTGGGATCCACACTAAAACAAGGGTAGTCTACTGATGTGTCGCACTTATAGTGATCGAACTCGCCGCCTTCAATGCCGGGCGTGTGAATGATGCACTTCGACTCTTTTCCATTGGCGACTGTGAGGTCAACATCGATTCTGGAAACACTTGTTGTCTTTCCACGTGTTACGATAGTCATGTCGATTGTGGCACAGTTTGTTCTCATGACAAAAATGCTCACTCCCCGACTAGGCTCGTATTCTATTTTGTCCAATCTCAGAGGCATGTAAGTATACCTCGAGTCATCTCCGGCGTCGAATTTATAGTGTAGATATCCATTGAAGTAGGCGAGATCCTTGTAATCCGATGAGGCCACCGGTTTCGGCGGTGATTTGGAGTCGTACTTTGGCTCTTCATCTAATAACTCACAAGTCGGAGTCGGAGTTCGAATAATTACTTACACAACACCAACTACCAGGACAGCAACCACTGTTACCGCTGCCCCCACAATAACCTTTTGACGATCAATTTCCGTTTTTGTTCGAGTCCTTGATATGTAGGTGCAATTGAGTCGGTAATGTTTGGAAATTGATTTTGGTTTAGTGTTTATGGAACAAGGTCCTAGCGACAAATGAATGCTCCCTTGTTTGCTGTGGAATTATTAATGATGTCAGTCTATCTCTTCTGCCATCCTCTCTCTCTCTATCTGATAAGCTAGACGTTACCTCTCGGCGAAGGGAGCTTAGAACGCATGTTTGTCAACTGTACTACGAATAGATTACATGCTATGACAAATAAATAAGAACAATCAACTAAGAATCTAGTTCCAATATTATGTTCGCAGCAGTTGCGTTTTCTCTTGGATCAGGTTGATCATCAAAATACCAGGCTTTGATGTATGATCGCGCTCTGGATCATTTTGACGAGCTTACATGTTGATTCATGACTAAAAATTAAAAGGTAGACAAATGCAACCAACATAGCAACCAGAGCAATCGAAGCACTCATCACAACCTTCTGATGACCTATTTCAATTTTCAATATCATTAATTAGTGTAACTTCCTATAGGCAGTTCCTAACTGAAGGAACTGTGTAATCGAGTCGAGTGCAGTAAATAAAGTTTGCTTTTGCCTCGCTGGCCTACAATACCAATCAGACGTGGCTGCTTATGCAGCGGAAGTCACTTGTTGTAACCCGGTGCTACCAACTTCTAACAAGCCGCAGTATCAGGATTCTAGATGAAGAGTATCCAAAATCGAAGAGGATATTTTGACGAGTCGTTAGATTATAAGAAACTTCGCATGAGGCCATCTTATCCAGACGCCTTGAATCAATTCGATCTTACGCAGAAATTTGGAGTTGTGACAAACTTGCCATTCTTGTGCGCCTTTGTGTCAGCATCCAGCTCGAACTCAATGCTTTGAATTACCAAATAGGCCAAAAGTCTACTTGTTGACTTTGGATCCTCACTTAAACATGCGCAGATTATGACTTTATCAGATAAACTTTATCGCACTTGTTATGATAAAATCCACCGGCCTAGGAATCAGGATGGAAAGGACATAGATTTGGTTTTGTGGCAAACTTGCCATACCTGTGCAGCTTTGTATCGGCGTCTATCTCGAATTCCAAGTTCTCGATGACCAGATAAGCCAAAACCTTGTCCTTTGAGTTGGCATCCACGCTTGAACATGGGTAGAATCCTGGCGTGTTACACTTGTAGTGATGAAACTCGCCGCCCTCAATGTAAGGGGCGTCAATGAGACACTTCGACTCTTTTCCGTTAGCGAGTGAGAGATCAACATCGATTCTGGAAACACTTGTTGTCTTTCCACTTGTTACGATAGTCATGTCGATTGTAGAACAGTTCGTGCTCATGACAAAATTTCTCACTCCCTTCTGCCCCAGCTTGTTTTCGATTCTGTCCAATCCCAGAGGCATGAAAATATTCTTTCTCTCATCGCTGGTGTCAAATTCATACTGCAGATATCCATTGAAGTAGGCGAGATCCTTGTAATCATACGAGGCCAGCGGTTTTGGTGGTGACATCATGCGGTATTCTGGTATGTTTTCAACAAGCTCACAGAATGGAGTGGGGGTTCTGTTAGAAATGTATATCATAGACCCAAAAAACAGGACAACGAGTGTCACTGTCGCACATACTATAATTTTCTGACGATCCATCTTTATTTTCGCAAGTTATTGATTAATAAGAATACGGAGACTGATCTAATCTTCCAACTAAGTGCATGATTGGCCACTGTTTCAAACTTAACCTGATATATATCGAATTTCTTGTCTCACTAGCCGATGATAATGAAGGAATCGAATCATCACTCTCGTTCTCTCGGTCTCTGTTAACCGATGAGTCGTAGGCTTTCGTTGGTTGTTGATACCATTGTAATATTTTCTGCAGTCATTTCATATCGGTGACCTATCTACGTAGGGGGGCTAGAGAGCGCATGTGTTTGACGGCAATAGGATCAGACAATATACAAGCTTGTTAGCTACAAGCTTATTCCTCGGTTGTGTACTATGAGATGTGACATAACTCCATCTGCATCTCTTATCATGCTTGATTTTGACCAATTTTTGTGATCAAAAGGCACCAAATTAGTACACCCAGTGGATCGAATATACTAATTGATTGTGAGTTGGAATGAGAAATTAGTTCAGTCACTCGATTGTTTCACCTGTTTTCTGCTGCGACTGCACACAACTGCATTGAGACGAGAGATGTGATGAGATTAGAACATACAATAGATCGACAAAGTAAAAAATGTTAGGGGTTGCCAGGTGAAGGGTCCTGGCAATCCGTCGACTAAAATCCAGAGTTTCAGAAAGAGTATCAAAAACCAGAGGGAGTTATTGTAATGTATTATATTGAACTACTCAATCCAAGTATCGTAAATTAAAAACCGAGATAGGGGTGACCTTGAATTGATTGACTCACTTGCATAGGTTTGGCGTTGTAGCAAACTTGCCATCCTTATGTTGCTTTGTGTCAGCATCGATCTCGAATTCAATACTAGCGAAAGCCAGGTGAGCCAAAACCTTGCCCTTCGACTCGGGATCCACACTTGAGCACGGGTATTCCGCTAATCTGTTGCACTTATAGTGATCAAACTCGCCGACTTCAATGCCGGGCGCCTGAATGATGCACTTCGACTGTTTACCATTGGCGACTGTGAGATCGACATCGATTCTGGAAACGCTCTTGGTCTTCCCGCTTGTTACGATAGTCATGTCGATTGTGGCACAGTTCGTGCTCATGACAAAATTGCTCACTCCTTTCTGGCCAGGCTTGTCTTCAATTTTTTCCAATCCCAATTGCATGAAGATATCCTTTCTCTTATCGTTGGCGTCGAATTCATAGCGGAGATATCCATTGAAGTAGGCGAGATCCTTGTAATCCGATGAGGCCACCAGTTTTGGCGTTGATCTGGCGTCGTACTTTGGCTCTTGATCTACCAACTCACAGGTCGGAGTTGGAGTTCGGAAAATCACATAGACAACACCAACTACCAGGACAGCAACCACTGTTACCGCTGCTCCCACAATAACCTTCTGACGATCCATTTCCGTTTTTGTTCGAGTCCTTGATATGTAGGTGCAATTGAGTCGGTAATGTTTAGAAATTAATTTTGGTTTAGTGTTGATCGAACAAGGTCCTAGCGACGAATGAATGCTCCTTTGTTTGCTTTGGAATCATGAATGATTCCCAAATATTTTATCGCCGACGAATGTTCCATTTCTTTCTCTCGCTCTCCAGCGGGTACTACTATGAAACATGGAAACGAGCATGTCAAGCGACAATCTGATCACCTAACTTCTGATTGATTAACTCGTGCCACTCACTTTGGAAAAAAGTGTTCAATCTATTTTCCCATCTCATTCCGTGAGCTATTTTTCCTCATTCATTTATTAGTCACATTCATTTACCTGAGCTTTTGACCGCCCGTAACTCGTAAAAGAGAGCTTGGCAGCAGTGGCGATATTTGGCTCACAAGTTATCAGGCGCTAGTTAAACTCAAATTCGTGGTATACCTAACTTCACATTACTAGCATTCAAATCTCAATCAAATTACCTGGAAACACTTGATAACTACGGACTGGGACAAGTAAGCGAGCACACGCACGACGAGGCTGGCAGGTGGTCGAATCGGATGGGCAGCGTCTGGCGAGCAGTTGTAGCTACTTTGCTGTCTCTTCTATACGAGAGCAATGTGGAAAAAACCGCCCACAAGTGGCAAGAGTGAGAGCGCGTCGTTAGATACAGATCAAACTAAGAGAGGAATATCATTTTATTTGAGGTACACAATTCTAAACGTAATAAGTGTATTATCAATAGGTTGCTCTACGCATTCAAATGCCCGTAGAGTTTTTTTGTTACAAATCGTGGCAACACGAAAGCTGACTCATGCATCTCCCTGCTGTAATACTTCAAGTCAAGCTTCTCCTCGTCCAACAAGTGCGTTGGAGTCTTCAAGTTAGCATCGGGGTCCTTGCCGCAAATTAGAAAACCAATTTGTCCACTTGGATAGGTGCAAGTCATGCAACTGGCATAGGCAACCTTCTTGAAAATCTTCCTATTCATCTCGAGCAGATTGACTATGAATTCCAAGTCAAACCAAATACTCTCTGCCTGACAACAAATGATTCCCTGTTTGGTCAATTTCTTCTCAAGCATTTCGTAGTATGGTTGCTGGAACAAACACTCGGCCGGGCCCTTCGGGTCGCTGGAGTCGGTGATAATAACATCGAAACTCTCGTTTGCCAACTTCTCGATATACTTGTATCCATCGCCTATAACTAACTCAAGCCTCGGGTCTTGGTAGGAGCAAGCCATCAATGGAAAGTATTGTTTAGATAGCTCCACCACTCGTTCGTCAATCTCACATTGAACCAACGTCTCCACCGAAGGATGCTTCAAACATTCGCGGGCAACACCACCGTCGCCTCCGCCAATAATCAAAACCCTCTTGGGATTTGGGTGAGCGTTCAAGGGTAAAAAGGCAATCATTTCCTGGTAGGAGAACTCGTCCATTTGGGTGCATTGAATAGCATTGTCCAAAGCGAGACATCGGCCAAATGTCTCGCTTTCGAACACAACCACATGTTGATACTTCGATTGCTCCTCGTGCAAAATCTTCTTGCTCTTGATACTTAGCGCCACGCTCTCGCCCTTCGGCGCCCCAATCTCTGTAAACCATCCCTCCTTGTGAGCGTTCATAATTTTCCTCCTTCCCTAATGCTAGTTGCTTGAGATATCCGGTTTCTGAGGCATGTGACCTTGTGATTTATTCAGGAAAACAGTCAAGAATAATGATGGGTCATGAATGCTCAATGAATGTCAATCTTACAAAAGTATAGATTGAGTGTAACTCGAGGACTAGAAGCAACGCCACACTTGTGCAACCACCACACAACGGCAAAGATGACGGGCAGATTTGCCAGACAAGATATCAAGTGGCAGTATCAACTATTAAGCGCGATGCTGCTCATTGGAAGCAGTCTAGAATGCAACTTCAGTGAGTCGTACGTCCCACTTGTTGATTGTCTTGAACTCGTCGTATGTTTTGTTTGTAATATCATCAATTTCCTCTTCATCATCAAAAATGAAAAAATCAAACTCAAACTAACATGTGGTTGATGGGCGAGAGTTTGTAAAAATTTTTATTATCCTTTATCTAATTGGTCAATATGGTTATAAAAGATCTCACTATTGTCCACGGCGTCTCAAACCACTGCCCGAAGTTTGGTAGCTGCTTGAAGCTGCCGCATTGCTACCATTTCCACCATCAACAAGTGGCAACAAATCTCGCTGCTGCTGCTGCTGATCCATCCTTAACTCGTCCTGACGCTTTGACCACTCGATTAGCATCTCGGGCGACCTGTAAAGGAACAACAATTTGGCAAATAGTTTCTCTTCAAGCTCAAACTCACCACATTCACGCACCATGTAAATGTCCATGATTAGACCATAGACCCGATCAACGCTAGGAATTTCCGTGTATATAACCTTACCTGCCGGCTCAGTTCTAATTAGGCGAGCAAAGAACACGACAAAGGTGGTGTATAAACCAATGATTCCAGGTGCAGAGAGCAAAGCTAAAATTCCAGTGAAAATCCTATCGTTGAAGGCAACAACCAAGAGAGCATCGCAATGGCTAAGGGTCTCGGTCGACCAGAAGGGGTAGCTGTCGTTCTGAGGTTTATATTTGCACAAATCCTCCGACTTCCACCACGAAGTTGAATTGTCCGTTTTGTTTATATTGAGATCAAACATTCTAATATACGACAAATTTAGTGGTCTTAGTGAGTTGTATTCAAAATTGTTATCCTTAAACTGGTCCACCAGCGACACTTGACCCGTTTCAGGTGCTCTTATGTAATTTGGGAATATTGGAGGTGTAATAACAAATTTTGTTTGCGAAGCTTCTGTTTGAGTTGTACTTGAGTTGGCCAGCATATCATAAAGCGATTGTCTAAATTCCTGACTAGAAGTGCCATTTATAACCTCCTGATAGGAGCCGGCAATGTTCACATCGAAACCTTGAGATTTTTCTCGTTTGATTCTAAAGATTGTCCACGAAGACTTGAGCGTGATGGTTTCATTGTTTTTGATGTTATTCATTAGTAAAGTTTTACTTGGTGGCGAGATTTCCCAGACTGCATTAGATTGACCATCTAACTTAATGGCCACCACATCGCCAAGCTTATAGTCACCTAGAAAACTTTGACTGTTTAAGGAGACAAATCTCGACGTCAATTGGTCATATTGTTCACTATTGAGGGTGGTAATTTGTTGTGCCGTAGCCTTGAGTCTCAGTATGGGTTGGAAGCCGACAAATTCAAGCTCGTATTCCATCTCGGCTGGTGGATTACTATCTCCAACAGTCTTGCCCATCGAAAACAATAGCAATGGACCCCAAATGATGGCTAATATGAGTAGGATGAAGGCACCACCTGTTAGATACTTACTAAGATGACGGATGGGTTTTGCTCTAGGAGTTGGGTATTCCTCTTCAAGAGTGAGCTCGCACTTTCTAATGAACAAGTTGGCAAACATGTCCTCCATGATTGACCAGTTACGAAACTCGAGCGTTGTCTCGGTCCAGATCCAATCCATGTAAAGTCTGAGATCATAGACAAGTGGAATAGCTCGGTAAACCTTGAAGGCTCCCCAGTTTGCATAGCCAAATCCTTCGGTGAAACAGTTGCCCAAGACTCGTCTCGGATAACCGCAACGGATTTGATGGGCACTCAACAGGAAGTAGATACACTTGATCACGTACCAGGCCTTTGGTGGCCAATACTCCTTTAGTGTTAGGGTGTGGCCGGTTGAAAAGGGTAATAGGAAGAAGAGCCACAAGTGTATACCGATAACCAATACAACCTGAAACATTAGCTTGCCGCCCAAGTTTTTCTGCAGGTAAAATGCTCTGTCTATAATAATGGATGCGAATTGAGCTAGCAGCATGATTAGGACGGAGAATGGGATTCTATTCTCATTCAAGAAACTTGCAACCGTTTGATTTGTGTATCCACTTCCAAATGCCCAAAATCCATAGATGAGAATGAGAAAGTTGATGAAATCACAGAGGAACATCCAAGTGTAAACATCCGTTTGCACTTTGTATGGAGTATTTAGCACGTGTTGGAAGAACATCGATATGGACCGACGCACCCGGTTGTAGGCTCTAGCGCAACAAGTGCATCTACCTGTAGGCTCAATAGGATCATTTTCATCCTGGATCACTTGTTGCGTAATGTGAGGTAGTTGCTGGTTTTGATATGAATCAACCTCGTAGTCGTGCATTGAACGGAACTCTTGGATGTCAGCATACGAATTGCTAAACAGTTTTGGCTCGAGTTCCACGGAGTTGTCGATAGTTTCCTTCAAATCACAAGACTGCACCAATCTTCGTTCTCTCATTGAGGGGTGCTCTTCGACGATAGTGGTGGTTGCAATTTGAATCTGATTTGATTCATCTGAGTTGTTGTTACCGACAGGGCTGATGTCGCCACCACTTCCATAGTGACTGGGTGAATTTTGGTCTCGTTCTAGGAGAGCGGCGTGTCCCTCGTCGTGATATTGGTTACCTGATGAGCCCCATTGGCCTAAGCTCTTGAGCATTGAACGGTGAAAGAATAAAGCTAATAGCAAAACTAAATCATAAGTGATTGTAATATTCTTGATGCCTAACAAATTTGGATAATAAAATGGATTGATGTTGCTTGCTTCCCACGACCATATGGGAAATTGGCAGACGTATTTGACAACAATAACTAGTTCAGTGTAGGTGATCACAGTTTTCCAAAATCGTTTCGTTGGCCTGGGCACGGATAGGGTACCCCATAGGAAGGTTAGGAGAGGCAGTGGTAGTGATAGGAGACTTGCATTTAGAATTTGGTAGAAGATTATAACTAACTGACACCATAGTGATGTGTTTGAGATGAACACATAGGCGAGAGCTCGACAAAATTGAGTAAATATGTTTAGCTTAAGGAAATGGTATTCAGGATCTGTGAGTTCGGTGCTCCTCTGTTTCTTCGTACCGTTAGACACACCTGGAATAGGTATTGGCGATTTCTCACCTCTTCCGTCAGATGAGTGAGCACTACTCTCGGGCGGTGAGTTACCTGGACCAGACGCACTGCTTGTTATCACACGCAATGCACTTCGAATACGGTGCAATGAAGTATTGGACTGGTTCTCTTGATATTGCTTGTTTGTCTTTGTGTATGTCTCAGATAATGTGCTGATAACCCATTTGCGCCATTTAGGGTCAGTCTTGAATCGTTCGTCATTCAAGTTGAATTGTTTCTTCAGCGCGTTCTTTTCCACAGCCATACGACGACTGACATACCGATAGCTTCGCGATAACTTGTTGAGCTTGACAGTCAGACTCAAGAGGCAACTGTATACGAATAGATTGAGCATCTCTCGCCACCCCCTAATTCGAGGCATCTCATCCGGCTGTTGGGTCTCACCATCTCCCATCTCAATGGCTTCATCTTGTTGTTCGGGTGGTTGCTGTTGTTGTTCTGGTCCTGTAACACTGAAATTGATATCGACAGGTGGTTGCGTATCCGAGTCTTGCTGGGGTTCGGTTATTTCGGGTTGCACTAATTCAACAGGCGAATTATCACGAGTTTCTTGCTGATGCTGGCTAGGATCAATAATTCCAGCTTGTGGACTTGAAGTTGGATTAGAACCAGGGTGACTATGGGACTGCTGGGGCGGGGTGTTTAGCTCTGACGTCGCATAGTCTGATCCCGAGGGTGGGCCATAAAGTGGCTTGCCCTTCATCCAACGGGTAAACACTGCACTAATCCCGTTGATATCATTCATACGCTCGAGCTCGTCGCCTAAGGGATCAGGTATGAAAGCTTTCTTGAATTTCCAATTGTCTGAGCCACACTGACTCACCGGTTCATCCAAAGTCGAACTGAATAGATGTTTATCAGCATTCCTAATGATCTGATGATGGTGTGGCAACGACAATAACCTCGCCCAAACCTCCGATGTTTTCTCATTGTCCGACTTGAGGTTCTCCATCTTCTCGCGAATGCTCAACATAACCTCCTTCTCATACAAAGCCTGTGCTTTAGCTTCCTCAATCTGGGTTGCCATTATAAGCTCGGCGCCACGTGACGCAAGAATCTGTTGCGCCTTAACCTCTTTAACTAGGTACCTGAAGTATTGGCTGCCAAAAACAACTCGTTGCATAATAAGAAACATGAGACATAGTACGTCCCAGAGTATGTCAAATTCATCATTAGGCAGTGAGGCGGAACAAATGGCCGCCGGGTTGGTGGGATCCAAGGGATTTGCCGGATCTTGATAGCATACAACTCGTAACAATTGCAATATGTAACAATAGTTGACTAAATAATCATGCAAAAAACAGGCATATGTTTGTAATAGTGCTTTTAAAACAATAACAATTGCAGCATAGATAATGAATATGGTCCAATAGAATTTGAGCCGCCTGATGGGCATCAAGTAAGTGTCATTGCCTAGCCATAGGAATATAAAACAACCAATCAGATAGCCAAGTGAGAATAAACTTATCTTTGTAGCGCCAGCAACTAGAACTACTGCCAATGTGATCCAATAGATTGAGATGAAAAATATTGACTTGAGGTAATTTGTTGGTGTTGTGTAATTACTAAAACAGTCCTCATCTTCGTTAGGTATATGCTGATAATCGGTGTTACTAATATCATTGCCGCTAATGTCAGAGCCGCGAAATAGGCGGCGCCTAAGTTTGGAAATGAAACTCATTGTTGTCTTGCTGTTCTTTGTTTAATCTAGCGTTAATAATGATAATTATAGGTATAATACTGGATCGTAATGTTGCGGCCATAAATGTATATAAGTGGTTATAATATTAGTCTGTATAAGTTAATGGGTGTCATCGTTAGTGATTAATAATAAAATAGTATTAAAAATGTTGTTCGTAATAGCAATTGTGATAATATGGTGGCGAACCAAGAAAGGGTTGAGACATCTCCTGTTGCTCTCTAGGTTTCTTAGTTAAATTTATATTTTGTTTAGATTAAACTCTTAAGTTTAGATTAGTCACCCGCTTAGTCAGTTGTTGTGCTAGCTTTTGTGCTATTAATATTATCTAGTTTGATTAGATCAATCAATAATATTGATACTTTGATTGAAGCTTGCTTACATTCTCGTTTCTCAATTCAATCTCGTGTCTCAATCGCGCAATATTCCAGTGGCTAGTGTATTCGAGACAATGGTCGACGTTGGTATTAGAGTTTGTGGTTGTGGTAGAGAACTAATGGTGGAAGTGCTCAATGGAGATGGTGGTGGTGATGATCATGATGATGTTGCCACTGTCTCTATCTCTGTTGCCTCGTTGTCATAGGCGCTAACTTTTCTATGCCTTTGTTTACGATGTTAATATATTATATACTACACCAATGTCGCGGAGAGTAATAACATATTGAGCTCGAGCTTTCAGTCGCAGAAGCAACAGAGTATCTGTCTATTTCTTTTCCTATCTCTATTACTGGTGTCATCAACATCAGTCATCGTGAGTCGCCAGGGCCGCCGCCTCGATGTGTCATATGAAAAGCACGACAACCACGGCAACGACGACTCACGTCTAGACTCTAGAGTACACCAAACTCTGCTACTGGGGGTTTCCTCTCCCTAGGCTAAACATGGATGGGCTAACTAGCCTAGCTAGCTTAGCGCAGATTGTCAGCATCGATGAAGTGAGAGAGGAGAGTATTTAGTTGCAAAAAGAATGAAATATAATTATACATATTCTCTTATTTGCGGTTTCAGCGGCCATTAGATAAGTTCGGTGGTAGCAACGGCAAAATCGGCGCATTGCTAAGCTAGGCGCCTCTAGAACTAAATGTATTAAGCTTGTGACTTTCTGTTAAGAGTTTGCAGTAAAATGACTAACATGCGGCTGTTCTGTTTCTGGACACGGGATTTTTCGGGACGTTATTCTTAGGGGGCGTGTCGGGATTACTGGAACAACAAAAATTGTAGAATCTTGCTTCATAAATACTAATCAAAACCTGCGGCGGCCACCTCCGCCGTGACCGAAACCAATCAAACCGAGAAACAGTTAGAAATGGAGTATCTCGTGTTTTACAAACTTAAGATTTTGGGGTGTTCTCGGTCCCGGAAACTAAAGAACACCCCTCCCGTCTTTATCTACCCGTTCGGGTAGCAAATAAGGGGTGTGTACTGTTCGAAGGGGGCGTGTACCCTCTGGCTGCTTGCGCATCACCGACACCACAGTGTGCAAACCAAAAAAGAGACAACGTGTCCAATGTTGAAAGCAATAACAAATAAGAAAAGTTTCTATTCTAAATATAATTCATCAAGTTTATTCATCTTATCAAGATCGTGGCCAGTTTTGAGAGGCACATATATTTTTGGACAAGATGGCCTCTTTACCAAAACAGTTGGCCAACTTAAACTCGCTCAGGTTTCATATTAGCAAGCGATATGCACGAATCCGTCACCCATTCCCCTTTCCCAAGCGAACTTATGAGGAAAGAAATCGTGTTATCTTAGAGAGGGAGAGGCATAAGAGACTGGCACTTGCAGATAGAGTTGATGATAAGCCACGACAATTTGCAATAAAACCTCCACCTCCAGAGCCAACAATCAGGACTATCGATAGAAAACTGACGCCTTTACAACAGGAGCTACCAACCTATGATCGCATGTCGGAAAGCGAGATAAAAGATTTCGAGAGTTACGATGAATATTATGATCCGTTATTTAATCCACATTTATATGACAAAAGGAATGCGGTGAATCCACATGAGGAACCGTTCAATGCCATCTATAATGACAGTACATCGGGTCTAGCGAGTGAGTATACGAAGGTTCGAAATATTATGACGCCGGTACTATGGGACTACGTCGAGCGTCTAGCTAGAATCAAGGTGCCGCCTAAACCGGAGACAAGGAAGCCTGGCGAAATGAAACGTCTGCCCTCGGGTTTTGTTCCTCCGCCAGAGACGCCTCCAGATTTGCCTTACTTCATACCTAGGACTAGAAATTTTCTGTTACCAGTTTACTATAACTTAGACAGTGATCCAGAGGAATGCTATACAACAGTCAAACAAATAGCTGGTGACCTATGGCAATTGGAGGAGGAACTTAGGGATCATTTAGAGAAACTCAAGGGCGATAGGCAGAGAATATTGACCAGTGTACAGGAAACGGATGCTAGGATATTATTTAGGGGGCGACACCTACACGAAATTGTGGATTGGTTGCATGAAAAGGGATTCTAGTCACTCCCACATAATTATAAGTCAACGTAGATCAAGTGTTGACATTTCACACCCGATAGAAAAAGCGTAACATTGTGTTTACAATGTAATTGATTTTCCTGCTGTGCTTGTTGCACTTAAACTCTACTTACCGAGGTGCAGTAGGTAAACTTCGCGACAAAAGTGCATCAAAACTTCAACTAGTCGCCGCCTAAAGTACACAACATTAAATCCTATTCTTCCTTTTTTCCGCCCCAAAGTGAGAGAGGAGGTTTTTTACTGAGTTCATCTTTTGGTCAATTGCGTCAGATCGCTCGTAGCATCAACATCAACTTAGATAACTGAGTTATTTATATATATCAAACTTCTTTAGCTAAAACCTGGAAGTCGAAAAACCTCAAATTATCTAAGCAGGAATAAAATCAGGACACAATCTAAAGTAACTAGCTTTGTGAAGAAGCATCATCAATAAAGAAAACCTACCGATATTTTTGCAAGTAATAAAGCAACAGAAGCCAGAATGACTTCAGGTAGAGCAGTCGGCGATAAGACAAACTCCCTTACGGTTGGCCCGCGTGGACCGACCCTCTTGCAGGACATCGCTTACCTGGATGAGATTGCCCACTTTGATCGCGAACGTATACCTGAGCGCGTGGTCCACGCCAAGGGCAATGGGGCCTTTGGATACTTTGAGCTAACCAATCCAACGGAGATTAGCAAATACTGTTCGGCTGCTTTATTCAATGGCCCAACCGGAAGTAGGACACCGATTGCAATGCGTTTCTCTACGGTGGGCGGCGAAAAGGGATCGGCTGATACGGTACGCGATCCCCGAGGGTTTGCGATTAAGTTTTACACATCCGAGGGAAACTTAGATATTGTGGGCAACAACACTCCCATATTCTTCATCAGAGATCCTATGCAATTTCCCTCGTTGGTTCACTCGCAAAAGCGCAATCCTCAAACCAACATGAAGGACCCGGACGCCTTTTGGGATTTCCTCTCGCTCCGTAGCGAGTCTATACATCAGATTTTGTTTCTCTTCTCGGATCGAGGAATTCCCGACGGCTACAGACACATGCATGGGTTTGGCTCGCATACCTTCAAGGTAATCAACAAAATGGATCAGGTGCATTATGTCAAGTTTCACTTCAAAACAAATCAGGGAATTAAGAATCTCGATCCACAGGTGGCGGAGGAGTTGGCGGGCAAGGATCCTGATTACTCGGGTCGCGACTTGTTCGAGGCGATCAAGCGTAAGGATTATCCCTCGTGGCGCTTTTGTTTCCAGGTAATGAGTGCAAAGGAAGCCGATCAATTGGTTGACTTCAACCCGTTTGACATCACTAAGACCTGGTCCCATAAGCGCTACCCATTGCATGAGATCGGTCGTCTGGTGTTGGATCGTAATCCCACAAACTTTTTCGCCGAAGTCGAACAGCTTGCCTTTTGTCCGGCCAATTTGGTGCCCGGAATCGAGCCGTCGCCGGATAAATTGCTTCAGGGCCGTCTATTTAGTTACTCGGATGCGCATCGCTACCGATTGGGCGTCAACTTCAACGACATCCCCGTCAATCGACCCAGATGTCCGGTAATGAATCCGACCTTCAGGGATGGTGCCTTTTGTTACACGGACAACTATGGCAACCTGCCCAACTATTATCCAAACTCACAATTGACCAAGATCAATCAGGATCCAAAGGCAATGGAACACCGCGAGCTGCTTCAGGGTGAGGTGTATCGTCACGATAGCTCCGAGGACGACAATTTCTCGCAGGCCTCAGTTTTTTGGAAGCAAACTTTACCTGAGGGCGAACGCGAGCGTTTGGTTCGCAACCTTGCGGCTCATTTGAAGAAGGCAAAGACTTTCATTCAGGAGAGAATGATAGAAAATTGCAGTAAGGTTAGCGCAGATTTAGGTCGCATGCTTGCCGCTCAATTGAGATCGAGCTAAGCTATCAAATAACAAAAAGCCATCAAATAACATTAATAACATTAAGCCATTTTTGCGTTAGTTCGGTTTTTATTCCTCCCTTTCTTTCGCTCGAGCAGAGAGAGAGAGAGAGTAGCAGCAGCAGAGAGAGAGCAGCGGCAGCAGATCTTCTGCATCCATCGCGGATGCAACAGGCAACCCTACCGGTGCGTGCGCTGGTTGCATCCGCGATCGGCGATGCAACTGGTCATAATTTGTCAACTGACAAATTTTGACAACCTGTTTCTGTTGTACCATCCACTTCATCCTCGGACACCAACTTTATCAATCAACAGTAAAAGCAGTATAGCACAACCATGGGAAACTTATTTGGTATCTCCGTCTTCAATTGGGTGCAGTTTGTTCTATCCATACTTGGTATTACATTTACCCTATGCGCCCAGAACGTTTTCATAACGCTGGTTATTATCTTTGCCTTTATATTTATCTACCTGCTGACGATGATTATTTGTATAATGTCTTCAAAGGTAGGCTTTAATCACTCAATTCAGGCTATAATTGAGGTTGTCCTGGGTGTACTGCTAATCATATTTTTGATCTACTTCCTAGCTAAAGGTGGACCGAGCGGTGAACTGTTCAATATATTGGCCATTACTGCAGGCTTCATTCTGTCAGCCTGTCTATTTATAACAGCCTACGAGAAAACTTAATTCAAATAGAATCGGTCACCAATGCTAAAAGAAAAAAGACAGGGCCAGAAGAGTGCTAGAGATAATGTTTTATAATTGAAAAGACAAACTTTGTGGAAAAGATAACTAAACTACTACGCGTGTTGAGGCTACATCTATACTTTACTCTCTATATATGTGATATGATATAAACTCGTGTCAATCACAGTGCATAATCTCTCCTAATGATAATTTAGTCAACATAATCCATCTTAATTTGTCTTTGATGAGAAGAATGATATATAATAATCAACAAGAAATCACTCCTTTGGATTCAAGGTGCAGCGGCGCTTCGAAAACTGACCTCGCTCTCTGATCCAAAAGTTGGCCACCCACTTTTCGCCCATTAACACGGGACAGGCCCCGTGGACAGTCTCAATGATACCCTCGCCGTTTCTATACAAATTGTACCAAAAGGCTGCGGCTCCAAGTTCAGGTTTCAAGTGGACACCTAGTCGAGGGAAGACAGTGGAGCCGCCACGTTGGACATCCTTCAGGTAAAACATGACGGTTGCAGTTCTATCTCCAGCATACAACTCCCTTTCGTCAACTTGATCCCTCTCCTCCTCTGGCCGATCAACAATTAGATAATCATAGTGAGGAGTATAATGACCGCCCATTCCATAATTGGCCACTTGCATTAGCTCGCAATGTGAATCGGTCATGTCGACAGAGAGTCCAGTTGCCGCTTCAATACGTCGGTTCATTCGGTTCACTATTGGATGAGTGTCCGGCGAGAACCAAGCGGTTTGCGAGGTTCTGGTTTTGCTAACCATATCATGAGTTCCGTTATCAGTTTGAACTCGAGCTCTAGTAAGCAATGGAGCCGCCAACTCTCTAATTGTATCTGCCTCCTTTTCGCTCATTAAATTGTGTATAATTGAGATGTAGGGATTGATATTTTGAACCTCGACCTTGATTGGCGACAGGTAGAGCAACGGGTGGTTGTTATTGGTGCGCAGGTAACACTTAAGTGGCGCCTCCTCTTTTGGAGTTCGCTTTTTCTCGCCGCGACAGAGGGCTTGGTACTTTCTGTAATCCTCATTGTCATCCTCCAACATCTTAAACTTAGTTGAATGCTCCTTGCTTCCACTTGCCTCCATGTAAATGTGATAGGTATCAAGTGAGGTGCCCTGACTCTCTTGCTTAAATTGATCAACTACCTGACTGGCCATCTGGTAGAAGGGTTGGATTTCGCTTACCGAAGCAGTGGAGTTTCCCTCGTCATAGGCTCGCTTTAGTGCCTCTTCAAACCAATCTAGCGAGTGGCCATAGTAGGCGTTGTTGAAAGCATGCTTGGCCAGGTATAAGCAATCACGAGCAGTCATTTGAACACGTGTTGCGTGCTCCTGAATATTACCACGAGCCAACTCGCTCTCAGGTAACTTGTAGGTGTCTTGTAAACGAACTATGGCCAAGGCGGCACCATGCAAATCATCGTCGCTTGGCATTATGGCCTTGTAATCCTGGGTTAATCGTTGAATATCGCTCCAATTATCCTGTTTAAACAGCTCACTAATGGAACGCCAATCAATAGTTAAACGTTTGACTAGTTGAAACGCTTGCAAGGGATTTCCAATGATATCCTCCTCGCCATAGGTGCCCACAAACTCATCCCTACCCGCGGTGGCCTCCCAATGATCGATGTACTTTTTGATACGACCCAATTTTTGTTCCATACTCGCAACATACTCACCTAGGGACATGATCAAATGTCGCTCGAGGTACATTAAATTTTGCAAATGCGAGGTGGAAGAAAAGATGTCGCCATTGACCAGAGTTATCTGTTCCGGTCTACTGCCACTAAAACTCAGACCAATCAGAACAATGATTAGAGAGCTTAGAGCTAGTCTATTAATATTAAATTTGAATATTGCCCTACTAGCATCAGCAATAGCACTCGGCCGCCACCTGTTGAGCGGGGAGAAATGGCATCTTGTTGTTCTTGATGCCATCTTCTCGTTATAACTGTTATCTTCGTGTGGGTCTTCGTTCGGAATTGGCCGACATTCTAAACCTATGGCTTCTATCTCTCTAGTTGGTCTTGTGTGTATTGATCTTAGACTTGTTTTGTTCTCTCTAAAGAATCTTGTTGTTTTGAGCCTCTTAATGCGCGTGCCACATGATTTGTTTACGGATTGAATCATCTGAAGCTTCCTCTTGCTGCGGTTGGTTGTAGTATCACAATGAGTCGCTAGCTTTGTGGCAACTAAATCAGAGTTGCCGCTTAGCAAGCAGCCGGATCTTTTTGATTTGACGATGGTCTCGGTCTCAGTGAGCAACATATTGTTGTTCTTCTTGTTGATTATGGTGTTGTCGTTGCGCAACACTCTATGCGAGTCAACCGACTCAAACTAACTGCAGCTCAGTTGTTGAATGACTGACTGTCCACTTGACGCCGACTTAATGAATTGGTCACTCTCTTGTTTGCTGCTATTGGTTGGTATTAAACTAGAACGCTAGTGTCTCTTTCTCTCTTGATGCTGATAGTTTCTCTGGTCTGTTGCTGCTGCTGCTGCTGCAGCGACTCACCTTGACACAACTGCCACTGGTTGGCTGGCTAACTTGAGTTTGTTGTTTGGTTGGCTGGCCAGCTCGCACTCACAGGTGGAGTTGCGTAGTGGGATGCGCGACAACAAGTGGTTGTTGTTGTGGTGCCACTGCCGCCACACTACTACCACCACCAATGCTGTTGCTTCTGATGATGAGGAGACCGGCGACGAAATCAGTGAGGATATCAAACAAATGTCAGCTGTTTGGTTGCATTTCTCTCCGGCGTCTCGATGGCTGCACTCTATTTTCTACTCATAGACGGACCAACTGACTCAATGACTGTGATGTTTGGTAGTCTATCTAAGGCGAGCAAAAACGATAAGAGAGATAGCTGAAACGGAAACTGAACTTGCGAGACTCTTGCGGTTTTCTAACTGCAGCAACAACCACTGAAGCAACCAACGACTTGAGGAAGGCAAACACAAAGCAAACACTACCACTACCACTATCGCCGCCGCCAAAAAGCAAAGGCAACAAGTGGCGATTACCAACAGAAATAGAAAACACACACACACACACCAAGCGCTTTCTGGGTACACAATGAGCGAGTGTGTAGAAGTGTATTGATCTATCCAGTTTTTTCGCACTGGCCGCTCGCTTGTTGCCGCTGGCAGTCCAAAGGTGATGCGAGCCGCGCAACAACAACAACCACCTGTGTGCGTCGCCGCTACAGTTTCACCACCGACTCACCTGTTGCCGCTCTTTTTCTGCGTCTGCCTGCTTGCCCATCCGAGGTGCTTTTGCAACTGCTTGCTATTGCGCCAACAGCCAGTCAGTCTATGGGTTGGCTGTATGTTGGTTTTACTTTGTTGCTCCCTCTTTCTCTCGTTTACCAACCCACCAGCTCAAGCCAAAGTCTCTCGCCCTCTCTCTCTCTCTCTATTTCTATCTCATTCTCATTCTCAAAGTCACAATCACAAGCTCGAAGCACAAGAGCCAATAACTTGCCGATAGTTACAACTCGCTAACTTTAGCTTCCTTCAACTCCATTGGTCCTCGCCGGTGGAGTTGCTGGCTTTGGAAGTTGGACATACAATCAGCTATTATTATAGCTGCTACCTTTTCAATCCTTGGTCTGCTCCTACTTCGTCATCTTTTTCCGATAGACAGCCAGCAAGCAATAGTAAGCTCACAACTAAACTATGAACTACGCTAACTACCATTCAAACAAGCTTCTTTTTGGCTCGTCGTCCTCAGAGTCATCGTCATTGCAACCGTTTTGTTGCTCCAGCAGACCGACCGCTTGCCTCAAAAACTCTTAGAAGACTGAGGCAACCCAAAGCCCGAGGCGGCCAATTTTTTCCCATTCCTAGTCACCGGTGACTAGTGAGTAAGTTGCTTGGTCTCGACTCTAACTGCAATATTGAGTTGAGATGTTGATGTTGTATCTTTCCACCATTCCACGGGATAGAGGAAAACTCTCAAGTTCCGCTCGATTTGCTCGCTCATTCGTTCGCTTGCTAAGACCGCTAAGTTCACCAGAAAGATCAGCGAGCTCGTCAAGCTTCAAAATTTGAGAGAAGCACCGAAGAAATTTGACCAGATTTCCTCTGGCCGTCCAGTCAGTAAGCCGAACAACAGACCAGCCTACAAGAAGAAAAACCGCGACCACATTGCCAGTGGTCCAACTCTTGATTGAGTTGCCCTTTGATCACCATTCATCCGATTGACTGCACTAATTATTGTTGCTGCTCGCTTCGGTGCTGCCAATCTAACCCACTGGTTGCTGGTCAAATTGGATTGAGTTGACTAGTTAAGAGGGATTTCAATTTCGCTTCTATAATCCTAGTGGCTATTTGGGAGAGAAGGAAAGTCTCGCTAAGGCACTAAGCGCGAGCTAAAACTCACGACTCCCACCTTTTTACCTTTGGTTGCTTAAAGAAAAAGAAGAGGAAAAAAGAGGCAAACTTTTCTACGGTGTAAAGAAGAGGCAAACGAAACGAGCGGGAAAAAGAGGAGAAAGCCATTAGCATTAGCGCGCTTCCCATCTGTTTGTTGGAATTTGCAATGATAAAATAAAAAAAGCAGCAACAAGTTGTCGGAGAAAATGTCGGCTTGCTGTTGAAGGTAAGACAACACAAGTGAAACTCTCTCTCTCTCTCGCCTCGATGCAACTCTTTGCTTACACAACTCGGCAACTCTCATGGCAGAAGCATCAGCAGCAACTAAAGACTCTTCCGTCCGGTCGGCTCGCTTGGTCAGCTTAGTCTTATCTCCAGTCTTGGTAGCAGCAATAGCAGCAGCTGACTCATTAAGGCCACTCCCGTGCCTCGAGTGGAGGCAGCAGCAGCAACAACAAGTGGCTGGCGCCCGAGGCTCGCGGACACACAGGGATTCTCATCTTTCTTCTCTTGGTTGTTCTCGTTCATCTACCTAGACGCCAGTTTACGGCTTACCATTGAGGACTATGCAGCTAGCAATAGTAACACTAGCCAACTACACTTAACAGGTGGTTACCCTGCCGTTGATTCCATTGCTCTTCCGTTTGTCCATTTACTGCTAGTCAGCAATCGTGCGTTTGGCTCTCTCCCTCTCTCGTCGATGCAAACGTCTGACGAAGCTGCTGGTCGGTGGAAAGAGATGCGACCAACTCGCTGGACAGAGACAATGCTCAATGGGGATTGCGAGAGATTGTGGAAGGAGAGAGAAAGATGATGCATGTTAGCAATCAACTTTGCCGCTGCTGCTGCCTCCTCTTCTTCTCTGACTCCAACTCTGGCTCATTTCCAGATCAAAGACGCAACACGAAGCGGTCGGAGAAAAAAAGAAAGCCCCCGTCTGCCGCCCGCTGTCCTAATTGTATCCTATGCAACTCGCAGCAGTTGCAGTTGGAACGGGGGTAAAGCGGAGACAAGCGCAACGGCAACCTGTTCGCGTCTTGGCGTCGTGAAGCTCGCCAGCTACACGGCACTCGATCGCTCAATGGAAGCGCCAGCCTCAGCAGCGGCATCAGCGAGTTGCCGCCTCCTTAGGCGGCGAGTTAGCGAGTGAAAGTTGAGTGTTGCTGGCGCCAACGACGCCACCGTACCGTTGCAACTTGCAACATGCAACATGGTCGCTGCCCTTCCCGCCGTCTAGTCCAGTCTCGGCTCTTCTCTTCTCTCTTCTTCTCCTCTCATCTCTCGGCGCAAACTGCCCAAATTTCGGCGAGCTTTAGAGACGTCGTTGGTTGGCTGGTTGTTTGCTTGCTTGCGTCGGCGTTAGATCCGCATTAGTAGCCAGTCACAGCCATTCGACTTGGAGGAGAGAGATTGAGTTTAGTGTTAGTGAAAAAGAAAACAAGCGAGTGAAAGTGACCAGCCGAGAGACAGAGTGTCCGCCAAACTCTCTTATCTCCGCTGCCGCTACCGCTCCTGTTGACTCGAAACAACCGACTCGTCGCTTCTATCTCACTCTCACTCTCCCTCTGTCTTTGCCTTTGCCTAGTAATATTTCCGTCGGCGGCACTGTCGAGA
Source organism: Aculops lycopersici (assembly GCA_015350385.1). Lineage (NCBI taxonomy): Eukaryota > Metazoa > Arthropoda > Arachnida > Trombidiformes > Eriophyidae > Aculops > Aculops lycopersici. The sequence continues at coordinate 6,720,573 of WNKI01000001.1, read as the reverse complement.
CTGAGACCGAGAAGCTGATACTAGTTCAGGTTTGAGTGTCCAGGTAAATTTGCTTGCTGAAATAGGCGCCGCTCTCGAATGGCCATTCAAATGTGGATTTCAGTCTGCCGACCGAGAGAGCGAGCGATTGGCCGGGCGACGTAATGATTGCGGCAGCGCAACTTTTGCGATAGCAACAAGACCAACTCTCTTAACGACACATACAACTCAGCGTTTGCTGTTGCTGCCAGCTCGAGCCAACGCCAACTTCCGTCTGATACCTGGACGCGCGGCGAGCTAGTAAGCTGACCAGCTGGCCAGCGAGAGTCTCCCGAATGGATATTCAATTTCCAGACAAACGAGCGGACGCGCGATGCTCTCGTTGGCGCGCGCAACGCTGATTTCCGTGCTGGCAAACCATTAGGTTGCGCTTCCGTCGCTTGCCAGTTGTATCCTTACCCACTGTGGCGCTACTAAAATGTCCAGCAGATAGACGGAGAGAAGTTGGCACTCACATTGAGTTGTAGCGTGGCGGTGGTTGCCTCGAGCGGTGAACTTGCAATGATAAATCTAGAGCCCATGAATAACGGCTTAAAAGTCCCCGGCCTAAGAGCTACGACAAGCTACGGTCTAGCTTACCAGCCAGACGGATTTTATTCATGAATTTCATGAGTCGGATAATTTGGAAAGCGGTTCAATTTTGCTAGTATAAGTTACGCTGAGATACGTATGCGCTACCAGCGCTTTTTGAAACCCGCAGCTAAAGGCGCACAAAGTGAGCAAGCAAAACCGGAAGCGCTCGCAGCGCTTAACTCAACACAACCTCTTCTTACTCTAACAAGCTCGCACCAGGAGCTAAATGGCATGCGCTCAATTGGTTAGCCGCCAGATTAGCACTCGAATCACGTGTTCCCCATTGAAAACTGAGCTTTGAAACTAAATGAATAGTCAGTAACAGCAGCAGCAGCACTAGCAGACTCAATTGTTTCTCGGCACGCGGCACCACAATGTGGCCATTCACGAGAATACAGGTTGTGAGTGTGATTGTGATGAACTTTGCGGTAATGGATTCAGCGCTCTAGTGTTTCCTCTCATCTTCTCGCTCTACCGTTTGTGTTTCCGGAGAAAAACTTCCGGTCTCTTCACCTTTCTCCATGTATGTTTCGGGGCCCGGAATCCAAAGAGGCCAAACCTTAACGAGAAAAACCGCGCCACTCGCATGTTACGAGCTCGTTGTTAAAGAGTAACCCCTCGCTTTCTATTGAATCATTGAAATACAACTCCAATCGCAAATCAAGACAGTTTCCGCGAATCGCTATTTCAACTCGAACCTCAAGATGGTAGCCGACATTTCATCTGTCAGTCAGTTGCTACCGGGTAGTGGCGGCTCACCTTTGTCGTCTCCTGCAAGTCAAAGTTTGCCAAGCAATGGAAAACACACACAAAAGGAGCGGCAAGATGGATCAAATGGCCATAGTTTGCCGCCGATATTAGAGCTGAATGGCCACAACTCGCCGTCAGGTGGTAACATTGGCGGGGAGGGCAAGGGAAGCAACCACCGGCTAGCGCGTGGCCCAAGCAATGGCACTAGCCCAAGTAGTAATGAGACCAAGAGTGAAAATATTGGCCAAGTTGATGATGCGATGAAACTGGAGAAGCCAACAATGAAGTCGCTGGCCAGAAAGTCGATCTTGAAATCGAGACAAGAGCGAGCAGAGAAAAGTGGCAGCGGCGGAAGTGGGAGTGGAGCACACGGTCTGGGGATGCACCCGCACGCTCGAATAGTTTTACCTGGCGAGTCGCCGAGTTGCGTGGTTGATTTGGGCAAACTAGTGACAAATCTTGTGACTGGTGATGGTCAGCAGCAAACAGGTGGCACCAATCAGGAGGCTGACCAGCCACCGGTTGATCCGCTCGCACCGCCGCCTGGCGGATGGAGGCAATTAGAGTTGGCTGATGAGTTGGAACCCGAAGAGTTGGACCTGAAGTTGCTATACTTCGCTCGTCAAGGTGAGTGGGCGCAATTAGAGGATTTAGTTACAAACAAGAGACAAATTCCCCTTCTCAAGGCCATTGGTGCTCAGAGGCTGCGAGCAACGCGAACCGAGGGATCACTTTACTCGGTGCTCCATTTTGTTGCAAGGGAAAACAAGAGCCACTTAGTCGAGAGACTAGTGAGGCAGCTTGGTTTAGATCCCAACTCTCGGGCTCACGATTTGCTCACGCCTCTCCATTTGGCCTGCATGTTTATTCCAATCCGAGGGCCCGACTGCGAGGCAACCATCCGCGCGCTGCTGTCCTGTCGGGCGGACCCTATGCTGCGAGGGGGCGTGAAAGACCAACTTCCGATCCACATTTTAGCCGGCAAGGCGAGCCACTCAAGTTTGTCGGCTCTCAATCTCATCCTAGACGCTTGTCCCGAGGCTGTGAGATTGGAACCCGATAGCGAGGGAAACATTCCGTTGATTATTGCTGTGGCCTGCGGTAACGAGGGCGCCGTTCAGGATTTATTGTTAAAACTAACAAGAGTACAATTGCATTATAAGCGACTTATTAACGATGATTATGCGATTCACATGGCAACCAAACAAAAAGACCTCCAAATACTCAAGCTAATCATTGATGCTGGCTGCAATTTGGATCTACAAAACGGAAAGGGTCAAACTGCACTCCACTTAGCGGCCGCAAATGAGATGGAGGAGTTTGTTAGACTTTTGTGCCAGGCCGGCGCTGATCCCGATGTTCAGGACAACGACCACCAGTCGCCCATTCACCTGGCCACGGCTTGTGGTTTTGGCAAGATTATGGAGATTTTAACGGAAAAATTCAAGGCCTCAATAATGAATAGAACGAAGGATGGATCGACGTTAATGCATTTAGCCTCAAGTGCCTACAATGCTCAGGCCGCATTGAATTTCATCCGCAAAGGAATTCCCATTCATATGCCCAATAAGGAGGGAGCAAAGTGCATTCATATAGCCTCAATTAGGGGCCACGTTGAGGTGTTGAAGGCAATCGTTGCCAAGGGTGAGGCTGTTGATTCTCGGACAAAGGATGGATTTACTCCGTTGCATATTGCAGTCAAGTTTGGGAAGCACGAACTGGTCGAGGCTCTGCTGGGTCTAGGCGCAAATTTACAACTAAAAGCCATGAAGGGCGGCGAGACTGCACTGCATCTAGCGACGCTTGTAAAGGATGGCCAAGATTGTGTGGACCTGTTGATTAGATCGGGTGCCGATGTGGACGCTGTTGATGCTCGCGGAGAAACTCCGCTACACTTTGCCTCGAGGGCAAACAATTTGGAGGCAGTTAGGTTGCTGCTCGATGATGGAGCCAAGATAGAGTTACAAAATGAACTGGGCGAAAATATTTTGCACGTTTCAGTGAAGGAGTCAAATTTGGAGTTGATTAGGGATGCAATTGTACATCATGTGGTCAATAAGAGACAGGTAACCCAAGCTAAGAGGTTGATTAATCAGGCAAACATTGGCGGTGAGTCTAGTTTACATTATGCTGCCTCGCTGACAGGTGAGTTAAGTCACAAAGATGGTGAGGATCGCGAGGTAATGAGAGTTTTACTTGTAAATGGTGGCGACGCTTTTCTTCAAACCAAGGAATTATTACAAACACCTGTTCACTATTGTTGCCAATCGGGCAACACCCGAATTTTGCAGGAAATTTTGTCACACCTCGACCAGCAATCCTGCAGACAAGCATGCAATAAACCTGCTAGAGCCCTATGGACACCACTCTTCTACGCCTGCTTCAATGGCCACGCCGAGATCATTCGAATGCTCATCAATCAAACGGCTAGAATTGATGTGTTCGATGACCAAGGCGAAGCTCCATTGCATGTGGCCGTTTCTCGTGGCCATGAGGAGGTTGTTGATATTCTATTGGAACACAATGCATTTGTTAACGTTAGAAACAAACCAGGAATGACACCTTTGCATATTGCAGCCAAATTAGGTTATAATTCAATGGTGAAGCAGCTTATCACCGAGCACAAGGCTATACTTGATGCCATGACTTTGATCAAACAAATCCCCTTGCATTTGGCAGCCGAAAATGGCCAGCTCGCAGTTTGCCAAACCCTCCTGTCGTTGGGCTCCGATTTGAATGCCATCGACAATCAGAGTCAAACTCCGTTGCATTTAGCTGCACGCAAGAATCACGCTGAAGTATTGAGATTATTTCTGAATATAAAGCCAAATCTAATTACACTTGCCAATAAGAATGGCTACACCTGTGCGCATATAGCCGCAATGAATGGAAGTATAGATGCGATAAAGGAGTTGGTACGCTTTAATCGCGATGCTGTGATTAATAATCGCATAAAGAAGACCAGCTCAACAGCTCTACATCTGGCCAGCGAGAATGGAAATGCTGAAATCGTTAAGCTTCTTCTAGCTTCCGGTGCAAAGCCAAGCGATGAGAACGCGCTAGGCGAGACTCCGCTGCATTTGGCTGCTAAAAATGGACACGTTAAGGTGCTATTGGCCTTTCGAAATGCCGATTGGAAGTTGTGCTCGCGCCGCAATGGATTGACCGCTTTACATGTGGCCAGCAACACGGGCCAAACGGAATTTGTCGCCGAGATGCTCAGATGTCGAGTGCCGGGCGGCATTAGGTCGGAACGGAGCTCTGTGGACCCAAAGAGCGATTTTGGTTTGACCCCGCTGCATTTGGCATGCCGCAATGGACACGAGGGCGTGGTTCGGATGCTCTTGAACTCGGCCGGTGTGCAGGTGGACTCGCCAAGCGAGGTTAATGTGAGTAGACCGTTTTGCAAAACAATTCCTAATCTATTGCAGTCAAAACAACCTCTATTTTCTGATCCATTGATTGATTTATCGCCGATCACTAATTAAGAAAATTTGACACCCTCATAATAATTAACCACCACACTTAATCAGAAAACTATCCCCGTTCACCTAGCCGCCCAAGGTGGACACCTGCTGGTTGCCGGCTTGCTAATTAGCAGGTCCACAGATGGACTCACGCAGGCTGATGGGCACGGTAGGACGGCTTTACACTTTGCCGCTGCCCACGGGCATAGGGATATGGTTGGATTGTTGATTGGCCAGGGGGCGCAGATGAATTTTCAGGATGACCGGGGATGGACCCCGTTGCACTATGCGGCGAAACATGGATTTCTGGAAGTGGTCAAGCTGTTGGTTGAATCAGGAGCCGACCCAAGGATGACATGTGATTCGGGAAAAGTTCCCATCTGCATGGCAGCGGCGGCGGGCCACAAGTCGGTCTTGAGCTATCTGCTCAGGAAGGAACATGATTCGTTTGAGCTTATGCAGGATAAAATATTTCTCATTGATCTGATGGCTTGTAGTAAGCAGCATGCCAATAGGCCTATTCAAGAGTTTATACTAATCAATAACCAGGCTCCGATTGATATTGCAGTGAAGCTGGCCAAATGCTATGAGACGCTGATCGAGAAGGACAAAGACAGAGCTAGGGATTTAGTCGTAGCTAGGGATTTGTGCGATCAGGTGGCCACCGATCTGCTCACCATAGTTGCAAGTATGAACAATTCAACGGCTTTACTCAAATCAGTAGATAGATCGCAAGTGGAATTCCTTGATGTTTTGATCGAGCTGGACAGAAAGGACGTTGTTAGCCAGCATTCAGTTCAACGTTACCTAAGTGACGTTTGGATTGGCTCTCTTAATTGGTCCGCCTGGAAGTTTGTATTGCTCTTCTTTGGGTTCTTATTTTGGCCACCTCTCTGGGTAGCTGTTTCCTGCCCGGCCGGAGTAAGTATAATTAGTTGTTGCTTCAGAATGTGCGATAAATTCTCTTTTTGTTATTTTTATTTCATTCGAATCGCAAGTCGTTAGGTTGCTTGCATTCGTTGATATTCATGATGACGTCGACAGTTTGCCAACGAACTGCCATAACAACAAAGAAACTCACTCTAACCAAAAAGCTTCTCTGTCATCATTTAACAACACAGCACCGACTCGCCACAATTCCAGTCATCAAGTTCATGTCGTACCTGGTATCGCATCTTTTCTTCATTGTTCTCCTAGTCTTCTGCATCATTAACCCCTGGCTTCCCATTTATCGGTGGACAAATCTACTTCCGCCAGCGCACGAATGGTTTTTATTACTTTGGTTTTGTGGTATCTTGGCAACAACAATGTCTAACCCACCAGACAAGGCTGGATTCGGTAGCATCAAGTTGGTAAATCTAGTCATTGGATTCACAGCGATTGCTGTCCATATATTTGGCGCCATATTCTTGGGCTCCGACATGATACCATATATATTGTTTACGAGGAACCAACTGTTAGCCTTAGTTTTACTACTGTCGTTCGTGGAGCTACTCAATTTCCTCACCTTCCACCACCTGTTTGGCCCATGGGCGGTCATCATTCAAGATCTCATGAAGGATATGATGCGTTTTCTTGTCATCATGGGCATTTTTCTCATTGGATTCTCACTAACTGTAAGTGCAATTTATGTTCCTGTTTTCGAGCCACTCTCACAGCAACAGGGCGTTACTGGCCAAAATGGAGTTGTTTTCCTCGAATCGCCTGGACACAACCAGCTTCCGGCCACTCAACAAATCGGTGCCGGACTCTCGGCTCTGCCCTCGATGGGTTTGGAGTTCCAATCGCCACTGTTCACGTTCGAGATGCTATTCTACTCTCTGTTTGGTTTGGTTGAACCCGATTTCATGTCTCCAATGCACTCCTCGCCAGCCTTCTCTAAAGTTATCATGAAGGTGGTGTTCGGTGTGTACATGATGATCACGGTTGTAGTTTTGATCAATCTACTGATTGCCATGATGTCGAACACCTATCAGCGCATCGAAGCGCGCTCGGATATCGAGTGGAAGTTTGGCAGGGCAAAGTTGATCAGGAACATGATAAGAACATCACCAACTCCATCGCCCTTGATCCTGTTGATGGGAGTATGGATTGACCTTTATCGTGAGTGGCGCCGAAAGCAGTCGGCCCGCCAGAAGGTCGAGAAAATGGCTATTGCTGCATTCAATAGGAAGGCAAGTGTTAGCGAGGCAACCCTTCGAGCGGCCCAGTTATGGATAAGCAAGACACCACAATTGAACGCAAGGAAACAATTGGAAAGATCCGAGAGGGATCGGCAATTGCAAAGGAGCCAGCAGCAGCGCTCGCGCTCCACGAGTCGGTCTGGATCGGGCGGGCAGCTCGGCGGCGCGGGCGTGAATGGCGGGAAAGGGGGCGGACCGGGCGGCGGCAGAATAGATAAATCGATCATAACTTCAGACGATCCAATGATGATGGGCGGTTTTCAATCGAGAAGCCAGTCGCGAGCAGCGAGCATAGGCCAAATGCCAGAAGCCACTATTCAAGGGAGACAAATACACGAGGTGGTCAGCTGGCCCACCGTGGTCAAAAAGTATTGGGAAAATGTTGGAGTCATCATTGAGAAAGACGACGAGCCCATCGGAGAGCAGGGAAACAATGGCGGTCCCATCGGTGGCAGTGGCCCCGCGGAAAGCGGAAGTCCGTTGAATGAACAAGCATCGGTTGGCGGCGCTGGTATGGTAGTTCCTCGTGGCGACTCCTGGAATTCGACAGACTTTTGACGCGGTGGATTGCGTTCGGATCCTAGTGTGAACTCATATTTCATACAACCTGTTCCGGGTCGAGTGTGACCCAAACGTCCTCAGAACAGATGCACGCAAAGCTTGCATCGCTGGCCTACTACTCCTGCAGCAGCAATCCAATGAGTGGAGATTGATCAGATGCTGCTTTCGTGGGTTACCAATAATGATATTAGCGATCTAGAGGGATTGGCGGTTATTTACTCTGCCACCTAACTGCGAAACTCTTTGCTGGGAGTGCATTTTACCACACTCGCTACCCAACGGCCCCAGATTGAGGAGTATGATTTTAAAATCCGTTACATCAAAGGGGTGCTGCGCAGAGACGCGGACTGCTCATATCATTGTAGATTTACACACCACTAGTTCCTGGATATCTTCACTATTGGAGCGCGCACAACTCTCTCAGCGGCGCTTCCATTCGCATAGTTGGGTTCATCACTATCATTATCGCGCTTGTATGTAGTAATAGCTCATGTCGGGCCCCAATCGCTCGACATGAGTCGGGATCCGGAAGCCGCCTAGCGCGCCAGTCGCTTCTGTTTTGAATTTTGGCACGAACCGGAAGAGGCAGTTTTTGTTGTTGCCGAGCCTGCTGCCGCTGCGTAGGGATTTAGTTTGAATTCCGTTGTAGCAGCAACCTAACGGACGAAAAGGGGTAATAACGATAACATAATTTAATATTAAAGAGTGGACGGTCCTCATCACGCTCGTAATTCTATTTGCGTCCAAGTTTGCATTGTCTTGTGTGTTTGTGCAATCGGACCCAATGATTAACGACGGCTAGGTTGTTGGTTTCAGTGGTCCTAGCTAGACAATAATACCAACCATGATGGCAAATATAACAACGAGTGGCATTTTGTTGTTTGTAAGCCACCGATCATCTTGATGTTGGCGTGGCCAAACTCGATGGGGACGAAACGCCGAGCGAGATAACCACTCTCCCGCTAGCTGGCTGGCCAACGGGCTTTGTCTTCGCTATCATGCACATGTTTTCTCCTCCATAACACAGTCTATACTTATTTTAGCTGCTCGACCAGCCAGACAGCCAATTACGTCATGGACGATCAGCGGCGAACAAAGTCTGAAAGTGGCCGAAAAACCGGAACTAGCTTGGCGCCAGGCAAACTGCCGAGCTCTCTAGCCAACCCTGATGGCCGGACCAAACTAGAACAGTAGAGCCGCTGGAGAGCGCGAGGCATAGTGATGGGCGGCAATCACTTTCTGATGGCTGCGCACAATTGATTCTAGCGCGTTGCGCACAAGTGTGCGAGCCTCGCGCAAGGCCATTAAAATTTGGGGCCAGCCGGTGAATCCACTCGTTCGCTCGCTGCTCCTTTGCCTGGCTGATCTATTGACTTTGCTCGGTGCCAAAAAGAGCGTGAACGAGGCGGCGTCCGGAAGAGGAGCCGCCACGGTCAAGGGCGGCGAGGACAACGCCAACTTTTGACAAGATAATCGTCGCCTCAAGCGAGCCGCTGAAATATGAGCAGCACATTGACTGCTCACTTGTGTGGAGGCCAGCGCGTGCCACGCTGGCACTCTAAGCGAATTATAACGTCAACGTCAGCGCCAACATCAACACCAACACCAACACCAACACCAACAAACTTTTACACACTCTCTAGCACCAACCAGCTAGTCGTCGGTTCGCTAGGTGCCAGGGTGTTAATCGTCTGTTGTCATTACTGGTGGCAAGCCAAAGTGGGCAGTCTGGTTCCTGCTTGCTGTTTTATAATAAGAAAAATGGACTGAGCTGGAATTCTGTTAGATATTATTTGTACAGTTCCGTTAGTTTTTCTCTCCCCCCCCCCCTAGCGGCCGCTTTTCCATATCTCTCGCGCGGCCTGTGGTGTTTGCCTCATCAACAACAGCGTTACGTCTCCACCGCTCGGCACTGTTATGTAAGGATCAATCACTGAAACCAAGCAAGCGCTGGCAGATGTGGGAGTCGGGGAATTTGGTGGCGTTGTATTAGATTCATTATACAGAGAGAAAGAGAAGGGCGTGTGGACACAGAATTGTTGATCAGATCGATTAGGTAAAGTTAGTTACGTTGACATTAGTCATCGTTGGTGTCGCTCACATCGCTACCTTCAACACACACACACACACACACACACACACACACACACTCACACACTCAATTGGCGTCAAATTGATGGTTGTTGTTTAATCTCGTCGGCGTCCCTGTCTTTCTATTTCTCTCGTTAAATTGGTGTCTAATTAATTCAAAGAAGCGCGTTGCTCAGTTTAGCTCATAGTTAGACTCATAATAATAAGATTCATTTGCCCAGACAATAAAGGGTGTGGGCATTTTCCATGAATTCTAATAACGCCACGAGGTTCTGTCTAACCGAATGGTTCGGCGCCAGTGGAAACGACGACAGCAGCAAGTCGTCGGCGGTGTTGTTTTTCTGGCCATCGAAGTAGTTTGGAGTAGATTAAAAGTATATAGTTATTGAGTTGAGTGAAGTTTGAGTGTACGTTGCAAAGTTAAGTGCTCGACGAGATAAGTAGAACATCAAGAAGGCAGACCAGAAGTTGCTTAAAATTAATGTGCGCGAAGAGTCAAGATTGGGCAAGAGTCGTCAGAGCAACATAATGAGCTGGGACCCCATTCGGCCGCTGGACGAGCAGCCGGTTGGCGTAGGCGAGTTTGAGTCTTCGCAGCCGCCACAGAAACAGAGTCAGTCGCGTATCTGTCGAGACTCTTGGCAAGACCGCAGCCTAGCGGCTGGCCAGCGACCTCCACTTGAGCAAACTAACCCAAGCCAAAGGCAGCAAGACAATTTGACGGGCAAGAAGAGCAGCAGCAGCAGCAACAACAACAACAACAACACTAGCAATGGCAAGAAAGCCGATAAATTAAGCGAAACTCCCAGTGGTGCTTACAGCGCGAAGAAGGCACCTAGTGACGAGTTGGCGGCCAAGCCAAGTTTTTCAAACAAGGGCAGCGCGCTATCTACAGGTAACATCAATAATAACAACCGAAGCCAACCTGAACGGGAGCCAAACCTCGACTCGGGCTACGCTTGGCTCATACTAATAGTAATGTTTCTACAGAACTCCACGATTGGCGGCTCAAGTCGAGTCTACGGATTGGTGTTTGCCAATCAGGTGGCCATTGGTTATTACGACAGAGAGGAGGCTAGTTGGCCCATAGCCACCGCGTCGGCCGTTGAAAATTTAGCTGGCATTCTAACGCCAGCTCTGGCCACTTGCTTGAGCTGGCGTCAAATTGAGTTGCTCAGCACTTTGTTGCTGATAACGGCAAATTTGGGCGCTTATTTTAGCAATTCGCTTGCAGTCGACTTTCTATGCTTGGGTTTAATACAGGGACTGGCACTTAGTATGGGAACTGTACTCTCGTTGGCCATAAATAACGAATACTTTGAACGCTTTCGCACTAGCGCCTATGGAATTGCAATGAGCGGCGCCGCTTTTGGTGTCTTGTACTTGATTCCCATCGTTAGCTGGCTCCTGGAATCCTACGGCGACTTCCGTTTGGTCTATCTGGCGCTAGCCTTGGTGTTTATGTTCAATTTGGTTCTGGTTTTATTTATCAAGCCGAGAAAGCGGATACCAGAGCATCGGCGGCGGCGATATGAGTCGCAAGTACAAGTAACGGGAGTTACTTCAAGCGAGTCGAGAAAGAAAAACGATGAGTCATCTTTGGTTGATCGCTTGACCTTGAAGAAGACTAACGATTGCAAATCCTCCCTCGACTACTCCAGCGTCCCAGTGCAAGCGACACTGAAACTCCAACAACAACTGAACCTGCCGCAAGCTCAAAAGCGTCGGACCTCAATCCTTGAATATCATTTGGAGCGCAAGTCGTCAGTGGCATCGGTTAGCATGGAGTGCCACGCTAATCGTGAATCGACGTGGGGACTTGGCCGAAACCAAAGCCAGAACCAAAGCCGAGGCCGAAATAAATGTCGACGACGCCCAAGTAAAAGTGAGAGTCAGAAAAGTGGCCAACACCAACTAAAGGTTCAGAGGAAGAGCAGTGCCTGCAACCAGCAATGCGCTGTTGGGGCAAAGGGGAAATTTGTTGCGGCCACAGGGTTGGAGGGCGAGACCGGAAGTGGACTCGGTAGCCCTGCGCCAGACAGAAAGAGCATTTCCGTTGCGCCAGTGGTGGAGCCATGGCCACAACCGCAGCGACCAACTCCACTGAGCTACCAGTCGGAGGTGGTTGATCAATTGAGCGAGAAAAAAGAGCAGCAGGCGCAGGGTTCGACGAATGGTGGCGAATTTGAGGTCTGGTCAGAAGGAGAGTCTTGCCAAAAACAGCAGCAACAAAAGCCGCCGCCGCAACGGGAAGGGAACGGCGTTGTTTTGTTGGCCAAAAGTTTGGGCATTAATATCCGTTACGGTAACGGCAGCGTCGGCAACATCATCAACAACAACAACAACAACAACAACAACAACAACTGCTTCGTCGATGATGACAACAGCAACAGCAACAGCAACAACAATAACAACGAAATCGACGACCACCACCACCGACCCGCAACATTCGACACTCGACTAGCGCCGCAAAGTAAGCCACAAAACCATGACACCGCAAATGGCCAACATGGACAAGTGACATCACGCGCTACAATTGTGCAAGGGCCAGAAGTTGGCGGCGCTGGATCGCCGGAAGTGGGCGCTGTTTGTGATTGTGTTAGCAGCAATGTTCATAATAGAAGGGGTAGCGAAACGAAGACAACGACGAGGAGGTGTGGTGCAGAGGAGATTCCTATCGAGCAGCAGCAGGCGTCGTCAAAATTTGATCTCAACAATGTGACCAAATTACTCCGATTGCCTTACCTACATTGCGTTTGGATTATGCTCACATTGTATTATCTAATCTCGCGGGTATTTATTATAATTTTGGTCGACTTTGCCGACGACCATGGACTTGAGTTCGACGAATCTCGCCAGCTGCTCAACTGTTGGTCATTTGGCGAGCTATTTGGACGCATAGTTTTGGGCTCCCTAATAGATCTCCAGTGGGTTAGTGTTAGGACGTGCACCGCCCTAACTTGCAGCATGTTGGCCGCCTCAATTTTGACCATGGTTTTGGTGGAGTCCTTTCTCGTCTACGCCATATGCTCAACACTAATTGCCGCCCTAGTTTCCTTAGAGTATATGCTAATCAACGTGCTCATGATTGAATACATGGGCAAGGCACAGGTGACTAGCTGCTACTCGGTGGCCGCTTTCATCTCATCGCTAATTCTCTTTGGCCGACCTGCACTAATTGGAATGTTTCGCGACCATTTGGGCTCCTACGACGGATTGTTAGTGTTGCTCGCAGGTGTCACCTTTACCTACGCCCTCCTCTTTTACCTGCTCGAGCCGCTGCTGGTTCGCTTCTGGCCCAAGTGTGGTAAGTCAACGGAAGTAGATTAGCGTCAGTAGCAGTAGCAGTAGCAGTAGCGGTAGCACCGTTGTTACCTAGAGAGTTAGAGTTAACTGCAAGTTAGTTTTAGTGGTTTTGTCATGCTCTTTACTGTTAGCGCGGAAAGGTCTCTGGTTGATTCGTATCGAGAATTTGTCTGGCGATAGTGGCCTTCAGATTACAAAAGAAAGTAAGAGGAATCTCGCATGAAGCTAGATTTAGATTGTAGATAATAAAACCGTTTTAACAGTCCGTTCAAGTAAACTCAACGCCGAGTCAGTCAGTCTGTCTATCTTTCCGTAGATTTTTCCTAAGCCTCTGTACTGCTACTGCTCGCTTGCTCATGGCGCAACTACAGATCATTGAGGTTGACGTTGACGTTAATGTTGGAGTCTACCACTAGCAGAAGAGTCTGTTTGTTTGCGCTGCTAATGGCTGCAGTGGTAACGGTGGTAGTGGTGGCGGTGACCGTGTAAACTTCCGCCGAAACTTTGTGTTGTATATTGCCTAGTTTTATGTTATTACTTCCCCTCTTTGCCCCTTTGCCGCGAAAAGAAACTTGATGGCCCCTTGACAATGCCAATAGTATCTTATGCAACCTTTGCTACGATTTTTATTGCCCATTCAATGGGTCAATTATGTGGCGTCCCTCGGCTATTGATGTAAAATCTTAGGAAGTCACAGGAGACGAGAACTTGAGCCTCGGCTGGTGAGTGCGCTTCAATGTCCATGTCTTCAATCGGCGCGCAAGGGGGAAGAGGAGTGAGCTGCAAGCGAGTGAGCGAGTGGGTGTTGTCTAGACTCTAGATGACAATAACGTCAGAAATGGAGTCGTAACTTTTGTATTGCTCTCAAATCGAAAGCACAAATAATGATACCAACGAGACTTGCAGTCAAGTCGCACGATTGATTTGCTAAAATCACATTTGCCACCGATAGTTCAAGCGCGTGAACATGATTTTTGTCGATGATATGTTTGGAGCCACTGAGCCAGAAGCGCCAAGCTAGCTCGCCTGGTATCCTCAGAACGTCGAAGCGCAACGCAACGCAAAACGACGTAACGTTGCATTATGTGAGCTCACCTCGCATCGCATCAGGTTGTCTCCCCTCTCAATGTCTTGTATCTCGCGCCTCGGCACATCAATCGTATCGAGGCAGCAAAAAGAAGGGGGAGTCGAGAATACTAGGAACTACTGGGCGAGCAGTCGGCCGAGATGATGGTGCGATTTGATTTGTTCGGTTCGGATCGGATCGGATGTATGGGTGGGCGTTAATCGCGCGGGATGAGAGCCAGCGGATAAAGAGAAGGGGATAAGCCAATAGGTTTGTCGGTCTGGATCAATCGTAGAGGTGGTTGTCATAGATGTCGTCATATATTATCTTTTCCTCTCGTCGCCACCAAACTGGATTTGCGTCACTCGCTTGCCATTGCGGCGGCGGCCGCCGCCGCTCGCCTCACCTGGCGGCAATTCAATTCCAAATTTCAGCTTCAGAGTCTCTCACTTTGATCCCGATTTTCCACATCCATCTGTTCCAACTATGATCCATCCGTTCCAACTTTGATCCGTCCATCTATTTGCTTGTTTGTTCGCTCGCTCACTTGCTCACCTGCTCGTGCTTGTGTAGGATTCAATCATGCGGCGGCATCCACTCAGCTACCAATGCGGCCGCCACTATAGCCGATAACAAAGAGATGGGAGGAAACAAATTAGGTTTCAGACGATAAGCAGCAGCGCGTATTCCGGTCGCCTTCTCTGACTTTAGTCGTGCGGCGGTCATCTCGTGCCGCTACAACTGATGCCGTCGCCATAATCTCCGCGCGACTCGAGCAGGCAAAAGTTTAATAAAATAACCTGAAGCCACACATCCCTTATGGCCATCGAACTTGACTGGCCGTCAAGTCTGACTCAAAATCAAACTTGATGACGAAACCATTACAACACGAGAAACCAGACTGCTAACGGCCCTCACTAACTCACACTCACTCACTCACCTTCTATCATGCACGTCCACCTCACGCACCGATGCTTGGTGACCAGGTGGAATCAAGTGCCGGGGGGAACGGGAACAGGTGGTTGGTTGCAGTTGCAAGGTATCGAGGATAATCTAGGAACAGTGGAGGAAATTTAGCTGGCTTTTTATGGCTAATATGCTGACTAACTGAATCGCGCCACTTCTCCCGCCGAAATCATCATTATCATCAACATAATTACAGACAAAATGTTCGAGGCGATATCATCTAGTTTGTATTACAGCACTGCCACACAACGAGTTTGTTCGCACACAAACACTACACGCTTGAACACAAAGTTTATTCCGAGGATACTGGAAGAAGTTGTAAAAAGGAACAGAGTAGAAGAGAGAATCCTCGAGATGAGAGAGAGAGAGTAAATTACCAACTACTTCGTTTCCGCTTCGCACACTGATTACCGGATCGGCGTTATAAAACATGCAAGCCAGGTAGGATCTCCAACGCAGGTAAGCACCGAGATCTTCGGCGCAACTACCACCACTGGCTTCCCAGGGAGTGGATTTGGCGTGTACCAAGTAGACTGAACTCTCTCACTCTGCGCAGTCTCTAAAGCATCGTCGCTCTTTGGACTAAACTTGAACTCGAACTTGGAGCTCCAAGTTTCACAGAGACTGCGAGAGAAACAGCCGATCCCAAAAATTTTGCACACATCAGATCTAAACCGCAGCCAAGCAACAACAAGTATTATAGTTGCCACCGCAAGACTAGCGAGAAAATCTATCAGATGTATGTACAAATTTTTTTGGAATTGGCTGCAGTGAGAGAGTTTTAGTTATTGGTGTTTCGATCTATCCGACTGTTTGTTTGTTTGTTTGAGTTCAACTCTCGCTGTGCAAGTTTGTACCTTCAAGTTTTATTCAAGAGAATCCCGAAAACGCACTCAAAATAGAGCAACCGCGTCAATGGCGATCGCACGTACAAGTGCGCGTTTCCCATAGATGCAAACGTTAAATGGCCTGTGGCGTTTGGTATGAAAGCGCGTGCGCAGAAAGCTGATTTTTGGCGGAGCAAATTCATTTTGCATCTTATCGATCCCCTCAAAATTTCAGCTATCCACTCCCCTTATTGAGGGAATTATTCGGGAAAGAAGTTGTCTAAATTAGCTGGGACACCTTGTACAAATAATGCAGAGATCAACGAGGAGGCGGCCCACGAACTTCAATCAATCGAATCAATCTTATTATCTAGCTTGACGCAACCTCCTTTCCAGTAGACCTACAAGAAACTATTCAAGTTGATATTACATCACTCTGTATGATCGATAGCCAGCATCAATCTGTTGAAATCTTATAATATTCCCACTCTTATTCAGATGAATGGTTCATAATATTGACATCAAAAACATGAGCGATTCTCAGGATAACACTAACAGTAGTATGGTTGATGGGGAAACCTATGATGGAGAGCCTCTTCTGTCAAGCATTGACTTTGAAATTATTATCACGGGCCTCGTTTATGGCCTCACCTTTCTCATTGGAATGATTGGAAACTCGCTCATTGTTTACAGTGTCTTGCATTTTAGACGAATGAAAAGTTTAAGCAACATTTTTCTAGCCAGCCTAGCAACTGCCGACTTGATACTAATTATATTTTGCGTCCCAGTTAAATTTATCCAACTGTTCTCCTATTCATGGACCTATGGAAAGTTTTGGTGTAAATTTGTTTTTTATATCCAAAATTTAAGCGCCATTTGTAGTGTCTTCACTCTAACTGCCATGTCAATAGAACGCTATTATGCCATTATGTATCCCGTTGAGTGTAGATATATTTGCACCATGTCACAAACAAAACGGATAATCATCTTCACCTGGTTGAGTTCAATATTACTGGCCACTCCCGTTTGGTGGACCCAAACAATAAGAGATGTTGGCGTGGAGCCGCATAAAGCGCATTGGTGCGTTCGAGATTGGGACCACAAATTGGTATGGCAAATATATGAATGTTACATGCTTATGATCATCCTAGTGATTCCGTTGATTATAATGACCTACTCCTATGCGCACATTTGTAATCGTTTGTGGAGCGAAATGCACAATAGGAAAACAACTTTCCCATTAGCTCAAATGCAATCGCAATTTCAATTTTCAAATACAAACGCAAATCTAATCAACAACAACAACAATAACCAATCAATAGTATCAACAGCATCAACAACCACCACAAATGGACAGTCTAATAAGCAACAGACATCTGTCGGCCAGGTTTATATTGATGCCTCGGCAAACAAAATGTCGCAAGTGATCAAGATGCTCATTGTTGTTGTAGTTATATTTATTGCATGTTGGACCCCCATTTTAGTCGTGAACGTTCTCACTTCCTTTGAACTTTGGCCCATCCTAAACTATGGCCATTACAAGGAGCTAAAAACAACCTTTCACTTGCTTAGTTATGCCAACTCCTGCGTTAATCCCATCATCTATGGCTTTATGTCTCGCAATTTTCGTGCCTCGTTCCGGGACGCTCTAGTCAAGTGTTGGGGGCGGGTATAAAGAATGTAAGGTTCCCTTAAAAAACCACTCTGAGATCTCACAAATCCTCATTTATTTCTCTCGTTAAAGTTCCTCGTGTTGCAAGCCAGATGACTTGGCTTGATCCTGCTTGTACCTCGTCACTGTTGCCTCCAACTTCCGGTAGGCCTCTTGAACCTGGATAAACTTTTCATGCTTCTCCGCCTTCTTCGATTCATCCTTCTCTCTATCTGGGTGGTACTGGCGCGAGAGCTTCTTGTATTGGGCAATGATTTCCTGTGCGCTGGCATTATCATCTAATTCTAATATTTGCAAGGCAGTTGATTTGCCCGAGACATCAAATTCTTGCATTATTTCGCGCCACAGACCAGAGAAGCCAGAGTGGCGAATGTGTTCATAGAGCATAAATAAAGCTTGAGATAAGTTTGTATAGGCAGGTGAATTGATAAAGTTTTCTAGCGCAACACGACATTTGATTGGCTCAAGTGTCTCCGGATCGTCGACTGTACAGCTGAAATACAACCACGAGGTCCAGAGTCCAAGGTAGAGGGTTACAAATATGAAAGCCAACGCTAGTCTCTGATACAAAGGTCTTGGTTTATCTTTGACATGGCGCCATTCTTTACTATACCGAGTAAATATTAGCATAGCGGCTAGTGTTGAGAAGGATCCACTCTGAACCTCCATAAAGAGTGAGGGTATTGCACAAATATAAGCAGCTATAAGCGGCTTTGTGATTCCACCTCGATGGCGGCCAACATTACCCGCTAGCCAAACACCGAAAGCTGAACCCAGTGGGACTAATAGAAACTTGACTAGTCTTAGTATCTTGTCATGCTCTCCAAATAACTCGTCCGGAATCGCGTAGCTAATCATGTAAGCAAACAAATTTCCAACCATCATGAGGCCACTCTGACGTACCAAACTACTTGGTGGCCTCTTGTATTTCTTGATTTGGGCATGTAAATTCTTCAGGTATTCGAGATCGTTGTTAGCATCCTTGACGTACTCAGGTATTCGCCATAGATCACGTATGAGACCCAGGCAGAAATAGCCACCAAAGGTGGCAAATGTGATGAAAGCATGCTTATCTCGATTTAAATAAAAATGATGCAATCCGAAGAATCCGCCAACTAACCAGCAGAGGTAGGTAACAAATAAACTCTTCATCTCAACTGCTATTGTGCTATTATATATCCTAATTATTATGCTATTCGGTTACTGTGCATTTCAATATAAGTAAAGATCTATTAGTTCCAAGTTTGAGGTGACAGGTGTTGATGTTGTTGATTATACGACAAATGTCATTTGATTGCTATCTCTCTAATCCAACTTATATTTGCAATTGCTAATAGTAATCTTATATGCTTGTCATTCTAATGTGTGACATATCTTATTAGTCGGATAACACACGTTGCCAAATGAGGACAAGCGAGAAATTTGAGATCAAAGAGAGGACACCTGTAGTTGGTATCAGACCTGATCGATACCTCACTTATAAAGAATACTTGGCCTCTCAATGGCGACAGGCCACTTTGCTATGGCAGCAGCGACAGCATTAGCGAACTTTGGCTTCAAAATTATGTTGGAGAAGCCATAGACTTTTGCGCGCTCCAGTGACTTTTCGCTGCGGTCCACTTGTGGCATTCGTTAGCCGTAGAGACTTTGCGGCTTCGCCGCAGAAAAAACATGTCAAAAAAGTGCACACATTTTTGTTTTGGTTTTTGCCGCCGCCTTTATATTGTAAACAGAAGACAATGCCACATTAATATTACAAGGTGCCTGGCCTGATCCATAACTGTTAGCACAAAACTTGAATAGATCTAGGTCTTATTACTTTTAAAATCATTAACAAATTAGAAAACATGGTGAGTGATGACCTTTTATTACTGTTAGACGATCTGGGTGAAGAGTCAGCAATTGAGCTGATTGCCAAATATATCATTCAACGACCCGAATACGAGGATAAGATTGCAAACAAAATGGGCCAACTATTAAGCTCTGCTCAATCGACCTCGGCAACAATCGATAGCCAAGAGGAGACCAGGAATTCAAGCTCATATTTAGACGACTTTGGTGATTCATCCTCATCTGCAACTGCACCAGCCGCAGCCTCAGATCCGACCTCACAACCACAACAACAACCGCCGTCAGCCGCCTCAACTCTATCCTCGACGCCACCGCCTCAATCAGACCCAAGAAGTGGCGGACTGACTTGGTCAAATCTGGGCGCCTCACTAGCCGCACTGGTTGCTGGTAGTGGTCACAAAATGATTTTTGTTGTAAATATGGAATTGAACATGGGAAGAGGCAAGCAATGTGCTCAGGTTGCTCATGCAGCTCTAGGATTGTATCTAGACATTCAAGATTCGCGAAATGATTCACATTTGGCTGAAATGGTGCAATGGATGACTATGGGCCAAAAGAAGATTGTAGTCAAGGGTAATAGCACTGAACACTTGAAAGATTTAAAGGCACAAGCCAAGTCGGCTGGTTTACCTGCTCACCTGGTTACAGATGCTGGGTGTACGCAAATCGCTCCAGGCAGCAAGACAGTGTTGGCCTTGTTTGGTCGAAACGAGGAACTAGATAAGATTACCGGCTCGTTGAAACTACTGTGATACTCTTCCTTTCCATTTGCTCAGTTGAGCTCGATAGGATAGGATACAAATTAGACAATTTTTCCATTAAAAAGAATCTATACGTTGAACCTCGGCCAGGTTTTGCGGTGAAACATGGTACAATTGATTTTTTTCAACCAGATGGTATTATCAAATCCGCATTAACCCATTCAACCCCCATGTGAAGTGGCGTTTGCTAAAATTTTCTAGTATCCTCGATTCGATCAAACCTTTCTTTTAGTACACCAATGATTGCGAAATAAATGTCGCGTAGAGTTGTTGGTAAGTTTTGGTAAGCATCTTGAGATTCCCAGATGTCGTTTTATATTTAGATTTAGCTTAGATTGCTGTTCGCTAGCAACTCAGCATCAAGAGCGAAGACTTGACTAGTTTCATTAGAGTGCCGCGTTTTTCCTATGGATCTCTCGATTCACCTTACAAAACAGGGCAAGCACAGAAAATGCGCAAACATCTCTTATGCTGACGCGAGATATTACGCTCCTGTTTTTCACCATTTCTATTGCCCCCACTGCCTGCTGCACCTTGTGAATACGAACAAACAGAAAACAACAAGAGAATCTCGGCGACGAAAATGATGACGTGAGTTTAATCTGACTTTGTTATATTTATTCTGGAAAATAATAAAATTCTAACTAAGAATTATATCCACCAATTGTTATTATAGACTAACATACTAAATATATTTGTATCCAACTCCTGGAACCGAACGAATCAAGAAAATAATTGTTTGCAGGTGCATTACACAAAAGCAAGATATTGATCACAAAATTTTGCCGGATCAACAAACGAGACGAGATTGAGAACTGTAATAGATCGACTATATATATATACAAATATATTATATCAATTGCAAATTAATTTCAATCATGAACTCCAGTGAGTATCAGGTCACCATAAAGTCGGCCAACCAGAAGGTGGACGATTATGTGACTTATTGCAAGCCAACCTGGACAGTCCAACAATTGAAACTGCACATATCAGAGACTCATGTTAACAAGCCAAACCCAAAAGATCAAAGGCTAATTTACGCTGGAAATCTATTGAAGGACACTCATACTTTGAAGCAGATATTTTTTCGTGATTCCTTATGCACCGAGCTAACAAATGCAAGCAAAACCGATTTCACCATCCATCTAGTCTGTTCGGCCAATTTGCAGAAACCGCCCTACACCCAGCAGCCAAGATCCTCGTCATCAAGTTCAAGTGGATCAACAGCACCCAGAATGAATCCGGCTAATTCGAATTCAACTAATAACAGCACCGTAACAAGCTCAACAGTAGCAAGCACACCCACAACCACACCAAGCAACAACCCAAGTCAACAACAAACAACCCAAAATAACTCAAACGTGATACCGAATGTTGAGTCAAGCATTAATAGCAATCATCAGAACAACAATAATAATAGTCAACAATCGGCTGGTACAGTCTATAGCATTCCAGGGACAATGACCGAGGCACAATTGATTGAAATGACTCGCAACCTGTTCCAGCAGGAGGGAATGCGCCAGCAGATGGCAATATTTCAGCACATGGCCAGCATGGTTGCAGCCCAAATTGCAACCAATATCTTCAGCGGCACTACTGGCGAAAACTATCAGACGGTCAATAATGATATTCCAGGATCAACCACCTCAATCGGTACCCAGACTACTAGTACCAACCAAAGCGGATATGCAAACGATACCTCGACCCCTTCAACAAGGACTGCGGTATCAACAACTGCTACTGCAGCAACAACCACCCCCTCAACTACCAGGACGACAGCAGAGGCTAGCACCTCCACCTCTGACCCCATAACAGCAACTGGAGACTCGAGTAATCATAGTGAGATGACATCACAGTCAACATCAACTTCACCGTTATCGGTGCCAAGAACACCAGTCGCGGCAAACGCATTCACAAATTTGCATAATGTCATTACCAATGATGTTGCCCAACAGGTTGCCGCTGTAACGTCGCAGCTTCTCGCCGCAAGTGCCGATCAGCGGACTCAGTCTCAGTTCGCGGCAGCAGCAGCAGCGGCTGCCGCCGCCGCTACAGGTGGAAGCAATGGTGTTGCATCGCCAGTTATGATAACTTCGGTGACACAACCACAACAACCACCAGCTGCGGTGGCAGGACTTCCGGGCCGAGACGGTCAGCAAAATGTTGGAGAGAATGGGAATCGGGGTCAGAACAATCAGTTAGGCGGAATGGAAAATAATCAACTAGATGGACAAATGAATCAGGTGCAAGGAGGTGGACAGGTAATAGGGGACCAGCAGGCCGCGGCGCTAGGTGCTGCGGAGGCGCCTGCTTTGCAAAATGATGTCATCGATTGGGTTTACTACTCAATTAGAGCTGTTGTCTTAGTGGCTGCCCTTTACATTCATGCCAGTTTCTTCAGGTTGCTCTTCCTATTCTGCCTGATCGGAGTCGTGTACTTGATTAATCGCAGATCGGCTCACCGAGCAGCCGCAGCAGCTGAACTCGACAGGCAAATAGGACCGGATGCGCAGCGTGCACCGAATGACGACATGGGCGTGCCCGGTCCCGCAGTGGTCGACCGACTAGCGGCGGCCGCCGACCAAGGGCTAGCTCGGCGGCGGCACGCGCTCGGGGAAGATGAGAATGATGGTGAAATGGACAATCAGCAACAGGCTGCCGGTATTGCGCAGAATCGTGGAAACACCGACATTAATCACCAATCGGCTGCGGATGACCTAGTGCCGCGTCCGGTGAGATTTCTAAAACTTTGCTACCTGGTTATAACAAACTTTCTTGCATCCCTTGTGCCCGAGTGACAAATTAAAGAATTTAAACGAAGTGGTTTAGTTTTGAGTTGAGATCATGCGCGTGCGCAGTCTGAGCGTTATTTAGGTCTATTTGATTGACTTGATGATATGCGGTGTCCTTATAATTAGAATGTGATAATTAGAGTAATGATAATTATAACAACAGTATCACTTGCGGAATGCTGAAAAAAGGTTGTGACGAGAAATGATGAGGCATAACATTTTCCGTGCGTTCTGCTCTACTTGACTCTGTAAACTTTTGACTTGTGATGATATATATGTTCCTCGGCCTTCCGTTTCAGTTCCCTATCTGAGTCGTGGGCGTGGCGTTGAGGTGGGAGGCTGCTCCTATGGTGAGAGTGCGATATCTTAGTTGCTGAGGTAGAGTGATGAGTGGAGCTCCTCTCTTGTCTTGAGGAGTTTGTGGTTCTTGAGCTTGTTTCTGTGGACCTCGATCTCGAGGGAGATTTGGGCGAGAGAGAAGAGGAGCTTCTCGAGGAAGAGGAGGACAACGATGATGATGAGTGGGAGGATGACGAGGATTTTGTTGACGACGAGGTGGGCGACGGGGACTTGGAGCTGCCCCGACGTTCGTGCCTTTCTCGCTGATCGACAATTTCCTCCACCAACCTGCTGAGCATCCGGTCAATTCTATCCGGCTTCAGCAGGTTGGCCTTCAGGAACTCAAATTTGAGCGCGCCAAGATCTGGATAGCGGTGAGCGCGTAGATAGTCCATCGTGAGCTCTGTTACCATCTCAGATCTTGGCAACCGGCGGTTATCGAGGTAGGCTCGCAAAACTCGCGCCGCCTGCCGCCAGTCGACCTTCCGACTGTCGAAAATGAACTCGGAAGGTGTTGTTTCGGGGGACACCTTTTCCTTATTGGCAACGGATTCGCTCGAGCTCGCTCCGGCTGCGTTAATGCTGTTAGTTGTATTTTGTGTGGTCATCCTGGAGAAATTTGGATCTCTTATTTACAGTGGAGGGTGGATTGTGGATACAACTTGACACTGTGTCCTCTAGCATGAGGACAAGCTCTGTCTTGGTTTCCTCAATTGTTGCTGCTGTTATTGGATTTTCGCTCTTGTTGTTGTTGTTGTTGTTGTTGTTGATGCTGCTGCAACGGAATATTGCAATGCACGCCAAGCATGAAACGCGTGCTGATATTTATACCCGCAAGCCGACCACTCGGTTAGTGCATGGTCTGCGCGGCGGACAACTTTTGCTTCACGGCCAAATTAGAATGCTGCGCGAGGAAAAATTTGCGGCCGCCGTTGGCCGGCGGTCGAGAGAGAAAGAGAGGGAGAGGAAAAGAAAGTGATTGCGACTCTCGGCCGAAGACAGGGGCGCTAGCGAGGAAACGCAGTGGTAATCGAACGGCAATTCGAGGAGAAAAACAAAACGACGCCATTGCGGTGCAACAAATGGAGGCTGGCAACAGGGCCAGTAACACAGTGGGCTTTTCTCTCCAACTCCCGCCGTCGCCGTTGTCGATAGTCGGGGATTCGTTTTGACTGTACAACACACTTACACACACACACACAACAGTTGCAGACAGCACAACCATAAACACAGCCACTGAAGTGGGCGAGCAGACGGAGAGAGCGAGCGAGAGGGGAGCGATACACAGGCGCTAAAGTTTGCGCCTAGAGTCAACACGAATCTCGGGCTCACGTTGCATCGACAGATTTTTGGGGTCACTCCTATAGTTGGGGCGCCGAGTTGTAAAAGATGAAACTCCATTTCTAAATCTACATTGAATTGGCGTGACCACTTGTAGATTCGCCGCTTACTGCTCCATTCTCCATCTTATAGTTCGACCGCAAATCACTCTTTTCCTCTTTACAACGCCCCTTCTCTCCCCGGCGACGAAGATCACAACACCAACTATAAAATGGAGATGACGAAATTTCAATCTCGCCGTCGACCACGCGGTCGACGGCGCTACAGCAATAAAGAGGTCGCCGGAGGATCTTCTATCGTTAGTGGAAGCGCCTTTTCATTGCTCATTTAAGCCGGTATACTTATTGAAGTCAAGACTGCGACAACCTCAATCAATTGGATCATTGTAAACGTGCTTTTCGGCAACATTGTTCCATAATTATAGCAAAGACAAAGACTACCGGGCACAAAGGGCTCGTTGCTGTAACACTTCACGTTGTTTCCCCGAACCAACGGCCTATACGGTCCAATTTTAAACCGCGAATATCCATGAAGCATCAATGTTAACCGACAGGGAAAGGAAGTGTGAGCCAAACACAAATAAAAGGAAGCAAGGAAGTGGAACAACTGAACGAGAGGAGAGAGAGAGAGAGAGAGAGAGATAGAGAGAGAGAGAGAGAGTAGAAACGGGCAGTGAGTCAATTGATGAATCCGCGAAGCACACAACGCAACAGGTCAATCAGCCATATGTCTTTGACTGCTCTTTTACCGAGCAACCACCACCATTGCATGATGTAGTATAACCGCCAGACGGAAATTGCATTAGTTTCAGATCTTGAATCTTTGGATGATTTCTCTTTCGGGTCTGCATCGTGTGACTTCGCTAGACAGGAGCCGCAGCTTTCTTGATAACCGTCGTTGTTGTTTCGTACTCTAATCCCCTGATGGGACGATCGTAGATTCAATTATCTACCACGATCATCGCCCACTATCGTCGGTCTCTTTCGATCTACAGATGATTGTTGGTTTTCCAACAGGCGAGCAAGTACTTTTTGAACGTTTTGGCCCAGCTAAACAACAAAACATAAGTCTTGACTTCAACTAAAGACGAAATAACGATCGCAACGACAATGAGAACGATGGCGACTAAAGCCGACTACTCGTTGCTTGGGCTTTTTCTGCTGCCTCAACTTGTTGGATCGATTATTGGACAACAAGTCGTCGACGACGAGTCCCCATCGTATTCCACCACAATAAAAATCACTCATCGACTGCTAAAAGTTGGTGTTATGTTCATGGGTATCGTCAAGAGCACTTGCCGCCCCACTCCTGTTTTGAATCGAAATGAACTGAACTATTACAGCCAAACGGCACTGTCGATACAACTGCAAATGTATGTATTTATTGTTTGCTGAAAGCCGGAAAGCTACATCCACCAAGAAAAGTCGATTGGCCCCTCTTGTATGGCTCGCTTGGGGTGATTGCAATTGGTAAGAGGCTAGTGGTTGATGTAAATCCAAGGCTCCAACTCGGCAAACATAACTTCGCTCGTCGTGGCGACCGAGATTGACAAGAAATGGAGTGGAATAAAAGTGAGCTGTGAGTGAGGTGATTATACCACTCGCTATCCAATTAAGAGCACCACAGCATAGTGATCTATCTGATAGACTAGTACATTAGATTCCATCACTGTTAAGTGAGCAAATTCATCACGCAGCTTGCTATTAGTTAGCAAATTGGTAGCCTGATGCATATTCCATTCTATCACTACTAGACACCGTCGGTTGCCACTGTTCATCATGCCAGCTAGTCACCACAGTCAGGGCAAAGGAAATCCTCATGAGCTACATGTACATGTAAGGCAAATAGATTGCCGTGATATTCCTCCTATGGTGCCTGGGGTAGCAGTGTCGACGCCTAGTCAACAACAATACTAACAACAACAACAACAGCAACTACGGCGGCACACAACCGACCTACCGCTTGTGAGACTCAGTGACTGAGAGACGTGAACCATTTATTCTCATCGGTTCGCAAGCAACCACTTGTTCTATTCCGATCATTAGCTTGGCGCTACGTTAATGTATCTTGCGAATGTTGCAATATCTGTTTTTGAGCAATCAAATTTAACCCTTAGAATATTAATAAAAAAAATTGTTATCTTCAGGGATTGGTACGAGGGCAAGCATAGTTCAGCGAGATGGATAACCAATAGATCGATTTTAGAGATCAAACCCAGCTAGGCGACCAAAACCATCAGATCTAAGAACATAGCCGACACCAATCACCAGACAGAAAACGACGACCGTTACGACGAAGCCCGACAAATCCAAAATCAACCGCTTTTCACGAAAGAAATCGACCAGCAGATTCGGTGTTCAAAAGCAGTCGAGCGACAATTGAGCCAAATCAATTTAAGGCGATAATCTCTGGCAAAGTCGGGGAAAGTGCCAGCATTGAACAATTGACCATTCGGTCAATTAGCAGTGAAATAGATAGCACCTGCCATAATTAGGAGGAGGAGACAGATAGAGAGGGAACATGATTCAGATCAGGGGGAATTTCCCCCTCTTTCCAGCGGTTTTAGCCACACTGATAGTCCTTGTGACCGTGGCTAATTTGCAGGTGGCTTTGGGTCAGCAATATGGAGGCTTAAGAAGATCGCAGAGCGACACCCGACTCAACCGGAACTCCACGTTCCATCGTCAATCTTCTGTTCGCGACAGGTGTCACACAAACTACAACTTCGACTACACTCAACTCACACTTCAGTGGGCACCGGGTGTCTGCTCCACCAGTCCGAGGGCCTGCAAACGGGAGGTGGGTAGCCACTTTACTATCCACGGCATGTGGCCAACGATTAGGGGCACTCAGGAGCCCGACTATTGTTGCTTTGATAATACCTTCGACTTCAAAGCCCTCGAACCAATAATGAAGGACTTGGACGAGTATTGGTTCTCCTATTTCGATACAGGTAGCAGCCGGAGCTTTTGGGCTCATGAATGGTTGAAACATGGAACCTGTGCCAGGGATATAGCTGCACTCCGAGGTGAACCAAAGTATTTTGGCGCCACTCTTCAAATGGCCAAAATGATGCCTATCCTGCAGGAACTATCCAAGGCTGGAATTGCACCTGACAACTCAAAACCCTACCAAAGCTCGGCTATTGTGAAGGCATTGGACACCATCTCTCAGGGCAAGATAATACAAATTAACTGTGACTACGAGCATAGCCAACCAATTCCACTGCTAACAGGTGTCAGCTTCTGCTTTGACCGAGACCTAAAGCCCGCCGATTGTCCAGAGATGCGAAAGAAGTGCACTCGACAGCTGATCTTTCCATCCAAATCAACGGTGCCCACCTCTTTCCGAAGCATTCGCCGTTTTTCAGGATAACAGGTCTAATCACAAGTATACAGTATAATGTAGTTGCATTAGCTTGAGACTATATGTTTTGAGAGTGAGATCATCAGTTACAATCATATACTAAACACAGTACAGTAATACAAGGGACTCCATCATTTGTGACAGGTGGAGAACAAGAGCCAGCTCACAAATGGTGATGAATAAATCCGGCTAACAATTTGTGTAACATTTCGTCTTGGTGATTTTGTTTCAGGATGTTTGTCATGGGTTGAGGGTGATTTAAATTTACATGAATGTTACGGGTGCATTACATAGCTATTACAAAGTTGACATAGTTTTATCGAGATCATTCCTCGATGTACAATTTATTACAGATTTACTCTAATCTTCATACGATTTATGGTTGATTCATATTGGATTATCTGAAATTTAAAACATTTCTTCCCTCTGATCTTGTCGCGTTGGGCTGGTGGTGATTTTCATTGATTGTTGTGTGATCTTACTTTATACTGCATGTAGATTGAGTCATTCAAAGGAAATAAATAGATTTAGACTCTTCTCACATGTAAGCCAAGTTAAATCTGCTCATAGATTGAGGTAAACTTGAGATGATGGGTCCGTATCCTTGTGCATTGTCATAAAGCTCAAATAAAGGAGCTGCCACTAGCTTATAGTTCTTTGGGACAGCAAAGAGCGCGTTTTCTGGCAATGTAATTAGAAATAAACGCTTATGTTCCTTGGGTTTCGTTACATGCGGTGGTACATACGGATACTGGGGTGGCTCAAAGTTTGGCCTCCACCAGTTTCCGATGTTTTCGCCTATCACCCAATCGTCTTTACTTCCATCCTTCTTGCCTAGTGTCTCGTTCATAAGTCTCTTGAGGCCCTCGACTTCGTCTTCACCAGGCGCCAACTCGCCGCCGGGCAACTTGAAGAAGGTGGTACCTAACTGTAACAACAATACATGTGGCAATCGATGCTCGTGAACAATAAGAACTCCCTCTACTGATCGACGCATTCCGATTCGGGAAAACTCATCTCGCATTCGCTGAAATCTAGCTGGCACCGAGGGGTCCTTCTCAAATAGTGCATCCTTCGTTCCAAAGGTATAGTTGCTCAGGGGGTGTAGGTAGATGGTGCTGCTACCATTGTTGTTGGTGGTGAAGACAGCTGGAGTGCTGAGATTATTGAGTGGATTTCCATTGTTGAGGGCGGACATTTGTGCTATTGAGGCAGACATTTATAGTTTTATTTGTGATAGTTTATAAGATAGGAGAGTATGCAAAAAGTCGGCGGGCAACCTTTTGCAATTAGATCAATGCAAATTTTAGTCTTCAAGATGATGATGCTATGAGTCGATTAATCTGATGATCAAATTTTGCAATTCATGATCATAATTTAAATTGAATTAATATTAGAATGAAGGTTTGGATAACATAGGTAATGTATCACGATTGAGAATACGCGGCAATTCGTTGGATGAAGAAATAAAAACATTTTGTGGAACACGAGCCGCCGAGATTTCCCCGTAGCATTTGGGGTTTTCTCGGTGGCGCCGCCGCCGCCGACGCATGTTTCCCTTTATGCCAAAGGGCTTTCATCACCTGAGTGCGCCTGCTCCGTTTGTAATGCAAGTTAAATGGGGTTTAGCGAATAACTTTTGGGGTATTCATTCAACCGAACTGACCGAGGAAAGTTCGCTACAGATTATCACTAGCTTATGACGATGATATGTCAAATTCTAGCTCAAATCATAATCAAACTTATAGTTTTCCCTTCACCTGATTCGATTATAGCCAAACATCACCAGGTTTTGTGGATAGTTTATTTTATTAATTAAATAAGTATTGTGCCCCGGCACAAATACGTGAGTCCTAATTTATCCATGAGTAGCTTGGTTGGTCAAGTAGACTAAAGTTTGTTGCGATTACATTGGTAAAACATCATCTCTTTACATGTTATGTATCATATAACATAGAAATTATAAAACAATCATAAACTTAACAATACTTGGTGTGTATCTATCTACAAATTGTTACTATTGTTGCTGAGTAGTAGTGATATTCGCGGTGGTGGTCGTTATTGGTTGTTCCATAACCCTCTTGAGTAGATCACTAACGGCTTTGTTTACTGTCTTGGCGTAATTTGAGTATGCATAGTGGCCACCGGCCTTGAAAACCATAACTCGTATCCAATCATCTTTGAGTGATTCTGTTGTCGTAATTGTTGTTTATCGATATATCACGCAATATTAATATTAGCGTTTGTTGGTATTGAGAATAATTGGATAGTGGATTAGATTAGTAAGTTAGTCAATTTGTTTTGTAACGTTAATTGCTTATAGAGATAAGTGATTATTATTAGTCCAGTTTTTTCTTCTTATACTACTAGGATAGTGGTAGAAAGACCAGACAAGAGAAGTAGGGAAAACGCGGAAGTACTTACGAGATAGCTCAATGTCGCCGTCATTGTTCAAGATGTCGAAGTTCTTTGGATCTAAGTTCATAAATTGTGTCATCTCATAGAAGATCTCCTTCTCAATTAGCTTATCATTCTCACTAAACACTAACAATGTCGGCACTTTCATTTGACTCAATTGCTGGAGTTGTCTTAGGACACGATGGCATTTACTGTTGCGCATTACAGTGGCCGATAGCATCACATTGTCCATGTTGTCAACACGAACTGGAACTCCAATGACTGTTAGACAAGCGGGACCTAGTTTACGGAACCAGTAGCGTCCGATTTTATGTTGATAAATGTGGACCGAGCCACACTTCCACCAGGTAGGTTTCATGGATTTGGGCAACCTGTGGCCGGCCGGATTAAACAGAGCCAATGCTCTAATCTCAATGGGCTCATCAAATTCAACCACTACCTTAACGGTATCATCCGCGCTATTATTATTGCTATTGCTGTTGTTATTCTTATTAACATTAATATTATTATTAGCTTGTTGTTTGTCTTGCTGTTTGTTTTGTCGCCTGCCTTGCTGTAGCTGCTCTTGTTGTTGCTCTTGCTTTTGTCTCTCTTTTCTTGCAATTGCCTCTCGATTTGCGTTCAATAGGATGAGCAAAGTTGGAAAAATTGCACTACTGTGCGAGACTAGAAGATCGATCTTGCTGACGCCGATTGCTTTAAGAAAATCTCTCAAGTAGGCGGCCTTTTCATCGGCCGAGTGGCGGAAGACCCTTTTTGTCTTAACGGTTGCCGTGTATTCGGGAAAATTTGGAGCAATAACGCGAACATTTTGTTGCGTTAAATGGTGAATGAGAAGGGCAAAATCATGATATGATCCTGGTGCACCATGTAGTGCTAAAGCGATTGGCGCCTGAGCTCGAATTGACTCATCTAGAGCTAGGCCTGTATCAATATAATCCACTTGAAACTCAACGCCATCCTTTGGCGCCTTCTTGTAGAGGCGTTTACACGAGCGCCATCGGTTATACACGTCGGCGCACGTTTTCAACTTGACTTGGCGCTTTGGGTTGACTTGCTGGTTGAGGTAGTCTAGTCTCTTTTCGGGCGGAACTGCGTCAATAATCATTGTCCTTCCTTTCGTTGTTGGTTAAATCAAATTTGTGAAGATGATGGTGATGGTGATGGTGATGGTGATGGTGATGGTGATGGTGATGGTGATGGTGATGGTGATGGTGATGGTGATGGTGATGGTGATGGTGATGGTGATGGTGATGATGTTGATGTTGATGTTGAATATAATACTATCAATCTATTGCGACTACTAATGCTACAACTAACTAAAACTCAAGAGTGCGGCGGATGAAGTGCTTGTATTGTATCTTCCGTTACTCACCACTTGTCGAGCCCTCTCTTCTACTCTATCACTTGCTATTCTTGCGCATCTAAATAATAATAATAATTATATTTATATTGATACTGATAATATATATAATAATCTCAGTCAGTCTTGCACTTGACTTTTCCTTCTATCTTTCTGTGGTCACTTTCTGTCTGGCGAGCTCTTGTTTGTGCAATTGTTCAATATTATTTTCTGATTGGCTGCTTCCGTTGCGTCGTATCCAAACCCCTTAACACTCTGGTCCTTTGCTCTCAACCTGAACTCGCAGACCGCTCAGTTCACTCGGCCGTTGCTATCGTAATGGTGGTCGTCGACGTTGTTGTTGTTGCTGCTGCTGCTCTCGCTTCCAATGGTATGACTAAAGAGATGAGTCGCCACTACAACCAGTGCACCTGTGTTTTAGTTAGCCCCGTTGTAGTTTTGGTTTGAAAGTTTGCGTTTGGTTGCGTTTGGTTGTGTTTGGTTGTGTGCCAGTAGTGATAGTGGTGGTGTATAATTGACATGGGCAACTTTGGATTAGCTCGAGTGCGTTGGGCCAGCGCCGTTAGCTTGGTTCATCTGTGGCAAGCAGACGATTCTTCGCGAGTTTAGCTAGTCGTGGTGAGATAGCATGAATGTACAGAAGCAAGGCATGCTATAAGCCTAACTCTTGTTCGCATTGCTCTTGTTGCCGTGTGCCTTGTACAGAGTTGGCGGCAGCAGTAGGAATGCGAACAGGCAACCTGTTACGTAACAACCCTTGCCGAGCTAGCAGGGCTTGTGTTAGCACTCTTACCCCTGCCGCTACCTCTCTCTCTAGCAGACAACAGAAATCAACAGGTGAGCTGCACCTGCAGCAAGTGAGCGAGCGAGCGAGCAAGCAAGCATGCACTGGTTGTTTAGTTCAAAATTTACGCTCACTGTGTTATGATTCTCCCCCCCCCCCTCGTCCCTTTAGAGCCACCTCTACTGAATTGAGATTATGGCCTAGCATCTTGCTAGGGTCTTTCCAAGGGGGAGGGCATCGGAATCTAGGGAAAAAAGAACCAAAACAAGTTCACAACAAACACACACGTCCGCCCATAGATTGTTTTCAAAGGCATTTGCACGCAGGCTTACATAGTACACCGTGCACTTCTTTTAGTCAACGTGGGGATATCCTTGAGCTCGATGGTATTCGAGAGCAGGAAACCCAACCCACCGTGCGAAAATTGGAGCCTTCCTCTCTGCTTGCCGATGACTCATGAGTCATAAGCATGTAGAAGGGTGGTTGGTGTTAGGGTCCAGGATTAGCTAGCTAGCTTAATTATTTCCCCTCCTTAGAGCTCGTAGGGATAAAAACTAGACTTAACATATTAGCAATGGGATTTATGCTTGAAACTTTTCTTATTCACCTGGCGGCACTCAACTCTTTGGCGAGCTGACCACAAATTAACGTTAGTTTCCCTATTCGCTCAAACACTCACAAGCACACACCAACACCGCAGATCGCAACGAGATAAACGCATTGATGAATTTCTTTGTAAAAGTAGGTTTGTGCGCGAAGCATCCCTATGGACTACAAGCCAACATTCATAGGACTTCCACAGAGATGCGTTTATAAATTGATTTTAATCTTTCCAATCAAAACCCACTTATCGGTACATTCTGATACACAGAAATTGTTGGGGACTCACTTCATTGGCCTCAATTTCCATAAGAAAACAGATTTGAACTCAAGTCATCATTGTTTGTTTGATTTTGCTCGTCCCATTGGAACCGCCAGCAGCTGCTGCGTTGGTGCACCAGCTGCACCGGCTCCTGTTGCACCTTGTTATTTTCACGCTTTAAGCTGCGCCAACCCGTTAGAAAGTGTTTGTCGCAACAATGGAATCTACACGATTTTGGGCGCGCTTCGGGCACTTTGTGTAGAAAATCCAAAGTTTGTTTTTAATTGGTATTTTACCCAAATTGGTATTCTATTTGCTCGAAAACAAGTTCAAACCATCGGACCCCGATTCGTATTTAATTGTGTGTAATGATCTCTCAACTCTTCTAACCTTGAATTCAGAGGCTTGATGAGTTTTATTCGAAAACAAAGCATTCGATCTTATTATCTCAACCATCGCTTTTGGAATCGCCTTGCAAGATCCCAAAGAAACGTTAGTTGCAGCAAGCATTTGTAGTCATCATGTGTTCAAAGCTTGTAATCATTATCAAATCAATTAAGCTTCCGTGTTCCTTGTTCAACCTACTCCTTCTAGTTTTAACATTGTCAACTTTGTATGCCCAACGAATCGAGTCACGTACCACACGTGATGATCTTAGGCCGCCGAGGGACGATCATAAGCGCCATTCCATGAGGTTAATTAGCTTTGATAGGCAGACAACCAACCAAACAACTACTCCATGCACAACGCCAGCCTGGACAACCCCACCTGTTCTACGAACGACAAAAGCCCCAGGTTTACTCGAGAAAATCAAAATCGGGGTTCTTAGTCAGGGCAAGCTTTTCGTTGATGAACCAAAGGACCATTCGGTCATCACTGAGCGAGTTGAAATTACACTCGCAACTTCAAAACTTGACTGGAGTCTACCCATAGAAGATGAAGATGCGATAAACAGTGAGCAGCCAACAGCAGCTCCACAAACAACGACAAAGAAGCTTGTAATAACCACGAGCGCAGTAACTGGAATTAAAAACGAGCGCCAGAAAACAACTAAAAAACCACATCACGAGACCACCAAGAAGCGAGCAGTTCCTAAACCGACGAGTAAAGCACCAACTAATCACAGAGAATCCACTAATCTACCTGTGCGTCCAACAAGTACTTCTCGCGCCACCCGAACGAGCACTCACGAAGCAACCATTATCACCACCACCACCACCACCACCACCACCACCACCACCACCACTACCACCACTACCGAGACGCCGACAAAGGTTCAACACTTTTATGAACTGCCCGATTGGCGGCAACCAATCGTAGGTCGAACAGTAGCCGATAGTATACTCAGTGATTTACCCTATCCTCTGAACGCAAATACAATTGAACAACAAGAGGCATCCTCGAGTCCTCTCATAGACTCGGAGCACTATGCCCAGATCAATGGGCCAGCTCAATTGATGGACGGTCATTGGGTCATTGTGATCTGGATCTTCTTTTGTATCATGCTAGTTATAGTCATAATTCTATTACTAATAACTTGTAGCCAACTCGGCTATTGTAATCGAGCACGACGCGAGACTGGCCGCTTGATTAATGTGGTCTCGCCGTCTCTTTCATTCACATGGTTGGGTGGAGCTAGTGCCGCCAACAGCACTAATATTACCAATACCAACACCACTACTACAAGCATAAATAGAAGATACACTTATTTAGCAAACAGGCAACAACGACCCCAGCAGTAACTATGACAGAAACATTGCTCTACCAGCTCTAGGCAGTCCCGCCGAGGGTAAATCTAAATTTCTGCAAGATGATATTTAGATCGCAACAACCTAGCTCGCCACTTGCAGCCCGTTTGACGGGTTGACTGATCAATCAACAGCACTAATCGACTTGATGAGATGTTTCTCTCGAGCTACCAATCGCTATGCACACGCTCTGGTGTTTGTTGTGGTGGTTGTCTGCGCAACGCCTTCTAAGGTGGCGTCAGTAGATATCGTCATTATCAATTAGTTCAATCAACCCCATTATCACAACAAGTGTGATGGTGGTAGTGGCGGTGGCGGCAAGACATTAGCTCGCCGGCTCTCTTACTTCAGGCCTGACGACGGGAGCTTAGCGTTGTTTACTTAGTGAAATGTCGATCTCATGTGCGACTTTAACTGCCTTGATTTGATACTACTGGTGAAGTGACACTAGGCGTCTTGCCATTCATGTTGTTATCATCATCCTAAGCTCTAATATTATCGTTATCACTGCAACAATTGTTATACGTCTTCAAGCTACTACTACTACTACTACTGCTGTTGCTGCTGCTGCTGCTGCTGCTGCTGCTTCTACTGTCCCTTCAACTGTTCTCATATATATTATTTATAATAGTATTTACACACACAAACTCACACACTCAAACCCAGAAATATATCACATCTTATCGTCAATCATTACTAGCAAGCTTAAGAAGAGAAGAACCATCGACACACAAAACTGAACATATTTGAACAAAAAAGTTTTTCCATCACCAAGAGAAAGGCAGATAGGAAGCGAATACAAAATAGGGAATTGAAATATTCGATTAGAAGTAGGGA
Source organism: Aculops lycopersici (assembly GCA_015350385.1). Classification (NCBI taxonomy): domain Eukaryota; kingdom Metazoa; phylum Arthropoda; class Arachnida; order Trombidiformes; family Eriophyidae; genus Aculops; species Aculops lycopersici. The sequence goes on along the minus strand of WNKI01000001.1, from coordinate 6,684,610 downwards.
AACGATTTGACTAGATTTACTGTTATATATAAAGCAGATATAGTAGCAAGAGCGTGACCGAGAGCGAGAGATAGAGAGGGAGGGAGAGAGAGAGAAAGCGGAGAGTATATTAGTCGAGAGCATCGTGAGTATTGAATCTTAGTTTAGATGATCCATATTTCGCAAGAGGAGTTACTGAAGAAGATTGAACAGGAGCATTCGCAGTTGTTCGAAACACACTTCGAAGAGATAACACCAACTATAGGGCAAAAAGCAAGTGGCAACTCATCATTGTTAACTTCTGAAACTGATACAACCAGCAACACCGCCTCAA
>WNKI01000001.1:6631361-6684023 GCA_015350385.1 Aculops lycopersici | reverse complement strand
GAATTACTTTTCTTGTCTATCTAGAGTCAATGGCAGCGGCATCTATATTCGTGAAGTCATAGATTTGGTTTTTTCCCTTAGGGCAAAATGAGCAACGTCACGAAGTAGATGGAGCAGCATCACTTGGCGTTCAGAATGCAAGCACGGGCAAGTCAAGCGAGATCACGGCATTAACCTGCATGTGCTGTCTCTAACTAAAACTACCATTTGATTGCAAGTTGTTGTCGTTACGTAATGTGACGTATATTTCCTTCTATCTTCTCTGATCACACCACCCGCTAGCCTTTAGCTAAGTCAAAGTACTAACATAACAACAAACAATCATTTCGTTTCCTCGTCTGCTTATTCAAAACAAAACAAAACAAAAACAATAGGATGTGGCTCGAAGATTGGCCGCAACATTGCCATTGCGTTCGCTCGCATGGGCCTCAAGGTGGCACTTGTTGATTTCAACAGCCAGCAAACTGAGCCCGTGGCCAATGAGTGCCAAGAGCAATCTCCGAAATCAAGAGCTCCCCTTCAGATTGTAGCCGACATCTCTCAGTTGGACGAGGCTCACAAGGTTATTGATAGAACTATTAAAGAATTTGGCCGCTTAGACGTTCTGGTTAATACTGTTAATAATTCCAGTTTAATGGAGGCCAAGTTCAACGGATCCGGCGACGATGATCCCCATGTTTTTGAGCAGTACCACAAAATCATTGCAAACAACATGCACTCAGTCACCTACCTGTGCATTTCTGCAGCCCCCTATTTAAAGAAGACAAAAGGATCGATAGTTAATGTATCGAGCATCACCAATAACGAAATTGGATCGTACAAATTCGCCTACTGCATGTCAAAAGCCGGCATCTCCACTCTAACCAAGTGTCTGGCCACCGACTTGGCGCCCGACATAAAGGTCATTTGTGTTAGCCCAAAGAGCGACCAGTAGGGTGTCCTGGTCGACGAGCATGATTTATTTTTTCTTCTTAATCGCTTAAGCTGAATTGGCTTCGACTTTTAAAATTTCAACTAGCTCGCCTCAATTGATTGGAGAGAATTGGAACAAAAACGTCTGACCAAGACGCCGAACATTCTAGGGGTCGACGGGCAGCCATCTGGCCTCCCGTCTAGACTTAAGCTAGGCAATTGACAAGATTACAGCAACAAGGAGAGAGGGAGAAAGAAGGAAAGAGACAAACACACAATCATCTGTCAGAAGAATCAACATTTTATCACTTGTACATTGAAACACTCTTCAAAAGCCGCAGTTAAAACAACAATAGGGCCAATCAGAAGGTCAGCAAGACTAAACCTTTAACTTTTTTTATCTGTGTCTTTGTGATGATAATGACGATGAAGAGAGAACTAAAAATCCTTTCATTTTTTGATTGCAATCTTGCGACTTGTGGTTGTGGCTGTGAAGAAATTGTGGAAACATTCTGAAAGTTTAACAGGTGTGATGCACAGCAAATCAATAGAAATGCCAGAGTTGCAACCGCCTGCAAGTAGGGGCACGAGCACAGCGCACCTGTTGCGCGATAATCAGTAAGCTAGTTTGGAATCTCACAAGTGCGTCAGGCGCGAGAGTTTAGCAACAACTAGCTTACCGATTTTGCTTAGTAGCCAGTTGTTTGAATGTATGTGTTAAAAGTTGTCGCAAGTTGAAAAATTGATAATCGAGTCTTTTGATAAGATAGATTGAGTGGCCGGCCAGTCAGCCGGCCGCTACATATGTCTCGCCGTCAAGACCAAACATTGACTGTCAATATTTTGGACGGTCGCCAAGAAGGAGATTCTGAACTAGACTCGTCCTTCATCTTCCCATCATCAACAAGTTGTTGCCATTGACTATGATTGTGCTCACAGTTGGTGTCGGACTGCGTTGTTTGCATTGTTGCGTTGGTTTACAATAGTGTCTAGCTTATCGCGATCGTACTCTCGCCATCAGCTAGCACCGCAACGACTTGTTGCTAATCGTCTCCCAACAGCTCGTCTCGACTTGGCCAACAGGAAGAGGCGACTGGTTTGCTAGGCGTCTATCTCTATTGCACACAATAGAACCCCCAATAGAGTTGAGTTTTATTTTTCTCGAGCCTGATTCTTGGATACAAACTCTCGAGCAACCACCACGATGACTGTGGTGGCAGCAGTAGCAAGGACGACAATAACAACTCCCCTTCCCTTCCAGTTTGTTGCTATTTTTCCTTGGTTCACTGCTCGTTCAATTTCTGTGAAATATGCGTTTGGTTGTGAGTGAAGATGAGATTGATACAAATCTATTTCAACACCTAATGCCAACTTTTTGTTTAGTTTGCTATTGCCAACTTGTTGCTTCGTTTAACACTTTCATCGACAACTAAGCAGCGTTTGCGACGACGTCCTCTACCGACAACCGAAGTCAACTCTTGTAGTACCTTCAGATAATCTCAGCTCACTCATGTGCTGATACTAGTTCCTCAATTTCCACAGGTTACAGCATTGTAGCTTGTGCTCGAGCGCAATCAGCCATCTGATGTCTACAAAGTTACATGAGATAGCTCTTCTTCATAATAATCAGCTAAACAATCTGATGGCTCTGAGCCAGTGTATCTTATATTTCGAGAGACTGTCCAGGGTTGATGCCAGCTTTTCCAGTAGGTGAAACTCGTTCTTTGGTGCATAGAAGCAAAATATTGAATCCTTGCAGTCAACAACGCCAAGTTATAATTAGAAACTGGTGAGAGTCTTGAAGCAATCACAAGTTTCTCTCACCAGCATTGGCTTTTTAGTTCCTGTGGTGTCGACAGAAGCCAAGAGTTATGTATCATTTGGTAAAAAAATTTTGGGATTGGCTTTTTGGTATCAGATTAACGAAAGCCATTCCCTCTCACAATACTTTGGAATACTAATTTTTCCTCGCGCAACCGTCGTAGCGATGGATATCTCGAGTTCTACCACGAGATTTTTATTGAAACCCAAGATCAAGGTCGAGCTCAGCACCGCCTCCTGGAATTCATGGGTGATCTCTGCGAACCAGAGATGAGTGCATGAATCACATTGCACAATATGATATGACCTATGAAAAGTATGGCAAATAGATTCTATTAGCAAGACCACTGGCTGCACATTGGAAATCTTAGTATAATGGATATCACCTTTGGCGAGGAGTTGAAGAGAACGATCCGGTTGGCGAGTTCGTAATCTTTGGCAAACGCAGATCCAAGGAACTTCAGCGGGAGGTAAATTTTTTGCCCGCCGAGAAGGATGATTCAATGAATTACCTGGGAGTTGCAAACAAGTATTAGGGTTATTACTGATAAAGCTCGGTGTTTTGTCCCCTTCGAGCGAGCAATTTGCTCGCTTGGTGACTCCGAGGATCCGCTAGACATAGTTTCTTGCCGGTTTTAATCCAATTGTTCAAGTGTCAATTGGAAAGACAAGAATGGTTACTGCGGTTTACATGTTACCCAAATCAAACGGAACTACTCGTAGATCGATCTTGCCGGAAATGGAGCATACCGACGACTGGGAGATCAATTACCAATGTATGTCTGCTGTTTATACTGCCTTCAATCATTTCAGTGGCGGATCCATTGGTTTAGTCACGCGCCACTAGAGATTTAGTTGCAATTGGACACCAATGATAGTGATGATGATCATGAGATTGGTGTGGCTAGATATAAGATTGCTAACGGAATATAAGACAGACACACACAAAAACTCGCATTATCGACGAGCCGGACCGATGAATCCATAGTATTGCAATGCGTTCCTCCTTCCGGTAAAAATATTCCCATACCTGCAATTGAATATTGTACCTAAAAAAGAGGGGAAACATATTCTTTGCGATCATTAGCCGGCAGGTAAGTGGCATAGCGAGCTACTCCTATGGCATAGCGTTGGAGATAAACGTATCGCAGTCGATAGTCGTTCGTTGTGATCAGGATGTAGTGCAACCCACTACTTGTTCTGGTTCTTTCTCTGAATAGTCTAGTTTGGATATCGTTTATTCTTGCCCATACCAGATCGCTAACTGATTCATGTCGAGTTCAGTTAGTTAGCTTCTAGACTTCGACAAGTTTGAGTCCCAACTCTCTAACTGATTTGCAATTCTAAGAGTGACGCGCTTGCACTCGTGCGCGCCTTTTATCATTTGAACCGCCGACATCCAGTTAGCTTTCTATCCAACTGGATGACTAAGAAAAGTAAAGGTTAACTTAACTTGGCGACACAACTTAAGGCAACGCGAGGCGACGCATTAAAGAGCTCAAAGCAGAAGTGAAACGCAACTACTACCATCAGATAGCTGGATGGCTTTGTACACGCGCCTCACTAATAGCAAGCGAGCGAGCGAGCGAGCAAGAATTCAGAAATCAGGTTGCTGTTGCGAGTCTAACATTGGAAACTAGTATCAATATCACTACAACAACTTGCACCTGTGTAAGCTCAAGTCAGAGAGCCTTAGATAAGCTAGCTGGCTGGCCGGCTGGCTAATCGAGAGTTGTGATTGCAGTTCAAGTTTTAGGCTCGCACATCTACTAGATTAAGTTTGATTCATTCGCCCAACAAACTGCAACTCTCACTTGTTGCTGACTTTTCCCGCCACTCAATTTCAAAAAGCTATCTCTAACGAAGTGAGAGGAATAGAGAGGGAGAAAAAACACGGCCTAAATTTGCGGGAGCCCTGCTATGTGGATTGCATGGAATGACTCACAGATTAAAAGTGGTAATGTAGTTTTATCGGAGCTACTTGTTGCGTTCCTGAGGCGCCAGCACAGACATTAGCGGCAACAATAACATCAACAGGTGGCCCCGCTGTTCGAGGGTAATACTCCCTTGTTGAGAGTAGAGCCTCCAGAGCATTAGTCATGTATTTGAAGTCACTACAACCAATTAGACTCTGGCTGTTAATTGTCGTTGCTTTCTTGACTCGCTACTGCCACCATTATTGCTACTATGGGTCGAGTTGTCGCATGTACATCACTCCATTGTAACTGATAATGGTACATAGGTGGATCTGGTCGCGTGAATCTAGAAGTCATGAGGTTGATTTCTACGCGCACGTTTTGGCGGAGAACACGGTGTACATCAGAAGATTACTGGATCCACGTTTTCTCGTTCACGCTATCTCATTTTGTGTAGTTTAATTTTATATCTTTCATTGAATTTTAATGGTCTAGTGAGAGACTCGAAAAGCACGCGCGTGGTGCCACCTACATTCGCTCAACAACAAGTGGCCCGTCGAACTCGGCAACATTCAAAAACCGCAGAGTGATTAAGCGAGCACCACTTGTCTCTGTCGACTAGCGACAGAGACAAGTGGTGCAATTGCTATTAGTCGTTATGGTGGCGGTGGTCCCAGCTAAATTTCATCTTGTTAAATTCTTGTGCTCACATCGTACAAGCTGCTGCAACTTGTTGCTCCCAATAATGGATGTGAGTCGTTGCTGCTCATAGTGTAAACAATGAATTCAATTTGGAGAACAACTACTGCTCTTTTGGAGGAGTACTTGTAGGAGTCAACGACAACTACATACTCACTAACAATATAGCGAGATAAGGGGAAACTTGTGATCGCAAGTGAGCAACTGAAGTTAGCTTGCAAAAAATCAACGGGAAAAGACATAAAACACCAGAGAGTTTCTCAATATCTCTTAACCAAAGTACACTTTACCATGAAGTAGTGCTCTCTTAATGTAAACACAGCAGTCTCGCTAATATCTTTTGGCTTTCGGCTTTTGCAGAGATTGCCGCTTGCGGTGGTCGGCTGGCTTTGTTTTGAGATTCTATCGGCTCCCTTTTGCGGTTGCGATACAAGTGCAAACATATTTCCTCATATCATTTTAGCTTGAAGAGATTGAAATTCTAATTTCTTTTTCCAACAACAAGTTCTAGTCAAACCTCTACTCATTAAATTTATTGATTGAAACCAAACAAAAAACATGCCAGCATCAATGAGAAAACCATTAGCTACAGGTGCATTCGCTTTGGCGACTGTGGCAACACTGTGCGCCATTTCAACTGTCATCTTAACCTCGGTTGAGGCCGCACCAAAAGTCAAGATTGGCGCCTACGTCGAGAGCTTGTGTCCAGATAGTCGGAGATTTATATTGGATCAATTGATTCCGGCCGCCAATGAGTTGGACGGAATTATGGACGTGAATATTGTGCCCTTCGGAAAGGCGCGCACCTTGGGCCAGGGTAAGATGATTTGTCAGCACGGGGCTCGCGAGTGCGATGGCAACAGGTTGCAAGCTTGCGTTTTGGCCTATGGAAAGAGTCAGCTCGAGAGAGATGCAACAATTGGTTGTCTGTTTCGTGGCCAGGAGTCGGCTAGGGATTGTGTGAGTAAATACTTGAAGGGCGTTACCTATGAGCAGGTGGAGAAGTGTAAAACTTCAGAGGAGAGCTACCGACTTATGGAGCTGGCCGAGAAGAAGACTGGCAAGCTAGGCTATGTGCCCCATTTGACCTACAACGATGAATCGTCGGAGGATATTCAGCAACAAATGGAGACTAATCTAAAGGGATTCATTTGCGACAAGTACACTGGTACTAAGCCAGAGGCCTGCAAGAACTTGGCCGCCGAGTAGCAGATGAACAAGAGCAATCACCAGTAGTAATAAAGATGATATTAACTAATTTAACTAGCGATACTTTCTCATGTTGAATATCTTTGCTGGCGTCGCTATTTTTGCTGGTATTTCGCAAATTTGATATCATGAGCCGAGCGTTGGATAACTTGTTGGTCACCGGCAAATTTTAGGTGAAGTTTCTGATCGGAAACACAAGCCAAGTCTACTGCGCTATCATCAAATCCAGGCAGCTCTCTCTCTGTCCCTATCTCTACCCAAGAGAATGATGGAAAAACTCCCTGATATTATTGCCTACCAAAGACGATTGCTTTTGCTGCTGCTGCTCCTCCTCCTCCTTATGAAGTTGATTAGCAAAGTGGCCGCAGTTATCGCCATCATCCTCCTCTTGATGTGCTTTTAACGGAGAAAGTGGTCATCTGGTGGTCAAATTACTCGAAGCAAGACCACTATCGTCACCAACAAAACCGCCTCCGCCGGCGGCACTCCTATACAAGTACTGGGAACTGAGTAGAGCTCAAACTAGTTGGCAGCCAATTTTAGCCATCATCATCATCTCGATCGTGGTGGTTGCCACTGCCTCTGGTATCGCCGCAACCACGGCCGTCGCCACCAGGATTTGGTAACAGGCGAGTCTTCCGGGATGTCGCCAAGGAGAAGCGGCTTGTGTCTCACTTTCGTTTCATCCGTTCAAAGCGACTGCCTCCGTTATCAGGAAACTTGTAGAAACTAGTGGCGACGAGTGCACCTGTGCAATCGACGACGCCGAGCTGGCTTCGTCGTATGTAACACCGCCGCCGCCGCTGACCACTTGTTGCTAGAGCACTGAGTGGCCGGCGATAATCTCTCCTCGGCGCCACACCTAATGTCTCCATCTCTTATCGGGTATTACCACCGAGTTGCTGGCTCAGTGTTGTCGCGTTCGATGCGCATCTCGGTTGCCACCTTCGTTATCCTATCATGCGCTACAACTACTACTTGGCTGCTAGTATTATGTCGCTAAATAGTGCGATGTGGAGGACGAGGATAGTTAAAAGTTTCAATTCCATCCATGTCTCGCATTCCGCCGAGACTAGCCACTTGACGTCTCCGCCGACTTCTGGTTCACTGGCAGTGAGTGCAACTACCTGTTGCCACTGCCACAGCCGCATTCCCCGACAGTTGCGAATCCAAGTGGCTAGCTGGTCAACAAGTGGTGGCGTTGGAGATGCCGCTCGATCGTGCGGCCATCAATTTTAGTTGTCGAAACGAGTTAGTCGTTTTTGGTTTTGGTTGCGTTTGTCGCCGTGGTTGTTGCGGTTGGTGGAATGAGCAATTTTTTCAAAAAGAAAGATAAATTCTAGCATCCCTCACTTTCGTCCTCCTGCTCCTCCTCTTCTTTCTCCCTAACTGCCTTCCGCATCCACGATTTCGATCAACAAGTTTCTAACATCGCTTTTTAAGTTGCTTTTGCCAATGATAATACTTTTTTGCATACAACAGACCTGAGATGACCAACGAGATGATCGATTGCCTAAGTTTGCATTCAAGTTCAATAGTTTAGATTTGAGTTGATCTGGTGAAATCAAGTTAAAATAAGGAAAAGTTAGTGAAGTTTAGTGAAGTCAAACCATAGATTTAAATCAACAAGATGAAGGTGAAGACAGAGAAACCTGAAATTAGGGAAGAATTCATAAAGAAGAAGATCACAATGAGAAGCCAGAAGACTAAAGTTTCCAGAATTAAATCAGCTTCCGTTGAGTACAAGGTGAAAGTCAAGTCGGTTTTTAGAAAAGCTTTTCGGCACAAATCAATGATGAAGTTTTGTTTGCTAGCTCTACTGGTTGGACTTTTAATAATTGTCCTCTTCTACTCTCAAGATACTGAAGCAAAGAAGATCAAGATTAAATTAAAGGATTTGAAGAAGTTGAAAAAGTATGGCTACCTGTTGGCAGGCCAGACTAAAAAGACGTACGCCATTCCATTTCCGGTTCCGCTGCCGGTCTTTATAAAGCGACAGCAAATATATACGCAAGTTCCGGTGGTGCCAAGATATATTCACCAAGCTCCCACGTATCACTCAATGGTAAACGAGATTCACTCTGAACCTTACAGCTCCTCTGCTTCGTCGTATTTGCCCGAGACTAAGACGGCCTCAATGGATGCCTACGGCGGATACTCGTCAGGTGGCGGCGGCGACGGCTATTCAGTGGGACCGCGTTATGTTTTAGGAACTGCAGCCTCCTACCCAATACCCTTGCTTCCTGGGGGAGGGGGTGGTGGTGGCGATGGGCGGGGAAAGTACATGTCTCCATTGAGTTATTCCACTTTGTTGGGCGGAATCGGGGCCTCGCGTGGAAGTTTGAGTCCGCCGAGAGATTTAGTCAACAAGTTTCTTACTGGCCAAGCGAGAGTTTTGTCACCAAAATCCCTGTTGACTAGTCTCAAGTCGCAACCGATTGTTAAGCAGATTGCCGCAGAGCTGGCCTCGGAAGGGGGCGGAAGTTCGGCGGCAAAACAAAGTGACACAACGGGCTCGGTGGGCTCAAGTGGTGGCAACAGCACAAGCTCAGCTACGAGTTCCTCAAGCTCAGTCTCGTCGAAGGAGAGTACCAAGACTGCGGCCAGCGAGCAGTATTTAAACTTGCTAAGACCACCGTCGTCTCTATTCGAAATGCAAGGCCTCCAACCAAGACAGCCGCACCATAACCATCTTCACCATCACCATCTCTATCACAACCAACCCGGTGCCCGAAGCAACCATCCCTACCACTATCTGCACCAGCAGCAGAGTAGACAGGTGGTCGCCCGAGTTCCAAGGGTACCGAGACACCCAGCTCACCGGTACCCAGCGGACCACCACGCTCAACATAACCATCCTCAACACCAATATCAGCACAACGTCAATCAAGCGGCCGGATACTCACAAGCTGCTGCCATCTACAATCCAGCAGCAGCCGCCGCCTACCTGGACGTAGCCCCGAGCAGGCCCATAGCACAAACGGCTCTGCTTCATCCAGCTCACCTAATACCCTATACAAATCCAATTACTAGCGAGCTTCTAATGCGACAACTGATCAAGCAGCGACAACAGCAGGTGGCTCTCGAGGCTGCGGTTGCAGCCGAGCAACAGCAACTGGCCGAGCTAACTGGCGCTGGCTCTGGATCTGGTATGGCCGAACCTCTAGTTGGGACCAGTGTTGCTCCAACTGGAACAATCAAGACAACAGCCAATATGAAAGCGACAGACGACATTCAGGAACCGGAAGTGACGGGCTCACAGGACTACGAGGTTGCGGTGGAGAAGGAGGCGGCCAAGCTGACGAATCAACAGCAAATGGACAGACAACTAATGGATGCGGTGCAAAGACGGAGGCGCCAAGTTGCACTTAGACTGGCTCTTCTTGCCAGAGAAAGGGAACAAGCACAGGTGGCCGAGTCGCAGGCAATTCTAATTAGAGCTCATCAGATGGGATTGCCCATCGCACTTTCGCGCCAAGCGCGACTAGTCAACTACTAGATTAATATAATTTTCTTTCCTTTTTTGTATCTTACAATTTGTGTATGTATGTATGTACTATGATAAACTATTATTTTTGATATCTAACAAATATCAAAAAAGCCAATGAATGAAGGGACACAAAAGAATTCGAGTCGCCCTGTACAGATGGTTCGAGTCAAAATTACGCTTTAAAATTCAATTTTTCTCCTCTATTAAATCAACTTGTATTGAATCTCTCAAAAATAAAGTGTAATCCAGCAAAAATTCAGTTTTTAGTTTTGCATGGTTTTTCGTGTGAAGCTTTAAAATTGTGAAGGGCCCCTCAAGCGGTGGGCGGTCACAAGTGTTTGGACTTGACAAAAGCACCCAGCAGAAGCGATTGCAGCGGTGGCGCCACAGGGACCTAGCGACGTCGAAGGCTGCGCGCTAGTGTCTTGTTAGTACCAAGATCACCGCTCTTAGTAATACTGCAGCCGCTAATATAAATATAGTCTTTGCGTTTTGAGCTTGGTGTGTTTTAATTCCGACCTTTTGTTGTGCTGAGGCGCATCTATGTAATTGCAATGCGAATAGGATGTCCATAGGAACAGTGATAAATTTGCGCGTTGGAGAGAAAAAGATACCTGCTTTTGATTAAAACAATATATCTATTTAGATGAATGCACCCACAAAAGTATTTCACTAAAATGAAACGCACAAATTTTTCATAAATTAGGAAAGATTTTACTCGATACAATTAAATTGACCATCAATTTCACAAGACAAACAACCAAGAAATCAAATCATGGCTCAACTTTACCCCTCACTCGAGGACTTCAAGTATGACATTCTCATGAATCATAGCAAGCATCCAGCCTCCAATATTGGAACTCACCTCAGAGGCGTCGGCGGAACCAATGGACATGGACTTGGTAGTGGTGGTATCAATAATAAATACAATGACAGTGGCTTGTATCCCTCGTTTAGCAACTACATCAACGGCCTCAATCATATGGACGACGTCCACTCCATTGGTGCCCAATCCTCGGCCCTCTCGCTTCCTGGCAAGTCGTCCATGATAGCGCCCCTTTCGGGCTACAGTCTCGCCTACCGCCTACAACCCTCAAACGCCATTCGACAGGTAATTGTTTGCAAGGATTCCAATGGAAAAGTTGGCGTTAGAATGACCTCCGTTCAGGGCGGAGTCTTCATAGTGTTAGTCTATGACTCGTCGCCGGCCGCCATGGCTGGCCTGAGATTCGGCGACCAAGTTTTGGAGATCAACGACATTCCTGTTGCCGGGTACTCGGTGAGACGTGTTCATGAGCTCATCAAAAAGGCTTCGCCAGATGAGCTAAGGTTTGCAGTTAGGGATCGACCCCTAGAGAGAACCATAACTTTGCACAAGGATCAGAATGGATTGGCGGGTTTTGCGTTCAACAAACATGGGAAAATTGTAAACATTGTCAAAGATTCTTCGGCAGCCCGAAATGGACTTTTAATTAACCAAAACATCCTCGAGATCAATGGCCAAAATGTGGTCAGTTTGAGGGAGCAGGATATTAGATCTATACTGGACAATTGCGGCGACGTAGTAATTCTAACAGTGGTTCCAGGCGAAATGTTTGAGGCTATGGTCAAGAAGACCAGCCGAAAGTTGCTCCGGATGAACATGGACCACTCGGCGCCGGACATTTAAGTTATTTTCACACATTAGAGAGGTTTGATAGTCACGTGAATCATATATCGATATCCATATAAACTTAATCTGATATATTGAGTGATCTCAATACAAGTATTTGAACCAGAATTCCCAATGTCTCGTGCTGCCATCCCAGCCCTTCCGCCGAGTAGATCCCATAGTCAGGGTAACTTTCATTTGCATTCAATCTATATGCAAATAGGAGTAGAATTTCCATTTTGATTCCTTATTTCCTCTTTCGACTACAAGTTTAGAAATCAACCTTTGCAATCATCGTTTCATCATCAAGTCTGTGACATTTGACATCTCGCTATCTGGCGCTAAGATCAACGTTGGTGAGTTGAATCTTTTCTGCCATTAGAAATATGGTGCAGCACCACCACCAACACAACAAAGTTTGTGTGCACCGCGCTTAAGTCAATGTAATTTAAATAGGCCATTGGCAAAATGGTGCATACATGACCATTCGTCTGCATTAGTCAATGGTACGCTTGAACCTTTCCATTGACTTGTCAGTGGTGCACCATTTCCAGAGTTGAAGCCGAAAAACTCACACAAGGCGACGACGTCGGCTGGAGTGCACTGCGAGAGCTTCTGTGGCCACTGGTAGATTTTTGTAAACACTAGTCGGTCATCGCGGCTTCGCTCGCGGCCATACCTGTTTTTCTGTGCCACTTATCGAGAAACTGCGCTCCGGCTCGCCTCGCTTCGTGAGGGGCATCCACGGCTTAACTCGGCCTCTTCTCGCACGCTAAGCCGAAACTGTGCACTTATGTCAACGATGTGGCAAGACCGCACGGGTGCCAGGTTGAACAGCGCCTTGAGAAACCAGGCGGGGGAAAGAAGTGCCGAAGAATCGTATGGGTGAGCTGTGTGAGCGGGGAACAGAATGACGGAAATCAGATAGGGAAAAAATTTGTGTGTGAGAGCTCAAAAAAGAGGGGCCGCATACGCCATTTCTTCGTTTGGGGAAAGAAGTCCTGTGTGCGAGCACAGAAGAGTAGGGGGTCAAAACGGAGAAACGAAAAATCGAACTAACGCCAAAGCGGCGCTTTAGTATTAGAGAAGAAGAAGCCGACGAGAATTCATCCTCTACTGGAGAGAAAAGGCAAACTCATCATAGGGACTGTGACAAACTTGACTATTTATCATCAGCTACTTCAATCCTAATTTAGTCTGCATCCAATCGAACTTATCATCAATCTATTATTACAAAAAATTGGGCCATAGCTTAGAGCTAAGTCGTTAAGCCGAAACAAACAAAGACGAAGAGATTTGGAATATTTTTCTCCAATTTTAAATAGAGCTCAAAGTAATTCATATATCGAATCGAAGTATACTCATATCTTAAGAGTAGGGTAAGATTAACTTTGAACTGTTAATCGGACTAATCAACCAAGAATCGATTACGAGATTATTTTTGCATTATAATTCATTCACTATATAAAGCAACTGATCACTCTATTATTTGGTGAATAGAGCGTAAATATTTGAAGCCAAGATTCAAGGAGCAAAGACGAAGAGAGTCCAAATGTGTGTCGGCAACGGCAAACATATTTCATCTCATCTATTGAAAAGATGATTCACTTGTCCAGCTACCATTCGAATGGCCTGCCGACGGTTGTTTGGTCCAACAAGGTTAATTTGATTGGCGAGAAAGTTTACAAGCCGAAGATACACTTTTGCGAGCATTGTAATAAGCCCATTCTAATATATGGCCGCATTATACCTTGCAAGCATGTGTTCTGCTTCACCTGTGCCACATTATGTTCGCCCCAGACATCGCAAGCCACCGCAAATAATCAATCGCAAAGTGGGTCAAGTGTTGGAGGTAGTAGTGGTAAATTAGCAACCCAAATCCCTGGCCCAAGTGAACCGCCGCCGCCACCGCTGCCGCCTACTCAACCTCACAACTCTAGCCACCATCATAGTAATAATCACCACCAACACCATCAAAATCAACGTCACAATTCGCCTTCACTGCACCACAATCACAACCACTACCACCAGACTTATCACAAACACCACCACCCCTCGCCCGTGAACAGCAACAACAATAGCATGAATAATAATGGTTGTAACAATGGGAACACAAGTAGTAATCATCACCTACATTCAGATAAACAACATTACCACAACCACAAGCAAAGGAACAATAATAATGCAAATAGTAATAATAACAACAACAACAACCACAACTTGGACTTGCATCGATCTGATTCAAATCAATCATTTTCACAAAAGGATAATAACAGTGTTAGCATGATGAACATCGATGATTCAACATCGAATACAACACCCACAACTATACAACAGGAAACAATTAGTAGTCCAAACGTTGGCGCCGCCCCAACTGCTTTGTTGAATGGAAGCCTCAATAATCAAATAGGCAAGGGATGTCATAGGTGCGGCGGAAGGGCGCTTAGAGTTGAAAGAAATACCTTGAATTCAATATTTGTCTGCCAAGTTGAGAGTTGCCGGAGAACCTACTTGTCGGCTAGGGATTTACAAGCGCACGTCACCCACAGGCATAGTAGAAATTCGGTCAAGTCCTCAATCAATGCTGCTGGCCAATCCTCGTCTGCTTCAATGGCGGCAATCTCTTCCTCACCTTATATATCCTCGTCGACACTTCAGCATTTGGGCCACCAAAACCAAGCCAGCGGCGGCCACCACCGGCAATCTGCGTCCAGTATCTCGGCTTTAAGCAACACAAACTCGCCTCACAATCACCATCACCACTCGCATCAACATCCTAGAGACCAACAGCATCACCAAGGCCGAGGTGGCGGACCAATGGGCAGGGACAGACTCGATGGACCACCACCGCCGCCGCCACCACTACCTCCCGGGTCAGGACACCATAGACATCATAGTGTGAGGGATCGTGAACGCGATAGAAGAGATCGTTTTAATAGGGATCGTGATAGTTTCCAAAGAGAGAGGGAACGAGAGAGGGATAGCAAGGAGTACCACAGGCAGTCGTTGCAGCGAGCAGCTCAATGGGCCGAGCAAAGTGCTCAGATGCTCGAGAAAGGATTGACTAGATAACCCACAAGTTGGCTTTGAAGTGCAGCAATGAAAGCACAAGACTCAAGACTAACCAACAAATCCTAGGAAAAATAATCTACAGAAATATATAAACCAACATTTAAATTTTCCAAATCAATCCGATCTCTGCTCTTAAATTCTTAATTTTTTCAGATCGAACTCAGTTGACGCTACGAAAGACACGAGGAACTTGTAGATCTAAATGTAGTCGTAGATAATCTATGAGGCGAGTCATGTGAACAATGTGATAAGATTAATTCCACTACCACTTAACACCTGTCAACCAAAACTTGACAGCTAAGATTGAAGGCGTTCACCAACTTTTCGGCCTTGAACTCGAACTTGCTCACAGTGAATCGACACGACAAGTGTCCTATCAGTTGTTCGATGGTATGGCGATGAGAAGGAGGATCATGATGATGATGATGATGGTATTGATCGAATATGTAAGACAAATATTTATCCCGACGGCTTCTTTAAGCGCTGCTTTCGGTAGATTTCAACATCTAATTACAAACACTTGACAGCTTACCCACTCTAACTTCATTGATGCTGTTACTGTTGTTGCCGTTGAGCCTCGATCCTGGAGTGTTTTACACTCGATGTTTCTCCTACCTGATGCTCCATTAAGCCGATTGTTTACTCTCGTGTGATCATAAAGCATACACCACAACTTCATTTGCCTCTCGCTCTCTGATCACAAGATTTTTCTCGTTGTTCCAAACTCTTGCGGGCTTCCATTTCAGTCAGCCCATTGTCTTCTCCGTTGTCACCACCATCACCGTCGTCCGTCGCAAGCGGAAGCGGGAAAAGGCTGCAAATTAGCTGGAATTTTGCACAGTCGATCAAGTCAGGAGATTCTCCCTTTGAAGGTGTCATAGTCTTTGTTGTAGGGTGTGGCCGCAATGTTCAAGAATTACCGCGAGCTCTTCATGGGCTACGCCGAGTTTTATCGCAACAGTTTCTACCAAGACAATCGGGATTTGAATGGTGTTGGTGGTGGTCTATTTAGAAATCAAATCACCTGTAGCAATTCAACAAACAATTGCTATGAGACTGAAGCAAAGCCGGAAGAATCAAGTGACACTTTGGACAGTATCCGTGATTATCTCATCAAGACGGAAGAGGACATGACCATCAAAACTCTAGGGCCAAAATTGGGCAGCAAGCACATTGAAGAGGACGGAACTGAGATTATAATTGGATCCTTCAATGGTATCGCCATCAATGACATCATTTGTATTCTCATAATTTTTGCAGGTTTAACGGCAACCAAACGTTATCTGAGCAGGAAGTCGCGCAACTCCAACCTATTGGACAGTTTTAAGTTGAAACCAAAGGACCGCGAACGTTCAGAGGAATCCGTTTGGCGACTATTATTCTATAGCTTTAGCTCAACTTGGCTAGTGTACACCTGTTTCCTCAAACACAAGGCCCAAAACTTCTTTAATCCAAGCCACCATTTGCCCGAGTATTCGTTTAGCGTTGATTCGGACGAATACTGGATCATTATGATAGAGACTGCATTCTATTTGCACGCCACCTACGCCATTCTATTCGAGGATGTTGTAAGACGCGATACTCCTATGATGTTTGTCCACCATTTGGCAGCCATATCAGGCGTAATTAGCGTTTACGCAACACGAACCCATCGGATTGGTTTAGCCGCAGTGGTCCTAAGAGACACCTGCGATGTTTTATTGGAGGTAACCAAGCTAGCAATGTGCTTCCGGGTTCAAGCGGGCCAAGTTGTGAAGGGTATAGAGCGGACGGTCAAAATTAGCTTTGTTATCTTCGCTATCGCGTTTGCCGTCAACCAACTCTACTATTATCCACTATTTTGTCTCTACCATGGATTTAACGTCATCAAGATGTACCAACTGGAATCGCCACTTTTGGTTTGGATTCTCACCTGTGGCCTGGTTTTTCTTCTGTTAGATTTGATCTGGTTCTTACTTATCTTGAGGCTCCTCTGGCGAATGCTCTGGCCAAGCAAAGACTTTAAAGATCTGCGCGAATTTGAGGATGACGACACTAGAAGCACAGAGGAAAGTGATAAAATTTCAAGGGGGATTGTGTTAAATAAGCCAAAAACAAACAAATTGGATTGACTAAATAAAGTTTGGCCTGAAATCGAACAGGTTTCGGATGAAGAGGAAGAATTTCTGACCGGTTACTGGGCGCTCAGCATGTGCATTTAATTTTTGCAAAAATTAGTACGTCGCCCCATAGGGAAGGCGCACAGGAGGACGTCATAATTTCGGTCGATTAGCCAACACACGTCGCTATACACGGCGGCGGCGGCGTCGACGAATTCGCCAGCTAGCTGCGTTAACAGGTCGCCATAGTAACAATGTCGACTGGCACCTAGCGGCTACTTGGTGGCTGATCGGGTATTCGAGCAGAAATTTAAAGTTAATTTTTACTCTGTTGCCTCACCTCAACTTGACGATGTGATTTTTACATCACTTTGTTATTTTATCATTGGCAGCATAAACTATATATATATATATACATTTCCGTCCAACCATTTTCTAATCACAACTGTAATGGGCAGATAACTCTGATAGGTCTCAAGAGCAAGCAAATGGGTAACGAAACGAACAACAAAATGTCTAAACCATCTATTAACCAGACCAAAGAGCAGATGGAGGATATGTTTGGAAATTTAGCAGAATTGGACCTCCATCTCCATCAAGAGCCTTTATTGATACCGTCGGCGAGACTAAAGGCCAGAATGCAACTCGATGTCTCCGAGGATTCACCTTTCCGGAAGCGGATTGAGGATTTAAGTGAAGTGCAACTGAGGCAAATGAGAGAGGAAAAGGCAAATATATTGAGAAGGGAAACAGAAGAGATCAAGCGACAGTTGGATTTAGTCAAAAAAAGATTGGCCGAGTTGAAGATTTCTGATGGCTGCGAAAATGGCGATAGTGGCAATAAAAATGGCAATGAAAGAGAGGATAAATTTCAGTCACAACAAAAACAAGTGCCTGACGAAAGAGTTGAGGTAGATGAGGAAAAGCAGGATAAAACTACACCAACTCAACAAGATAAATCCAACTCAACGCAACTGCCGGCAAATCTGAGGCCACTAACCGGCAAAGCCGATTGTCCGAATTGTCGCTGCGATCGCAAGTCTTCCGTTTGCAACCAATGCATTCAATTCAATCAAGTTGTCCAATCAAAGAGCAACTTCCAGGTATTTGAACGTCCAGATACGACGAAGCCAAACAAAAGACAAACAAATGAGTCGCGAGATAATTACGACGAGAGGCCAATTAGACCCGCGCGCGAGAAGATCAAGGCCACAGTAGAGGTTGTGGACGAGGTGGTTGTCCCAAACAAGGTTTATACCATAAGCCGATCGTTGAATGATAAGCGCACCAAGTTGGCTCAGGCCATTGATGAGTTGCAGCAAATGATGGATCAGGTGAAGAGGCGAGAGGAGCAACTGGACAAGGAGAGAAAGGTAGTTCAATTGTACAAAGATCAATGGAAGTATGGACCTCAGATTGGAGGTCCGCCGGCGAGTGGACGCGATAGATTGGGTCACATAAATACAAGAAGAAACTATGAATCTCGTTTGGATTCAAATTTATACCGAGATACCAAGTCGCTGATGGGCTTCCAACATATCGAGTCTTCCATGCGATTGCGTCAATATGCCTCCAATAATTTGCCATCAACTGGTGGCTCGAGAAAACAGATGGTTTCCAGCAGACGAGCACCAATTACAAGTCAACATATGCGATCAAAGTCTTTGGAATCACTAAACAAAACCTCGAAGCGAAATGTTACTTTACCTCCTAGAGGATTACCAGGTAAATCCAGTTTAACGAATGGAAAAAAGTCCGCCTCAGCAATAGACTTGGCCTCGCCGCCAACTGAAACCAATACTGCAGATAACAACGACAATGATAATGACATAGCCGAAGAGCTGGAGGATAATCAGGACTTGACAAAGGATGAGAGAAGCGCAACCACAACCACAACCACCACCACCACCACCACCACCACCATCAGTACCACCGCTAACACATTACACAAGCAGGTTGATGGTGCGACAGATGAAGACCCAGGAGAGCAGAACACTAATCAAGAACAGAGATATAGACTTCAAAAACTCTCATGGGTCCCGGTGTTTGGAGAGACTGAGATTAAAACAACAAAGAGACCTGAGCCCAAGAGGAAAATTCTGATTGTGGATCCAAAAGCTCGGGTCAACCAGTCAGTCAGCTTAGATACTGCCACTAGAGCTAGTCCCACACCGGGACCCAGAACTGGACTTGTGAGGAGCAAGTCGAGTTTTACTAGATCAAATGTAACTCAAGCCAGTAGAATCATGATGGAGGCAAATAGAAGATTAGCATCGGCAACTGAGATACTGAACCAGGAGCAAAGAGATAGCAAATCCAAGAATCAGATATTGATAAATAGAAGGCCAATGGTTAAGCCAATTCCGAAGCCGAGGGTTAGTTTAGGTCCAGTTGGGTGTAAGAATAACTCTATTAATCATAATCAGCCGCAACAAAAGGTGGTGCATCACCCTACCGATCAAGCAGCAACAAGTGGCAATACAAATAATCGAGGCAATACGAAGGCGTCACTTCCGTTAAAGAACTCAACGAGGCTTGCCAATGAGAGTCCAGTAAAGAGATTAATCGATCCAAATTGCGAGATATTCAAACTGGAGGAGAAGATTATGGAGCAGCAGCGAATGTTGACTCGATTATTAGAATCACAACAACAGCATCAGTCTCATAGTATCTACTCGCCAGTGACTGTGAGGTGCCCGAGTCCATGTTGCCACTCTAATCTTTCGCCAGCAGCACCGAGCCAAAAGTCTATCAGATCACCCACTAGGCCAACGAGCCTTGATCCATCCGAGAGTCACACTCCGAGGCGATTGGTCCATTCACTTAGGGAAAAGTTAAACAAAACCAAGACTCGGTTGGCAAAAACTCTAGAAGAGGAACGAGAGAAACATCAGCGACTCAAGTCTAAGGTGGACTCATCGTTGAGGAAACAGACTGATTTAGAGGCTGAGAATGAGTTACTTAGACAATCGCTTAGCAGTTGCATAGACACCTGTTTAAAGGACATCTCAAGCACCTTTGAGACGCTTAGTGATACACTTGTAGACTCGATGGCCACAATGATATGTCAGCCGGCCCAAGAACCGAGTGAACCTGGCACAGCAGCGAGGGATCAAGCAAATAGCAGTAGCAGTGACACCAAAGGATCGATGCTCACTAATGCAGCTCAACTTATAGCAGATAATCGTCATATAAAGCAAATGAAATCGCACATTGAAACCATCGAGCGTCAAAGAAAGTCGATATTTGAGGAGTTGAGCGAAGAGAAGCAGAAGAGCTTTGAGTTGAACCTGCAAGTGCAGCAGTTAGCTGAAGCAAACAAGAGACTCGAGACTCAACTAAGCAGATTGATGGCTTCGGTGACGGCGACACCATCAATCACGTCATCACAGCAACCGAAACCATCCACTTCCGCTGCGGGCCAAGAGCAGTTATCGTCGTCGAGAAATCAACAAGAGGTGGCCCCGAGTCCCGATTTGAACAGCCACAGCTCAACAAGTGGAAATACAATCACTATCACCAATCGAAACAACTTCAACAGGGGCCACCTGTTGTCGGATGCGGATGCGGACGCGGACACTTACAATAGTATTGAATTGTACAAAAGGTACATTGAATCAATGTCGCCGGATATTGAGGCCATCCGACGAGAGAGACGCATGATTTTGGGTGAATTTGACAATATTAAAAAGATGCTTGCGGACTTAAGTAGCTCAAGTGACTCGTAGGTTTGTCCTTGAGTAAATAAATAGCAGCAACTGGTTGCCGACTATAGCCACCCAAACGCGCAACGGGCCAAGCCGCGAGTCCAGCGAGCCACCCAACCTTCGACAAGAACGATTAATTATATAATAGCACCTAGAACTAACACGGATACAAAACGAAGAGCTTTGTCCGGCGGACGGGATGCCGAGCTGAAAGAAGACTATATTTTTTCTCCCCTTTCCTCCTCTCATGAGAGGCCATTTTTGTCACACGGTATACCGGTGACGCATAGCGGCCATCTTTAGTCAAGCTTGTTGTCAAGCGCGACCCAAATATCACGATCTTAATATAACCATGTATCAATAGGATTGGAACCAGTCTCAACTTCCTTTCCTTCCTTCGTCGTTCTCAATAAAAACTTGCGGTTTTCACAAAGGCGTTTCATTCATCTATCTGTTTCATTTGCCATCAATCAATACCAGGAATAAGGAACAAAGTTCAGGTTAACTACCAAGACTTACTAAACCAGTGGCTCCCAACACCAAAACACCATGAGATTCATCGTCGTCTTAGCCCTAGTGGTGGCTTGCACCGCCTCGCTGATTAGCTGCACTACGGAACGCGATCAGCTAATTGAATTGAGAGACAGAGTAATACAATGTCTTTCTCGCTAGAAGCTAAAATGTCCAATTCTCTAAAATACAAAGGTGATATTGATCATCGCTTACTAACTCAACTGAACGTGGCCAGGTACAATCCAGTAATCGTGGCGTTGACTATTGCCAAAATTATCATCTCCGATGACAAGTCCTACGAAAAGTTCAGTGGCAATGGTGAATTGTTGATCGTCAGACTTCAGGCCATTGCTTGCCGAAAGGCACAAAAGGATGCGGACCAAATAATCGAAAAAATCAAAAGTAGTGGCTCCGAACACAGTGATAGTGAAGTATACGAGTCCATATACTTCCCCACGATTTACAAGACTGCCATGCTTGATGAAGAAAAGTATCTATCGAGCGCTAATGCTGATGTAGTTGCCGAGATCGATCGTATAGCTGCCGAGAATGGACTTGTCGCATAAAAATGATACACTAGAGACACTTGTCTCTCTCATTATTTGTTGCCGGAATGAAACGAGCGAGATTGCTCTTCGGAATCCTGAGCGCGATAGAAAGAGACCAAGGTGGGTTTTAAGGATTCAACATGGCATCAGTCTTGTTTCTGGCGCAGTCAAATAAAGACCAATGATTATAATCTATCTAGACTATCTAGCCAAGTAGTGCTCAATTAATCGGGTCGGAGTGAGTGAAATTCGAGAGTTTATTTGGATATCATCTACCATCAGTTCGTCGCTTTGACAAAGACAACGGCGAGGATGTAGAAGTGACATGATGTAGAAACAACCTGTTGACCGTGCCACCGCTTGGCTTGCATCGACACTGGCAGGCGGAAGGGAATAGGAACCAATCCATGAACAAGCCTCGGCTTGCATTGGGATCCTTGGGGTCGAGTACCAGCAACCTGTGCCACTTGTATTTTTGCTCGCAGCTGCAATCGGGCTCTGAATTGCACTTTGGTCGGGTGGTTGCGCTTGAAAGTCTGATAGTTTGAATGGTTTTGGATTGTGAAATTAAAAAAGGAATGAGAAGAGGTGAGGTTAGTGGTTGCCGAAGAGATCAGCTTTCATACAGGTACTAGCGTTATACCTAATCGACCATTTCCATAAATCACAACTCTTTTTCAATCAGCCGCCGACGCCAACTTCATCATCCAACTTCAGGAGCAGAACATCGTAGAGGAAAGGAAAAACAATTAGCTAAAACTTACCTGGCGCAAGTCTCAACTTGAATTGCCTGTTGCATCAGCTCACTATTGACTATGGTTCGCAACTTGCCCTTGGCATTCGTTGCATAGTAAGGAGTTATAACCTCCATCTTCGAGGGACAAGCGTCGACTGTCGTTTGTTCCATGGAATTTGGTCTATTTGAATGATTATTTGGCGTGTTTCTCTTGAATCTGTTATGAGCATTTCCTTCATTTGCATCTGCTATTACTATTGGCCTATCCGAATACTTGAACCAATAGTTTGGATTTAGTCTCTCAGAGTTGATGTCAACTTCCTGTTGCTCTCCGTCTGATTGGCTCGCTGCTGCCACTTGTTGAGCAACTGCTAAACATATCACAATGCACAGGCAACTTAGCCCTCTGATTTGAAGGAGTGTATTCTTCATTTTTGTCGTTAATTGAATGTGCATCCTTGTAATCGGTGGTTTGATCTTAGGAAACTCTGACATTTGTATCCGATCTTCTCTTGCTGAGCGCCAAACTAAAACTGAACACAATAACCAAAACCAAAACTCTTGAACTTGGACGACTTGTTGATCGACTGAGGAAGAGAAAAATCGGAAATTCATTCACCGATTTCGCAGCGGTTCCCAGGTAAACGGAACACCTCACGACCAACTCACGAGTTTCTTCTCTAACTCTCGCTCCTTGTCTCTAGCTTCTAACTGACCAATCAAATCTGATTGGTGGTTCCACTGAACTGTTTGTGGGCGAAAAAATGAAAATGAGTGCGCTGCCAGTTCGTGATTGGATTTCGGCTCAAATTTGTACTCCAACTTTGGCTCTTGTGCGCTCAGGTAACTCTCAAACGATTAACTCTCGATTGCTCTTATTGTTGATGCGATGTGTGCCGTGTTTTGTTGTTCACTTCGGTACTGAACGAGGGACGTGCGCGATCGTTCGCTCTTTGGCTCGTGGGGCCGCCGGGCAGATGCGCACTTTGGCCGCTAAGATTCACAACTGACCATCCAAAGTTTGCTGGTCAAAACACCACACTATCGAGTGGCAGACTACTTCAAGTTGAAATGCTTCTAGTGCTAACTCGGCTTTGACTTGACGCCAAACTTCGTGCGCCACTCGATTGCTCTTGTTGCCTCGACTGCTATAGCGAAGCAAATGACTGTTTGTTTGAGTGTCGGAAGGAAATGAATTTGCTTGGTTTGATCGTGCGTCGGCGTTAACTTGACTAGTCTTTTGGTGATGGTTGTGGCGGTGCTCCAGTTTCCTTGCGCCGGCGAAGGAAGAGGAAGTCGGGCGGCATTGAAAGCTGCAGAATAGCAGCACAAGCCAACATTGCACAAGGAAGAGGGAAGGAGAAAAAACGTGCACCAGGTGAACGATGCCTAGTTTACCTGTGTGTGCGCAGGTAAGCCACACGGCCTACCTGCGCTCACCAATAACCAACCAAAGCAACCTGTGATCATCTCGAGCGACTAACTCGACATCAACATGTGCACTCTACGCCGACCATTAGCGCGCCGGAGGTCACGAGTTTTGAATTCGATTTTCCACTCTCTTCCTATCCATTCCTCTACCTTTACCTTGACTTACTTACTCACTCACTCACTCACTCATTTACCTCTTGGGGCCAGCAAATTATCTGTTGTTGTTGCAAAAGTTGCTCTTGTCATCGTCGTCGTTGTTGCCGTCGTCGTCGTCGTGATTTTCAAAGTCGCCTGTCTCAACCACTTCGACAGTCTGACCAAAACAGACGCCGGAATTTGCAGCCGATGCTGCGGCGACCACGACGATTCGACCATAAGGTTAGTGTCTTGTGGCTTCACCTGACAACCAAAACGATAATAATGCACTTAAACTCTCGAGGCTCTCAAAAGTCTCCCACTGTACCCACTTGAAATTGTTGTTTGTTTGTCCGTCGAATTGCCGCCGACTGCGTTAAATTTCTGCTGCCTTCCTATTGCTGGTTCCCCTAAGCCTGCCCTCGTTTTCCGAAGAAAGAGAAACCGCGAAACTCAATTGTGTCGCGCGCTGTCATTACCATCACATTGTATACTGCAAGCCAAACTGAGAAGAACCATCGAGTGGCAAACCCACTTTCGACAGGTGAGAGTAAGAGGAAGACGACAACATCAATGTCAGCGGCGGCGGCAAGCACCGAGTCAATTGTTGATGTTCTCAGGTTGCCGCTATCGTCGCAAGAGACTCATAATGACCGGCAGCGTTAATAGACTGCCCGCAGAATCAGACACACAGGTAAGTTGAGTGTTGCTCGAGTGGACAATTCAACAGGTTTCTTCTGGTCTGTTCATTTCAGGCAGGTAGATGGAAAGTTTCCCGTTGCCGTCGGCGCCGATCAACGATTGAAACTCGA
The DNA here is from genome assembly GCA_015350385.1 of Aculops lycopersici. Classification (NCBI taxonomy): domain Eukaryota; kingdom Metazoa; phylum Arthropoda; class Arachnida; order Trombidiformes; family Eriophyidae; genus Aculops; species Aculops lycopersici. The sequence goes on along the minus strand of WNKI01000001.1, from coordinate 6,659,272 downwards.
ACAGGCGGGTCTTTTTACCAATGTCGGCCTCCCATGCTGGCGATGGATATAATTATCCAATGAATCAAAGGTAAAGGAAAAATCACCATCTTCGTCGCAGTGTTACATTCGATTGCGCCACCAAAACGTGGCCGCCCACCTGTAGGAGAATAGAAGGAGCAAACCGGCATGCAAGTGGAAATTATTGGTTGTGTTCGCGTTTAATGGTTTGATTTGGTCATATCTATTACCAGCACATACATATGTACACAGATTTTCCAGAGTAAATGGGCTCAAGTTTCATATTGTTCAACAATGACATTAGAACACTCTCTTCATATTACACTTCCAACTTTTCTCTTGGAAATTTTCCAGGGATTTTTTTTTCATTGCAATCTGGTTTGGGTTCGAGTTAGTTTCCTCCTTTGTCTCTTCGGGATCCTTGTGATCTGTATCCGTCCATCGATCCATCCATCTATCGATCTATGTATTCGTAAGTATCAACAAGTCGGTTCAGTTGTGTAAGTTGCTTTTGGCGCATAAAATAACATGGTGCCTATTGGCCCTTCTTGTCATCCTGCCAATTTGGATTGAACGACGGCGCCGAGGGCCACTGAGCGCTACCCGAACCCTGTTGTGGATCCAAGTTTGGATAACCCGATGGTTGCTGCTGGGCCGTTGGCTGGGGCGCTCCCGCAGGTGGTTGTTGCGGGTAGCCGGCGCTCGGGTAGCCACCGGATTGTTGCTGCGTCGGGTAACTTGATCCAGTTGGTTGCGGTCCCCCGCCTTGAGTTGGGTAGTTTGGATAAGATTGCTGTTGAGTGGGGTAGCCGCCTGGTTGTTGCTGTTGCTGTTGTTGTTGGTAACCCCCTGAGCCTTGCGATGGTTGCTGGCCAGGATAGTCGGGTCTTGGATTAGCCTGGCCTGGGTAACTAGCTCCTGGTTGCTGAGCAGGTGGTTGTTGGCCTGGATATTGGTATTGCGGCGGCGCTGGTCCTTGTCCTCCACTTCCTGGCGCTGGTCCCTGGTTGCCTGGTGCGTCGGCAGATGGATTTGCCAAGCCTGGATACGGGGGAGGCGCAGAGCTAGTGTAGATGAAACCAATCGGTGGTTGATCTGTGTCGAGGTAAATGTGGAACAGGTGAAGTTACAGGTTGGTTGTGGAGGTTAAAAGTAAAACAAGATTATTTATTGGTTAGTTATCACTCGTTTGTTTGGTTGCTATCAATCATATTGGTGACGGTGGTACTCTGCAATTTCTCACTCTCGTTTCAGGTTATATTATCTCTAATTATCGTCATAGTAATCTAGGATCTTGTCACAATCCAACCTATTCCAGCCTATTCACATAACACGACTATGTCGATTTCAGTAAGGAATGATTATGGGCACGAGGATTGGAATCACTGAGTTTGAAGTGGGACGTAAATTACCTGGAAATTGTTGAATTGGCATCTGAACGCCAGTATTGTATCCCGGTGCATATACCGTCGGCGGAGCTTGATAATACTGGGCACTAGGTGATGGTGTGTAGGCTGGAGGTGGTGGCATTTGTGGATTAAAGTTCCGACCGACCGCAGCAACTGCCCGATTCATGGCCATGGCCAACTCGATAGCTCCACCCTTCGAGAACTTCAGCTTAAAGGTGAAGGATCTCTGAGCATCTGCTTCATCACGAACTGTTGCCTCGATGTAATTTGCACTAAACATAGGCTGCTCTACATGACATTTGACAATTGCACAAAACGGAGCACAAAGTGACTTGACAGGCGCATTCTGTCGGTAGGGTGACACGGTCACAACTAGTCGATGGGTGGTCAGGTAAACGCGGCCCTTAAACTATTTAACTCGATGGAATTGATGAAGAAATTTAGTTAGTATTGACATTCATTCACACATGAACCACAATGATCTCAAAAATTGCAAACTTGAATAGATACTTACCGACTCTTTGCCTCCAATCTCGCAAGATATCGAGTCACAGTAAAGCAAAATCAGCTCGCCTTGGAATAGCAAGATGCCTCCATCGGCTTCGTTGTGGCTTCTATTAATACTACCCATGATCTTGGTTTTCGTTGTTCTTGTTGATGAATATTTTCACAAACAATTTGCTAGATTTTGACAATAAGATGATTGCAATTGTTGGGATTCGCTGTGTTTGTTCCGTCTAATGTGAAAATGGTAAGTTTGACAAATGACTGAAACATAAATATGATAGAAATCAATGTGTGATGGCTGATTGTATTACATTGAATTTCAGATTAAATCTTGCCGACAAGACAACAACAACAAAATAAATGACTAACCGTCATTAAGGGATCGTGTATTTGCCCGTTGTATCCCGAAATTTCTCCATACAAATTGTAAGCTTTGCAGGTGTTCACATGTCAACGCTATTGATGGAGTTCGCCGGTTTCAATTTTCTGTACTCAACTGTAGATGTTCTCTTTGTGTGTAGCTTATTTTGCTTGTGTTGTGCATCTTAAACCACGTGTGCTAACTTTTAAACGAACTAGAATGCGAGCCTTTGGTATCGTCACAAATGGTTGTATTAGAATTCATGAATGAATTCATCTACAAAATCATCTATATCCTGATTTAGACCAAATTAAGTCCATCGAAATGGACTCAGATAGTGATGAAGAGTCCATTTCTGGAGAAGTTGAGGTGGAAAAGTCTCAAAAGCAGCCGGCTCATTGGGGAAAGACCAAGTACGATTATTATTACACAGACTATGTAGATAAAGATTACCCAAACAAACTAACCGCCAAAGAGGAGAGATTAGCATCCATTGAGCAAGAGGAGGCTTTGAGGATCCAGAAGAAACTCTTATCAACTATCGAGGATGCAAATCTTGATGCGGTTATCGACCTTAGTGGCGACGAAGAGGAAAAGTCCTCTGCGGGCCCAAAAGGCGACAATCTGATTGACTTTCTTCAGCAACAAAACCAATCTCTCGGAGAACAAACTACAGCGCAAGCAGATACTACCTCGAAAAAGCGAAAGCGAGTCACATTCGAGGACGAGCAAGCTGAGGATAGTGATGGAATAAACGAAGATGAAGATAACAGCGAGGACGAAGACGGGGAAAACGATAGTGGGCAAGATGAAAAGCAACTACATCAAGAGAAAGGCCGTGAGAGAAGGCCTATCAATGTTGCCATGCAGAAGAATAGAGGTTTAACTCCTTATAAGAAGAAGGAGTATAGAAATCCTAGAGTGAAGCATAAGCTCAAGTTCAAGAAGGCCATGTCCAAGAGGAGGAGGATCGTGCAAGAAGCCAAATTAGAATTCCATCGTTACTCTGGCGAGGCGAGTGGTATCAAGACATCTACGATTAAAAGTATCAAGTTGTGTTGAGATCATTTATTATTCATCTAGGTTAATCAACGTCTAGGTTACTCAGGATAATTAATTACAAATATATCAATAATACAAATTTCCACTTGTCTATGTTTTGGTCGGTAGGTCGTCACATTATCGTCGTCTTCGTCGTTGACATAGTCCTTACTCTTTTACTAATCCATGATTTCGTTCACGATGATTCTTCAGACCATGCGGAGTCTTGTAGGTTCTCTTACATTCTGGGCATTTCAACAATTGAACTGGCTTTGATGTGGCTGGCGGGCACACTTGGGCATTACCTTGCATATCGACGCCTGTCATGGGCTGGGGTGTTTGGGGTGTCTGGGGTGCCTGGGGTGTCTGGGGTTGCATTGGTGAGGGTACCTGTTGTACACTGACCATATGTTGTTGTGGATGCTGCTGCTGTTGTGGCATCACAACACCTTGAGGAAATTCACAAAATTGTTGTTGTTGGATTGGTTGTTGTTGAATTGGTTGTTGTTGAATTGGTTGATGTTGAATTGGTTGCGGTTGGATCGGTTGCGGTTGGATTGGTTGATGTTGGATTGGTTGCTGTTGGATTGGTTGCTGTTGAATTGGTTGCGGTTGGATTGGTTGCGGTTGAATTGGTTGCTGTTGGATTGGTTGCGGTTGGATTGGTTGCTGTTGGATTGGTTGCTGTTGGATTGGTTGCGGTTGGATTGGTTGCTGTTGGATAGGTTGCGTTTGGATTGGTTGTTGTGGATGCTGCTGCTGTTGTTGCATCACAACACCTTGGGGGAATCCACAAAATTGTTGTTGTTGGATTTGTTGTTGTTGTTGATAAGCTTGTTGGTTTGTGGGCGGAGGTGGTTTATGTTTTTGGGTAGAGTTGAAAATGCGCAAGATACAACTAGTTGGCAGCCAACCACCTTGAATAATAGAATTTGTATGATGGTTTGGATTGTTTGCTGAGTATATTGGTTGCTGGATCGGAGGCTGAGGCGGGCCCGCAATCATGTGGGGGTGTGGATGTTGAGGGTGATGTTGCTGAGCTTGCGTTTGCATCACTTGACCATGATGTTGTGGTGGTAGGTGCTGTTGTTGTTGTTGCTGCTGCTGAGCTTGACCATTATAATATGGGCTGACGACTCCAGCTGGTTGTGGGGACATGCCAGGTATAGGCGAGGCAAGTTGTGTAGGGTAGTCTATCACATCTGTAATGTGATTATCCTCAATGTGATGTATCAGCTCCATTAAACTCTCGAACTTTAGGCCACAGATGTTCGAATTCGCGCCAACAACCCCACCACCTAATCCATTTGAGATTCCTCCGCCGCCACCGATCACACCATTTGTATTTAGACCAGGATTTGGTACTTGCTGCTGACTCGTTGATCCATTGCTAGTGGCCGGAATGTTTTGTTGTGATTGTGATTGGTCGTTGGATAGATTTGGCAACTTGGAGAATGTGCATTGATTAATCAAAAAGACTGCCATATCGACTTGCCTTCTGCTCTTTGTAGAGAGAGAGAGAGAGAGTGAGAGAGAGAGGAAGAGAGAGAAGGGGTGAAAGATTTCCAATTTTTAAATAATAGCCTCTAGATTAGATTGTAATATATGGGCGATATAATTATTATATCTATGGTTTTATATTATCATTTGGCTCTATCCTCTTCCATGTAGATAGAACGTTTATGTATGTTATGTTATGTTATGTTATGTTATGTTAATAAGTTAAAGTTTAATTCATCAAATAAGGAGGGGAGTCTTTATAATCTAGACAGACGGACTAGGAATTTTCTCTGATCCCTATGGTGATGGTTTTTATCATAATAACAAGAATGAATTTTTCCAACCCCAGCGATGGGCCGCCCAAATTATATATTTTTTCCCTGTGCTTGTTAGTGCCACAGAAGAAAGCACAGGTTTAGTATTTGCCCGAAAATCGCCCCAAGTTCCAAGCAACGTTGCAGGACTTTAACACAGCTCATTGGCTCCTTTAACGCGCAACGCGCGAGAAACCTTTCCATTGCCCGTTTGCTCAACACTGTGCGTTTGCCGCCGCTTTTCTCCTCCGCTCTGCGCCAAAGTTTGCCATTGGTTTTCCACTTGTACGGTAGCAAGTCTCGCTGCCTTTGCCTGTTTGAGAACCGACAAAGGAGAGTTTTTATTCATCGAATTCTTTTAAAATACCCACTCGCTGAATGTTTCCTCGCAGTCCATCTTGCTGCAGGTAGGTCCATCAGCTTTACTACTTTTTTTGTTCGCAAACCACCTGTCAGATTTTCTATGGCCAATCTCGTGGTCATTTGTTCTTGCAGTCATTCGTTCGTCGAGTTCCTAGCTACCATTAGGATGCTCAAGAGTCCAGTGTCTCCGATGCATTCTTACAATGACAGTCTAATGAGTTCTACAACCATTCGAGCAAATGACTGAATAGTTTCATTGTTGTGCCTGAAATCGAGCTTGGGGTAATTTCTTCTCCATAGATGTCGAAGTTACTTACACCAAGCGAGCAACAAGTGAGAGCAGTATCAAGTGAAATTGCAGAAAACTCGTAGCCAGCCACTCGAAGCTAACTCGAGTGTCTCGGATTTTATCTAGCTGGACATGATACAGCCACTTTTTTCTACCAGCTTATCATGCGTCAATCAAGATCATCATCATCATTATCATCATCATTATCATTATCTCCGTTGTTATTGTCGCCGCCGGATTCGATTATCTAGCGAGCATATCTGGTTTGCAGACGACAAAAGTTTCCCCGAGGTCAAAGGATTGCAAGTATTCGTGTTTGGCTTTGCAGCGTTTAGCCACTAGCAGGTATAAATTAGAATTTGCCTCACCACTCGCCATTGTAATCTTTTGCTAAATAGCGAATGAGTTTATCCACATTCGCGACCATTTAGCCGACTGATCGAGTGGCTTTCTTCCAAGTTGAAGTAAGACTTTTTTGTCTGAGCAATAATTTCAAGCCGCCAATATCATTGGCCATAAGCGAATCGTCACTTGCTACCCTCGCTGCCGCCGCCGCCGACGCCAAGTGGTTTGCGGACGATTATTTGCTGACAAGTGGCTGGAGAAGTTGTACGATGGCCGAAAGATCGTACAACCTTCGGCGATAAACTCCATGGACATGAGATGGAAACCTGTCGCTTGCATCATCTCCGGTCGCCGGCGAGAGATGAGATAAGAGTGCCGTTATAAAAAAGAAGAACACATTTAGAGAAATTCCATCTCCTCTTCTTGGCATGGAGATGGCTTCTCCTTAGCAAAAAGTTGGTTGGACTTGTTTGAGTTTTAGAGGCAACATGATGCTGCAGGAGCTAGAGATATTGAAACCGACGGATTCGCTTCTTATCCCCGGCGGCTCACAGATTTTCTCTCACTCCCTCGGTACATCTTTGCTGTGAGAGTACCAGCAGCAAATAGAGTAGTAGTGGTAGTGGTATTAGTAGTATTAATGGTAGAAGAAGAGGCAACAAAAACAACTTCTTGCTCCTCTTGACTGAAAAGCCAAAGAGCGCCGTTACTTTATCATGGGCGGCCACCACCGACAACACAACATAACACAACAACCACCGACCAAAGCCTCGAGCTCACCTGGCGCGATGCAAAGTGTGCCCGCTGTCTCGCTGGCAAGACTGTCCGGCGTCTCGCTGGAGCGAGACACTGAACTTAGTCGGTCAAGTTGGCTGGTGAGGGCGAGTGCTGCGGCTTTGGTGGTTAGGCCTTAGCCGGAGAGTCAAATGGCTAGAGCTCATAATCTATCCTCTCGTTGCGCATCTTGCAGGAGCTGAATTGCAGCGGACGTTGAGGCAGCTGCTAGAATTAGCGAGTCGACGTTGATGTTTGCCGTTACTTCTCCTCCTCTTTCTTCGGTCAGTTAGTGAGCTCGACTAAGGTTTCGCTTATATTCGTTTCAACTTCCATTACATTGACATCAGACAGCTTTCATAGTTTGGTCACAAAGAGCAGATTAGAATAAAATTCTGCAGATTGTTAGGGTAGAAAAAGGAGAAAAACGAAGAGGAGGAGGCGAGCATTTAGAGAGTTTATTAGTCGTCGGTGTTACCTGTTGATGTTGTCCGGTTGTTGCCGTTGTTGTTGTTGTTGCTGGTGATGGTTGAAGTTTGTGGAGTCGTTGCAATCATTGTTCAGCTTCACTTACTGACATTTCACTCGCTCGGTCAATCGGTCGGTCGGTCGGTCGTTCGTCGGATCGAAGCAATCAAAATTGCAAATCTTCTAGGTGAATAAAGTGAGGCAAACAGGAGAAATAGTAGCAGTAACAGTATAGCAGCTTAGCAGTAGACAGCAGCAAGCGAAACATGACAAGAGGCAATCAACTTGTTGCAGGCCAACAGGAGGATTCCAAGAAGCGTTATAATAATAATAATAACAAAATGGCCCCACATAACAACAAGCATCCAATTACTAGACACAACAATCAAGGACAAAGAATGTCACTTGTACTATCAGCTGTGATTATTACAATTATTTGCAACACTTGCTCACAGACGCCTCTAATTGCAAGTGGCCAGAATATTCAAGGAAACAGCAATGGCCAATTCCTGACACCTCATCAAATGCACAGCGGCGCCATCGGTAGTAGCGCAAGCAATAGTCAAGGCACATTCATCAAAGATCTTAGCGGTCCAACAAGCGGCAAGATCCAGACGCTTGATGTCATTTGTGGCAAAAACTTTATGACAGTCCGCGCCGAATTCTCAGGCCCCTTCTACGGAATTGTTTTCTCGAAGGGCACCTACGGCCAGGAGAATTGTATCTATGTTAAACCAAATAGCGGTCAAACTAACGCCGCTTTTAATGTTTACTACGATCAGTGTGGCACCAAGCCCGATTTGCAGGGTAAATTCTATGAAAACACCATTGTTATTCAATATGGTAGCGATATTATTGAGGCCTACGACGAGGCCAAGCGGCTGAGATGCGAGTGGTTCGAGGCCTATGAGAAACCGGCCACCTTTAAGCCGGCGATTCCTGTTGCCGACTTGGAGGTTGTTGAGATGAACTTCCAGGGTGACGTAAGTATCCCTTCAAATTTGATATCCAAAAGTTGAAAGCACACGTGAAAATTGATTCATTAACCTAATACAACTCAAAATAAAAAATCAGGACATCGATTGCTGGATGGAAATCCAGGAGGGAACGGGGCCCTCGTCGAGGGAAGTGTCCAAGATTGTTCCCGTTGGCCAGCCAATGACCATTGTGGTTGCCATAAACGATTACAACGGTCAATTTGATATGCGAGTCAAGTCTTGTGTGGCCCACGATGGCAACCAGCCGCCCATAATTTTAACCGACGAGTTTGGTTGCGTCATGAGACCTAAAATGCTAACTCCTTTTACAAAGGTTAAAAATCCAGGCGGACACAAGAAGGCCACCATCCTATCCTATTCCCGTTTCTTGGCCTTCAAATTTCCCGATTCAATGACTGTGCAAATCCAGTGTACAGTTGAGGTTTGCCGTCATGGTTGTGCAGGTGAGTAGTAATCTAATCAATTTACTTTTTGGAAACAGACAGCTAGCCTAGGATACCATTTAGTTGGCCTGCTGATGATGAAACAAGTGTGTGTGTGTGTGTGTGTGTGTGTGTGTGTGTGCGGCAACTGGTGGTGGTTAATCTGTGTGCTAGTTTTGCAAGTTGTCGCCAAGTTAGATTGGCTGGCTAGCTATCTAGCTAGCTAGTTAGATACACAGACCACTACTACCTGTTAGCTTGCCTAAATTGCAATCGCTCCCTTTGACCACCAAACAGGCGATTTAATTAGACATCCAATGGAGTCTATCCATTTCTTACTCACTCGCTCTCTACCTGTTTGGTGTGCTCATCATAACTTAATCTCTGGCCAGCGTGATGAGATATGAATTCAACTCACGAAAGGAACTGGCCGTCATCGCTAAACTTGATCTTTGTGATGATGCACACTCATCGCGGTGTTATCTAACGTATCCCTCTCCGGTCAAATCTTTTCGCGGTCACCACGGTGTCTGCATGCTTTAGCTTTAAAATATGAGCCAGACTCTGTTCTAATTCCTCCAACTTCCACTCGGAGTAACTGTAAATTGACCAAAAATTATTTCCAATTCCCGGCTTCGTTCCATACCACAGAGGCGTGTCAGCGTATATCGTCGGTCGCGGCCACAACGCTACAACCGGAACTATCTCTTTCGGCCAAATGGCCGGCGGCGCCCAACCAGCCAGCCATCGAGGGACCCCGAGCGCCGCCCAAGTTGGCCGAGCCCGAGACCAGTGACTCGGCTCCGTTCGTGGGTTACCGACCCCAGCGAGTCCAGTTCGACCGACACGAGCCTCAGCATGAACATTTCAAATCGGGTCCACCAGCTCGCCCACTAGGCGGCGACCAAAATGGACGCGAGGAGGACATGAGCGGAAGTGAGTCCAACCACCAACCTCAAATGTCGACACCGCCACAGATTCAGGTGCCTCAGGTGCAACCACAGACGCCGCAGTATGGCCAGCACATGCGACGCCAGCAAGCCCAACAGCAACAAGTGCCTCTGGATGGTCGCGTTCCTCAGTATTTGGTGCCCATCAATAGTCGTCGTTCGCCATTCAATAGCGAGCGCCGATCAACAGGTGCACCGCCAATGACAACCACAACCCTGGCAGCAACCACAACCACCTCGAGCTCAACAACCAGCGCCAGTCCACCAGCGCCAACCACAACTATCACTGAGGCGCCTGCTATGGGCAGTCAGGATCAGAATCGCGGCAATAGAGCTGGCGGTTCCATGCAAGACGAGTCGCAGCCAACGGAATTTGGAGGAGCCAGCGATGAGTCGTCGCGGTTGAACTCAGCCGGCGAGCAATCGCCAGCCTCGAAACTATCAGAGCAAAATGGGGACCAACCCAAGGAAGACCAATCGGCGACCAATGCTGACTCTAGCGGCCAAAACCAGCAACAGGACCAAAAGTCCGAGGCCAGCCAAATGAGGCCGGTGGTTGTGTCTGCACCTGCGACAAATGCCGAGGAATCTGTCGTCAACAATGAGCCAAGTGGCTCAGGTAGCCAGCAAGCACCAGTTGCGCCGCCCACTGTTTCAAGTGAAAACAATGAAGCCGCAAACCAAAAAGAGAGTAACATTGCAGAGGTTGTTGTTTCCGATAACAAGCCATCAGTTCAAGCCACCGACGAAATTCAGGACCAAATAAACCCACTGAAGTCAGAGAGCGGAAGCGAGCAACCAATTCTATCCGGAAGCCTTCAGTCGAGTTTAAAGCCAGTTGAGGTTGAGATTCCCGCGAACGAGGATCCGGTTAGAACGCTGATCTCGAGCTCAATGCCTGAAAGCAACAATGGAAACAGTGGCCAGCAGTCAGGTCCCTTCCAGTCGGTTAGACTATCGAATGTGGACTTGAGCTCGAATGGTGGATTCGACTCGTCTCTTTATGAGCCAAACAAGCAACAACAACAGCAGCAGCAATACTCGCAACCAGAACAGGTAATCCAACCAAGAGAGACGCCAATTAGTGTCAACGAAAGGAACCAGCAGCGCGACAAGAACGACGACGCAAACTTCGAGTCCAGTTTGATGGCCAGCGGAAAGGTTAGGTTTGGCGCCAGATCGCCGCCAAGTGGATCGTCGGCAATGAGCGACGGATACACCAACTTACAAGAATCGGGTGCGAGTAAAAATTTGGCCAACCATCAAATGACCAGTGCAATTGACTCGGTTTCCAATTCGGACAATCGCGACGCATCCGACGACAAGTTGCTCATCGACAGATCTGACGATTCCTCTTCACTAACAGAAATCTTCAGCTCGCTAAATGGCAATTCAGACGATAAGTCTATGGTTAGCGCCGAGGAGAGCTCTTCGTCTCTACTGAACAAGGTGAAGCCGGTGGTTGGTACCGACGAGTTGGCGCCAACTGATCGGGATAAATTAGAGGATAGAATTGGCGCGGCGGCTCAGCCAAATCAGAGCGAGAGTTTGGAGGAGGCACTCAAGAGGTTGCAGCAACAGATTCCCCAGACTGCGGCGCTGGTGAGCTCAAATAACGATTTGAATAAACAGGAACAGCCAACAGTGGACCAGAGGGCCGATTATCAGCCGCAGCAGCAGTCAGGCGAGCAAGTTGTTTCTGCCCAAACGCAACAAGTGTCGGCCAAATCCGATGTGGCCTCGGCCTCACCTTCAGCGTCTCAACAAAATTCCCAAGCCTCGAGCCAGCAACAGAATGCAAACGCTCGAGCGGACGACCGGCAAAAACTCGAACCCAATCAGCCATTCCCAAATATCCATGGCCAGGCCAAGGTGATTCCGGACCCAAGCAGCAGCTTGAGCGCCATGCATCGCCAACCAAGTGGCGGCGCCCTGACTCAGGCAGCCAGCCAAGATTCGACCAGTGTGGTTGCTATGACTCCAAATGGAAACCAGCAGCAGAATAAACCCAACCAACAGCAACAGCAACAGCCGCACCAACAACCACAGCCACAACAACCTGTTGTTGACCCATCGAAGCCCGTGGCACAGATCACTAATGTTCCAATCAACATTGGATTCCCCCAGAGCCAAATCCCGCAAATCCAACAGCTGACCCAGCAACTGGCCTACTTCCAGCAACAGCAAGCAGCTCAGCTGGCCGCCGCCGCCGCCGCTAATAGACAACCACAATCTCAGGTGGTTGCCCAACAGCAGCAGCAGCAAACTACTTCAACCACTGCCAAGCCAACTCGTGGTCGGTTCAATCTTTTATCGCCCCAAGCAGCACTTCACGCTGTCGCCTCACGCTTTTTACCCAAGTCCGTGACTCAACACCAACAACAGCATCAACATCAGCAACAACAACAACAGGTGGCTCAGATTCCCCAACACCTAATCAACAAGATGACACCCATTCAACAACAGAGATTTCTCGCCGCTCAACAGCAGCAGCAGCAACAACAACAACAACAACAACAACAACAACAACAACAACAACAACAACAACAACAAAATTACCTCCAACAACAACAGCAACCACAATACCAAATGCCCATCAGATTCCCCATGAATCCTCAGCAACAAATCGCACAACAAATGCAGCAGCAACCTACTGCCAGACCACTTGTTAGATCTCGGCGTTCGGTCATGATGCCAAATGGAGCCAGCGGAAGTGGCGAGATTGGAATGACTAAAACTTTCATGGTTGTAACCGGAATTGATTTGGCTTTTATGCCAAACGCAAGCGAAACTGGACTGCCACCAATTTTAGAAGGTCGTCGGTTGCCCTTGAAGGGGGGACTTGGCGAGCCTCTCGATGATGTTATTTATGGCGTTTGCATGCCAGTAGTCAGCTTGACATTTATTCTAACTTGCGCCTTCTGGTTGGTTGTTTTTGTCGTGAGCTTCTCCATCTACATAAGAAGAAAATTTGAGTAAACTCTATTTATTATCTATGAAATAAACTAAATCTAATCTAAATTCATAAATGAACATGAAATGTATGCTAGAATTATCATTTAGCTTAAACTCAAGTTTAGTTGAAACTTTCCCATGATTCATTCCCTTGTTTCTATAACCCATTAAAACAAGGGGTTAGCTTCATACTTGTGTTTAGAAGGTGCTCTCTAGTAGTTTGAGAAAGCCTTTCTGAACAATATAGAGCTAATTTATTATTGCAAAATGAGGAGTTAGAAATAAGGTAAGTACAACAGAGATCACAAAGTTTTGCTCTTGCTCCTGGTATCTTTAGTTTTAGGATAGTTGACATTCTCCTTAAAGCTGCTCATATATTTGGTCCAGTGTGCGTTCTAGCACTGACCTATTTGCCGCTCGAACTGTGAGCTTGCACATAGAAGTCGGCACGTGTCGTTGTAATCTAACCAGGCAACCGATTTTAACCTGATCCACTGTTGTGATCCCGGCGCAAACATGATTTCCAGGGTCGATGCCGGGTAAGATGGCAAAACCAAATTTGGCCAGCTTTGCGTCAACGGCGTCCCCGTCATCAATTGGAAATTTTGCCTTAAAGAGCTTTTGCGCCTCCTGTTGTGGCTCCTTTAGGTACTGCCATCTAGCGAAAAACTCCTCTTTAGCCATAGAGACCGGCTCAAACAGTAGCGCTGGCTCGGCCGGCTTTGCCGGTTCAAGTTCATTAGCATCTAGATCAACCAGTAGGTCTGGTGTTGGTTTTGTCTCCACAGGTAGCAGGTCGATGGCTGCCGATGAGGAGTCAGTTGTGATGGTTGTAACGTTTGTGAAGGCTGGTTTCTTCTTTTTAAGCATTGCAAGAATCGATGACTCGCGCTCTGGAAAGGGTGGCATCTCCTCGAGTACAGTGGCTAGGATGTCCGCCGACGCAATCCTACTCAAAGCCAAATACTCGGACGCTCTTTGTTGTAACTCTGCATCAGAGTTTCTGATTATGCTGTCAGCTGATAAAACTTGCTGTATTTCTGGCTTGATTTCGCTAAAGAGATTTATAAACTTGACATAGGTTGTCAATAGTAAAGCTCGAGTAGACAATGAGCATAAGTGGTACTTAGAGTGTAATAAGTTGAACTGTATCTGCGGTGTTGACCTTGGATCACCTGCAATTAAATTACCAAATTCTCCCAAGATGTAAGCAGCAACTTTGACCATGTTTTCGTGGCATGCTTGCGCTTGTAGGGCCCAAAAAACTGTCTTGGCAGCATAACCTTGGACGTCGTCGCGATTAATCACTATTTGTATGACTCTGTACCAAACCTCTTCACTCACATAATCACCGGCAATTCTAATTAATTTGAGTATTACATCCACATACCAATTGTAATCCGAAGCATATTTCTCAGCCAATATAGCAACTTTGAGTACCATCTCTTCGCGAATTGAATAATCGGCCGTCTCAAGATACTTGAGCATCTCATCTACAATCTTCTCAGCATTTGTTTTATCGCACATTGCGTATAGGAGATCCACAGCTCTCTGTCTGACACTGACATCCCGTTCGGTTTTTAGTGCATTGATTACTGTTTCTTGGTGCTTTTTGACTGCTTCATGGCTCAACTCAGAGTTGGCTAACAGGCACATACTTTCTAGAGCCAAATAGCGCAAATTTGTCTCGCGATGCTGTAGGAATGAGCCTAGCTGATTACAAGCACGTACCAGTATTTGCTGGGTTTGTGGACTGTCCATGTGAATAATTAAACTGATTGCTTCGAACAAAACCGCATTCTTTGCGTTCGAATGTTGAACCTTTCTCAATTTTGGTGGATCTTGTGCCTTGTTAAGTATTGTCTCTAGACATTCCATTAAACGCCCTTGCACTCCCGGGTCCTCGGGTGGTGGATAGTTTTGGAGAAGCCGCAAAAGTTTAACCGAGAGCCATGGTGCCGGGATGAAATAATAAGAATAATCTTGGAAATCTGTGTAGCTAGATGCTGTAACAATGCGGCTTAATCTGGATACAGCCAGCGAAACGCAGCCCCGATATTCATCTGGATTTTGATGGACTAGAGAGTTGATTAAACTAACGGCAGCTGTCACGACTCCCATGTGTTGGTCATTTAGCAAATGAATAATTCTCGAAGTCCATTCACTTGATAAAGTCATCTCTGGCATTGCTCTAAATAAACGTAGAAGACATAGTGCAGCGCTTTGTTTAACCACATCAATAGTGTCACCACTGACCAATAGTTTTGGGATCTCTGGCGCAAATGATTCAACCATCTCGCGGCCAATTCCCATGTTGGCGATACATTGGAGTGCCAGGTTGACATGAATAGGATTCTTGGAGCTAAGATCATTCTTGATTCCTTGTATAATTAAGCGCATTAATTCGCTATTGCTGTTCATTAAAACAGATATAAATAGGTAGCCAATTTGCTTCTCTGAGTATCTATTTGAACTGAGTAAATTAACCGCTTCCATATGGCCAAAATCAATGTCATGTCCAAGGAGAAAGATAAATAATAGCTTGCAAACATATTTCTTCTTTTGATATCCATCTATGGCTTTGTCGCCCCTAAATTTGTTTCTAATATTGGCTAGCTCCTTGTTGATTCGTTTAATTTCAGCCTCCTTACTCTTACAATTCCTAATATCTGATATGAATACGCATAAGCCGCGCATACCATCACCTCGGACAGCGGGCATCTTGGATTGGTTGTAAAATAGATCAAGTATATAATAATGATAATCTATATATTTAATAGTTTACCACCTGATTTAAATTAGAATATATAGATATATATATATATATGTATATATGTATATGATATCATGTACTATAATGATCGCTGGAATGGATTGCTTCGAGTGCATTTGTTTATTCCTCCAACAATTGTCAGCAGCATCATAATTGAAAGAAATCCTCCCCATTGGCTGGCAATAAAGCGTAATGTTCCAATGCGCCAGTGGCAACAAACTTCAACGTTGCTCAACTGGCTGCGCCACTGTTGCAGCCAGTTTGACTGCAGCAGGAACAACACAAATCGACAAACGAGCAGACAGACAGACAATTGAGTCACCAGAAAAATTTTAACGCACGCACAGACGCACTGTACAAAAGGTTGGTGGTTGCCTGCAGGCTGCAGCGAAGGTGTAGTCGCAGTCCGCGGTGCGGTGGGTTATCGTTGCATGCAGCACAAGGGGTAGCCAGTGGCTTCTTCTCTCCCCTCTCTCGAGTTCAAAAGTTGCCGCTAGTGACGCTTCCCAGCAAACCGTATGTGGCAGCCAACAAAAAAGCGTGATTTCAGCTACAGTTTGCTGCCGAAAAAAAGGAGCTGTCTAGCGCGCATCTGCGCTGGGGTCACCTAGCGACTTCAAGTTTTTAATTGAACGCGAGCAAAAAGAGTTAGTCAGGTTTTGTTAAGTTATTAATTTATTTTTATTAATTTTTGATCGTAGATATGTTTTAAATTTTGAATGACAAACTTTTTTACACTGCTGATTAATGCGTGTGAATTGGGCAACTAACGTTTGCTCTTCAACTTTTCTTCTGAGGTAAAAAATCCCTTGCTCTCTTATGGTATGAAACTTTTTTGCTTCTATTCTCTGATTCTTCGTTAATCTTGAACTTGCTTGCTCATGATTGATATTGATTTGTTCATTTTGTAGATCAATTTTATAATGAATGTACTCAAAGTTTTCATTCAAAATATGATTGTGTCATGATTATATTGAATCTTGAAGTTGATCATCATCATCATCATCATCATCATAGAATTGTATTAAACACAGAGATCGACTTGATTATGTTGGCATCGTTATGGCAAGCCTCAATGAACTCCTCCTGCGTTATTACTCCATCATTGTTAAGATCGAACTTTTTGAACAAATTTTCAGCATGCTCAATCGCGCTAACAGGTGGACTAAAACTAAACGTATCCTGCTGTTGACTGTTGCTGCTCGTACTTGCGCCGAGCACTTCCGGTGGCCGCGGCGAGGGACTGGTCGCTGCACTCTCGTTGCCACCTGTGGCATTGCCGCTACTACCGCCGCTTCCAGTTGTCATTTCCAGAACTGCCTGCTTGTTTGCCTCTAGGGCGGCCGCTTGGCTCGGACTTAAGGAGAATTTTCCCATTAAATCTTGAACTGAGTTTACAATCTTAACCAGCTCATCGCGTGTTATAACTCCATCCCCGTTTAGATCATAGAGAGTAAAGATCCATTTGAGTTGGTCGTCGATGGAACCGCGAGTTAGAACAGACAAGCCAATAACGAAATCCGTAAAGTTAATCTCCTGTTTGCGTTGAATATCGAAGGAGTTGAAAACGAAGCGCGCATAGCCACTTGTGTCGGCGCCGCGGGGAAAAAATTGAGCATATATTAGCTTGAATTTGTCCTCCTTCACGACACCAGAGGGACATAGTTGCTTGAAACCGCGATACATAAGTTTTAGTTCGCGTTTGTTAAATTTGGTTAGCTTGACCAAGTTGTCCAAAGATTCTGGCTTGAATCTGACGGTTTGCTGGTCGAGGTCATCCAATTCGCTGTCTGTTTTTAGAGAGTTGGTTGGAGATAATAGAAACAAGGTTAGTTTTTTACTCTCATTTAGCTAGATTGAGTTTCATTGTGTCGGTAAGAAAAGTTCTTGTATTGAGAGAAATAAGAGAGACTTACTCCAAAAATCATAAGTGTTTTGGTTCACATTGTAGGCGTGCATTTTGGAGTAGATAACTTCTCGTCTCTCAATTTTACTTTTGCAAATTTAGATCCTAAACATTTCCGCATTTGAGAACAGCATTTGGTCTGTTAAAACTTGGTCATCGTAACTGAAACATACAAAACTGTGACTTTCTCTCTGATGAAACTGCAAATGAAAATGAACCACAATAAGTCGGCCCCAATTGGCCAGTGGAAGTGTTGGCGCCTTGGGGCCAATCGGTTCAAGCTAATAGTTGGCACTTGCGCAATTGGAAGTTGTTGGCCCGAGTTGAGTTTTTGGCACCAGTCGAGCTCGGCTCAGCTTGGTTCAGTTTGGTTTG
Organism: Aculops lycopersici; assembly: GCA_015350385.1. Taxonomy (NCBI): domain Eukaryota; kingdom Metazoa; phylum Arthropoda; class Arachnida; order Trombidiformes; family Eriophyidae; genus Aculops; species Aculops lycopersici. The sequence continues at coordinate 6,641,522 of WNKI01000001.1, read as the reverse complement.
GTTGGCCAGCCACGAAGTGGGCCAAGCAAAGCAGCGCGCCGGAGCTAAGCGAGGAGAAAAACCACCGCCGGCGGCGACCACGACGGCCACCCATTGTGCAGTGTCACCCATATAGACAACCAGCAGCCTTCTGTCTTGTTGGCCGCGCACGCGAATATACAAGCGAGATCTAGCTTCATATGTCTAGTTGCAGTGGGGACAAGTGCAGCGCGATTGCCAGCAAACTGGATTAGATAGTAGCACATGGGGCGCGCGCACGCTATGAGCGGCGGCACCCACCACCTAGCGAGCGCAAATTAACGAAGCGGAAATGCACCAGCAAGGCAGGTTGTCGCGCGCCCACTGACTTTAGCTCGTCTCGTTTTTCAGCCAACTATTTTTCTTCTCTCCTGCACCAGTCCCTTGGATTAACATGGCGAGTGAGAGAGCAGATGCAAACTCAAAAAGCAGAGTCGAGTTGATGAGAAGAGAGCACGACCAAATTTGGCGCTGAAACCTGGAGAAAGTCCGAGTTGCTCAACGGTGCAACTTTTTACGGCTAGCCATTCGTCGTCCAGCTTAATGTTAGCTCGTCACTCGCGCCAGCAGCAGCAACTTCATAAGCATCAGCATAACGACTATAGCAGCAGCAGTTAGATTTGCCTAGAAAGTTGCTCTCCAGGCTGACTGCTGAGTTTCGCTCTTTCTCATCGTGCTGGTGTCACCAGTCGTAGCTGTCTAGTGTTTGACCTGAACCAAAAGTTTTCCTCGTGTCGATGGGCCACCAAAATGGTAATCGACCATTTCGAGAGCATCCAGGTAAAGTGAGCAGCCGCCAGTGCACAGTGAGCGGCATTGCGAGCCGAATGTTGATCGGTGCAAATGGAGAGGCCCAAACGAAGGGTGAGAGGGGGAGCAGCGTAAGTGGAATCAAACTAGCCGACGCCCAGCGAGACAGGAAGTCGATCACGTCGTCGTCACGTAGATAGTCGGTGGTTGTTGGGTTGTTGGGTAAAAAGAGGGAACGTTGGTTCAGCGATTTGGTGGAATTTTTGCAACGTTAGCACTTACTTGTGAGGCTCACTTCGGCCGTTGCTATATATGTGCAGTTGTGGTGATAACCACGACTATCGTAGCTGGAAAAGCAGCATCAACAACATCAACCTCAGAGGCAATAGCGGCGGCGACGACGACGACAATAACATCGGCGTCGTCCAAAGTGGGAACCAAGCCTCCGAAATGAATTACTCTACTGCGCTGTCTGCCTTTGTTATAATTGAATTTCTCAGTTGGAATTAGATTGGCTGGCGAGTTTGTGTTGTCGCCGCTCGCTGTGCTCGTTTCGGACTAAGATTGTTGGATCTGGGTGGCGAGAGTGGAGCGGCAACCAGCATCAATGCGAGATGGTCGTGTTAACGAGCATGATTAGTTGTGTCCCAAATTGGTCTATGGGTGTGAAATTTAACTGAGCGACACTGCAACTTGCTAGCCAAATAATCTTCAAATAGAGAGAGAGAGAGAGAGAGAGAGAGAGGCGAAAATTTTACTCTCGGCAAGTGGTTGAAATTTAATTGAATCGGCCAGCTCATCAGGGTGGTCAGTTGAAAATCGCAGGTTCGCCTCGAAGGACGAAGCGAGTCGGCCAATCAACAGTGACAACACACATGGCAAGAGTCGCTTTGGGTCAAGCACGAGCTCGAGGCGCAAACAACACACGGTTCAATGAGAGAAATCGGTTAAGGAAGTCGACGTTTGCCTCGAGGATTTGAGCTTGTGTCGCTGGGCGAACGGAGGCGGAAGTTGCGAATGTCATCGCAAACATTGATTCAATTCACGAACCAAGTGACGAGAAAAAGCTAGCAAGAGGGAGCTAGTAGTCCATTAATCATTCACCAGCCTACTAGACTCGACGCTCTCAATCTCTCCCCCCTCTCCCATTCAAAGTTGCGACGCTCTAGAGGCGACGAGAAGAGCACCAAACTCAGTGGTTGAATCACTTAACTGACACACACAAGTGGCCGCGTTCTATTTCCATTTCTTGTGAAGTGGGGCCATTTGTGTGAAGTGGGCTCGATAGAGTTGCAACTAAACTTGCTACTCTATCTTCTCGTCCCATTCTAACAAACTCTATGAATGGTTTTGGAGACTTAGATTTTGGAGGCCGGATATGAGCCAGTGACAAGACCCTTGAAAGTCGATTAAACTCTCGCTTAATGGATAAAAGAAAATTGAATTGATTCATTAGATTAGCGACTCTTTAATGCGTTTGGCCACTAAGCTTGATGATTGGTGTGATCATGACTACAGTGCCCCGTGAGTCACTGCTGTTGCTGGATGATAATGATGAAAATGATCGTTGAAAATCAACTCAACCCAAGTTTCATTTTTTCTGGTTGAAAGGGAAATTTTCATTTTTATGCGACACACTAGGTGGCGCACTAGGTACCCACTTAAAAGGTTAACGAGTCCAAATTGCCGACCGAGTCAATCAAATTAATCTCGAGTTGATTTCTCTCTTTTGTGGTCACTCCCCCGAGATACTCGATTTACGCAGCTTCTGCTTTAAGTTGTTGATTCGCTAAACTTTCCAAATATATAAACACTGATTGCCAATTACTCGAGATAATGGACTGTCCAATTATATATAGATAGCTATATATGATTGGATCTCTCCCTCCTTGTCTCTCTCTCTCTCTTTAGCCATGATAAACAAAAAATAATTCGAGGCAAAAAACTTACCCGCGCCGTAGATTGAGCTTCCCTGTTTTGTTTGCGGCCCATAAAGAGCATTCTTCAACGACTCAACCAAAATTGGAAACTTCATCTTTGCTTTGGCACATTGAGCAGCAGGTGGTGGCTAGCTTCAATTTCCGTCTTTACACAGCTCTCACCACTTTCTTCCAAGGGATCTTTAGAAAGTGTCTCTTCAAAATCTCAAACTTATGATTCAAGATGATTTCTGATTCGTCGACGATAGATTCTGTTTGACTCTCGACTCTCCGCTCATGGGGTCGTATCTTCTCTCGACTCTCGCGACTTTGGCGGTTTGCTGGTCGTGTGACAGGCAACTAAGCGAGTGAGCAAATAGAGAGTGGCGCTTGATGAATTTGAATAATGAACCGTCGAACGGTAACCACGAGGCTGCCGACGGTATTGATCAAACTGGTTGTTGAATGTGAACTGCGCATAGACTAAATGATGTCAACTCTAACTACACCAGACGACGAGCAATTGAAATTCGCGACTCGCTAGCCACTAGTCCACTAGCAAACTAGACGTCAAACTCAATGGTTCATTTGCACTTTTGGGCGCAAAACCAAACAAACAAAAGGCCCTCAATTAATTCCACTCTAACCCCCAACTTCCGTCGGTTTGCCGCCGGTCCAGTTGGCTAACTGAATCTGTGCAACTCGGTGGTTGTTTGCTCTTCTCTCGATGCTCGTCTCTCTCTCTTTCCTCCTCTCAACTAAACGCTCAATTGTCGTGCCAATTTACAGCAACGAGTCGTAGACGGAGGTCGCGCCGCCACATGTACGTCATCGACGGTCGGCAAACCTATTGCAAGGTGGCAGTCAAATGAGCTCCTCAACTTTGCATTCTATTGGCGCGCAACTGCCATTTAGTCTCGCGTCAGTTGGTTGAATTTGAATTTGATTTTCTTCTCCTCTCCCTCTATGTGCTTTGCTTCCTGTTTCGAGCGTTAAACTGGAACTCCCTATTTGGTTTAGGTCTCGACTGTCCGTCTCTCTCACTCTCTTTTGTTGCTATTGGCGTCGCACTCGTTGTTACCGTTGTTGTTGATGTGTGGCTCTGTTGAACAGAAGCCAGCTGACTGCAAATGCTCACTTGAACCAAAAGCAACTGCTCAAGTCAATTTGCTTAATTTGTCTTGCCGCTTCGTGAAGACTATCTCTCTCTCGTCGCTCCCAATGGAAGCCTCATCCAAACTCGAGTTTCTTGTTAGCCACCAATAACTCTCCAGCTCGAATTTCCGAGATCGCGAGCCAGACGCAACGCGCGCGGTGGCCTTCTAACGGCCAGTGGCGCTATTTATATTCACAATCGCGCGGCAAGTTGCTGTTCTACTCTCTCAAAAAGGGTAAACTTGTAACTCGACTGACTCCCCGACTGACTGACGAGTTGGTTGGCTTCCGCTCGCGCGCTTGCTTGCTCACTTGGGACGCGAAGTGATTTGATGTGATGCCATTCAACGCGATGCAATGTGATGTGACCCAAGCGGTGGGCAGGTGGGCAGCAGTCGAGGCGCCTCGTTACTTTGCTGCACGCTAGTTGTTGAGCTGTTTTACTTGCTGCTTCAACTACCGGAAACAAACTCAACCCTTTAAAATCTTGCCAGCGGCCAGACAAGACTCCCTCGCTCGACTCTCTGTCAGTCTCGATGCTCCATCTCTATCTCTCTTTAACATTGAATGGTCGCTCCCCCTCTAACTCGCAGCTCAACTCTAACCTCCAAATGACAAATTCAATTTGCCCCCCGACAGCCGATGAGTTGCGAGACGTTCACAGATCGAGTTTTTTTCTCTCGCGGGATTTGGATAAATAATCAGACTGGCAACCCCTTTTTCTCTCGATCGAGAGGAAAAATCAATCGATTCACCTAATCTTTCCTTTGTCTGGCCGCTAACTAGAATCCAACGCATGCGCTGCCCGCTTACCTGACCCACCTGTCATCTCTTTTTATCCACCTCGGGCCCTCTGGAGACACCGTCACTTATCTCTCAACCTAGAAATAGTCACCAATAGTCTCTCTTTTCGAATTAACTCGGAGTTAGATCCGACTTGACGGCAACGGTAACGACGGCGCCGACTCCAACTCAAACTCAAACTGATAGAATTGAACCGAACCAAACAGGTAGCTGCTACCTGGGAGTGCGCCGCTGGCATCTCGCGAGTCGAGACAAATAACATTTGCCCCGGAAGACTAGCTTGAGATCCCAAAAGCGATTCGAAGGAAACTCAACTCAGTTTATGGCTAAAAAAGCAGTAGTCCTTCCATTTCAGCACACGACTATGATCTTTCAATTGATCAATTCTCGCTCACGACTTTGCTTTAATCTGACCGCGTCGCTCACTAATGTGGCCCTCTTGGGGTCGAGTGAGTGAAGTAATATATATATATATATATATATATATTGCTCCACTCATATAAGGTATGAGCAGCGCAACGCCATTCACTAGCCGATTGATGGACGTTACTCGAGGTGGTCCAGCGGCTCAACCGGAAGTGGCGCAATGACCATCGTAGTGTTGGTTGCTGTGTCGCCGTTAGGTTCTAGTGGTCGTCAGTCGGTCAGGTGTACTGATGACAATTAAGCGCGCGAGAGCTGAGTTGAGTTGGCGCGCTTCTGCCACTCGATTGCACATTTTGTTGGTATCAAATCCAAAATTCCAAGTGAGAACTCAATCGACGAGCAGCACACAGGCGGCAACGAAGCCTATGTGCCGATCATCTTGTGGACCGGAAATGGGGTTGCCGCAATGCAGTGCAGTCAGATAGCAATGCCCGATCGTTCAGATGAGCGAGTGAGTAAAGAATGAAAGAAGTCGGTAAAAGTGGCGCGCACTTCACATTTCGTCTCTGTTCTTCCCAATAAATTCCAGCAAACTCGTCGTCGGACTCCATCTCTAGCGGAGGAATCGTATTGGTACTCAGCTGAAACCCATACGAGACAACGAGCGCCACTCGGTGGCCGGCAGGTGAGTCCGCTAACCAACTTGAAGCTCCGGGAGCCAACTTCTTGTCCACGAGACTAGATGGCGTTAGTGCCATCTAGCTTGATAGTGGAAACAGGAAAAAAGTCGCCATTTGGCCAACAAACAAACCAACAAGGCGATCGATACAAACTTTGGGTTACATCAACATCAACATCAAATCAAAATCGACTAGAGAACTGACGAGGACTGGACAAAATTCCCATCACTTTTTATGTTGTCAACAACATGGTAAACGAGCAGAGTTTACCATGAGTTTACTGGCGCCTAGAGCCGGCGCATAGCGACAATTTGAATTACGAGTTGTAGGAAGCGGCAGTGAGCAAAAAAGTGAGAGAGAACAGATTGAATTCTAGGAGGCGGTGGCACACTTGTAATGCTCACAGCAACAACTTGTGCGAGAAACTTGACACATAAACTTGACAGCACATGATAGGCGGCTAGCCAAAATCTCGAGAGCGCCTAGCGACTTGACTCTCATTAATTTCCCTCTAGTTTTGTTGAAGCAATCGATCAGCTTGCAGCGTCATTGGTAATAGAATTTGGAGCGGAATTCTACTTTGGACTCGGGATAGGAAGGGAAAAAATTTCATACCCCTCTTCTGCTCGGCTGTTTGTTTTGAATGGACGGCGATTTTTGCTATTGTGGAGTTAACTTTTAGTGGGCGTGTCCAGTTGCTCTCTCATTCTCTACTGCTGCCGCAACCTCGAGGAAAAAAGACACCCACTCTTGCTTTTCTTGTAATAGATCCCTTCTTATATTTGATTCTACTATAACGTTTCGTAAACCGGTGAATAGCCAACTCCAATTTGAGTGATTTATTATACAAATCCAGCAGCCACTTGGCTCGAATTTCCTCCGAGTGAACTTTGGCGAGTTTACTTTGTTGCACTGAGTGTAAATTTATAGTAAACTTAGATGGAGAGGCTCAAGTGAGCAATACAATCGCATGTCTCTAAGCTGAAGGTCTTCAATTTAACTCCCAAACTCAAGGGGAAAATAAACTAAACTAAACTAACAAAAGCAAATTGGACAAAGCGACACCAAACGATTTCGAGAGAAACCCGAACGTAATTAGTCAAGCGCGGCGTTCAATTTATCTCCAAGCCTTCCAATTTATATGCTGCCTGCTTTACAAACTACTGCTCTTAATAATGGTGCCGCCGGCGGGTTGGTTATAATCTGCCTTTAGCCCCGGTTAGTTGTAAATTTTAGCCCAATGGTTGTCGCTATAGTCGAGACAAAAAGCTAACGAGAAAAACGAGCACAACGGCCATTGAATTTGCTCCTTCAAATTATGACAAGGGATCCAATGGGCTTGTCGCGTTTAAAAGTAGGCAACAGAATTTCTATGCAATTTGCCTCTCGTTTCAGCTTCATACTAACTTTTTTCTCCCGCTCTCTTACAACCAACCCGGGCTAAATAACGACGATGCAAATTAACTCGCACTAGTAATCTAGTGTAGTGTGGCATTCTACTTTATAGTGATGGGACCGTCGAGCTTCAATCTCAAGCGACGCACTTTGCGCTTTCGGTACCCCACAAGAGAGAAAGAGGGAGACTTCAAATTTGTGCTCTCGACTCGCAGTTGTCGCCCGACTTCTTCCTTTCTCGACTCTTTTGTCGTTTGGAGATGGTCCTGTTCTGTCTTGGCTATTGGCTGCCTCCAACTCCATCGCTTACGGCCGCCTCCACTTCCAATCCGGGGAAAGCGCTGCTTGCATTGCATATGAGCGATCGACGATGTGACGCAACGAGCAGGTCGAGTGGTTGCTCCGTTAAAGCAAATCGATCGACGCGCTCCATTGGCCGGTACCAGGCGCCACTCGATTTGGTCCTCGGGACGCGGGGCAAAGTGCGCGTTAGACCAGATAGTGAATAGTGGAGGGTGGGGGCGACTCGCTCGATTGGCCGACTGACGAGAGATTGCCGCCGCTAGTCGACAAATCGAAGTGGTTTTCTCGAGTGGCCTGCTCTTTATTCGCCCGAAATCCACTCTAAATCTCAAGCGCGCTCACTATCTGGCAAGACCAACGACTCGCTCGCTCTTTTGGCCCTTAGCGTAGAGTTGATTCTTGGTCTATTCAATGGAATAGCTGATCGAATAGGCAACTATATTGGCGCGGAGACTAGCGGCCGAGGCACAACTACTCGAGGCTCTTGAACTATTTCCATCTCTTGCTCTCGCCGATTGATTACAAGCACAAGCACAAGCACTAGTATTGGAATGATAAGGACAGTCAGATTAGAGTGGCATCACTCAGCTGCTTTCTAACGCCAACACAAGACCGCCGCCGGAGGAGCGGGACCTTTGTCACTTCCGGTTCGCTCGCTCGCTCAACACCCACCGGAAACTTGGGTGTTGAGCTTCTCTAACTGAGCTCAAGCAAAAGAGGAGAAAGGGAGAGCTCATCAAAGTTGCACCCCGAGTGCAACTTGTTGTTGTCGCCGTTGATTCCTAATCACTAGCCGCCTCTTTCAGTTTCTTGTTATCACTAATATTGACAGGATCATCAGGCAACTAAATCATGATGATGATCAACTATGCCAACCAAACTGACTGTTGCCAGAACTAACTCCCCGAAACTCAATCAAGATGACCAACCGACCGGCCTACCGATACATGAGCCAGCGTCGAGAGTAAACAACGAGACCGCGACACAACAAATGTTGCTGTCAGCTCGTCAGTTGGCTAGCGCTAGGTGGCTCGAGAGCGTGCACTAGTCAGACTTCGACTCCAACTAGCCCCCGAATGCCCGAGGGCCAAGTCCACTGCTTGACTGGCGCTGCCTTACTTATAAGCTGAAGGGAGCAACCCTCCCCCTAACGCCACAGGCTCTCAGCCTGCAAGTATGAACTCGCAATTCGCAACTTGCGACCACCGACCGGATGCAATCAACTGGCCAAAATAGAACGAGAGAGAAGTGACATGTCGCGATTGGGTTGCTGTCGTTGTTGTCGTCGATATTGTTGCTCGCATGCAAACTAACCGCTCGCATACTAAAATTGTGATGATCCTTCGACGCTGGCTGACCGGCTAGTCATTTTGGTCGGTTCATTGGTTGGCCTGCTAGCCAGTTGCCGCTCGATGGATTGGAAGTGGGGACGTCGTTGCTGTCACTTTCGAGAGCATCGCAGCAAAACGTAAGCTGCAATTGTGTGACTCATCATAATATGGTAATGCTATTCCACTCCCGCCAATACCATTGGCATCCCCAATCATTGACGCTGACCACATGGCTTTCGAATCTTCCTTTTCTTTTCTTTTCTTTTCTTTCCTTTTCTTCTCTCTTCTCGTCTCATCTCGAAAAGTAGTAATAACCAAACCCGGAAACAAAAATCAAGTGTGTAAACGACAACATACCTAGCGAAAATATTGAATCAAACGAATGTTTTCGCTTCTTCTTCTTCTTTTGGTTCGAGGCTGAATTCTTCTCGTTTGCAGGCTCAACTTTCTGTTGGTTTTGTTGCGATTGCTGCTGCTGTTTCTGCTGGACCGGCGCCATCTTACTGCCTTTTGTCGAGAATAACAGCTCATGTGGCAATTTGACTTGAGCTACAACTGGCTGAGGTTGCATTTGGCAGCTGTAGATGGAAATTTCTGCTTTCTCTTCTTTTCCTGTAGTATATATCTATCTCTGAATATATCATAACAAATCCACTTCAACTCCAAATCGCTCCGACTAACTGAACTCACTCCCGAGCTTGCGTGTCTTGTCAATCTTCTATTAGTATTGGAGTGGCCAACTAAACTTGAGGCTTTCAAAACAAAAATCTCTTTAACATTTCCTCGAGACTTGGTCTATATGTTTTACGTTCGCCTCTTCCACCTGCTCGCTTTCTTTGTACCTTTGGTGCTGTTCTGTCTTCCGAGTTGCGCATCAAAACTACAACTATGCTTCTGTCTATCTATCTACTACTCTACGCCTCAAAAAGTCAAGCCACTCGACTCTTTTCGTCGCTATCTTCGTCGTCGTCGTCGATGATGATGATGAACACACAACAGCAAGCGACTGTACAACAAATGACAGCTAGAGTGGTGAACCAAATGGTTGTAGTCGAGTTGTGGCCATCATCCTGTTGTCAGTCGCTCACTTTCACTCATCGACTCACAAACATCAACGAAAACTTCAACGCAAACTCTACAGCGCGAGCCAGTTAGTCGGCCGACGAGCTAGCCAGCAAGCAAGCTAGCTAACCAGCGACGTTGACGACGACAGAGGTAAAGAGCGCGACCCCATCATTTTGTTCGAAGTAACTTGCGCGTCGCTATGCGGTATTGCCGTTGTCTGTTGTTTTGTATTGACACACTAAGTCTCTCCCTCCCTGTCTATTTTTCTACTCGACGAACGCTTAAGGCAACCAGCATTCCGAGAGCTCAAAAAAGTTTCGTGCTCGCAAAACTTTTTACCTGTACTCTCTCTCTCTCTCTCTCTCTCTCTCTACT
>WNKI01000001.1:6588069-6631341 GCA_015350385.1 Aculops lycopersici | reverse complement strand
ACTACGTACTACTACTACGTACGTACGTACTACGTACTACTACTACTACGTACTACTACTCTACTCTACTACTACTACTACTCTACTCTCTCTCTCTCTCTCTCTCTCTCTCTCTCTCTCTCTCTCTCTCTCTCTCTCTCTCTCTCTCTCTCTCTCTCTCTCTCTCTCTCTCTCTCTCTCTCTCTCTCTCGGCCTCCCTCAGGTATATTCTGTTGAACCAAACTCAACTGATCTAAACTAAACTCGCATTCGCTATGTTATTTTCTCTCTCGCTTTCTAAAAACTTTTGCCGCTATATCCTTGTCGTTTATTTTTCTGTCTCTCTATCGGCCAAATCAGCGACCAATCACTCGATTTAACGTTAAACTATCAATGGCAACAACATCATCATCGTCGTCGCTGCAGTTGTTTTCGTCTTATCGTTGATCAAAACTAAAAGCGGCCAGTTGAGTTTTCTATTCTACGTTGCTCTCTCTCTTTACAATTGTCTACTAATGCTACCACCACTCGATGCCAGCTAACCGACAAATCGACGAGAAGCAACTGAGTGTTTGTGGCTCAAATTCATTCCCTCACTTCGCCAGTTTGCTTGCGGCGGATTTCCGAATTGCTCTAGCTGCTCCGTTTACCTCAAAAGATTGGCTCTCTTTTCAATCGCCTCGTTTTCAAAGTCGATGGCGATGTCGTTGTCCTTCGTCGATGGTATTGTTGGCCTAACTTGACTAGCTGTCCGCTATTGTGCCGCCACTCACTCGCTTGATGTGTTTGTATGTGGGAGTGTTTGTGTGCTTGAGTTGCTAAGATGAAACTATGAGCTACTGGGAGAAAGCTTTCGATGACCGCCAATACCACAGTCGATAGTTTGAGTTAGACAACAACAAATAGTTTGAAACTCACTCAAACTTTGGTCGCGTCGGGCTCGCTCACTCAGTGGAGCGCACTCTCTCTCTCTCTCACTCTCTTTTACCTAGCGAGCTTGTCAGGGATATTGGGTAGTCGGGTGGTCCAACAGACAAATACTCGCGCACGCTGCTTCCGATTTGATCGCTTGTTGTGTTGTGCTTGCCTTCCACCCACTCGCTCGTCTAGTTTGTATTCATTCAACTTCTTCTCTCCGTTTTGTGGGCAGCGGCGGTGATGGTAACGCCGATTCTCAACAGTAGTTCCAATTGTTGTGTTCGTATCGCGGACAATACTTCCGCCAGCTATACGCGCGTCGAGCCACTCGACGTGCGCAAGTCGCTAGGTGCGCTTCCGTTTGCGTGCTGAGCGGACGGCGCCTAGCGCCTCACGCGCATACACGCGCGATCAGCGAGCATTCGCTGGAGCGCCATGCGCGCTGGTTGTGTGGAAGACTCAATGCAACGGGGGAGCCAAATGCAATGTGAGCTGCATCTCATGCGCTCAAACTCAAGCGAAATGGTCACTGCATCTGATATGCGGCGATTTTTTCCCTCACAAAATCCTTGTAGTGGACGTCTTCCATTCGGTACGTTGATCGCCTCGCCTGGTTGCACATTACTGTCGTGTAGGACCAACTGTATTTGATATAATATCACTCGAAGAGGTAGGTACAGTGTAAAATCTATTGGGAGAAACCAAAGAACGCGTGAAATTGTTATGGCCGCCACTGGCCACACTTTACCTCTCGAACAACGACACAAACTGCCTGCTAACCCGTCGATGCGATTGACCAATCTGCTTTACTTTAGTATAGCTCTCCCTCTCTGCGTCTCGCTTTAAGAAGCTGCTGCTGTTGCTGCAGCAGCAGCAGCTACTACAGCCACGACTACTCGGACTGGCAAAGAGAATGAGAGAAAAAGTATCGATTCCCGGTGGGTGTAGGCAGAATCGAGGCAGAAAGAGTATCGATTCAGTGACATAAATGAAAATACTAGCCTAGCTGTTGGAATAAATGATCCAATCCGATAGAGACTCCAACCGATTCTCCAGTGAGCTGCCGCCTCTTAAGCCTCTGGCGTGTCGCGCCGCTTTAGGTGGGCGGCTTGTCATAAGCATCGACCAGAACTTTGCGAGCCACTAGCTTATCTCGGTGAGATGAGAGAGCGAAGTGGTGGTGGTGGTGGTAGCAGTGGTGATAGTGGTTGCAGCTGAAGTTGGAGCGGCCGAAGCAGCAGCAGTGGCAAAAGTGCCGACAGTAGCAACCTCGATGAGAATCAATTCGAATTGAGAGTTGGAATTCTGGGTGTTGTTTTTGTCGCCTTTGTACTTGAGGGTCTTGGCCGATGGTCCATTGCAACACTTCGCACCGTTTCGTTTCGTTCCGTTCCAATCCAGTGTGTTGCAATTCAAATTCAGAAGTTGAAACATTAGCTTTGCCCTACTGGGAGTCACAGTCCCAACTTCCCATCTAGACATCCGAGCGCGTGACTCGTAATAAGGGACGTCGGCGCTCGCTTCTGGCGCCAGCCAAAAAAGTTGTCTTACTTACTATTACAACACCCAGCGTTGCTTTGGTTTACTGGCGCATTCCAAAGCGAAACACTTGACATCCCATGGGAGTTGGCGGTAGGAAAGTCGCACACAAGTTTCATCATTGGCGGTGTTGTAGTTTTATCATCGAGTTGCCACACATGCAACTCGAAGAGAACGGACACAAACAAACGGCCACCTAGCTAGCCCTCCCTTTCTCGCTCTCAGGTACAGGCGATTCATTGGGCGAGATGGAATTGGTGGCTCGGTGGACGTCCGTTGAAAGAGGGGTAGGCGAAACAGTGACAAACATAACAACACAACCACAGCGACCAAAACCCGGAAGCTCGAAAGCCAAGATGGCAAATAATTCCATCACTTTCTGCGGATCCCAGTGGCCTTGGTTGCTTTTGTTGTTGATGTTGTCGTTTTCGCTGTTACTGCTGTGCTGCTTTTACCTCTACTGCTGTTGCCATTTGGCCGTTAGTTACGCTGAATCCGGTGGGCGAGCCAATTACGCAACGCGGCCGCCAATTCCAACCCCCCTTCTTGGGCGGCAACTCGAGACCCGAAACTTCGAGTCCTCGTCGTCGCTATCGTTGTTGCTTCAGTTGTCCGGTTGCTTGGTGGATGAGGAAACAAGTACAGCCGCAACAACTTGGCCCACTATGCACTACGAAACATTGCCATTGATTCGAGCCTTAACCTCCCAAACGACGCCGAACACGACCACCATCAAGAGGAACCTCGTAGCCCGGAGGTCGGCAGCCAGTTTGCTTGCCTATTACCATTTTCGGCACGTACGACGCTCGAACGGCTTCGAATAGAGGAGTAACTGGAGCAAAGGTGGTGTTAGTTGCTTGCTCGGCTTTCCAACTAGCTGGCTAGTTGGCTGGTTGGTTGGTTGAAGTAGCGAGGGCGGAGGCGGAGGTTGGTTTTGCAGTTGGAAGACAAGTAGTCGCTCTAAAGGGTCAATTGTATTGCACTATCGAGCGGTGGTGGCTGCGGCGGCGCCGGTGGCAAGCTGTCAGGCCAATCTCCTTGGTTAGGCAAACCAACCAAAGTAGCAGTGGGAGCAGCAGCAACACCAGAGATAGAGACGACTAAAGCTAGTGGCCAACTTTGCGATTGGCCACTGCTGCCGACGTACCGTGCCAATTTGGCCAGCTTGACAGGCCTGCCAATACCAAAATCTGCTATCGTCGGTCAGCTCGTGTGAGTTATGGTGCATTTATATCCGCTTTTGCTAGTTTGCGTTTTTGTTGGCAACTCCTCTTCTCTTCTCGTCTCGTGTTTATTTGGCAAGCTTACGTTAATCACACACACACGAAGAGAAAGATAGAGAGAGAGAGAGAGAGAAGAACATGCTGATGTTCGAACTGAGGCGGCGCTAGCCGCTGGTGCTGCCGTAGCCGTCGACACCAAGCTACCAACGGAAGTCCGAGTGGAACAGTTAGTCAGATTGAGTCAAACTATTAGCGACACTAGTGGGCGCTTTCAACGAGGAAGACGATGAGGAAAGCGGTTCACCTTATTATTATTCATGCGTATGGTTGGCTCAGTTTGCTTGCTTGCTGCTAAACCGTTTGCTTGTCGTCGACGGTCGACCAACGAACCACGACGAGCGCTATCCTTTTGAGTTAACGCTGATGTTGCGACTCCCATTGGGTTTAGTTAGTTAGGCTAAACCTTTCTTTCTGGTTGCAGTGCTAGCAATCTACCAGCTGGGCAACGCCACCACCAATGCTATCTCTGCGTCACCCTCCCACTGGTTAACCTTTACCTCGCCAAGTTTTTGCACATTCAGCTCTCAGCTTTCGTCGGTTTCACACGACTAGACTAAATTGAACTCAACTCCAATTTGAGGCTCTTTTGCGAGTATTTCTCCAACAAAGTAGATGCATGAACAGGCAAAGCGGCAACAACAGAACAAAGGGTTAGTGATCATTTCCGTTGCCATGTACTCTCACACTCTCTCGCATTATTGACTCTATTTTGTTGTTGATCAAAAGGAATAAGCAAAGCAGAGTACCAATTCCAACTCTTGTATTCTCAGTGGCAAGTTTGGAGTTGGCAAGCTTCAAACTCGCAACGAGCTCAATCGGTTGGTCGGTTGGTAAATCTCGTCCATAGAAACTCTATGTTTGCAAACTGAGCCAATAGCAGGGCTAAACGACAACCAAATGGCTTCAACAACAACCACCGCCGCCGCCACCACCAGCCAGCTCGTCCACTGGTAGCGCTAGCAACTAATCCCGTTCGCCTGCGAGTTGGTCTATTCCAAATGGTGCAACCACTAACACTACACCAATGATTACCGCCCAAATCGATGATTACGGAACGAGCTGCTGCTGCTGCTGCCGCTACTTACAGTAATGGTACCGACATTACGGAAGCTTTCGAGTTTTGGTTGCTCTTGTGCCTCTTTGGATAGGAAACGCCACTGAAAAGTGCGGGTATTTGTGTTCCGAGTGGCTAGACTAGCAAGGATCATAATAGAGAAGCAGCAGTGGCAGTGATGGGGCATAATAATCAGACGGCCGGTTAGCGTCGCATTCAAGTCCGTGGTAAACATGAGGAGAGTTCTATCTTGGCAACTCTACAATACTAGCAGTTGTTATGGTTGTTGTCGTTGTTTGGTGTAGATAAAAAGTTAATCGGCCTATGAAGTGGAAGATGAGGGTCCAGCGAAGAGTTTGGTTCTTGAATTTGCCCACCAAGTTGATGCCAGCTACCGGTCGGTTGGTTGATCAATCGTACGACAAGATTCCGAAAGCCGCCCAACTATCACCTTAATTTCTCCACTCCAAGAGCTTGCCGCCCACCGCAGATACTATCTCGAGGAGGTGAGATAATAAGCGAGTGATGCGGTGCTGCTACCTGGCGATGGGCAGCCAGTTACCGGAAGAAGCTTGGGCCTTGACGAGCTCGTTGCGGTTTGTCAACAAGTTGGTGCGTGCTGTCTAACTTCATCGTTCATATTAGAGGTGCGGATGCTAGTGGAGAACAAGAGAGAGAGAGATAGAGAGAAGATGGAACAGCCGGCTAGGTGGCTTATCGTCGGCGGTAAGTTGAACCAGACGAACGGGATGTCTGTAATGCAATTAAGTTTTGCGAACAGGTGACAATGCGAACAGGTAGGGTGCTTGTCAGCATGACGTAGAGGCGCCACTTAATTTACATGTCGATGGGTTCGCGCAAATCCCTTTACTCGAGTTAGACGTCGGCGTAAGATGATATATTAAATTAGAAGTGGCAAACACTCCAGCGGATTGTTCGCCACGAATTCAAGTTGGACATTTCATCACTAAGCAAATTTGCGCATGTAGATTACACCTGACCAATAGGGAATCCTACCTGCCACTGTATTGTTACAATAAGCAATTGGATTATTGTATCCAAAAGTAGCAGCTGATGTTTTGGAATTGGTACGGAAGTAAAATTGTTAACACCGTTGACGATGAATGGTTACCACCTTATGAGAGAACCAGGTTTAGATGCCAACCAAGGCGAATGGATATGGGGTACGATAAATGCGCCACCTGTGCCTCTTGAAAATAACTAGTTTTCTCAGCCACTTGCTGTGAAAAGTGACGAATGTCGTCGATTTTTCCCCCAAATTCCGTAAATATTTTAATTGAAGCGAGTGGGGAAAAAACTCGTGCTTAACCCTGCGCGAACGCGGCGCCGGCTCCGGCAACGCGGCGAGAATGGCAACGGCAACGTTGCTGCCGCCTTATTCGCGCTCCCTCGCATTCGCCGCTTTGGTGGGCGAACGAACGGCCATCGAGCGGAGTGTGTGTTTCTGTGTGCGTTAAAGTTGCTGTTGCTGTTGCTTTTGCCTCTGCAAAGGCGACCGGTGAGCGTCGGTGGTGCGGCAGCAATGCACGCATTTGGGGCCAGGTTTGCAATATTTTGTGCGTGTATTTTGTGTTCCAGCAAATGTGTTTCTGTGTTTCACTGCAAAATCGCCATTCTCTCTCGCATTGCTGGGAGTCCCAAAGGAAAATTTGCTTTTATCTATATCTCGCTCCCTCTATCTTTCTGCTGAAGATTGCTAGCCAGCTCATGTGTCTGTCGAGAAATTAAACAAAGCAAACACGACAACATCACATTAACTAGTATTCAACAAATCATATCTGAAAACACTATCATTATCATTGCTATTATTATCATCATCGAGCAATCGACATTGGCAGCAGGAATAGCAACAACAGCAAATTTCCTCAACATAACCTCATTTCCACCACCACCAATCCAATCGACTGACTAGCTGGGTGAAGACTAAGACTAAACGACTTCATTCGCAGGATCGAATCCAATCGAATTCTCATAAAAATCTATCATTATCCTTATTAACAATAATATCGGCTCAAAAGCGCTGACTTTGATCATTTAAAATACAGGGCAGAAGAGAAAAACACTGGCAAAATTATATCATGTCAGCTGATGCAGAGACAACGAGCAACAATCAAAATAATAACAACATGATGAAACATCAGCAAGATGATGGTTTGAGTCAAGAGGACCAACCAAATCCTAAGAAGGTTAAGATGGATGGAAATAATGAACTGAATAATGGGCAAGACCAACAGCAGAGAAATAACAACAGCAACCTACAGAATAGCAACAACCAAAACAACAACAACAATAATCGAAATGGAAACAACAACACCAACCAGAATAACAATAACAACAACAGTAATGGCAAATCTAAGAGGGTCTATGTGGCCAATGTGCCGTTTGATGTTAAATGGAGTGAGCTAAAAGATTTGTTCCGTGAGAAGGTAGGAAATGTTACTTATTGCACCATATTTGAGAATGAAGATGGCAAATCGCGAGGCTGCGGCCTACTGGAATTCCAAGATCCAGAATCGGCCCGCAAGGCTATTGAAACGATGCATAGGAGTGAATTTAAAAATCGTGAGCTTGTGGTGAAAGAGGATCTCGATTGTGAGAGAGATAGATTTGGTAGAATCATCACTCACATGGGCGGAGCAGGAGGTGGTGGTAGAAATCGTGACGATAGCCAGAGGAGAGATGGAGGCAACCGAGACGATCGGGGGGACAGTAGAAATCGCGATGGTGGTCGAGGCGATAGAGGTCGTCAGATGCAACAACAAATGCAGCAGAATCAGCAGCAAATGGGCGGCAACTCACATGACTCCTATGGATACGACCACTCAGTTATGTCTTCAGCCTACGGTCCTTCGCAGCACCACAACACCTTCGGCCTGAGCCAGCAGTTTCTTGACTCACTCGGCATTAGTTTGCCATTAAACAATCGGATCTTTGTTGCCAATCTAGAGTACAAGGTTGACCAAAACAAATTGGAGGAAATCTTCAAGTTGGCTGGTAAAGTGGCCAAGGTGAAATTGTCACATGATAGCCAAGGCCAGTCTCGAGGTTATGGTACCGTTGAGTACGAGCATCCAGTTGAGGCCGTCCAGGCTATATCCATGTTCCATAACCAGAAATTGTATGGCAGGACGATGAGCGTTCGAATGGACAAGTACGAATGCGAGGATGATGTTGAGGCGTTGCCCTCCAAGTTGCCTAGTGGTCTTGATAGCATCGGCAAGGGTCTAGGAGTTGGAGGCCAGCCACTAAACATAGCCAAGAGTTTGATGAATGCAGCTTTAGTTGCTCCACCACCACCACCGACGCATTTAGCGGCTGCAGCAGGCCAGCAAATTCCTCAGATGCACCAGCCTCAGTTGCAACAACCGAATGCTGTCATGCAACAGGCTGTCATCGCAGCCCAAATGCAACAGCTCCAACAACAACATGCCCAACAGCAACAACAACAATCACAACATCAACAAGTTGCAGGTATTCCTCAAGCGATGCAGCAAGCCCTGCCGCAAACAATGCAACATCAATTGCAGCAATCCCTAGCCCAGCAGCCAGCGCACCTACAACAACAATATCAAATCCACCAACAACTTGCCCAACAACAACAACCACAACAGGCACTAGGTCAGCCAGGAGCTGGAATCCCTCCGCAAATGGCCGGCGTTGCGGCCTATCCAACTTTGCAGCATCTCCAAGCGGCAAATGCCGTTCGGGCTGCCCAACCTGCTAATGTCTACCAGCAACAACCTCAACCACAACAACCGCAACAAGCTAATCAGCAACAACAGGCGGTCCAACAAGCCACACAACCACAACAGGTGCCAGCCACTTCGGTGGCGCCCGCGACAAATCTCAGTGTCTACAGTACATTCGAGAGACAATTTCGCGAGGCTTCCGCGCCAAGTTTCACAAGAAATTAGCGAGTGAGGAAGAGAGAAGACCAATACGAATGAACTTGTTTGTTGCGATGCGCCAACATAAGAGATTAATTGATTTGGGTTCGAGTTACCTGTAATAATATATCTACTATACATACACTTACGAGATGCACCACCATCTTCTATACACCAAACAAACACGCCGACATTCACACATTCACATGTTGAATTAGTAGTTATCTGTTTGTTGTCTGTCTATTCGATTTTGCTGACAACTAACAACATCGAAATCATCGAAAGATTGTATCATGACATTGCATTGTCGTCGATCTAAGTAGAATAGTAGTAGCACCAATATTTAATATTCAGTAACAACAGTAACAATCAATATACTTGAATAGCTTCTGGTGGCCGTTATCTATTTATATCCTCTGGCCAAATACCGATCAACTTGATCACGACCACACAATCGTAGCATCTCGGCTTAGACTTATGCACATAGACACTTAGGCTTGACATACATACACAATTGACATGATGGACTTATACCTGTCGTCTCATCGTCACCATTATCATGATCGCCTTCGTAAATATTCAATCTGGGTAGATGCGAGAGAAGTTGGACAGAGAATTTGTGGGAGAGAGAGAGAGCGCGACAGTTATCAAATTACTCGACTGCTGAATCCGCATCTGTATCCGTTTTCGTCTTCAAGTGTTTTCGAGATCAATTTCGATTATTAATCAAATAAACTTCTTCTGTATCTAATTACGCGAGCCTCTAAGCTACAAAATTTTATCCGAATTCCTTCATTCATGCGAAACTATCATGTTGCCATAGGTTTATTGAAGGCCATAAAACTGAACTACGTCTAACGGCAGCGCAATTCCCAATATGTATAATTCTGCAGTGGCGGCCGCCGCCAAACGAACCGCTGTAAAATCTTGCACGTTTGCACAAAAGGTGCCGCAGCGGCGAACCAGAAGAAGCAGCCGTTTTTACTTCAACGACGAACCACGAGCTGTTGCTGCTGCCTGAGCCACGGCTGAACCAGTGCTACAGGCGAAAGCTGCAGTGTGAATAAATTGGTATGTGAGCGAAACGTTATCGCTGGTGAGCGAGGAGAGAACGTTGCCAGTGTAGCTATCGGTGCCGACAGTCAGGTAAACATGTCCCCTCTCTATATCATCATTCATACTTATTGACCAATCCATTAAATCCATCCGTTTATATGATACAATTTTATAATTGAACTAAATTGTCTGTCTAACTGTCCTATCAGTCTAACTAAGAGGCGAGATATTTCCAAGCGGAAATTGGAACACAACAATGACAACGCCGCAAAAGAGATCGACCAAATATGCTCAACAGTTTGTTGTTGTTGGGGACCAGCTGAAACGCGAACTCGAGGAGCGAGAGATATTCACTAATTATTTCAAAACTAGAACCGATCAACTAAAGTACCTGGAAGATATCAGTCAGTTTAACATTAGCCAATACGAAAATTTCGACGAAACTCTATTCATTGTCAAGCACTTTGACTTCGATCCAAACCCTAGCCCTGTGCCAACTATAGCTGTCACCGACAGCAACAGCAGCACAGTTGTAGATGTGGATGGCGACAAAATTCCACCAACTGTCTATGGCCAGGAGAACTGCACAACACCAACAAACAATGGATATAGTAATAATAACAATCATATTGCAAATCCAAATCTAGCTAGAGTTGTGACCGCCTCAGCAACTATTGGCGAAGAGAGCGAGATTGAGAGTGTTGGCTACACCACAGACTACGACGACGATGATCAGCCAATGCAAGTGGATCCCGAGAAGTCGGAAACACCAACACCCGCCTCAGATTATGACGGAGGTTACACTTTCCAGGTACTAGCATCGCACAAGTGTTGCATAATGGGTCCCATGGCTCTGCTGCAAAGTATTCGCTCAATCTTGAATACGAATACTCTAATGGAAGCTGGCGAGAATCGGGTCGTGAATGGCGAGAATGATGAAAACGAGGATGCAAAGGAGGAGGAACATGAAAGGGACAAGCAAAGTGGAATTCGGATGGTGCCTAGCGAGAGGCCATTGCACAATCAAGCTATGCAGAATATAGTGGTCACCTTTAGCAAAATCTCGAAGCAAGAGGCGCAACAATTGCTCACACTAACCCGTTATATGGGCGCTCAATCTCGTGAGGATGTTACCAGCAAGAAGGGACATCGAGTTGCAACCCATCTGGTCGCCGGAAACTCGAGGGGCGACAAGTACCGCCTGGCTCTGGAGTTGGGTTTGTTCATTATGAGCACCGATTGGGTCCGTGAATCCTATCGACTAGCTCAAGAGGATATCGAGTTCGAGGCTACGCTACCCGAAATAGTTCAACATTACAAATTTAAGCCCTTCCATGGATTGCATATGGCATTTGTTGGCTTCAAAGAAGAGGATGCCAAGGAATTGAGCGAATTGACCCTAGCCAACGAGGGTCTTGTCGCAGACCACAATGATTTATCTTGCACGCATATAGTTGTCGATGCCATTAGTGGCACCGATGACACTAGCACTCAATTATTAAGTAATATCAATCAATCAACTAATGCTAAGATCGTTTATAAAGAATGGTTCTGGGCTTCGCTCGAAATGGAGGGCAAGGCCTACGAGGAAGCCTATGCAGTTCCAGGCTTTCGTGCCTGTACCCCTAGGCGAGCTTCAAAAGCTCGTCGTACTTCCACCTACGCCAACTCCTCATTCAACAACCTGTTGAGTCCCATGTTGGACTACTCTAGATCGCCAGATAGTATGTTGGTTGATCGAAGTGTTGTTTCAAGATCGCAGAGCGTGTCACGAATCATCGAAGAGAGGGAGGTGGAAGATTTGAGCAAAATAACTGCAAGACATAGAGCATGCTTGGAATTGTTGCAAACCGAGAAGAATTATGTTAGAATACTAGAGACCATTGTGACCTTATTTAAGGTGCCCCTAGAAAATCCTGATACAGCTACAAACGAACCCATACTGCCTATGACAGACATTAAGATTATCTTTGGAAATTTAATGCCTATATACGAAGTGCACAAGAAGATGCTTGAAGATTTACATCAATTGATCGAAGCCGAGTGGAAAGAAACCAACTGCATAGGCAAAGTATTTGTTGCTCATGCAGTTCAACTCATCAAAGCATACCCACCATTTGTAAATTTCTTCGAGGATACCAAGAAAACAATCAACACCTGCGACGCTAAATACCCCAGATTTCACGCCTTCCTCAAGAGGTGCCAGAGTAGAATAGAATGTCGTAGGGAGTCGCTAACTGAAATGCTTATTAGACCAGTACAGCGTTTGCCTAGTATTAGTTTGCTAATTAACGAGCTCATCAAAAGAACTGATGACTCAAATCCGGATAAGAAGTATTTAATTGAAGCTTTGGAGTATATCAAGCGAGTAATGGATCTCATCAATGAGGACAAGAGAAAAACGGAGGGTCAGATTGCAATGTTTGATATCGTAAACAACATCGAGGATTGTCCACCAAATCTACTTAGTGCCCTAAGGCGATTTGTTTGCAAAGTTGAGGCTAGATTATTGTTTATGAATAGCGATAGTGAAGTAATTCCATCCAAAAGTCACAAGGTTGTGTTATTTCTGTTCTCGGATCTCATTGAAATATGCAAAGTTAGAACGGTAAAGCGATCACTATCATCCAAAGGCTCAAGAATTAATGTGCCAATTAGAAGGGGACTCAACTCTACTCAAGCAAACAAATTTTCATCCAATTCACATAAGAAAGATTATCGTCATTTGGATGAACTTCGCCTATGTGACATTATGACCCTTTACAAAACCTGCCAATCGCCAGAGATGCAAGATGCATTTGTTATTCAAGCTAGACCCTCGCAGAGGTATGATCAGAATTTCCGCTACTACCCCTTCCTGTTGGACGATGACTCGTTGAACAAGGATAGATTTATCCAGCGCCTCGAGGAGTGTATATTAACCTGCGACGATCCAGAGCAAGTATCGGATTACAAACCCAGAGAGTTGCCTCCGATTGCCAATCGAGAGATTGACTTTGGTTTTGCAAACTCCCTAGTAAGTAGCATGGAAAAGTCTCGCCTTTCGAGAGTTCTGAGCATAAGGCAATCGCTTTTGTCGCCCTCATTGAAGTCTGCGCACCGGAATCTGGCTTTACATTATCAAAATTAAACAAACGCACCGGGACAGAATAGTTGTCATCGGATCTAATTTTGTCTCATAAATCTTTTGACCTTGGTGTGTTTTCAAATGATCTTTCCTATCTCATCGTCGCTAGTCATGTTAAATGCCGAATATATGAGAGTTACCTGTTTTGCAAAGAACTGATATGCTCGCGTCGACGTGTTCACCTGTCTAGCCGGTGAGTCACTCGCCATGTTACATTATTTCAGGTGTTCTATTTTTGTCCCAAATTGTGGCTAGTCTTCAAAAACAAGCTTGTTCTGTTTCATTGCAAGCTTCAACCCAGAGGCTTCACTACTCCAAGATTGATTGATTATATGTACGAATTTCCAACCATTTGAGCAGTTAAGCACTATAGAGGGAGAGAGAGAGAGGAAAATGAATTCAATTATCTGCTACGCATTTTTGGTGGTCGCGCTAGTTGTCGTGGACTTCCAGTCGGTCTTGGCAAGGCAAGATGACAACGATAATGATAAGGAGCCTGATTTACAGTCAGTAGACCATCTGGAGTTGGTCTTGAATTGGGGACCAACCATGTGTCTCACGGGTTACATCAATTGCGGGATCAAGCCCCAGCCAAAGTTCACCATTCACGGCCTTTGGGCCCAACAGAGACCCAGAGGAGGGGTTAATGGTTGTCCAGTCGAGAAATATGATGGCGAAAAGTTGGAGCCCATCATCAAGGATATGCATAACTTTTGGCCCACTCTAAGCACCTATGGTGATGAGAGTTTCTGGCGTCACGAGTGGAACAAACACGGCGGTTGCGCATTTGTTGCTGAGGGAATCAACTCCTTCTTCAGCTATTTCGAAGCTACAATCCGACTCTTCCGCCGCCTGAGGATCAACGAGACATTGAGGGAATCTGGCTATGTTCCAAGTGACCAGGTTGAATATCCGGCCGAGGATATTCAGTATGCCATAACGGAAATGCACCGTGCTCATGTTAACTTGAACTGTTATATCCACCCAGAGACGGACGTCGCTTACCTAAAGGAGGTCTACGTATGTTACGACAAAAACCTAAGGCCATCCGATTGTCCCGAGATAAAAAGTAGATGCGAGGGACGCAACGTCATCTTATCGAACAATTGATGAAATCTACTGATGAAAATAGAGATGAAATCGTTGTCTCTTGTCGCGAGATGAGTGAGTTTATAGAATATATCCAATATTAAAAGAGTATATAAATATAGATGTACATAGAAAACTAGATATTAAATAATCGCTTGAAGGAGGAGAAAATTTCCGAGACTCCATCGGAGACGTTCTCAACAAAAGAATCGCGTTTCTCTCGTTGACCCGACGACGAGCCAATGTGACCGGAGGGGTGCAGTTGGCCACCTGTTGTTTGCGCGGATTGGGTTAGTGGTTTCAAATAAAATCTCGCACCATTTGGTGCGTAGTGGATAATGACATCACTAGAACTCTCGGAATACTCGTGACTTCGGTAGGTGGCCAATTGTATTGGAATCTTGCTTCTATCCAAGAGATGCTCCACATGCCTGAAGGATCTACACGAGCCACCAAAATAGTTTAGGTCAACATTCCGATGCAAGAGGCGCATTTTGTTTGCATATATCGAGAGACGAATGAGATCATTGCCGAGAAAGAAGTCACTCGATACTATGTTGACGCAATGTAACCACCTGTCGCGAATCCAATCGGTTACGTGCCTATTAACCTGCTGAGCCAACTTCCGATTGCCATCATATTTGTCAGAGATAGCTCCAAAAACGGTGGGGGTCAGCTCGACCATTAGAGATCTGAGTTCGCCAAAGTACTTCCGGCATGTGGTGTCATTCATGTACTTGGCCAAACCCTCGAGCGTATCCTTGTTTGGCCACAAATGTCTGACGGGTGGAAAGAACAAATTAACCTTTGCCAATGTAGAATCGATGTCTTGCTGTTCATTCACCTGGGACTCGGAGTAATCTTGGTCCATTTGAGTATCTAGCGCACCGAGTAACGATAGCTTGTGAGCAACAATGGATTGTCCTACAGGGGGCGCCTGTGGCGGCGGAGATCTTGGTTTTGAGAACGAGTTACTGACCAACTTTAACGACTTCAACTTGTTGTATATCCTAGTGCCCATCCGTCGATCTGATTGTTGTTCCTCCTCATCGTAACCATTGCTGATGACTGCGTCTTCTTGTGTGACTACATTCGAGTTTGCTGTTTCATTGATCAAAACCGGAAGTTGAACTATACCCACAGATTCCTCGTAGTCCTGATTGATCGCGTCAATATCTCGTACCTGCTTGTTCTTCTGGCTATCTGCTGATCGCAACATTCCTAAGTAACTGACGCCAAGACCACTCGTAGGACTCCCGCCCAAACCATTGGAGCCCAATAGACTCGAGCGACTGGCGTATCCAATGATCAAACGCTTGCCCATTGCAATGTACTCCTGTATTGGAGCATGCAAACCCAAATATGAGGGTACGATATAATGGCCCACCTGTTTGAATATCAAATCAATCATCTTCGCGTGCCTCTCACGTTGGACGGCCAAGTTTTCGTTCTGAAAACCAACAGTAAATCTATGGAAATCCATAATTACAATCTCATGGCTAGTTAAGTCTAAAAATAATTTAACTTGCTCTAGGACATCGTTGAGCGAGACGTCGGTTCTGAATATATCGTGATAAATCCACAATCTTTCTGGACGCGATTTGACTTTTGTGTAACCGACACGTAAATCTAAATGCCTCAATCCAAAGACCAATTGATTGTAAATACTCTCGTCTTGATTCATTTGATATTTGTTTATCATTTGCAATACAGTTTTGTCTAACTGGCGAGAGTATGTTCCCGAATTGTGACTACCTGGCAGCATTAGCGACGGCAATGACCTTGAATTTATATACTGATACGAATCTTGCATCCAATTTGGGTTTGTCTTGAGACAGTTTTTTGCTAGTATCCTACCGCGACTATGATAAGCGACACAGTAACCGACGCACTCATCGACAAGTGTACTTCTGCCATTACTACTCGCTGTGCTTATTGAAGACTCGCCTAGATTATTTCCGGTCTGAAATTCCGCAGCATCACCTCCGGATATCGACCTTCGACTAGCCCTTTGGGGTCTTTGGTAGTGATTGTGCTGGTTTTCATAGGTGAATTTATTGTAAATATTTTCAGGTGAGACTCTTGGTCCAATGTTATCGCGCTCAAGTAAATCGTGGGGCTGTCGCTGGTGAAAGTGCAGCTCCTGCTGGCCACTTAAATTGATTACAGCAGTTTGGTTAGCTAAATCCAATTGGGGTAGATAGTAGTCGGTTGTGATTTGACCGCTGATTTGACTATCAAACTTATGTACGCTAATTGGCAGTGATTGAGTGACGCCCGGCTCGCCATCAAGGTAAAGAGCAAGGTAGTCGTTAGGATCATCCAGAGGCGCGTTGATCCAATTCAACTCAATCTGACGATAGAGCAGCGATTTTGCATTGAAAGGATCCTTGTAGGCCAACGACGAGACAGTGATCCAGACGTGAAGTGAGGAGACTGTATAGATTTGTTTGTTAGGTTTAGCTGAGCCGAATCTAATTATTTATGGGTTCTTAGCACATTTTCTCCGTAAAACTTACCTCCATCGAAAGTATATGACCAAGCTGATGCTGTTGAGCTAACAACCAGGAAGATTATCAATTGAATTTGGAAGAGTGTGTACATTTTTCAAGCTTTCCTAATTGACTAAACACAAAAAACTAAATTAATCTCAATTCAACTTGGGAAAAACTCACCCAACTCTCAAGGTGGCCAAAACTTGCATGTGGTCTTCTCTATATTCTTCTTAGTTCTCGTCGTTTGCGTCGTGAATCAGCTGATTCTTGTTTTGATTGCATCAAAGTGAAGATTGCAAAGAAGACTTTCGAGTTGACCAATGGCTACAAATGCCTTACTGCAGCCAGAAGAGACGAGATTAGGCCAGACTAGACTAGACAACACGGGATGAGACTAAACGGGGCGCGAGGAGGAAGTCAGCAGTGGAGAGGTGGAGGAGGCGCAGCATGAGGCAAAGAATAGCCACTAGTTGGACAGCTGACCATCGCTGACTTCCTCGACGTCTCAGGTTACTTACCTTCCGTTGACTTGGACATCCTGGGACACGCCCATTGTTGTGCAGCACACAATTGAATCGAGTCACGAGAAGAAGGAAGTCAGGTGGTCATCGCACACTAAGAAACTCACCTGCTCTTTCGCTGGCCGACTGAATGGCTAGCTGACTCGATTCAACCGCGGCGGCATGCACACTGACCGATTGATTGGCTTCCACTCAGGTCCCGTGGTATCACCTGTTCTAGGTGAGATTGTCACACACAAACAAACTTCCACAAGTTGCTACTCTCAAGTCCTGAATGATAAAATGATGACAAAGGTAAAGTGCGCAAAAACTGCGCAGGACAACAGGCAGTTATATTGAATGATTCTATCAACCCCTTGAATATCAGCATTACCGTTATCGTTCCAATCCATAGCATCCAGTCGGTCGACGACGAGAACTACTGTTCAGGATCAGGTAAATGAAATTTTCACATGATCTTGAGTTGAGCTTACGAGCGTTTGAGAGTTCCAATTTTGAATACAATGCGCTCCACCTGCAAATGGGCGAATGACCCTCTAGTTGGAAGTAATTGGTGACCCAGGAGTTGAAACTCGTCTCCTAAATAAACTCTATCACCTCTAATCAATAACAGCAGCAGCAACAACAAAGGAGTTTATGTGAACTAAATTTATACCATTGAGCTAATCCTTTCTGTGGAAGTGCTTAAAT
Organism: Aculops lycopersici; assembly: GCA_015350385.1. Classification (NCBI taxonomy): domain Eukaryota; kingdom Metazoa; phylum Arthropoda; class Arachnida; order Trombidiformes; family Eriophyidae; genus Aculops; species Aculops lycopersici. Next base: position 6,613,682 of record WNKI01000001.1, on the reverse strand, counting down.
TTGTTTAGTTTATTATTATTGATTTGAGTGTATACGTGTTTGGGGCTTGTTATTGTTGGTGGTGGTTGTGGTTATGTTACATCGATACGACGATTACGCAACGTATGTGTATATCTTCCTATCAGCGTCTGTTCGCGCTAAATACTCGCGCTCAATCAGAGCCTCAATTCTCTTCTTGATTATCACAGGACTAGGCATGAATCTACTCTTGAGCTGCTCAGTGACTTCAGTTACAAGATTAGCGTGTGACATTTGCTTTCGTGCCTTCATAATTCTAACTATCGCTGCCTCAATCTCGTGTTTCCTATCCTCGTCCACCTTACTTCTCGTCTCCTTTCGCTCCGGTTCTGATTCGCCACGGCAAGCGATTGCCTGAATCTTGACACGAATCAGCTTGGAGCTAAAAGAGTCATTGATGGTGAATAGATCGTCTGGCTCAATCTTCAAGTCTCTAGATCTTGGCGTCTTCATGAGTATACGCTGATTTTGCTTGCCCATAGCCAGTGACATGAGTGCTCTTGACAGATCTCTTTCGGGAATTTGTGTCTTCTCAGCGAGTTCCTTGCAAGTGTAAGAGTCTCGCTCGTTGTAGAGCATTAGAATACACATTTGATGAGTTGATACACTCAGGATATGTTTCCTAGGTGCCAGAGCTATCGGTTGTTGTAATTGTAGTTGATGTTGTTGTTGTTGTAAATGCTGTTGTGGGTAGTGTATTTGTGGCTTCATGTCGATTGTGGAGCTAGTTGCCAATCCGTGTGAGTGGGGAATAGTTGACATGGAGGCAACTTGCGACGTCGTCGTAGTGGATGATGTTACCGACCTTTGCGATTGTGTCGAAGCCGAATTCGACGAGTCGACTGCTCCTGGATCGTAGAGATACTTATTGGTGGGCATTTGCAACAACACCTGACTTGAAGTTGGTTGCTGGTGTTGCTGTAGTTGACTCGAAGATGTGGTTGCTACCATTGATTGGTCCGCTTGATTTTCATCACGCTTTGGTCCGTAGAAGACAGCGTGTAAATCTGCCCAACCAAGTTGTGCTTGGAGGTTTAATTGACGGCCATTATGCTTCTCGAGGTAGAATTTTTTGAACACATCAAACGCAGCCCGTGGCGCCATTGGTAGTATTGTCTTTGAGGGTGTCGATGGTGTTGGCCAGAAGCCGGTTGTCAGAACGCGAACACTGAGATCCACTCCGTATAGGTTAGCGTCAATGTGTAGACAATGATGCTTGAACTCTTCCATTGTTGAATTTGATATCGCCATATCCTTGAACATACCCTCGAGTTTTGATGTGAACTGGCAGCCACATTCTGTCTTCAACTTGGAAATCATATTCTTCTCCGAATCGTCAGAAACGCTCTTGTTCAATAGCAAACGTTTAGCTAGATGTTGCTTATAATAACGCTCAAATACATCTTTGTCTTGTAAATATCTAAACAATACCATGGTCTTCTCTAAAACTTGCTCAATCTCTAGCTCAGTCATACCCTTTGCTCCTTTTTTGAGTTTGTCGTCAATAAATAGTGATAAATATTCCGGCGACTTTTCATTTAAATTAAGGAAATATTCAAAATCCTTCGCGACCATCTTGAGGAATTCCTTGTCTATATTGAATGATCTCGATAAGAATACATCAAATCTATCCTTTAAATCTAATAGCTTTTGTATATACTGAACAGCATCACTCTTGCCTCCCTCTTGTTCGGTCACTAGACTCTTTCCCTGATCTCTCAGATAGGCACTCACACAAGAGATGATACATTGTAATCCAGTGGGTACCCGTGATAATAGGCGATACATGCAGTTGAGATCCTCGATCTTCTGATCCCTCAACATGGTAACAACACCAGAATTTTCCATATCCACAATCGAGGACATGTGTTTGGTAATAAGTTCATCCTCGACAACATGAACAATTTTCTCCTCAGTTCCAGGATCTAAATATCTTTGTGCGCGCTTAGATTCCTCGTCGATTCTTTGCTCAACTCTTCGGATGTAGGTGGAAGCACAATTTTCACTGAGGTATCTCTGGCTTTCTCTTCTATAAAACTCAGATGATTGCTCGAGGAAGGGTACCTCAAATATCTCTTCGTACACTGTGCGTCTCTCGACTCCAAGTTGTACTAACATTTGACAAACATTCTTAATCCTAGAGGCCTCGATGCATTCGCCGCTCCTCTCTAGTGTAACCTGGCTTAATAGAGTTGTTCTAAGGTGATCTCGAATATTTGGATGATTAATCACGTGATCGCGAAATAGGTTTAGACCGACATTGTACACATTGTCGACATTGCATTGCTGGACATAGATTCGGTCCATATACATTAGGATATCTCTAATCATAGTCATACTAGTTTGATGGTCTGACCAAACTTGATTTAGAACCTGAAGAAATTGATTGTTGAGAGCATTTAGAACCTCTACTCTAATTTCGCCCTCCAAATGTTCTCGGATAACTTCGCGGACTCCTTCGTATAGAGTGTCGCCTTTCTTGTGTAGGACTAAATTATAAGCACTTCTGTAAAGCTCTTCAAAACTGAGACCGCCATTGTTCTTTCTTTGTATCTCCTTGATGGCAGATTTAAGAGTTGTCCAAATCCTCTGCGATAGACCCTCGTCTAAATGCGATGGAAACATACGCATTCTAATCTGACCCTTCTGTTGGGTTTTGGCTATTCTAGAAGCGGCCGAGCCATTGGCTGGAGATGAGGAAGAATGTGAGTTCGGGTTTGATCTATTTAGTGAGTTGATATTGTTATTACTGTTACTATTGCCACTGCCACTTCCACCGGCGGCCGCCTGGTTGTAATTTGGATGATTGCCACCTGGACCACTGCTCATGATGATAGATGATTAGTGAGTCAATAGGTGTAAGAGAAAAATGTGCAAATGCTGATGTAATAATAATCAGTGAAATCTAATAGATGATTCGTGTATTAGTATTGTAATAATGCCTAATTGAGTCTGATCAAGTTAAAGGTGGGGATGGTGTGGATCACTATCGTGATAATCTAATTGGTTTCCTTCTTCTTCTACTCCACTTCTAGATTCCGTCAAGCATCAGTTATGGAGGTTGAGGCGACCAATATCTGTGATAGCAGTAAATTAATTAAAGTGGATTTGGTGGAATGAAAGTGCAAGTGTAAATTTGTTTGATATAATGATTGATAATCTAGTTCACAGCATAATAAATGCAAGGACACAGACGATGAAATTTTTAGTTGAGGAGGTCGATATTGGTGTTACATTCGTCGGCTTTTATTTTGTAAATCTTAGCGCAGTCCGTCGCAAAAGTTGATCTGAACTTTTTCTGCAAATCCCCCCAACAAGCAAAGAACTGTCATGCTGCTACTGCCGCCGTCGCCGCCGCCGCCTCACTGTAGCAATAGTGTGAGGTTGTGGATGCTTGCGGGCAGTGGAGGCAAAAGGGAGAAAAATTGCGATTTGCTTACAAATGCCCGCAAGCATCCAATGGCTCACTTTATGCTGCAACGCGCATCCCGTCGACGCCCATCCACTCAACTCTTTGAGGTTTTCCCGAGGACCCGAGTCTGTGCTTAAAAGTGAACAAGCACATAGGATACAGGAGTCTCATCTCTCTGAGGAAAAACTTTCCATTGAGTGGTGCTATATTTGAGACATCGGATGATGTAACGGGTCTAGATGAAAAGCTCTTTATTTTATCTCTCACTCGTGAAAAATTCCTCTTTATTCGATCCCTTTTGACACTATAATCCCATGAACCTCTGTGCTAATCCGAAATTATCACTCGAAGGCTCATTCAAGTAATCCGCGTCATAGAAGTCAACATCTCAAAAGACCCAGGACCTCTAGCAACAATCAACTTTCCAATATAAAACTCGATCCTCTATGAGCCTCTTCATATCAGCTATCTCAACTGATCGTGGGCTGTGATATGAAGAGTTACCTAACTTCGTCTCGCCGTCATCAAAGCGTACATCAGCTCACTATGGTCAGGTATTTTCCTTTGCGAACCAATAGTATAGTGTCTAAATCGACCTCTGGAATAAGCAGGTGATTCCAACATTTCCAGAGAAAGACTGTTTCGCTAGTTAGGTAAAAGACGCCTCCAATGAGCTTGCGGGTTACTCTGTGCCCAAAAGATCCGTGGTGTAGATATGCTGAGGGGGTTACGCATTGGCATATGAAACTACACAAAGACAAATATCATATGAGCTGAACTCATTATGGGCGGTTGTAGATAGGATCTGTGTAGATATGAAGTCCAATAGCATGAAACTTTCAGTAAGTTGTCACTTGATCGAATTAGCTAGGGGAAGTTTGAATCAAAATTCTGAACTTGGAATAGAATGCAAACTGAAATCTTGAGGTCTTTTCTCTGTGAGATATTTTTATTTGGGTCATAATGATTCTTGCCCTCTAAAGACAAAATTGGATAGTTCATGGACGAGTTTGTAAACAAAGACACTTCATCTCACCATTTTTACAACGAAGTTTTATGGGCTCTTTCCATGCAAGCTAGCACAGCTGACGCTATCGAGCTCAAACATCTCGAGCTGACTGTTGGACTAGAGCAATGCCAGAGCAATTTCCGGTTTGAAAAGTGTGAACATTATGTAAGTGGAATATCGTACACGTTTACCATTCTCGGTACAAGTTGTCGCCAAGTCAAATGGTGCTATCAATGATATCGTCTTGAAGTTTATTGGTTTCTTTTTCGTCGTCGTTTGGTAAATCTGATCCTAGCACCGAGTCAATCACGACATACAAGTCGTCTGTGCGGGTAGTTTAGATCGGATTTTGTAGACGAATTCTATCACGTGTTGTACGATTGTTTGTTAGATGGGTCCTCAGTATAACTTTGGATCTATAGGAGTCGAACTTCTTGAAATGCCTGGCTTGAAGCGACTCCTCCTTGGCAAGCTTCTTCGCCATCTTAGCATCTATTTGATTGGTCTCGCCAGTGATCACCAGCTGACGATCGTTTTGGCCTCGTGAGGATCTGCGCAAATTGCGCTGCTTCTGAACAACCAATTGGTCTATTGGTTTCATTTCAATTTGCTCCTGATTGGAGTAGTCGTAAAACTCTCTAAACTCGCCAACTGCCTTTTCTTGGTCGTAGAATATCTTACAATGATCCTTGTACATCATGTGTAATCTAGCTCCCTGTGTGGTGGTAAATTGCTTGTTACACCATAAACAAGTGGAGCCAGCTCCAACCTTGAAGCCAAGGTACTCGAGTAAACCCTCGCGATCAATCAGATATTTTTCCTCTGGGAAAAAGAATCCGTGGTAGTCGTACATGTGCTTGACATTACTAGCAATGTTCGAATTCTTCTTATTACAAAATAAACAAGTGTCGCAATCAATAGCATCGGCAAGGAGTTTCAATATCTCTTCCTCGCCATATTCCTCTTGATTATCATCACCATCCTCTCCATCGCTACTGATCATTTCCCAGTCATCCTCGTTCTCATCATAATCGTCTGTTTCCATTTCGTGAATTGTAGAATCATCGCCATCAGGTTTATTGGGCACCTCGACCAGACGGAGACGTAAGTCGGCTAAGCTGGCCTCGTCATCGTCACGATCTTTTGAGGCCGGATGAATCGCTGCTTGAATTTGATTGAAGCTATCCAACTCTATCGGATCTAAGCTACAAACCTTTCGCTTGAGGTTGTATAAGTGCCATTCCGATTTGAAATGCCCGCGTTGTAATTCAACTGTTTCGAACTTAACCCTGCAACAGATGCAGGTGTATTTGCTCTGGCCTGGACTCGCCTCCGAGGCCGAGGTTGTTGCTGCTTCTACATACTGGGCGGCTATCATCTGTAGTTTATGCAATTATAATGGAAGATTTGAGATTGAGGACGAGTTGATTTCAAAAATATAAAATGATTTGAGGTTATGATTAGTGAATAAATAAATAGATTTGATATGCTAGTCAATGTGATTAGATTCTGTATTGATCTTCACTAGTTATGTTTTTAGATCAAATGGAAAAACTCGTAAACTTGCTGGCATTTCCACTGAATTTCAGTGCCAAATATCTGTTCGCTCAAGTTGGAGAAAAATAACAAAACCACAACAACAAAAATTCTAGCCAAATGTGAGCACTTGCTGCAGATGGCGCTGATAAAATGCTCTGAATTTTTGCGCGCCTCTGATTCTGTGTGCATGAGTTAAAGAGCAAGAGCTTGTGGTTGCTCCCGTTTCCCATAGAAGCTGCAGCGATGGAGAGTCAGCCGCTCACACAGAGAGAATGATTCACATCAGTGAAATTTTTACGACCTATTCTCTATCCCTCTCTGTCTCTCGCGACTTGGTGAGTCAACATATTGATGCTTAAACCTAAATCATTCATCCAATCATCGAGTTATGTTGTATTTTTAGACCAGATTCTTAGATCGATTTAAATCTCAACTCATACAGAAACCTTATAACTCTTCATCAAACAACCAACTACTAGTCTGAAATTTGGTCATCAAATGTTGGATAAAATTTGTTTAAACGATGCAATATATTGGAAGCAAGAAGTGGAGTAGCAAAACTAAGCCATAGGGCAATCAGCCTAATCCTTTCATCTGGGCAATAACCACTGCTTCAAATCTAGCAGTATTCAGAATATTACATTTTAATATTATATACCTGCACTTATATCCGCTAGGAACTTAACCTGAGAACTTGCTGGCTAGTTGCTAATAGTCACTGCCAACAAGGTGGTGGAAATTTATTACTCTTATATATTATTCACCAAACTCACAGTTACCCTTGCATCTTGATAGTTCCTTTAGTCAAATCGAATAGTTCTATTAGATAATTTTGTTGTGTATTTCTACTATAAACTCGTAGAAATTATTGTTCAACTGAACTGAGTTCAACTTGAAGGAGAAATCTAATCAAAGAGAAACCTAAGAAGATAATATAATATTATGGAAGAAACTGATCAAAAGCGTTTATTAGCAGTCCATGTTGACGATGGAGTTGGCGACGATAGTATGGACGAGGATAGTTGGGACGATGCAAAAGATGAACCATGCGATGTTAGCTATAAGGAAGAATCCAAAGGATCAGCGCTAGATGCTAGCATTAGTAATCAGCCATCCTCCTCGTCGGCATATTCAAGTTTGAGGTCGGCTGACACTTCAACTACAAATACGCAAGCCAATGGTGATCAAGATTTGGATTTGCACAAAGCCGTTTTTAATAATAATCTAGAAAAAGTGCAATCCCTATTGAAAAAAGTATCTCTAGAAAACAAGGATCAATCATTGAAATTATTTGTTAACAAAAAAGATAAGCATGGCAATACTGCACTTCACTTGGCTTGTATGTTGGGTAGACCCAAAGAGATGGTTAGTCTCTTGCTAGAACATGGGGCTGCAGTTGATGCAAAGAATCTTCAAAGATGGACACCATTCCACGAGGCTTGCAGCTATGGAAACCGTGAGATTATATTGATGATGACACAACGCTTGAAGGAGGACGTTTATGACACCATTAGCAAGAACAAACTCTCAGAGACACTAGCCAAGACTCGAAACCATCGGTTAGTTTTAAAGTGGGAATTTCAATCTTGGGTTCCATTTATAACACGTGTCTTACCTAGTGATGTTTGCACGATAAATAAGCAGGGCAGGTATATGCGAATCGACACAAGATTGCTCGATTTTGATTCTTTGCCTTGGAAAAGGGGCGACAGTAGTTTGATTTATTCGCCTAAATTTGAAAAGAAATGGATAGTTTTGAATCACAAGGCTAAGAAGTATCAACACTTTGAACCCCAAAAGTTAGATCAAACTAAAGATATTGATGATAAGGTCGACGAATTTATGGCGGTAGATATTATGGACTTTGACTTGAAGTCTGATGACATTCAGCTAACTCGCTCAACTTGCGGTTGGATTTGGAAGGCGGACAAAGTGGAGAAAGTTAATAGGTTCAATGCAGATTTGTACAACTTCAACAATGTTTACTTGATTACGAGAAAACGCCGCGAGCACCTCACTAATGAGGACCTCAAGCGCAATAGACTCGCTTACAAGGCTGCGGTACATGTTCTAAAGTTTGGCCAGAAGCCAAGTGGGAGGGAACTGGAGGACGCCTCTTTGGCGGATGATAAACTAACAGACGACAACAACAGCGACAACCAGAGCCAAGATGGCCAAGACAATGGTAGTGATCCAGATAGAATGCACCGTGAATCGTTGCCTCCTCCCCCTCCAACTAATGTAACTTGGGACGAGTATATGAATGCCGATCCGCCGGGTAACTTTCCAACTCTTGGCCGGGAGCAAGTGTGCAAAATTGTTAAACGTGCTTTCAAGGCAAGTGTTGCAATGAGCAAGGAGTTTCCCATTACGAAGGATGAATTCTTGGATTTACTCTCAGTCATTCCCTTGAAACATTTTAAAAAGTTGAAGGAGTTCATCGAGGGTCGCTTGCCGAGCGGATTTCCGGTTCGCGTTGACGTTCCCATATTCCCCTTTCTCACTGCGCGCATTACCTTCGAGGACTTTGCCTTCATCGATGGACCAATCGACGAGTCACTGTTTAGTGTTCCTTCCGATTACGAGGAGGATCCAAACTTGGTTCAACGTTTGACCGGGAAACTCAAGAACGCTGCCGACTCTTGAATGGCGTCAAAGTAGACAAAAAATCCCCGCAACTTGATGCAAGTTGGCCAATGGACCTCATAGATACTGTGGAAAACTCCAATTAGTCAAACTTAAGTGGAATCAAATCGAATCGAAATTTTCATGGCTCGCAAGGCTAAGCCATTTAAGAGAGCAACTGTACTTGACAAAACTACCATCAAAAATGCAGAATTAATTCGATAGCAATCCAGAAGGCAACATCAAAAGTTAAAATCAGCACGATCTCAAGGAGAAACAATCTCTCTATCTGTGATTCTTTACCAATATGAATAAAGCTCTCACTCTCACTTGGGGGAGAAAAACACCTCTAGATGTCAAGATTGAACCATACAATTAATCGTATATTCCCATCCCTTTGCTATTCAAAGCTTTTTGAATCCACTAGCTTTAATTCCAACAGGTGAATCCGTTATGCAACATCTACAAGGCAACACAACAACAACACTTTCAACATCAACAAAAAATCAAGCACAAATTACAAAGCAAAATGTTCCAGCTTCTTTCCCAAAAGTTCTTGGACACTCGCGATAAGCCGCCCATCTACTGAGACAATCTTACCCACCCAAGGAGAATGAAGTCATCAACTACCATGACCTAAGCACACCAACCAACGTGACTGAGATGCTCAGCAAGCTAATCATTGTTATCCTGAATGGGGGTTCGGGTACTAGCATGGGTCGCACTGAACCAATGTCAGTGATACAGGTAAGAAATGATTAAATCATCCTTGATCTCACGGTGAAGCAGGTGAAAAAGTTGAACCAAACTTATGGCTGCGATGTGCCATTGGTTCTATTGAACAGTTTTAATACTCATGAGGATACTCTCAAGCTTATCAAAAAGTATGAGGGTGTGAGTGTAAGATTGTCACTTTCTCCTCTAAAGCAAGTTTCCAAGGATCAACAAGAAAACTCTCATGCCATGTCACGGAGACTTCTATGAGGCATTCTACAGTTCGGGACTGTTGAAGCAATTCATTGAAGAGAAAAAGGACAATTATTTGGTCTCCAAGATTGATAACTTGGGCGCTAGCGCTGATCTCAAGATTCTACACGAGCGAGTCTCAAAAGGTGAAAATGCACCTACTTTTGTTGCCGAGATCACGGACAAAACCATGGCCGGTGTTAAGGGAGGAACATTGGTCAGATATGATGATTACTTGATGTTATTGGAGATTGCTCAGGTTCCAAAGGAACATTTAGACGAATTCAAGAGTGTGAAGAAGTTCAAGATTTTCAACACAAAAAACTTGTGGATGAACTTGAAATACAACGAGAAATTAGTTGAGGCTAAAATGTTAGATTTGGATTTTATAACCCCAAGCAGTTGGATTTGGGTGTTTATATTATCCAACTTGAGACAGCAGCCGGTGCAGCAATGAAGTTTTTCGATAAAGCTCCGGGAATCAATGTGCCAAGGAGCCGCTTCTTACCTATGAAGAAAACCTCAGATTTACTATTGATTAAGTTGAATTTGCACTCATTGGAAAGTGGAGTTTTGACCATGATTCACAGTGCCTTTACTGAAGCTTGGTGATGAGGACTTTGCGAAAGTTCGAAAATTTATGTCGCGCTTTCCAAGTCGATGTCTTAGAGCTCAATCACTTGACTGTGTCGGGCGATGTTACTTTTGGAGATAATGTCTCGCTGAGAGGAACCGTGTTTGCCATTGCCAACCATGGAGATTGTATCGATATTTCGTCGGGAAGTATAATAGAGAACAAGATCGTCTCAGGTAATTTGCGCACTTGGATCATTGAGCAATGACTTGTGCATTGATTGTTTTTGCTTCCGTATCCATACACTCTGTATCCGCGTTTTCGATAGCCAAGGCAGCCTTGACCACTGGGCTTGGCACTCTCTCTAGCTTGTGATTTTTTGCTTTCGTGGACTTGGCTTTCGGTCTCCCAAATGCAGAACAAACCTGAATGCCGAGCATGTAGATGTTTGCCAAGCTCAAATATAGACAAGTTTGACATTGCACACAGCCGCCATGCTCAAGTAGAGAGACTTATTGGGGTCCATGACTATGATAAGGTGGCGTAATTATGGTCCTAAACTGGAAGTGATCAAACAATTGAAATTAGCCAATGAGGTCTCATGATATAGGGAGCTTGTACAGAGACTTTGGTCGAAAAATCTCAGCAGGTAACGCGATTGTGACTGTGGGCAGATATCAGGCCCATTATCACGTCCGCGGTTATAAAATTCAACCCTTTCATCATTCCAAAATTCTTCGATGCACCCCATTTCCCTAGCATGAACACGGAATCGGCAACACCCTTTTTTTCCGACTAGACCCTCTGTTTTCCGACCAGTTTGAGGACCAGTTTCCGGCCTCCGAGCTTAGAATCACCTACTGAGCAACATCCGATGCAAGTTTCTTTGCTAAGTCTCTCAGTTTGCTATCGACGTAATTTTCGGGGAAAAGAGATTTTAGAAAACATTTGTATCTTGGAAACTATGGGCGATAGCACGATGCTGACGCAACCGGAAGCTCAGAATCATGCTTCTGAGACGTTTGCAGGGGTCATTTTCACTGTAACTCGAATAACTTTTGCAATACAAGTGTCATCTAAAAACGGTTTTTTGCATCATATTCAGAGCAACTTGGCGGATCGAATCTGATCACATTTTACGCTGCTTTCATTCAAAAACAAGCTCCATTTTGAGTTAATATATTTGGATATTGTTATTATTTTATCATCCAAATAAAGATAATTCAGATACTTTTTTCTCATGCTTAACCACGAGTAAACCTTGTCCAAGGTGGCGAAAAGATGAACGATCTCCTCTCATAAGTGGACCTCTCATCTGAGTTTCCATCATTTTGCGACAAGTTACTCTTCTCATCTTGACCTCGCTCATCGTTTCCGCTTTCCTCCTCCTGTTGTTGTTGCTGCTGGCCTTTTGATTTATCCTTCCTAAATCTCTTGAACAAATTCTTGATGCTAAACCTCCTCAAAAATCCCTTCTTCTTTGGCTTCTCATCTGCCTCCTCCTGCTCTTTCTGCTTTTGCCTCTGTTTCTCCTCCTCTTCCTGCTCGCGCTCCTTATTGGCCTTAGCTCTTTGCCTCTGGGCCTTGTACTCTGCCTGTTGCAGATTACCTGCAATATCAAGTGGATTGAATGGCGCTCCCATCGATTGATCCAAAACTCCATCCTCAAAGGGCGACATCAGACTATTGAAATGGTAGTGGTGAGACACCTGTTTAACTCCGTTCCCCTTTCCCTTCTTTCCCTTGCCCGACTTGCTCTTCTTCGACGACGACGAACCTCCACTTCCGCCGATCTCCGACTCACCATCTCCATCTGACTCTCGCTTCTCACTGCCCGTGGCGAGCATTCCGTTTAAGTCGCCGAAATTGTGGCCTTGACTTTGGAGAGCCAACAGCTGAGCTGTTGAGGGGAACGATGAGATTCCAGCCGCAGCGGCTGCCACATTTGCTGCAGCTTCCTCCTCGACGCCACTCGGTGACGAAAAACTTCCTCCTCCTGAGGCCTGTAGAGGACTGTAGAAGTTACGTGAGATTCCACTCGATTGTTTGCTTAGTTGAGGCTGCTGCTGTTGTTGTTGGCTCATCATTAGGAACTGCCTATGTTGTTGCTGCAACATTTGCTGGTCCTCAAAGGGTAAAGACTGCTGTTGATGCTGGTTTAAAGCTTGCTGATTGATCCCATTCACGGCGGCACTCAGAGCCTGCAATTGCTGAGAGTAAATCTGTTGCTGTTGCTGCACGGTGCCCATAATCGGGGGCTGCAGTGCCGAGCTCGCCAATTGCGAGGGCTCATTCGAGGCCAGTGGCTGTAGGTTCACCTGGCTCGAGAGGTCGGCCACTTGTTGATTATCGAAGCCAGAAATTCCCGAGTCAACGATTCCCGGGGGGAAATCAGATGTTTGATTTGCTTGATACTGGGAACTAATCGAGGAGCTTGGGTTTAGCTCTTGGTGCTGATGCTGCTGTTGTTGCTGGTTGAATCGGCTAAGCTCAATTTGCTCACCTTGAGGGTCTTGTAAATTTTGGCTTCCGCTTGATCCAACATCCAACTGGCCAGGGATATTGTTCGCATTTCTTGTTCCAAAACTACCATCTCCATTACCCAAATTATCTTGCGTTTGAGGCTGATTAATCAAGTTGATGGCCGGGGAGCTGAAGCCGCCGTCGCTTTGCTGTAGGCCGGGGCTAAGATCTTGGTTCGATTGAACCGAGGAGCTCGAGCCAAATTGACTCTGCTGACTATTTCCTAGATCCATCGAACTTGAAGTGGAAGATAGAGATTGGGGCGCAGAGACTTCATCGTTGTAGCTACTACTCTGGTCTGCCGCAACAGAACGCTCAAAACCACCTGCTGCTCGTTGATTGGAGCTTCCGTTATAGCTGCTCAAGTTACTTGGCTGTGAGGGTTGAGATTGGAGGTGACTGTAGGATGACTTTGGCATCATGAATGAGTTTTGGTGGATATTTGAGCTTCTCCTCTTGGAGTTGCTTAGTTCTAGAAGCGAGCTTATCAATGCCTTCTGAAAGATCAACTCCGATCCAGATCCTCCCTTTGCGCCGACGCCCGGCGCCTGAGAGCCCATTGGCGTTTGAGGCAACATTTGGTTTCCGGATCGTTGCTGCTGCTGCTGTTGTTGACTATTTTGACCCACCTGTTTGTCGAAGAAGCCCATGATTGCATTCCTATATGAGTGCCGAGTTTCAGGTTGAACCTGCTGTTTTAAACCATCAATCGACGCTTGTTGTTGTTGGTGCTGGCTCGCACTACTTTGCGAACCCATCAACGACGAGTGGCTCGCCGGCAGGGCGGCGCTCATGTTGTTGGTATAACTCGTGGCAGCTGAGGATATATCCGCGTTGGGTGCAGCGGCCGGTGACGATTGTTGGGCGGCCACTTGTGGAGCTTGAGCCTGAGGTTGGTTGATCTGTTGAGAATGATGCTGATCGGCTTGCTGTTGACGATGCGCTGGCTGAGAGGCGTGACTTGAGACGCTGGACCCGACGCGAGAGCCACCTGAGGATTGTAGCTGTTGCCTTGCCGATGGCACTAATCCGTTTCCCTGGCTCCGGTGGCGTTTTAAGTCATTTGTCTGATTGTTGTTATTATCTGTTTGCTCATTTGACCTGGAATTTTCATTTGCATGATTTCTCGCCGAAGACAACGATGATGACGATGACGAGGATGTCGACGATGAAACGGACGTTGAGGTTATCTTACTTGGAGCTGAGAAGCCAACATTAAGTTGAGGTGGCTGGCTGATTGCAAGTGATTGTGGCGGTGGATCCGTGACCACTTGTTGCTGTTGTTGTTGTTGGCTATAGACCACTGACTGTGTAGCAGCTGCCACGTGTTGCGGTCTTGCGGTTGTACTTGCTGGTTCATTTTCAACATTTTGGAAATAGTTCACAACACGAGCTGACTCAGATAGAGCAGCTGTCATTGGGTCCACCAATGACTGGTCCGTAGCTGATGGCTGAATTGTTGGAGTTGGACCATCGGAGGAACTAGCAGTTTGCTGCTCGGGCCCCACTTGGTTGATTTGCTTAGGCTGAGCGACAGGTGGCATCGGTGTGAAATTCCGCGTCGAGGCGAAGGTATTGAATAAAGACTTTGTACCAAGACGAGAGGCTGAGTTATGAATAACAGACGCACTTGCTGTAACCTGCTTGACCTTCAGAGGTGCGACGTCACTCGAGTCAGAGGCACGATTTCCGGTTCTTGTGATCTCAGCCTGGCGTTTGCCGATGGTAGCCGCGGTGTTGGTTGATCCGCTTCCAATCCAAGACTTGCTGCCACTTCCGCTTCCACTTGGGCTCCAGCTTGAGCTTGCACCTGTTATCACTGACTTCAATGGAATGATCTTCTTGGAGTAGTCAGCTTCAATGGCTATACTTGGGATATCATCCATTGAGGACTCTAAAGATTTCCAACTCGACGGCGCAAAGGACGAAGTGGATGCGTCCAACGAGCTTGCAGTCCTTGAACTACCGCTACTAGCAAAAATTTCATCTGATGCAACGCTACCAATGGACCTCTTCAATCTCCTAAGTTGTGTCTGTTCCTCTTGACTCTCGTCCACCTCAAATAGGTCTGAGCTGGTTTTACTTGATTCCTCATTTCTAGACCCCACTATAACAGGTGTTTGTTGGACGTCTTGTTGGCTTTCGGATACAGAATACATTGGATTCTCAGAGGTGGCAAGCATAAATAGGTGACGCAAATCCGTGCTCTTTCCCCCAGATCCACCACCACCACCACTTCCGGAACTCAACTTACTCTTTGTAGATGGTTCACCTTGATGATGCCGGACAGGTGAATCAAATTGACCTGGCTTGTCCTTCTTAACAACGTGTCTTTGAGTTGATTCTCCTGCAACTAGATTCCTGGATGTTTGCTTGCGACTCTTCAATCCATAGGTTTGAGAATGGTGCTTATGGTCGTGATTATCGAAAGAGTTTGCAGTAGAGCTAGTGGTTATGTGAATCTGAGGATAGTTATCGTAATACTCCTCAATAGTCGGCTCATAGTTTTGCTGGTCACCTAACGTACGAGATTTGTCCACTGACTGCACGATATTTGACTCGGCTCCACCCCCGCCGCCGATCGTCGAGGAGGACATCAGACTGTAAGGTGGGCGTGGCACTGCCAAAGGAGGCACCCGATGAGAGCCAACAGTCTCCTGCTTCAACTGGGTATATGGACTCAAATGACGGCGCTTCAGTCGACTCCCAAATGGCATCCCGGCAGAATTGGTACTGCCCATTGCTCCAAGTATCGAGGGCAAGTCAAAGTGTTGAGATGGTTGTTGTTGCTGCTGTTGGTGGTTATGGTGTTGATCAAAGGGTTGTCTAACAGGTGGCGAGTGCATGAGGCTCATTGAAAAGTGTCTCGCTGGACTGAACAGCTGGCTGGTGGCCAATGAGTAAGGTGGTTGCAATTGGTGATTGTTTTCGCCATGGGTTCTGTGCGACAAGCTGAAAGTTTGATCGGGTTTACCCATTTGATGCCGAGCATATGATGTCATTGATGCTGCGCTGCTCAAATCCTCGCCACCATTACTGCCTGCAGCCTGACCGCCCGATTTTCCAATGCTTTGAGCCAGAACAGCAGCCAGATTTCGCCTCGCAACGCCGACTTGCACGTGACCGGCTATGGCGTTGGCCAGTTGCTTTGAGGCCAAGTCCAGGAGAGCCACAGTCTCCGCTGGCAACTCGAGGCCTCCACCGCCATTGGCACCGGATCCCGAAGCAGTTGGTGAGCTAGCAATGGATTCCATAGTTGGCGGCGACAAGACAGTTGGTTTGACATGCGAACTTGAGGTTTGCATCGCTGAGCTCTTGGCGCTTAACTCGCTTGAGCTCGGCGATCCACTTCCGATTCCAAAGAATGGCCACGACTTCCGGCGGCTCAACAAGGATGAGGCAAAGCGGCTTGTTGGCGAGCCACTGGCAGTCGAAATGTTGGGCGTTGGTTTGATTGTCGCGCCCGACTTATGATGCTGTTGCGCCATTGCCATCTGCTGGTTATGATTGGCCCCCAAACGCAAAGAGGGGTGTGAGCGTGGCGCTCCCATTACCGCAGCGTTGGCCTGACGAAGTGCCTGCTGGGCAATGGTTGGAGCGACAACGAATGGTCCGTAGACCGGCACGCCTCCTACGTTCAAGGAGGGGTTGGCCATTTGGGCCATCGGGTTGGAACTGGCAGCGGCCATACTAAAGGCATTCATACCGCTCATTGCCATTTGCATTGGGTCGCCCATCGACTGCTGGCCACCACTTGGTTGGTGGAGATGCGGTGGCGTCAAGGCAACAACTGGATGCTGGCTGGAGTCGGACATCCAGTAGCGACTCATCGGGTTGACGGGCGTGGCCGAGCCGCTACCCGAGGCGGCAGCAGTGGCCGCAGCGGCCGAGTTTAGCGCTTGGGCCGCAGCCATTGCGGCCGCCGTGGCCATTGCAACCCGACGGGCGGCCTCATATCTCGGCATCATCATTGATATCTGCTGCTGTCGTTGCATTTGCAACACCATTGAAGTCAACTGCTGATCAACAGTTGGCTGACCGGGTACCTGGATCGGAGGTCCTGGCATCATTGCGTCGAGCTGGGGACTTGAGGCCGAGGCAACAAGTGAGTCCAATCGGCCAATGCTGGAGCTTCCGTTGACAGGTGGCGATGCATCGCTGTCCGACTTTTCGCTAAAAGTTGGCTGCTCATCTGTCGACTTGTCAGTTTGAATTTGCGCTTCAGCTAGAATCTTTTGAGCTTCGGTGGCCATCGTTTTTGGTTCAATTTGATCGTGATTCCAAAAATAGTGAAACTGCTGACTGATAGGCGACGGTGCCGCTGCTTGTGGTGACGAAGCTTGTGATTCAGTTTGAGTCGAAGTATCGGTCGATTGTTTGCTTGCGTTGCTATTGCGAGTAACTCGTCTAGACTTGAGCACCTGTTGTGGCCAATTGGCCAACTTGGCGCCAACCGAAGAGTTCGAGTAAAGTGGCGACATTGATGGCAACTGAAGATGGTAGTTGTTCTGATGATGGGCGTTATTTGTGCCATTAAATGGCCAGGGTAGTGCAGCCTCGCCGCCGAAAACAGTCAGCTGAAACAGTAGCTGAAGTAATAGAAGTGAGCTTATCATCATGGCAGCAATTGAGGAGCCATCGGCCATTATGAATAATATTCCCCTATTAGCTGAATGATTCAAGCGGCCAACAATGTTGATTTGTCTCAAAGCTCGCAACTTCCTATGCTTGGTTTCAATGAGTCGTATCGAGGCATCGAGTGGAGTTTTATTGGTTGTTGCAACGGGAGCTACTTCAATTGTTTCTACTACTGCCGCCGCTGCTTCTGCTGCTGCCACTTGCTTTGATGGAACTAAAGTTGGATTTTCGTGATCTACATTGTTATTGCTTCCCATTTGATGCTGCTGTTCACCTAATTTACAATCTTGATTAAAGTCACAGGTGGCGGACACAATTACCCGAGACGTTGAATCATCTCCTTCGATCCCATCGCTCGGCATTACCTTAGTCGATTCTCGTTGCATATCTGATTATCCAACACACACATTCACACTCTTAGAAAATATTAATATTTATTAGAATTGGTGTTAACGAGAGAGACACCAGATTCTCACTGACAAGCAAGATGGCTAACAGGAGCCGAGGGATTGAGATTCGAGAGGTGAGAGTGGTAGAGATTGTTGCAAGATTTTTCGAGGGAGAAGGGGAGAAAGCATAGCGGAGGTAAATCCATTTGGCTACATGGAAAGAGTTCAGGTAAACCGCTAGAGTGAGTTGAACATAACTCAGAAACAGACACAAACGCACACATACAGAGCACATACACTTGTCTTGTTTAATGATTTGTCGAAGAAAGTACACACGGCAACAGGTGGTAGAGGGGACGGTGGTTTACGCATCATTGATCCACTTGTTGTCGAGTTCATTGAAAAAGCGCTCATGTCTTGCACTCTCCTTGATGATGTGGTGTCGAAACGACGACGTCGAGGACGAAAATTTGCCATGTAAATTTAGCTATTCAATCTCACCGTTAGCCGCTACATAGCCAATCGGCCGCATGATAAGGAGGAGGAGGGTTATATATGAGGCAAAAAATGACACTTTTTACCTTCATCTGGTGATTGGCGGCGATCCCTCGTCGCCTTGCAAATATTTGGTGGCTCCGTCTACTGGACGTCGGTTGGGGGCGATTCTCAGAACTTGCAGGTTATCGTGGCTTGCGAGATCCATAAGCGAGTTGTCGTCATCGATGTTGCTATCGTGTTTATACTCACCACCTGTTTTTCGGGTATTCGATAGCAAGAGAATCTTGTTGAATGAATGAATAAAAGTTGAGGCTCTCGTTTTTGGATTGCGGCGTTAGTCTCGAGTCACCGTCAGCCATTCCCAGCCGGAATATATTCATCGGTCAGGTTCGATTAGAATTTGGGGCAGCATTAAAACTGGAGGTGCCAAAAAATATTTTAGCTCCTAACTCCAATCTACGAGAATAAATTCGGGCTGAGAAAAGTTACAATGCTCAGTGGACGCTTGACGTTGTCATAGACGCTTTCGTGGTTTTGAATTGGTTCGGTGTAAAGTTGCGACCGGTTGCTCGCTTGATATTTGCAACCGTTAAGCTTCAGGTTCCTGCCAGTCTTAGGAGTCTGCTGTCTTAGCTTTCGCCTTCGCCAAGGCAAACACTACCAAACCTTTTTTCTCTAGCATCTTTCTTCTTTACCTTGTCTTCCGGTTTGACAACGACAACATCGTCGTTAGCTGGTCTCTCTCTCTCTCTCTCTCTGTCTCTCTCTCGGTCTTGCTCGCCAGATGAGTGGCACTCATCTTGTGGTGTGTCTCTTTCACTTTCTAACTTGAACTCTCATAGAATTTTGTCGCCATCTCTAAAGTCGAGCAACTAAAGACCGAACTAATGTCCACTCGGCGACTGTTTTGAGCATTCTCTTTTTTCACTCTCCCTCCCTCTCTCTCTTTCGGGTAAACATTGGCGAATGAAACAACATGACTATAGCCGAGTGGCAATTATGCCAAGTCACACGAACCGACTTTCCTGCTGCATCATCAGCATGTTGGTTGTTGCCAGCCGGATGGCTAACTTACTGGCTGCGGATGACATTAGTAAGTCAATCAACTGAGGCACTAATTACTCAATATCCAACTAGTCGGCCGAGGGCTGTTAGCGAAGCAGCGCCAACAACCACTTGTTGCTGTTTGGGTGTCCGTGTTAATTTGGTGCGCTTAGTGCGCAACCGCAGCGGCGGCGGCGCTGGTGGCGCTTGTAGCAACAGCAGCAGCGGCACAAGCAACAGAGGCATTAGCAAACTCGAGTTGCCGCCCCAGATCTAAGCCTCGTCTGTCGGCGTCGTTGTTGTTGTCCTCTTGCTTCCAAACACCAACTTTCTCACCCCGACGACAAGTATCCAATCCAACGCCAATGCCATCGACGTCGCTGTCGCTACCATCGCCTTCACAAAGCGAAATTTACCTGGCGAGTCTGCTGGCCAAACACACTTTTGCGCGCGACCAAACGAAAAGGACGGATAGCTGAGCAAAGAGAGATAGGGAGAAAAAAATTGGCGCCGAGGAGGCGGGGCGCACGAGCTGGCGAGCTAGTGGAGCCTGCTGCGTCGCTGGAACTATGGTGAAACGAAGTGCAATGCAAAAACTAAATGCTAGGAAAAATCTGCAGCTCAAATGAGCAAGACCCAGGTGTCGCCAATGATAAGCTAATGGCAAGTTAATGCCAGTTGCTAATATTGATACTGCAAGTGCGCTCATTTTATCGCGCCCAGCTCGCAGTAGTTGTATTATTATCTGCCATCGAGTGACAGTCAGTTGGACGGGCCGCTGGCCTCAGGCTCAAAGAGCGTTCCGAGCGCAGCCCGAAGTCAGAGTCCAAGCTAGCGACTAGTGTTTACCTGGCGCCTCTTGGCTGCTTGCTCGATAAGCAAGATAAACACACGGCCAGTCGGACGACAGATAGTCGGTCGAGTTGTCGCATGAGCGTGAGTATACTTTTTGTATATAACTCTAACCACTATGCTGCCGGCATTTCTATTTGCTCTCTCTCTCTCTCTCTCTCTCTCTCTGTCTCTCTCTCTGACTTGGACCAGTCAGGCCACTCGAGTTTGTTGCTGCAGTCGCAGCGCCGTCCACCAACTCAACTCACCTGTTGCATTCGCTCGCTCGCTTGCTTCTCTCTCTCCTTCTCTCTTTAGCTTGATAAAACTCGCGCGGATCATCATGATACAACAACGACAACAGCAATAGCAACAGCAGCAGCGACAGTGGAACAAATAAATGCAACAAACAGCCACTTGCTGCTGCCGCTACTGCTTTTGACTCGTCCTAATTTTATTAGCATTAAGTTGCGCTTCTAAGCTATCCCCTCTAGTCGCGACAGACGCTAGCGATGCTGTCACAAGTTAGTTTCTGATTGTCGCTTCTCACTAGAATGACTATGTTCAATGTAGTTGCGCGGCCACCACTCGAGAGCGCGACTCGATTTGGTAGTTGTCGATACGGAGCCGCAAATTCCGCTAACCTTTAGCCCGTCAGCGTTTTTGTGGAGCTCTCGCTCTCTAGTCGGCGACTATATGGCCGACGTGACCAGTGCTAAGTCCCACCGACAGACAAGCTGACAGTTTGATTGGTCGGTGGTTGTTAAGTCAATCAGAGGATCGATTAGCTGAAAAAGAATTGTAGGGGTCAGTGTGCGGCACGGGCCAAGCGGAGCGCCAGAAAACAAACCAAATCCAGAGCTAGAGTAAGGAAGTGATAAAGATGACACTCAACAATCTTTATCATGATCCAAATGACCAAACTAGCTAACCAATAACTGCTAATAATAATAGCTGACAAAATGCGAGTCCAGTGGAAAGTTAATTAGGATCATATCTGATTTACCAAATTAGAACTAGCGGTGGCGGCGATGACGACCTTATCGGTTTGTTAGTCTATTGATTGGCTGGTTAACCAGCGGGTTCCTTGGTCAATATTAGTTTCTTTATATAATATATAAATATAGGATAGTTTTTTGTCGACTCAACTAGACTTTTTCTCACTTCGTCACCTTTTTGAACTGCTATATTATATCATACCGAGTCATAAAGTTCCACTCAGATGCAATGGTCATCTGCTCTACATACTGTATCTGCCCCTTCCAAGCTTTGGTTATACCGGGATCTGTTCATGAGGATAACAAAGTGGCCATTGGAAATCCTTCGGTAAGGTCGTCAATGGTCGAGTGTTGCATGCAAGTACTCACAATGAACATTATGAGTCGAATCTATAATTATACACTTGTGTCCAAATTGTTTCAATATTTCAGCTTGTCCAGTTTTCATTAAAACCAACACAAAATCGTCATCGTGGAGTTTAGGGAAATCAGGAATTCAGTTCACCTCGAGCCTTATATAAAAGACTTCGACAGTGTTCAAATCATAGACTCGAGCCTGAGCAGCTCGTGTTTTGGTTAGCTATATGGATTGCGTGGGGATTTTCCAAGATTACGTTAGTGAAATTGGACAGAGATGAGGATGAGTTGCTTATGACAATTTCACCTGCAGAAGTTGTGTCTACTAACTCGATACAACTCGTATTGTTGGTAACATCCTCCACTGGTGTGATTCTAGTTTCGATGGTCTGGTTGCTGCTTGAGGCACTTTCTAAACAATTTCCATTTAGTTGATCGTAATTGATGAATTCTGAATATTTTGAGGATTGGAGATACTTGAGGCAGGATAGGATAGGGAATCACTTTGGTTTGACTCTTGCTGTTCGACACCAGAACGTATTTGTTTGATTATATCCTTCTTTGTAAGGCCAGAGGTTAACTTTTGAACTATCAGTTCACGATCCTTGTCTGACAAATCCAAATGTCTTGGCTCGAAATTATGACCAACGTGGGTCTTGACAAATCTAACATCGTAGGTGAGATCGGTGTTGACAGCGACATTCATCGAAACTGGATATCTTCCGTTAATCTTTCGAATACCTTGTTTTTTAGATCCTTCGATGTCTTAGACTTGCTTATGTAACACCCGGACCTGTTGCAACTATAATAGGTTTTGAGAAGACTCAATCGCAGACATAACATCTACGGTCGAAGTATGATATTTCGACACTGATCTATGATTTCACTCTTAACATCACAGACATTAACGCCACCATGGCTAGCATAATAATCTCTGATGTTTTAGTCGGTTAGAGATGTACCCAGACATCTTGTGGATTTTTCATCGCTGCCGCTACCTTCGTCTCATCTGACGCCATTTAGATTGTCTGTATTTATTAATGATTTTGCTCTGGTTCTGTGTTTGGTGGATAACTTGTCTCGATACTTTCAATTCATTTGACCGAAGGCGACTTAACCGCGTTTATTAATCTTCAGGACCTCAAAGTATCTTTGCCTTGGTTGCCTTTTGTTTTTTAGGTTTCACTTGTGGTCTCTAGCTTCCAACTGTCTGCTGATTTGATGACAATTGAATAACATGACCACAGAGTTATCAGATGGTAATAACAAGTATAATTGAGATGATCTAATAAAGATATAATTCGAGTAACAATCGTCACAAATTACTGCGGAACCAAAATCGCAAAGGAAATGTTTTGGGTTGCGACAAGATAAAATTCCAACACATGCGCCAATGATGCGCACTAGTATGTGGTTGCTCTGAGAGGAGTCTGTTGTTATTGCAAAAATTAACGCACGTTGTTAGATGGGGAAAAGTCAAACGCGTGCGTTTCACATTTGAATGAAAGTGATCGTAACTGATGCTAATATTCCGCTTGCATCACTCTCAAGTTTTGAAGTGATGTTACATGTATCATCATCAATAAAGTTTTCTGATCTTTTTAGGATCAAACCAAAAGGCTTGTGGGTACAAACGACGCATTCCCGCGATACAAGATGGAGCCACTTGCCTATGTTTCGGTCGACAGGAATGCAAGGCTGCTAGCATACATAGTGCACCTAGTGTAGTTTGGGCCTGAGGTTGCAATGAACTGCTGCTCACTTGGCGTCAGAATTTTTTCTCCCCCGTTAGTCTCGCGCCTGCGCTCGTGTCACAAGACCTTAACTCTTCCGGTTTGGTTCCATTGGTTGCTCTCTTCTCATTCCGTTGCTAGAATTCAGGAACACTCTCCTCGCGTGAGAGACAACTATGTCGTTCGAGGTTAGAAACGAGGAGTTCAAGTTGAGGATCATTAGTCATCATCATCATCCAATCCAATACTCAAAAATTCTTGTTAGCTTTGTGAGTTTGTCCAAATTTTCAGACGGCTAACCACAGACGAATGTCCACCGCTGCCCAAGAGGGAGAGGTGGTTTGGTGCGAGCAGCAAAAGTAGCAGCTTCGGCCAATGAAATCGTACAATCCCTGTAGAACCAGATGAGTTACGCGAGAAGTGAGGGGCGGAGCAGAAAAACATACAGTCAAAAGCTGAATTATCGTATATTCACCGGGAGAGTCCAACGGTCCAGCGGGTACCAGGCTAGTGATGTGAGTGAGCAAAAAGAAGCACGAGTATGAGAGAAAATTAACACGCGTTTTGTTGAGGACTGTGGCGAAAAGAAGTCATGTCATTCATTCCTACCTCCTCCAAGTGACAAAAATAATAGATTAAAAGAAGTTTTATCCCTAATTTGATTCACGAGTCATGGTAAGGTCAGCTTGCGAGCATATTATTCGATCTTCAAAATTAGGTGTAAGAAAACAGGTGGTTGCAATAGATTTCCAACTAGCAAGCAAAAAACCAAGGAAAAAAGATGAATCATTCAATTCTTCAATATAAACTCACGAGAAGAAAGAACAAAATCAATAACAATAATAATGAATCAAGTGAAATCAACTAAAAGTAACTTGATAAATAGCAACCACTAACAGGTAACAAGAAAAGACGAGACAAGATGTCGAGATTTATCAGTAGAATCCCGATAGCACTCTTGAGTGTAATATGCTTGTTGTTATATTCTATAGTAGATGACATAAAATCTCAGAGCTCGTCATCGAATCATCCAGTCCAAAGCTTTGAGTTGCCATCGAAAACTGAAAACTCCTTAAGCTCGTCAAGTGATAGAAATTTCGCGCTCGATAATATAGTTGATGATGGCAATGTCGGCGGTGAGTCTAGTGACGAGTTTGACGACGTTGATGTTAGACCTGGTGACAATGAGGAGGATAACAATGAGCAATTGGATCACGACTATAGCTCATTAAACTTGAAGGCCACCACCAGTAATAACAAACTCCAGCGACAACTACCGCCGTTCAAGTGGCGCAATCATTTGTTCGAGCAGAGGCACCGCAGGGATTCTAAACCTGAGATAGCCTCCATAGAAACGAGGCCAAGATCATCCCAAAGAACAGGTAAGTTATTGTAGTAGTAATAGTTGATGTTATTGTTGTTATGATATATCATTATTATTCAAGTTTGTTGTGGAGCTCGGGATTCCGCTTCAGTTGCACCACTCGCCCGGGTGTCTTGTGTGCACTCGCCCTGCACTATGCACTTTTTAACTGGTGGTGTTAATTTCTCCCAACTCCTTCGAATTTTGTCACTCTCTTATCAAGAGGAGACTCTTGTCTGCCGCGAAACAAGGAACTTGTGCGAATTAATTGGCCGGCAACTCGGTCATTCAGTTGTCTTTGCAAAGTATCGTCGCATAGTCAGCTTTGCAAGCGGACGGACGGACGGACTCGGCCGACAGGCTGAAAGAGAGCGAGCGAGTTGGTTTGTCTCAAGTTAGGGGTCATCATGCAAATGTGATCACTTGAGGTTGGTGGTGGCAGTGGCACTGCTGCTACTGTTGTGGCTGTAGCGCCAGAACATTGGATTGGAAATGCACCTGCAGAGGTTGCTCAAGCTTGTTACGTAACGCGCCTAGGACGCGTAATTTTAGCTTGATTTGATGGGATTGTCTATGTTCCTGCAAAACTCTTGCCCGAGCGCTTCTCTTTCTGTCTTCTAGTTTTCTGAAGGCAAACGCAATCAAGCCACATAAGGTCAGCGCAACCACAACCAACCAATTGAATCAAATTATATGTGATTATTTAGATCGCCAAGAATGTCGATTTTTCCCACAACTACCGTTTTTGTTGTACTGCTACTGCTGCTGTTATTGCCAATAGCTAGCTACTCGTGCGGCAACTGTGCTCTAGTTACTCCAAAATGCTCGCCTCGAAAGCTCCGACTCATTGAGTGCGAATCAACATAGCAGGAAGTTGCATTAAACTCGTGGCTCGCAGGTGGGACCTGGCCACCGAGGAGCGCATTGCAGTGCGCTTATACAGCGAGACGACGACGACTACAGCCAATCCCAAAAATTTTGCACCATTTGAAGATAGCCTGCGACAAATCAACAACGAGTATTGCATCGCACAAGTACTGTAGCGAGAGAGAATCTAGACTCGCCAGCAATTGAGACTGCAGGATAGATCAGAAAT
>WNKI01000001.1:6569502-6588049 GCA_015350385.1 Aculops lycopersici | reverse complement strand
AACAACGAGTATTGCATCGCACAAGTACTGTAGCGAGAGAGAATCTAGACTCGCCAGCAATTGAGACTGCAGGATAGATCAGAAATCGCGTTATCTTTTAAATGGTGCAAAATTTTTGGGATTGGCTGTACACTCGTTCGTTTACACTTATACAGATTGCAGTCATGCGACCAAGTTTCCTGAAGCGAAAAAAAGAAGCTACCTGCGAGTCTCGAATGCGATCTAACACAGAGAAAAATAATCTTTTATTAAACTGCAGTACTCGATATCCTGAAGGGCCACCCTGTTCTTTTGTCACTGCAGGAAACTTGGTCGCACAACTGCAATCTGCCAAAAGTGTAAACGAACTTTTGTGCCTCTGTGTGTAAGCGCTACTGTGCAAACGTGAGCCCATTTGGCGTCTAACTGAGCCCATGGTAATGATAGCCGCTCAAGCTCAGCGTTTCTCTGGCGCCGCTGGTCTTGCTCGTGGAGACTCCATGGTCGACGTGACTAGCACAAGTCTTGCAGACGGAAGCTGGTTAGCTGGAAGGCCAATCAGAAACAAGCGCGTCGATTGGCTGACGCGCAAGTCGGCGGCGGCGGCCAGCAATTGCAGGACTTAGTGTGTCGCATAAGCCAAGTGGAGGGCAGTAGCGTTTGCGGTGATAGCGGCGGAAACAGAAAAAGCTAGCCAGATTCGGAGTTGGAGTCGATAAAAATAATAATAATAATAATAATGAAGATGATAACGACAACTCCACTTCCGTTGTATTGCACCAAGCGACTGGTCTACTACTAGCCAAGCAGCGAGCACCAGAGCTACTCAATAAGCAGCAACAAACCAAACAGTTAGCTAACTAGCAAACCAACCTCTTAAACGATCTATCAATTTAGTGGTAGTTGTGGCGAGCTCGTCAGTGGGTTAGTTGATTGGCTATCTGCCTACGAGTAGGTCAGTTAATCTAACACCAACTAAACTACTCTCTCTCTCTCTCTCTCTCTCTCTCTACCCGTTACTTTGGGGCTGGCGCCAGTTAATCGTTCTGCAAAGTGGCAGTGAGTAAAAAAGAGTAGCTGCTTTCCTCCCACTCGCTGTTCCTGTCAGTTCACAGTAATTTTCTCCACTGTCCCATCCTAGAAGCGCGCGCTTACTTCCGCTTTCTAGTCCCTCGAACGGCGCAAAACCTTTTCTGTATAAAAAAGGGTCAACCGGTTTAGTATGTACATAGCGACGTGTGCAGTCTTCCGGTCAGAGAAGAGTGCGGGCAAAACTTTTATTTCCTCGCTCGTTGCTTTTGTTGATTGTGCCCCAATCAACGTAGAGCCCAAAGCAGAGGCCAAGACTAAGACGCTGACAAGTGCTCCAATAGCTTTGAGCACTGAGCGGAAGTTTGAATAAGTTGCCGGTTGGGGTAACTAGTCAAAGTTAGATTCCAATCCATTCAAATTTGTTACACCAATCTAGTTCAGGTAAGTTGCAAGTTTCGGCGACTTTTGCTGACTTGACTCACTCGCAAGCTCCTTGCAAACGTTAGCAATTTGTAACCTCCGCTCAGCAGTGTCAGACAACCTGCCTGCCGTTCGATGGGTTAACGCGAGCACGCAACTCTCTGGCTGCTAGCTCACTTGCATCCGAAAGCAGGTGCAAGTTGCGCTCTAATTACAATGTCGTCGCAGCAGTTTCAGTTGCTGCCACTGCCGCCGCCGCCGCGTTCAAGTGTCGACTGCTTTCCTTTGCTCCTACTACTATTCTAGTCTCTCCCCTTCTAGTTGAGCCAGTTGCTGCTTTAGTCACAACTAGCCGCGACGTGCAAGCTATCGGGCAGCCATTTGAACAAATTTACCTGCCAGCTAGGCGGGTAGACTAGCGAGCCAAGCGGCCACTGGCTAGGACGCGTTCTTTTGCGCTTTGCCTTCATTTCCAGATTACGATCGCTATGCAGAGGAGCTGGTGGTGGCGGCATCATCGACTTAGCAGCTGGGCGGTGCCGGCGCTAATAGCGTCGCAGCTACCTGGCGACGCCACTCGAGCGACAAGCGACAGGCTAAAGTTTACCTGCCAGCCAGTCAGCCATTCGCGGCTAACCAGGTAACAGATCGGAAGTTTCAAGGCACACGGCAGCGTCGATATTGGCGCCAACCTCGCATCAACCTATCGGAGCAGGTAAGTGACGTGGAGACGTTAGTTTGCTTGCGGCGCCCACCCACTTTAATCTACATAATCCGATTTCTCATTCATGCGACACCCAATAGTCTGGCAGCCAGTGAAAATGCTATCATCTCTTCATTCATTCCTATAGAGAGAATCCATTCATTCCCGCAGCAAAAGTGGCTACCGCCGTTTGCAAGCCGAAGCCTTCGAGACACTCGACCATTGATCGCCGCCCAACTTCCGGCATTTTAGCAAACAAAACACTCGTTAGCAACAACCACCTCGCGGCTTGCTTCTAAATCCTGAACTCAAATTCAAACTCTAACCTCAACTCTCTTTTTAGTTCGAGGATAAAATAGAGTTCGGAAGCGAGAGATTTAAATTTGGCTCGGCAACATTTTAAGAATGCCGCCGCACTTTTCAAGTGCTTTCTACTCACCTGATCTCGTTCGAAATTTCAAGTTAACATTCGAGTTCACACCAAGCTAGAGACCAGTCACCTGTGAGATTTAAGACTCACCAGCTCTCTCTGAATATCTCTCTCGACGCCCTCGAGTGGCGCATTCAAAGCTCAGAGCAAGTTTACCCAGAGTTGGAGGTGAAATTGCCGAATCGATTGTCACTCTATTGATTCTAGTGTCCATTGCCACTGATGGTTGAGATTGGAATCGATTACAGTTTGTTCGCTCGCCGCCATCGCACTTTGCGCGCTTTCGATACACCAAGCACCAAGCACTATGAAGCGCACAATAGATAGTGGAACCGGATCTTCCCCGCAAGTGATCCATTTAAGGTTGAGAGCTGTGATTTTTCTCACCGTTCAAATTGTTGACCAATATTTGCTCAATGAAATAAACATGAGCATCTCATCGCTCACACCACCGCAACTTGGCGCGGCGAGAGTTGGATTTGAAAATAGACGGCCACTTTGGGGAGAAGGAGGAGGAGGAGGAGGAGGTTGACGACAAAGATAACGGATAAGGTTGTTGGGATAAAGTGGCTAGTTGGGTCTTTGATGGCCAGTGGTAATTTTATCTCGTCTATGATGTTCTCTTGTCTCGCTGTAAACTAAAGTGTCCATTGAAATTCGATACCCGCAACTCAATCGAAGCACTTGATTTCGGAGACTGTATGGCCAGCATCAACGTCGTCATCGTCGAGCCAAAAGCAAGAGCTACAAAATTGCCGCTGACTATCAAAAGGAAAGAGGAGATTAACTGTTATTATTATCTTGCAATGGTGGTATTGTTTTCCATTGGAGGTTCATGGGAAGGTCTTTTTCATTTTCCCTCTCCATTTCTTCTCTCAGTTCGATAGTCTGGTGACAATGATGGGAGATTATGTATAAATAATAGCAGCAACAAAAATCCGTCTGGTAGAGGAATGAGTTTCAATTCAAATTACCAACAGAATGCCCATTGTTTTCCCAACCTAAAGCCGAGCACGCAAATGCGAGATGATTCCTCCTGATGATTATTATGCAACTCTATTAATATGATTGTTGTTATCCGGAAGTTTGTCTAGTTTAAAACAACAACTCAGCGGTAGATGCTGCCACTTCCGGTTGAATTTGCAACTCACGCACTCCGTAGAGGATAACCAGAGTTTGTGTGATGGTGCTGCTTGGCGGCCAGTCTGGCCACGAGCCAGCCTCTTGTTGTGCAGAGGCTCAATAGACCGGCAAACTAAAGTTTGGCTACATGTTCACACAAACAACACGCACACACAACGGATCATGCTCGACGTTTCGCCTGCCACTTGGATGCAGCAAAAGCAAACTTACTCTCTGGCTCGCATAATAACAACCACCAAACTGATTGGCTGCCTAGCGGCGCAACTCGCCGCTACGCCTACCGACGACGGTGACACTCTCTATGCAGCAAGTGAATTGGTGTTGGCCACCACTGACGCCATTTTATGGGACACTGGGGGAGGGATTTAACTAGCTCTAGGTTATTTAGCCAGCTTGGCGGCGGCGTGGGCTTGCCAGACGGTGGAGGTGTTAGTCTGGTTGTGTGCGTGTATTTGGCGTTACGCGTCTCCTCTGGCTCCTTGTGTTAGTTTGGCAAGTTAGTAAGTCCGGCTTGGTTCCTCATAGTTGAACCACAAGCTCGGCGTCACCATTGGAGGCCACGGAATTAGCGAGTGTGAGGGGAGGAGAGAGAGAGAGAGAGAGAGAGGCAGACAGAGCAAAGGGAGCGCGACAACTTCCACCAGAGAGCTCGCTACCCGAGCGCCAGTCAACCAAACAGCCATCCAACTTCAACGACGAAAAGTTTCTATTTAGAGTCAGTGAGATTATGCAAGCTAATGGGACGCAACCATAGCAGA
The DNA here is from genome assembly GCA_015350385.1 of Aculops lycopersici. NCBI lineage: Eukaryota > Metazoa > Arthropoda > Arachnida > Trombidiformes > Eriophyidae > Aculops > Aculops lycopersici. The sequence goes on along the minus strand of WNKI01000001.1, from coordinate 6,583,584 downwards.
GTCAGTCGGCCAGTGAGTCGTAGAGAAAGCCGGACAAGTGACACCAGGGTGCCACGAGGAGGCAGAAATACCCCCTTTGCTGCAGGTAGCATTGTAGTTTCACAAATACAATGCAAACGACCAACTATAAGCTCAAGGAACAGTGGCGTTGGTTCGCGAAAAGAGCCGCTATCCAGGTTCACCTATCCACGTTTCGCTCGGTTTGTAGGTCGGCTTGCCAGTCTAGCAGATCGAGTGGAGCGCCTACGAGTCTCAGTCGAGTTGAGTTGAGTCGAGTCGAGTCCACGAACCGGGCGGCTAACTCGACTGGCAACAGAGCGTCCATCCAACTCGCGCTCATCCTCTCCAGCTGGCCAGTCGGTGGTTCAAGTTTGACAAGCTAGCTTACACAAGTTGGCAGGAATGCAGAAGCAATTTGTTTTTGTTATTGTTATTGTTATTATTGCCGCTACCTGGCGGTGGCGTCGGTTAATGTGCCGCCAGTTGGCTGGTGTCCCTGGTGCAGCCGCGAGGATGGTGGCTACCTGCTCGCGTTCGGGTCGCGAACCACTCGCGCCTGCTGCAGATTAGAGTGGCGCCGTCGCCTTTTTATAATATAAGTGAACCGGCAAGTATCCATCGGTAGCGCTACTGCCTCCGCTAGTGCTAATGCAACTGCTGCAATTTCCAAATGTGGCGCCAGTTTTAGTGCCCCCCCCTCTTTCTAGTTTCATCGAAAGGGACGATGGAACTGCGGAGAGCAGATAACCAAACGGAGGCTTCTGTAAATATTTCACTGCTTGCCATTTTGTTGTCTACCTACCTGTTCGCCTACCTGGCTGCCCGCCTGCCTGCCTACCCGGCCGCCCGCCTGGCCGCCTGCCTAAGTGGCGAAGCATTAGGATCGAGTTGCGAGCTCAACTAACAAAACAAAGGACTGATACAGACAATTGGGAAATACAGCAACGAAAGCAACAACAAATAGACAACAAACTTTGGCGACCGACCCCTCTTCTCTTTTCCAATGGAGGCATTAATATCTCAAGCGGACCGAAGTTGAAAGGTGGGCGGCCAAACGCACGTACACTACAAATTTGGGCCAGTTGCGCGGGCCACTTTAACCTGCGAGAGCACCAATTGACAGTTTGTTTATACCTTGTCGGCTCGTCAGCGCGTCGATTCAACGAGTTCCCTTCTTTTTTGTCACCGGGTTGAATTTGTGGAGTCGGCCGTTTGTTGTTTTTTAGATAACTAGATAATTCCACCCCCACCCTAAACTAAATTTTAGTTTTAGTCTGTCCATTTGTGTGAATATCACAGATAAATCATTGTATTTGTCCGCGCTCAAGTGGTTTGCTCGTTCGCTCGTTGAGTCACTTGCTTGGGGGCTAACTCGCTCACTGTGCTATTGCAACGGGACCTAGCGACTTCAAGTTAACCAGCGCGGCATTCCATTGCTCGCTGCTATTGTACAGCACAACAACAAAAACTTGCCATTTCGTTTTTTCTCCCTCTCTCGCTTATGTAACTTTGCCGCTCAAGTTGTCGTCTTGGTGGCATCATCGCGTCGTGGTTATTGTTACAGTTTCCACCACTACTGCTACCACTACTACCACTACCGCTACTACTACTACTACAACTAATAACACTACAACTGGAGCAGTGGCGGCACCAGCGGCGACAACACGCAAACTACACAACAGTCGGCGGGAGAAAGAGTGGGAGAGAAAAAGAAGGAGCGAATTAAAAGTCTCTCTTTGGTCGCTTGGCTTGATAGTTATTTTCAGCTCATGGGCCAAAAGAGAGGAAAGTAACATCGACAACAAGTAGCGACAATGCAAGAGGCGGAAGCGGAAGTTGGCTAGAAGCGACGTTTAGTTTCGCCTGCTCTCTCTGCAACCGAGACCAAATCTCTTTGTTGTCGTTGTTGTTCTACTCGATCTTGCATTTTTGTCACACTGGAGCCGCCCAGTTGCCGGCCTGCCAGCCGTCCACTGCAGTCTATTTATGCTGCTTCTCTCTCCCTCTATAGCAAAATCTCAACTCTACTCGAGCTCAGTCTATGAAGCAACTTGGTCCGCTAGTTTTTCTAGCATTGGAGCCCGCAAGTCAGCTTGTCGTCTCCCATTCTTATCATCCAAATAAAAGAGGTCTTCTCTCAGCTGTTAGTTAGACTTTGGGTTGAGTTTGGTTGGTTTCGCTCCAGCTCAGTGGCCGGCTATTTGAGTATCCACTTTTCGCCTGCTATACTCGGTGGTTGCAATGTAAGTGGCAGCGCGAATAGCAGTTCGGCGTGTTAACGGGGGAACCACGACGACAGTAAACAAAAGTGAGCCCAAATCTTTGATCTTGGTCAACCGAACTGAACCAAATCAAGTTGCGTAGACCGAAAAACAAAGAGATAAAAGCCAAAACGAGGAGGGAGTTGAGATATATTAATAAATTAAGCCGATTATAAATTGCTTTGAATGTGGATACATTCCTCGCCCGCGACCCTCGCGTTCCGTTTCCTCTCCTTCCCTTCCGCTTGGTTTCATTCCATTAGATTCTATTGTAAATTTGGTTCCCCTCCGTCCAGATCGTTTGCTGCGCGTGGCGCTTCTCGCGTCTTAACTTAGTAAAATTTAACTCAACTCTCCAAGAGCAAAGCTAGAGGCAAGAACGATATAAGAAAGTCGAAAGTTTGGCCTCTTTTACGAGAGGAGGGAAGAGGAAAGCCCTCGCTCTCTCGCTAGTCAGATAGCAATCAACTCAAAGCCAAAGCGCAGGCCTCGCCCTTTGGCCTCGAACTCTTGGCTGAGTTACATAACCCAACTCTCTCGCTGTGGCCATAAACTTGCCGTCTACATGCCGCCGTGGCCATTGTTGCTGTTGTAGTGGTTGTTGTTGCTACAGATATCGCTGCTTTGGCCCCTTTTTCTCTCTCACTAGCTTGTCGCGATACTACAAAACGATTGTGGCTTAGCTGGCTAGCTAGGCAGCCGGCCAGCAAGCAAGCAATCGGGCGACGTCAGCCGGGGAGCAGCGCGCCTATCGACTGGCGAGCCAGAGAAACGCAACTCTGCCGATCGACGAGCTCCCTGGTCGGCCGACGAGCTAGCTAGCCAACAAAAGAAGCGCCCGACTTTGAGCCAGAAAACCGCCGCGCTATCTATCAAATAGAGAGAAAGGGAGAGCGAGAGAGCCACAGCAATAAGAACCTCGAAAGCTACCACATTCACGAAGCGCACAACAATCACTCAGCGAGTTGCAAGGAACGAAAGAGAGCGAAAGCTACGAGGACACACAAGCTCACATACCAACACACAGAGTGGCGCCGGAAGTTGCACCACTTGGTGGCGGTGGTGGTGGAAGTTGCGAGCGCGACAATCGCACTAGTGAAACGGCCGCAAGTTGCAACTTCCTGCCTCAGTTTAGTCCAACTCGCTGCTATTTGGCTCGATTTGGCTCAGTTTAGTTTTGTGCCACTACTATTAGATTTTCATGTGACGTAAACGTCGATGCTCTCTACACAGACAGAGGGACAGTCGGACACATCGGCTTTTGGCAAGCGAGCGGGGAATCGAAGGCAGTGTATATAAATATATACAAACTTGGAAACATTTTATTACATTTCCAAGTAGTTGAGCGGCCGAGCGCCAGTTCCAACCAATTGAGTTGAAGAACAGCTGATCCACTTTTGGCTGACTCTCAATGAGATGATTGCCCGCCGTCAATTGAGTTGGTAAACTGGTCGACGCCGGTCCAGTTTAGTCTGGCATCCGGCGTAATATGCGCGAGGCCAAAGTGGTGTTGTTGGTTGTGGTGCTCGTCACACAACCACAAGCAGAGTCTCTTTGTTGTTGTTGTTTTTGTTGTTCTTGGATACACTCTATGGCCAGATTGGCCATAGAGCATTGTGAACTTTGCTCTCCCTCCCTCTCTCCTTCTAACTTTCCTTGCCACCACTCTGGTGGTGGTCGCTCGCCGGCTAGTAATTTGATTTGCGAGTTCAGTCTCTCGCTGTTGCCACCAATCGTCAACTAGCTTCTCGAGTTCCTCTTACTCTAGAGCTGAACTTCAAGAAACTCGAGTGCTTTAGTCATAAACTACATTTATCCTCTCCTCTCCTCTCCTCGCCTCTGAGCTCCAACCAGCCAGTCAGTCAGACCACCAACTTGAGTCTCATCTTCAAGTGGCTCTCGTTGGGTTGCGGCTGCTTGCACTAGATTGGACTCCTCATTTAGCTTGTTTCGTTTCAGTCCCACTTTCAGTGTAATCAGACTTTGAGAGACGCGCCCCTCTAAAAGTAAAATGTAATTTCTCTGCACAGCGACCGCCGCAAGTGGCGCCACACTCAATTCGCATCCGCAACAATATCGCCACCGTAGCCACCGCGGCCGCCGCCACGTGCGCCGCCAACTCCTAATTAACGACTAGAAAATGAGCTCGCCTTTAAGATTAGCTCCCTCAATATGGCCGCCCAAATGCTTGGGCCGCCTTGGCTGTTACGACACAACTAACACAAAAATAACAACACCAGCTTAGTGTTGTCCAAAGTTGCCGAGCGTTCCGAGCTTCCGGTGCACGAGTTTCGCCGCGATGAAGCCAAATGATGTGAGGCGGCAGCAGAACCAGCACTAGCACCAGCACCCGCACTAGCGGCAGTCAGTTGCTATGGCTAGCTCTCTAGTGTGACCCTAATTCAGCACTTCCGGCTTCTCTACGGGCGACAATTTTTCATCTTGTCAGACTGTGTTGTCAGTTCTGTAGTGTTGTTGCCGCCGTTACCACCACCGCCGCCGCCACTGTCGTTAGTGCTGCTACTACTAACACTGCTGCCCAGACTCCTCTCTCACAATGAGGATCTCGAGCTCCACGAGCAAACGCATTAGCGGACCGGAAATCAATCGCCCAACTCTATGTTGCAGTGGCAGTACCAGCTGTAAAACTCTCATTTGACCATCCCAGTCCTACCGCATGCTCTCGCCCTTATTGCAACTGCAGCTCCAGCCATCACCGCCGCTGACAAGTTTCTGCAGGATGGCTGGAAAAGATTGGCCTCAAGACTTGAAACAACCTTTTATTCTTCTTTTTCTCCCTCTTCCTCTCCTTCCTCTCCTTCTCCTCCTTCTCTTTCTCCTTGTTTGCATTGTGATCTCTCTTCCCCACAGTCACGACCACTGGGTAGGACCAATAAATCGTCTCGCTGGCGCTCATTTGGATCGCTCCTCAATTTGGCCCGCCGCCGATCCATTGCACTCAGCCAGTTATCTGGTTAGCCAGCCTGCTAGTTAGCTACTTTCGGCTGGCGAGCTCGTGTGTTTGCGCAGCCAACTTCGGCTTGTATTTGCCGTGTAATCTGATGGCCTTACCGCGTGCAAACCTAAGTGACGGCTAACGAGCTGGCCCATGGGCGCAACTGAGCGCAAAATTTAAATGGTTGCCAGTTCCTACTTTTGCCTGCCTTTCTGATTCTGAGTTGCGAAATTCAGCATGAGATGGGACGAAGACGGGAGAAAGAAAGGGAGGGCTAGAGAGAGAGAGAGAGAGAGAGAGAGACATTACACAAGTTAGTAATATTAGATGCTACTCTTGTTAGATCACCGCCGCCACCGCTACTTCCACTTCCAGGTCTCGGGATTCAATTTTGTTTGGCCTACGCTCCGATCTTTGCATTATATACCAACCGACCGCATGCCGGCGCCGAGCCTTCGCCGTCACGGCCGAGCTTGCTTGCCAGTCAAACGCCGACTGGATGTCAGAAGCCTTGCGGCGAGACTTTGGGAGAAACACGAGCAGCCACTCTAGGTTGGTGCTGCCATTGCCATTAACGTTGCTATTACTGTTGCCATTGCCGCTGACGCTGCTGCTTTCGACGACTATGTTGGTGGAAGAGGAGGGAACTTGTGACGCGACTTGTGTGCAAATTAGATCCACTAAACTCTCGCGGGACCTCAGGACGCCAACAACTACTTCGAAGACCACCACGCCGACGCCGATTGACGTAGTGGAAAGTGAACGGGTAAAGTCGTTTTTCAATGGTGTATTTCTAGACACACAAACTATATGCAGAGGCGCACAAATTTCCTCAACTTGTCAGCCGGCGGCTCAGCTGGGACTTGGCGTTTCAGTTGCTAACTTCCGTCTTGGCTTCTCTCTCTCTCTCTCTCTCTCCCTTCTTCGAGGCTTCATCAAAATCGAACTCGTCACCCCTGGTAGTGGTTGCGGAGTTAAGTTGCTCAGGATTTAAAGTTGAGTTTGGTTGGCACCGCAAAACTTGTGCGGCCGACACTCAGCGGCGAGCTCAAGCGCGAAACTCAAACGGAAGCGTCAATATTGAATCCCACTTGTCGTCGCAGCTTGCCACTCGCCAGCTAGCGCCAAACCCGCAACCTCAAAGTCTCGATCGAAATTTTTGCCAAACAAGACGTTGAATTTAAACTCTCTGTTTCTTCTGTTTAAACTCTCTTCTGAATTTGTGCTGAAATGGCGTAATTTTAACGCCACGCCGCCGACTTGATGAGCGAATATTAGAGCTCAGCTAATAAATTGAGGTCGAGCACTTTGATATCATTGGCGACCGTCGCTATATTGTGCACAAAATTCAACGCCGAGCTTTGCGCCGGGGAAACTCGAGTAACTGGAAACTCAAGCAGATAGCAATATTAAGTGTGTCTGACCACAGGACTTTGGTTGAGGCGGCGGCGTTGGCGCCGCCGGAAACTCTCGATGATCATTATAACTGAGATTATTTGCCATCGCAATGTTAGCGGTAGCGGTAGACTTGCGGCTCACGAGTTTAGTCTAGAAGAAAGTGGTCTTGAATTGGAGGCTGAAGCTCGAGGCAACTTCGTCGATGATGAATTCAAATGAGCATCGACGAGCTCATTTGAACGCGACTTTTATTTAGATTCCAACAAATCCAAGCGTCCAGCTGACAATGGATTCCGCTGGCTCTCTTTGCAAAAAGGCATTCTGGTCCGCACAAATGAATATTTGAGGATCCGATCCAATTTGCATGTCGCCGCAGCCACTTGTGAGCTTGCTGTTGGCGGCGGCTCGAGTTCTCAAACCACAATGGGGCTCTCAAGATTTTTCCTTCAGATGACTTCTAGCCATGATTTGATTTGGACGCGACGATCGCAAATACAAATAAAATGAGAGAAAAATAGAGAGACAAGGCAAAAGAACCCCTCGGTTTACACTTGGTTCCAATTCTTCCCCCGTCTCCTTCTACTTTCACTTCGTGTTGTTGTCATTGAATTTATTATTTCAAGGATCTCGTTGGTGAGGAGATTCGATTTGGCAAGACCAGAAAAAGAGGCCGCCAAGTTGCGGTCTCTTCTGGAAGACAGCCACTTGTTTATGCAAACTGCCACTGTAGCAGTGGTGGTGTTAGCATCACTTCTCGCTAAGAATTTGTGTGGTCCGTGAACAAACATTACTTTGTTGCATTGAATTTGCTTCCTGGCTAGAGGGCGCCATACTTTATCATTTCTAATGGCTTTAAACGCCAATGGGAGTGGCAGTGTTGAAGTGCGAAGTCGAGCAAAAGTTTTATTTGAAAATTTCCACAAAGAAACCCGAAGTTTACCTGGCCGCTCAAGAGGCAGCGAGAGTCGAACGCGCCTCGAGCGAATCATTTGATTTCTTTCTATCCCCAGTTTGAAAGTTCAACTTTTAGCCGAGTGTCCCCGACCGACCGACCGACAAACCGACTAGCTCACTTACTCTGTCAGCTCGCTTGCTTAGGCTGGTAATTTTAGTTGCCTGTGGCCAGGTTCCTCGGTCTAAATTACCCCTGTGCGCCACTGTGTCTGATTGGCTCACAAAAGTTTGTTGTTAAACTTGGGAGAAATTTGCGCTCCATTTCTTGCGCCAGCCAGCTCGCCAGCCAGCCAGTCGGCGAGGGCATCAAGCGCCTGAAAGTTCAACTCTCTAACTGAATTAAAATTCCTCGCCAAGTGTGAGCCAGCGCGCGCCCGTGTGTGTGTGTTTGATGAACTGAACTCAATCATCTCGGCGACTCGCCAAGAGTTTGTCTTGCTCTAGCAGCAGAGACTAACATCCATTCGACGAAAGGAAATGAAACTAAACTAACCCTTAACAACTAAATTAAACCAATCTATTCCAACGTACAGTTTTTGGAATCCAATTTGCTCAAGCACAGGAAGTGGCCGAGGGCCTGACGCTAGCGCCGCGCACCGGAAACTCGGCCAACAATCACCTGGCCAATGGAAGTGGCGCCAGCCACTACCAACATTTTGGAAGTGGCATCAATAATAGTAACAACAACAACAATACCAACACCAACGAGTTCCGCTGGCCAATGGGCAATCAATTGGAGAAAATAAAAAGCGAAACCAGGATGAGCGCACTGGTTGGCCAGAACGCAATTATGAACTGCAACGTCCACTTCAAGGATGGAATTGAGAAGCCATTTGCAGTCAATTGGCTTAAGTATCCGCACAAGTTGCCCATTTACATCTACTACGCCGGCTACCCGCCTCACGTTGCTCATGGCTACGAGAATCGCGTTACCCGAATCGGCCAGGCATCGTTAAATTTGAGCCAAGTTCAGCCGACCGACCAGGGATTGTACGAGTGTAAAATCTATTATCTCGACGGTGGGCCGCGCGAGCCCAGTAGCAACGGAACCTGGATTTACCTGGATGTACAGGGTGAGTTTTTTTCCTTGCTCTCTTTCTCTATCCGCTCCTCCATTGATCCTCATCAAGCTTACAAGTCGTTTTGTTGGTGTTCGCACTGGATGGTTGCGGTCATCTGTGTGAGTGAGTTAGCGAGGTAAAAGGTTGAAGATGAACTTAAAAGTGAGTGGGAAAGTAGGGAAATGGACAAACGGACAAACGGACAAATACAATGGCAACAACTTGTCAACTGCATGCGCCAAAGTCGTCATTGATTGTGTCATCGACTTTTCCCTGGCGCCGAGTTTCACTTGCCACCAAGCCGCCTGTCTGGCTGGCAAGCTAGCGACTTCCTGTCCGCTGATTGATCGTATCGTGCCGCTTTCCTCGCTTCAACGTGAACCAAACCAAACTGCGGAAGTTGCAGTCGACAGCAATGATGATGATGATGATGATGATGATGATGTTGCTGCCTCCTCGACACCGCAAACAGCCCTCGTCTGCCCCATGTCCTCGTGACTGCAGATGCGACGGCGCTGCACGCAAGTCTATTAGGGGCGCAAGTGGCGAGCACCTGGCGCCAGTCGACCGGCGAGTCCACTTCCGGCCGCCAAGCTAGCAGGCGCCAGCCTACTAGCTCGCAAAGCGTGGCAAACAAACGCTTTTGGTTTGTTTGCTCTGGTTTGCGCGAGGCAAGCGACTTGGCAACACAATGGCAACTCGCGGTGGCCAATTCGAAATCCATTATCGACTACGATATAGTCGAGCCATTCAGCGACAACTTGCTGTCGCCAGTCGACGACAAAACGAGACGAGACGAAACGAAACGGGAATAGACCAGAATGAACCAGACCAGCGTGTGGATTTGGGCGAAGCGATTTGGCGAGCAGTCGGCGAGCGACGAGAGTCAAAGCGAAACTGGAATACTGACCAACCGACCCGCTGGGCCACTTCCGGTTTGTGCTGCGATTGTCTTCGCTGTTGCGACTGCTAATGTTGGCAAACGATGAAGCAAAAGATGGATCAACTTTTGTTTGCTCCCATATTTATCTGTCTCCTTAATTGTATCTTGTCTTGTCTCGTCGCTTGGTTAGCGAGTCAAATTGGGTCAATTTAATTTCCCTTTGGTCTAATTGATCCTCAATGTTCTATTCTATGCCTTTTCCAACTCCCCTTCCCAAATCAAGATCACTACTTTTGGACATTCTACCCAAAAGTAGCCGACGGTTTTAGATGGGAACTTGCGGGCGCCAATCGTTTAGGTTTGCGCCATCTAATGTGATGATCGCCATTTGATGGCGTCAATGTAAGTGTCGGTTGTTGATGTTTGGATTCTCTCGAAAGTCTAGCCAACCACCAGAGTGAGCATCGCAACTTGACGAGCATCTAAAACTGGCAAAGTGGGTGACGAGTCGTTAAGTGAGCGAGTTAGAGAGTTAGTGAGCGAAAGCAAAGCGACATGACGCAACAACTACACCAACCACCGCCGCAAATAACAACAGCATCCGACAAACAGAGAGAAACCAACATGAGAGGCCAAGAGCAACGAGAGACAACAATTGAAGACAGCATAACTAACCGCCTGCCAGCCATTCAACCAACCGAGCAACCAGCCAGCAAGTGGTTATGTCCGCCGCTCGGTCGGCTGGTGGCTGAGGTCGTTGCATTAGTGTTGCTTCCAATGACGAGGCTTGCTTGTTGAAACACGAAGACGTCGGTACTCGCAACGGGTTGGCCATTCACTCAGCGCGCTCATTGTTCCACTTGGCAATAGCACTTTTATCCGTTAGCCGTCTGAATGATGGATGATGCAGTTGTAGCGCCGCTGCCACTCCTTTCTAGCTATCCCATTGGCGCTGGTGGCGATTGGAGTTTGCCTGGTGTTTCTGCTTTGCAACTCGACTCGGTTTCGGGGGAAAATGCAGCCACGATCCGACGCCAGCCGGAAGTGACCGGCTAGCTATGTGGCCGCGACTCAAACAGACTGCTCGGCCGTTTTCCTCCTTCCAGTGTGTGCTCTGGTTTGCTAGTTGGAAACAAATCTCGTTCCTCTTTACCAACTCGTTGGCCGCCAAACTCACTTGATATTGGCGGTGGTCGTCTTCGTTGGTTTGCGCGCCAAGTGGTTGTTGGCGCCAACTTTAAGCAAGCAAGTTTCTTAAACCAAGAGACAGAGACCATGACCACCGCCACTAGACTCTAGTGGTGGTGGCGGCGGTCGACTCGTTGGTAGTGGAAGCAATCGACAAGGAGGCGAGAGCAAACATTTCAATGGGTTTCTCGCTGCAGTTGTTCGAGCCAGAAATAGCAACCAGATTTGTCATCAATGTTCCTTTAACCTCCACGAGCAGCTCACTCTCTAACTGCACGAGCCTTTGGACTTGGGACAATTTGTCTCCCCCTCCTCTCCTCTCTCTCTCTCTCCCTCTCAGCTTCTCAGCTCTTTCGGCGATTCGGCCAACACACCAATCCCCAGCGTCGACTCGATGATACTTGACTCCCGGCCATTCACCATTCCCCATTTGGATGGCCGGCACTTCCGCCAGAAATTGGCACCATCACCGAGCGAGCAAGTCGCTTCCGTCGAATCGGCTAGCTTGCCGAGCTGCTTCTCTCCCTCAATGACCACTATCCTCGACCGGCGCCGATTGCTGCCAGTAGTGCAGCGCGCAAGTTGGCAAATCACCTTCCTCCAGAAGCTGCGAACCGCCGGCGATGCTTTGCACGCGTTCAAATTGTACACTTGGCACTTTGCTCTCGATTCTTTACGGCTGCGCTCACTCTCCACCCCCAAGACCGTCGCCGCCGAGACCGGCGACAATTTTCTCGTTCCGCGCTAATGGATTCCAGTCGCAAAGGAGGGCGCCGGCTACCGTCGGGCGTAGAAACCGAAGCAAACCTTGCGATCAACTTGCCTCGACCAATTGGACTCAGTCCGACGGCCAAGTTCACCGACCAACCGACCGACTGGACCGGCCACTTGCTTGTCCATTTGCTCCCAAGGCGCACAGCAAGCGAGCGACTGGCGCTCCGCCCTCTTGTTCCAACTTTCTTTGCTATGGTGTCGCACAAAACTCGTCGGCTTCCATTCGTCGTCTTCGTTGCCTTTACTTTGGCTGTGATTTTCTCGCTGGCCATCATTTTTCATATCATTATCATCATCATTCATGATCTTCTCCCGAGTTCCAGTTCCAGTCTCGTCGCCGTTAGTCTCGATCAACGGCCACGTCTAAAATCCTCCTCCCCTCCAGTGCGCCGCCCCCTTTGCTCAGCGTCCACTGAGCAAAGGGAAGAAAATCAGCCAACTTCGAGAGAAAGTGAGCGGAATTCCAACACACGATTCTACGACGAGCGCCGCCAAGACGCCGGAAGTCGCGCAACTTCCGCCAGGCGAGCTAAACGTTGTGCCGCACGCGCGCCAACTTCCGACTCCTCCAAGTGGCCGCCCCCTTTGGCCGTCTTTTCTCCCTCTCTTGCTCTCTCCGCTTCGCAATCCCTGTTGATACTTCTCTCTCCCCCTCTGTGTATCTAGTGCTAGTTCTTTGTGTCTTCTCGCTGGCGGTCGGATTATATACACATACACGCTCTCTCCCTTCTTCTGTCCTTCCTCTGGCCAATAGAGCCGGCTTATGCCTTCATGGCTGCGGAAGAGAGCAATGTTTTTGTATGCAGCCTGCGAAACTGTTTTACTTGCGTAGAACCAAGTGAAAGTCATGAGGAACTTTAACGAACTTGGCTCTCGTCGACGTCGTGGACGTTGTCGTTGTAGTCGCTCTTCTTGACATCATCATGGTCACTGCTGCTGCTGCTGCTGCTGCTGCTGCTCCACCAGAAACTTAATGACGACCATGGCGACGAGCAACGAGACTGGCAAGCTAGTTGGATGGCTGGCAGTAGGATTGAACGAAATAGCGAGTCAACTGGCGCCTACTTGCGGCCAAGCGATTGCCTGGTTACTGCTGCTACTGCTGCTGCTAATACTAGTGCACGAGTTAGATCTTGCACGAGGATCATTACACGCATTTGTTGTACTTCGTTCTTAGATTCGGGACTCCTTTGTTGATGCCGCAACGGCTATAAGCAAAACTTCTATGAGCTGCCACCACGAGTAAGCAGCAGCAGCGGTGGCGGATCCACGGGCACCAAAACTCCACCAAGTCAACGGCCAAAACAACTGAGAGTGAGTTTAGGTCTTAACGGCAAAGAAATGTATTGACAATGGCTCACTACTAAGACAACACCAAAAGAATATCGCAAACTCGGCCAGCTAGCCACACAATCGGCTTGCATGAATCAGGCGAGCAAGGCAAAAACTCGATGGCCCTCGTTGTGTTGCTCTCGTTGTAGCCGCCATCCATCCAAGCAGCTGATTGGGTTGCCGGCGACAGAGCCCAATCTCCAACTGCCCGCTTACCGAACTGGCCGACCCATCGCCAGTTTCATCATACGGAATGACCCTATCAATTGCTGAAATGGCAGAGCAAGCAAAGTAAAGAATAAAAGAGTTCAAGTTCATCGCTAGCGCGACCTTCCATGGCAACCGATTCTTGCACAACTCCACCGTCCCTTTGTCGATGGATGCCATAATTCTATGTGAGTTTATGTAGTTGTTGTTGCTGTTGCTTGTGCTTGAGGTCCATTACAAATTGGAACATCGCGTCATTGAAACCACTGCTAGAACTTCGACTCCAACTCTGGGGCCCAACGGCCGCGACGATAACGATCGAGCACCAAGAGCAGATCCAGCAGCCAGCTACGCGAGTAATGTAATGAGAAACATAATAATGGCACTTCATTGTCTTTCTTCCTCTTTCTCCTTTTCTCCGCACTCGTCGTTGCCGGTGGCCATCAAAGTTATGGCTTTCCAATGGTCGCATCAGTTTGCCTCTCGGTTAACTTTCTCGTGTTCAAACTTACAACTCAAACTCCGAGCCACTCCAAACCAATCGACTGCAACGATCAAACCAAGACCAAAAGTCTCTCGCGCTTGCAACACAACTACGAAGCCAACCAAGCAACACAACCCCTAAGATACGTCCGTGACCCAAGCAAACTTGAGCCAGTTGCACATAACTCGTCTCACTGCCGGAGGCGTTTGGCTAGCATCCAGTTGGTGTGTCTCGGTTTCTTTTGGGTGGTGGCGCTCGCGCATTTTGTAAAGCAACGGGAACTGGTACTTGGGGTAGCGGTAGGGGTAATGTTGGTGGTGGTGCAAGAAGTCGGTCACGACCAACAGCAGCAGCAGCAGCGGCAGCGGCAGCAATAGTCTCGCTCCTCAGGTTGTGCGCATAATTATTTTGAGTACCAGTCGAGTTGGCCAACGAACCGAACCGGAAGTCGAGTCTTCTCGTCGTCTCAGTTGCTAAGCTAGCGGCAATTTCAGTAGTAGCGTCGATGTACTGAGACCAACGATGCAGTGGTTCTAGTGGCCACTGATTAGGCTATAGATGGAGGTCTTTGTCTCTCTCTCTCT
>WNKI01000001.1:6531199-6569482 GCA_015350385.1 Aculops lycopersici | reverse complement strand
TCGTTCTCTCTCTCTCTCTCTCTCTCTCTCTCTCTCTCTCTCTCTCTCTCTCTCCCTCTATCTCAGTTTCTTTGCCTCGCCTTTTCGAGAAAGTCAGCTGAAGCGGTGGTCAGAAGAGTTGCCAGGAGTGGTTGGTTTGCTAGACCGCCAGGTAGATCATCAAATCAATCATTTTGCGTTGACACGCTTCACTGGTCAGTTGAGTTCCTCTTCGCGATGAGCTTGACTGATGGACTGCAAACCCAAGCGGAGAGCGAGAGACGCTTGAGTTGATGGCTAGCGAAACCGTAACGAGTCACCTGAAGTTGGTTCCCAAATGGTGAATTGCCGTTGCATCCTTCTTGGCGACCAACCACTTGAGTGGCTGCACGCAAAGTCAAAACTGCTACTCGTGTTGTGCTATTGGAATGGCATCTTAATCACTACGACGACCACCAGGATGATGACCACGGAGCAACTAGCTCAGTTCACTGACTGAGGCCAGGTTAATTCCAAAAGGAGATGATCAAGATCATCATCATCATCATCAACATCATAACCGTCTTTGTTTCTTAACTTAGCTGAGCGTCGTCCAAATAAAGTCGAGCCATTAATAGCCCTAGATTGCTAACACAGTCTAAAAACCTCTGCCTCCCCCTTTCCACCCCCTTTCCCTCAATCCGACTTGGTATATGTAACACAACAGCTCCGCCTCGGTTCACAACCACGCCCCCAAATGTAAGCTACGTCCAGGCGGGCGACTCGTTGCACCTGACCTGTCAGGCCGAGTCAACGCCAAGGCCAGTGCTACGCTGGTACAAGGTAAGTGTCGCCTCTAATTGCATCTAGAATTAGTTACAATTTTTCCATGACAACAAATGAATGAACAAACGAAAGCATTAAGAACCGTGAACTACATTGACTAAAATAAAATAAAATCAAATTAAATTATCGCAACCCAAACAATTCTGCAGAACAAAACGCCCATCGATTCGGACTCCGGCGCCTACCGGCTCTCGACGGATCTAACAAGTGGCGGCTATTCATCAAGCAAAAAAGCGTCCACCTCAAGCGCTCAGTTGGATCTATTTATCGACAATGTCCAAGCCGGAAGCACCACGGGCGACTACCTGTGCCTGGCAAGCAATAGCGAGGGATCCATTGAGGCTCGTAGCCAAGTTATGCTAGCAGTGCCTGCAGTTATCACCACCATGCCTCAGAATCAGACTCGCCTCGAGGGCGACCGAGTTGAGTTCACCTGCCAAGCAAAAGCGTTGCCCTCAAACATAACCTACAAGTGGTTGTTCAATGATAAGTTGATCAGTGGCTTGAAACAGTTTGACTCGCGCTACTCGGTGCGACGCGACGAAACTTTAGTCATCCATTCGGCTCATCGCGACGACGAGGGCGAGTACAAGTGCCAAGCAACCAATGGTTTAGCGCATCGCAGTCAGCAACCGCAACAAAAGGTGCCCGTCCAACAAGCTCACAAGCAGCAATCAAAAAGTGGAGCTCAAGCGTCAGTTTCGAAGTCGTCAGGCAAAGCATCGGCTCCTAGTGGCGAGCCAGCGGCGCCAATATACGCCGAAGCATCAGCTTACCTCACTGTCGAGTATCCGGCCAGAATAACCTTTTCGCCTCAAGTCCAGTACTTACCTTTGGGTTTATCGGGTTTGATTCGGTGCTACGTCCAAGCGGCGCCACCTGTAGATTTTTACACCTGGACACTGAACAACAGTCACTTCGATCCCATTGCCGACCCAAACATTGAGTCGTTAAGCAATGGATCGCTGCTCATAAGAGAGGTTAGCAAGAAGTACGAAGGTGGCTACAGGTGCGCGCCGTTCAACAAACACGGCTCGGCTGGGTCCTCGGCCACCATGGAGGTGAGAGTGGAGGAGCCGCCCAAGTTTAGCATGAAGCCGGCCGAGTTTTACAGGGCCAACGTAAATGGCCACATCAAGATTCCCTGCGATGCCGCCGTGGATTCACCTGCAACAACAAGCGCATCGCTAATTGATTTGGCGCCACCCAAGCCGCGAGTTACCTGGCGCCGAGTTGTCGGGAGGCCCACCACGCTAACTGCCAGAGTTACCGAGAATAAACATCAAAATGGGAGCAGCAACATGAGCAGCTACCAGCAAAGTCCAACGCTTAGCCTGATGGTCGACGAGTCGGAGGAAAACGAAGATCCTCACCTCTACCCCAAGGGTCAGTTTCTTGCAAGTGGCGGTGGAATAAGTCACGTGTCCGAAGCTGAAAGTCACGCCAACCTCCAACAGCAGCAGCAAATCTTTACGCCAGCGAATGAGCAGCAACAGGAAGCGAGCACCGAGAAACCATCTGTGATATCATATGCCAAATTGCCAACTGATAGAAGTGAATACAAAAACTCGCACTTGTTGCTCCATGGACTGCGCAAGGAGGATCACGGAATCTATGAGTGTGTCATTGAAAATGAGGTTGCAACGCTGGTTGCTTCGACAATGCTTTATATAGAAGGTAAGTCAAACTATGGAATGAGTCTTTTACATCTATTTCCATGTCTTGTTGATAGGATTATTGGGTTAAAGACTCTAGTATCGAATATACCTTCAATAGAATGCTCAATCGACGCCAACTTTCATGAGGCCCCTGACGCTTTGATAGCGTCTGAGTACAAATCTAATGCAAGAGTATCTTTAACTGCTTACTCTATAGATGTATCGCTCTACGGGATACATGATGTTTTAGACCAAATTTGAATATCTCAACTGGTTCCCAAATTATACCATAAAAAGTGATATAAAGAACTCGAGGGTTCCGGAGCTCTTGGAATATTCCCGACCTAGATTTTTCTGTTTTTCTACTCCCAGTCATGACCTGCACATAACTTGCAAACGGTGGTATCTACCAAGCCTCTGGTGTGTCCCGGTTCCCCTAGACCACCTAGCGACCGGAATCGAGTTGGAGTTTGATAAGCAGTGGCCACAGCGTACAAAGCAATCGAGATTGATCCGCCAAGTTGCTCTGAATATGATGCAAAAAACCGTTTTTAGATGACACTTGTATTGCAAAAGTTATTCGAGTTACAGTGAAAATGACCCCTGCAAACGTCTCAGAAGCATGATTCTGAGCTTCCGGTTGCGTCAGCATCGTGCTATCGCCCATAGTTTCCAAGATACAAATGTTTTCTAAAATCTCTTTTCCCCGAAAATTACGTCGATAGCAAACTGAGAGACTTAGCAAAGAAACTTGCATCGGATGTTGCTCAGTAGGTGATTCTAAGCTCGGAGGCCGGAAACTGGTCCTCAAACTGGTCGGAAAACAGAGGGTCTAGTCGGGAAAAACTAGGTGTTGCCGATTCCGTGTTCATGCTAGGGAAATGGGGTGCATCGAAGAATTTTGGAATGATGAAAGGGTTGCATTTTATAACCGACGACGTGATAATGGCCCAGATATCCGCTCGTGGTCACAATTTCGTTACCTGCTGAGATTTTTCGACCAAAGTCTCTGTACAAGCTCCCTGTATCATGAGACCTCATTGGCTAATTTCAATTGTTTGATCACTTCCAGTTTAGGACCATAATTACGACACCTTATCATAGTCATGGACCCCAATAAGTCTCTCTACTTGAGCATGGCGGCTGTGTGCAATGTCAAACTTGTCTATATTTGAGCTTGGCAATCATCTACATGCTAGGCATTCAGGTTTGTCCTGCATTTAGGAGACTGGCGACCTCCTGTCTAATTAAGGGGGTATTTTCTCTTTCTGACAATAATTTCCAAATCTATGCAGATTTTTTCACTAAATCTTCGATGCTTGGTTACGGAATCACCAGTAATCATTTCGATCTTTTCCAATTTAAATTTCCTCTAATCTCTCATGCATAATCACAAAAGAGCTGCATCTCGATAATGAGGATTCGTCAACAGTTGTAGCCTCAAGCGATCAAATAGCACCCATCAATGTTGTTGAATTCCATTTTAGGAATATTAAAGATAGTTTAATAGAAATAGAGAGACTGTTTCCACTAGAAGCCTTGATACGGGGCGATAACTTCACCCAAAGATAGAGACGATTATTTCAGGGTATACCTATGAAGTTACTACCTGAATACTGCAATACGACCATAAATTGCAACTAAGAAGACGAGAATCTCTGACTAACCTTCTCATATCACACCACAACCCAAACAGAGACGACTCCTCACGCTCCAAGTGAGTTAAAAGTGGAGACTAAATCTTGGTCGGCGCTCGTTAGTTGGCTGCCAGGATACGACGGCGGATTTGAGCAATCCTTTGTAGTTTGGTAAGTGACATTGAAAAAATTAATTAAGAGTACAAGATAAATTGACAAATAAGAGGCAAGAAACACAAATTAACACATAGCTTCTCTCTCTCTTACTGGTGAACTCAATCAATATTAGGTACCGACGGATAGACAAGCCTTTGGAGTCGACGTCAGAGTCTAGCGAGATTTTAAATCCCACAGTGAATCAGCAACAGAATCACCAGGAGGAACAAATGGACTTCAATTGGCACTCGCAGGCGTTTCCATCGGGCCAGCCATCGACCAGTTACACCGTCCAAAATCTAACCCAAGATACCAACTATGAGTTCTATGTGCGAGCCAAGAACATTATCGGCGATGGTCCGCGATCCGAAATAGTGCAGGCGGCGACGAAGCGAGCCGTTTCCGGTTCGCTGACGCCCATCGGAAGTTCGGTGGACACAGCGGCTAGTACGATTCTTGGAACTACAGGTAAGTTTAACCATCAATCTAGGATACTCATCAAACTCATGATGATAGACTCTCCTCTACCTCTCGGTTTGATGCGCCTCTGGCTAGATGCTCAGTGAATCATCATCATCATCATCATCATCATCCATCTCTATCTAAATCTCGATCTATTTCCGCTCCTCTTCTCACACCTCACTCCTCTCTCTCTCTCTCTCTCTCTCTCCCCACTGTGTCTCTTTCTCGCTAAACTTGCACCTACTACTCATCTTCTCGCAAACTCAATATATACTCTGCTACATCCACTCTCTCGATGCGACTCCCTTTGGTGTTTGTCTATCGACACGTGGACACAAATTGTGTGCGCCGCGCGAGCAGACCGAGACTCGTACAATTCGAATGCAGTGTCGCCGGGTGATGGCACCGGTAATGACGATAGTGGTGCCAGTAGCAGTGGCAGCAGCTTCGCTACCGGTACCGAAACCGAGGAGAGCGAAAGTTCCACAATGAACCCCTCGGTCATGGGAATAATCCACCTGGTTGACGTGTCGACAACCGAAGAGTCCGGTGGCGGCGTCGCCATTAGTGAAGCCAACGCCTCAAATAGTGATAGACAATCTAGTGCCTCAACGCAATTGAATAATAATTTTCCAATTCAGTCGCAGCAAATGCAACAACAAGATGAACAACAAGAGTCGGCCGCTAGCAAGCTCAATAGCAGCAAAGTGTATCGAATCATCCATCCGTCAAAGCAATCATCTAATAACAACAGTGATACCTCAAGCCTGAGTGGCCATAACAACAAGAAGAGTCCTCGTTACGAGCCGCCGGATTCCGAGTCTCGCAGTTCCACATCCTCGCTAGGTACTTGTCCTGTCTTTCTCAACGAAACTTAACCCATCTCATCTCATCTCATCTCTTCATGAGAATCTCTGTTTTTCCCCTGAGTTAAACCTCTCACCTTTAGACTTGATATAGCCGAAACACGCCCACTAACCAATCTCTCCCCCGATGATTGAAAAACTAAAAAGCAGTGCTCCCGCCCCCTGATCCCGCCAGTGCGCCCCAAAATGTCTCCATGGTTAAGGTTGCTCAGGGATGGGTAATTGAGTGGGCAGAGCCGAGGCGGGCGCCAATGATGCAAAGATCCGACTCGCAGATGGAGATGGAATCCGAGCCATTGGCGCCCATGTCGCAGGTAAACGGTGATGCATTTAACCAACAGAAGCAACAATCTTCCGGGAGCAAACCCGCGGGTTACTCGGTGGAGTTCAAGGAACGAGCCGCGAGCAAGTGGAATCCGCTGGCAACCATCTCGGCCAAGGAGCGCTCAATGCTCGTTAAAGACTTGAGAGCCGGCGGTGACTACCTATTTCGAGTGTACGCCCACTGGCCGGGCGGTGTGCGTGGCTCGGCCAGCGATGACTTCCGCTACCAAATACCTGATAATAGGCGCAAACCAACGAGTGCCCAGGCGCTAAGTGCAGGTGTCGTGGCGGGCATACTGTTTTTCATTGCAGCCATCGTGTTGGCTGTTTGTTTTGTCAACATGTGCAACAAAAGGCGCAAGAAGCGCGCCGAAAAAGGTGAGTTTTCTTATCTTGGAATTTATTGAAACCATCTAGAATTTGATCCAATGTATCACGTAATCATTTCACGCCAGAGCTTCTCACTAACTTTTAACAAAAAAAACATTCTTATTTTTTGAACCAACTCCAATCACTTGTCAAACTAAACCTCCCGACTGACCAAAAACACAACGACAACAAAACATCAACCGGAAACAAACAAAATAATGGCCATCTAGCTGCCTATGTGATGATGGCGTGTCCAGTTTTGGAGTCGCATCATGACATTGCGGCTTTGAATTCAAACTCGTTGCTGAAAAAGTAAGTACCTGATTATTTTCCGTCTTGTTCTAAAAGGAAAAGTTTCCTCTTTTCCCTCAAGAAACTGGACACATTCGCGAGGTGAATAGGGAACTCAAAAAATTGACTGCAAAACTTGCTTCAAGTGTCGCTGACCAAATACCGGATACCATGACAGGTGGTTGTTTGCCTTTGCACGGTAACACTTGTCGTTACATTGAATGAGTAACTAAGTGTATGCCTCTTCGCTGCCTGCTATAGGGACTCAGTGACTCAACGAATTGGTTGGACGAATGGGCGCCACCCTTCAATGCAATTGCATTTGTCGCACCACAGTGAAAGTCCAACTGCAACGAGCATCAATTTGTAATCCGCAAGTCGAAGTCGCTGGAGCGGAATGAGACCGACGACATTGAGACTCGGCGCCTAGCGACTGGTGCGAGCGTTTGCCCCCCTCTCACTAGCTTGCTTTCCATTGGCGTTGGAGTTAAGTTTGTCTGCCATCCCGTTGTCATCGTCGCTGTGCTCGCCGTCACCAATAGGACAACCAACGAGGCCGCGGTTAGAGAAACCACAGCAACCTCATGATTTTCTCGGCTCGCTGTGCTGAACCGGAAGTGAACAGGCAAGTGAGCAACGCGACGACCTCCACTTGAGAGTAGCAAGTCCAATTTGCCAACCAGCACACAACTCACTTATCCCCAATGACCAAAACTCTCGAATGTCATCTCGTCGTGGTCGTTGTTGTTGTTGTCGTCGTCGTGGTCGTCTTCATCCTCATGGTCGTCCATTTCCTCTTAGCGATCATTGGTCTTGGTCTCGGTTGCCGATAGCAATGATGACATTGGTATTTGGGGAAAGGGGATTAGTTTGCACGCCACTCGAGCGCATCTCGTTGGCCCACAAACTCGTCTTATTAGTGCTCGGCACCTCGAGTTGCTAGTTGGCGACAAGTTGCTTTTCTTCGTCTTGTTGGTGGTGGTGGTTGCTGTAATGCTGTCATATCTAGACTTCCATTGCAAACAACACCAATAGTGGCGGCGGTTGCAACAAACTTTGAGGAATAAGCTGAATCGGATATCGCGCCAACCATTAGACCAGCCAACGACAACAAAATGGAAACTGTTAATTATTATGAGCTCCCACTCCACTTCTGTCGCAAGTGATACTAAGACCAATGGAACGAATCGCAAGGTCTTGTTATTGGTAGCGGTCATCGCAATGGTCGCCGTCGTCGTTGCTATTGCCACAACTGAGGCTGCTAGTGCCACTTATTAAAGAAGCAGCAGGCTGATTATGGCCAGTGGTGCGGATCATCAATGGAAGCCATCTAATAATGTATGTGCGACTGGACTGGACTGGACAGTGCTTTGCTTAGTCGGGGCCAGCGTCGTCATCGATGGTCGCCTATCAAATCTAATTAATTTGAGCGCCACTCGCCGTCAAGTCGACCGGTCAGCTTGGTGTGCTGATTCTTCGTTTGCTTGCTGGTTGCTAACTCATTCACCACTCACTCACTTGAGGCCTGCTATGATGAAACTCCTCGCACTTCGACAGCTCGAGCGCAACTTTCGATTTCTATTCGGGTCATATGGCGCCGGAAATACAATATCAACACTGAATCAGCTAGTCGAATTGACCCAAACGACTTGATGCATTGGCAGTCTTTGTGTCCATCTCTCTCTTCCTCTTTGCCACCTTTTCACTCACAATGCTTGCAGCTTCTTGCGCCCTCTACTTCCTATTGAATCACACATTCCACATGCTCACTCTCTAACTCACTCAACTCAACTCAACTCAACTCAACTCAACTCAACTCAAATTCACGCCCCACTCTTCAAACTGAATCTCAATCTAAATCTCAAACTACTCAACCAGAAATAAGCCCATCCTCGAGATGAACACTCTACTGAACTCTCATCTAAATCTAGCGGGTAAATACTCAACTCCAGCTCACTGTTACTCTTTAAATACACATTGCGACTTGTTTTGTTTGACAATCACACCTACTTTATATAAAACTCCTTTCTTCAAATATAATGAAGTTGCTAACCTCAATCCTTTTACTGCATGAAACTAGTTCCCGCGGCGCCACGCAAAACAGAGTACCAGGTTTAGGTGATAATGATAATAATGATAATAATGATTCAAGGTCCAGTCATTACCAATATGTAAATCTTGCATGGGGCAAGTTTTCTCGCTTGCTTAGTGGTGCCTTCAGGTTGTCGGGCGGTCAGCAGTTATCCAATGATGTACCTATGTCACCTGCGAGGCAAAGATCGCCCATGACCGACCGACACATTGTTTACTCCTCCAATGCCCCGGTTCCTGTTGACGTTGATTCATCCATCTTACCATATCCTAGCGAGCAGTCAGCATTTGGTTCAGAGGTTAGAAGGAATCAGAGAAAAACTGGAACTGTTGTCGATATTGAAGACGACTACTGGGTTAGGCAACCATCGGACAGGAAGTGGGGAACTCTAACGCTGGCTGCCACGAAGATGGCCGAACGGCGCGCCGCCAAGACCGCCCAGGCTGCCACTAATCTCGCCGGCCAAGAACAAGCGCGACCGGAAACGGCCGACTCGTTGGCCGATGAGCTCTACGTGACAGCGAACGAGGCTAGTAGAACTTGGGCAACGGCGCTGAGTCCAGCGGCCAGAGCCTACGCCATTCAACGTTCAACTAATAGGTGGCCCGAAAATAATTACCAATCGGAAGCGATGAGTCAGCAAACATTACCACAACTACACTTTAATGCCTGGTTAAGTGAGCAACTCAGGCCCCAAGCTCAACGCGAATCTTTCGTCTCGTCCTCGCCTCAACCGAAACCAGTGGCTCACCAGCAAGCACCGCCAAAAGCAACGCCTAGAACCGGAAAGGACAAGCAACAAGTGAGCGGCGGCGGCGACGTTGGAGGGGCAACAGACGAGCGTATTGGCGAGTTTTCCCGCTTTAGCGTTTTAAGTCACCGGCCGCCATCCTCGTTGCACAAGAAAAGCTTTAGCCAGGTGAACCCAAACATGAGCCACCTGTGGATGTTTCCCCACCAACAATACAACTATCATAATCACCAAACAAATCACCTGTCCTACGGCCAGCATTCGATGACGCTAAACTCACGCCCCTGGTTTCCGTTTCTATCGCCTCAAAACTATCCAACATTCACATCACAATTTCCGCCAATCGACGCAAACGATTCCATTGCCAACCAAGCGAACTCAACCCACCAACAGATTCAAGTTCCTCCACAGTTCCAATCAATGCTAGCCAAGAGAAACTCCATTGCTCGCAGCACCCTACCTCTTGCTTACAATCACTCTTTGTCGTCACCTTTCGTTGCGCCACCCCAGCAGCAACCAATTGTATCCGCTGCATTCAACTCGGACCTTTCGGAAAACTTGGCGACTGAAAGCCACCTGCTCCAACCACCTTGTCCATTTTATCCGCCAATAAATCTATGCAATAACAAACAACAACAACAAGTCGACAACGATGATCCCGTAACCGAAAACGCCTGTCTCGGTTCTTACAAGCGCAAGAAGCGGCTTCCCCACATTGAAGCCCAGTTTACCATAACACCACCCGAGCTTCCAATTGGAAAGAAATCAGCAAACTCCGCTGGTCAATCAGAGAGAGCCCATACTGAACAGGAGGCGGTCGCTAGTGGCCGCCTATTTGTCCGTTCGCTCCCGCAGCGGCCCAAGACTGAACCTCCGCCACCGCCACGCCCACCCCTGCCCCGCGGAATGCCCTGGCCGCCAGGCCAGAGGTCCGAGCAAAGGAGGCTGAGGCCGCCGCCGCATCTGAAGGAAGTAGAGACGATTGGAACCAGGGAAAAGATTGAATCCTATCTACGGCACTACGAGCTTAGTGCACCAGAAGCGGAGCAAGTTGTCGAGTCGCAAGATGAGTATTTAAATTTGACCAATGATTATGGTGATCATGATCATGGAGCGCCAGATAACAGCACGCAACATCAAAACAACGCCCACACAACTCCACCATTCTCCTCGTCGCCCATCGAGGTGGACAGAGTTGAGGAGCTCACCTTTCAACCTTATCACAATTTGCCTCACCTCA
Organism: Aculops lycopersici; assembly: GCA_015350385.1. Lineage (NCBI taxonomy): Eukaryota > Metazoa > Arthropoda > Arachnida > Trombidiformes > Eriophyidae > Aculops > Aculops lycopersici. Next base: position 6,558,832 of record WNKI01000001.1, on the reverse strand, counting down.
AGTACACCATTAGCTTGCCTTTATCTCGAACCAGCGATGGGACCTTGGTCTTGAATGAGACTAGCCACTTGCGACGCAGCAAGCGCCAATCGGTTGAAGGTAATAGGTTAAACACTCTGACATTGAGGAGTGAGGTTAAAAAATCCACCGGCGAGATGAAGAGCAAACCAAGGACTAAGACCAGGCTTGGATCTAGCTCAAGTTGTCCGCCGCCGCCTGTTGAGTTTAGGGGTAATGTTGTGCAGATAGACACTCTTGACTCCTTTGATCGGCGACTGTCGCTAGATTCAGCATTGGACCTGCCGACAATTGGACATGCAAACAGCGGTGTGTTGAGTCGGCGTCCTGCAGATAGTTTGGAGTTACCTGAGGATCATCATCGAGAGAGTGTTGAAAAGTCGACGATAAGCTCGTGTTCCAAAGCTTCAAAGTGCCCGACGCCAAGCAAGCGATTCAATTCAAGTCACCGGAGTTTCTATTTGCGCGAATCGGACGAGACCTTCGACAACCCAGAGCCACCGCCTATTCCTCCGCACCGAGTTAGTTCTACTTCTGGTCACCTGGTACCTGATGCTATCGAGATCCATGAGCAACAATCATCAGGCGGCAGTGGTGGTGACGGTAACGATGATACCAAGGAGCCGCTGAGCTTGAATTCCACGTCTTCATCATCAAACTTGGCAGCCTCGTCGTCAAGTGGCAATGGTGGCGGCGACACTTGCACTAGATCAAGTGCATCCGTCAATGGCACGCTAACGAGTAACTCCGTCAATGGTCATGCGATGGCTAGGAGCTCGATAAATGTTGGCGAGTGCTCACTTAGTAGCCAACAGACAAACAATGACCAATCGCTTGATGAAAACTACGAGTTTGATAGACAGAGTTCGTGTTCCTCATCGCACCACTTGAACAATAACGCCCATAAGAAAGTCAAGACCAAAGTTGCTGGTGCTGACATTGTCCAATCGCCTCCTCGAGTTAAAATTAGCGAGAATTTCTACACAAAGGTAACTAAGGCAGCACAAAATGAACAACCAGACTGTCAGCTTAAAAATAGATGCCGATTCTATGACAATTCTATGCAAAAACAACAAAACCTAACTACTATGCAAAATAGACCACCAAGCGAACAACAAAATGACGAAACAGCAACAGACTTTTACGATACAGTCTACGAGTCGATAGTCCATCGAGATGACCACCGAGAATAGAGCAATCCAAGCAAATGATATGCCGGAGTATTAATAGAATGAGATCACCAAGAGATAGGTTGATAGATAGATTGATAGAGAAAGAGAGAAAATATTTACACAAACATATTCAGAATAATAACAAACCACACCTGTGATCTATTTACTACACCAACTCATAAAATGGAGAAAGTTACCTTTTTGTGAACGCACATTTACAAGTGGAAAATCAAATTTTTAAGCTCAATCTCAGATATTGTATTAGTAATTTTTGTTGCCGTTTTATTGTAGTTCCAGCTAATTTGTCTCATGATCTCAAAGTTTTGCCGAGACATAAACCATCGCAAGAGCGCCAACAACAACCAAAATTAAAATCTATTTGTTATATTTACAACTCGGGGTCGTTTATATTATTATATTATTATATTAGATATTTTGTTTACTTTGTTCATTGGTTGAAATTTGATCCATTTGTAACTCACCTTCGTGGCCGCCACCTGCTCACCTCAGCGTCAGCCGCTCGAATCTCGTCTCCAATCAACAGGCGCTAGATTTCTTAGGAAGTTCCAAATAGATCGTCATTAACTCAAGACTCCAGGTACATCTAGGTGGTGGCCAACGTGGTGACTGACTACACGACACGAAACTGCGCGAGCAGTCGCTGCTGTTGCTTTTATCAGGTAATTTCCACACGGCGATCGCAACTCTCAAAGACTTCCAGTTTCATTCTCCAATTCATCCATTTAGCGTCTACTTTTGCGTCGATTCCACGCGACGATCAAACTGGAAAGTTACAACTACGCCAACTTGTTGATTAAGCATGATAATCAGTTAGAGTTGATCTCGTGGAATCAGAGGCGGCCACTGCGACTGCCTCTGATTCGACTGCAAACCACGTAACGAGTTAATTGCGATAGATACGGTGACGATAGACACGGTGACGGGCTGCTGCTGGGGATTAGTGTTGTGAATGCACCGAAGTGCTAATCCCCATTTTGGACCGCCAAATAATTTGTCTGCCTCGAGCCTCTCCCTCCATCTTTGTTCCTGTTTACGATGGCGACTATGTCACTTACACTCGTCCAGTGCACCAAATTGCTCGTCAAATGTACCAAATTTCAACTCTAGTCAGCTACTTGTTGAATTGTTACCTGATGATTTATTGGTGATAACCTTTGAAAAACTTAAAGCTATGACCATGACTTGAGTTATATAATGTTTCCGCTGCGACTGCCACTGTGCATAAACTTCAAACGCCCTCTGGATTCAAGATCTTGTCTTGTCTTCAGATGATATCTTTGTCTTGCCAACGATGAGTGCATCTTTGGTCTGTTGGTGCAATAACGATTGCCTTCTTGATTCATACGATTGGCCAATCGTCTCGGGTACTTTTAGGAATGAATGTTACTTGATTACCGTCCAAAATCAACAACGCCGAGTAACACCAAGTCCAACAACACTAAGCCCCCGGCTCATAACTCATTGTAAGCTAATGAGGAGGCATATTCCGGAACAACAAAGCTAGACAAACAAAGCAGTCGTCATCTCTTTGCCATCATTCATCCATCCAAATAGATCTTCCGACTAGAGATAATAAATGAAACACTTGCTCAACACTTAGTTTTGGAAATCATTCAAAAAGGTTTCCACATTATGAAAGTGGCTCTCTAGTTGGTTATTTCATAATCAACTGTCCTCACATCATCAATCTCTACATAGATCAATTGGGTAATTTTGGTTATCCAAAGAGTGAATATATTATTAGCATAATCATCTTTTGTGATATAAATTGTCATAAATTTTAGGTTGAAAAATAGCTCACAAGTCATCAAGACCAGCAGAGAAACAAAAAAAATTGCAATCAAAGTTTCAAGGAAGCAAACTTGAAGGAAGATTTACAAGATGGTACAACAAAATGAATCATTTGCAGGAGTCAAGTCGGATGGAATCATTGAATCTCTCGTTAGATACGATGAGCCAGACAGCAATTCAAACTTACCTAGAGAACTGAGAGCCTCTTTTGCCAGGAATTCCGATCGCGAGCTTATTGTCGACACTGCCAGTGGAAGGCGATGGACTGGGGCAAAGTTATTGGAGGCAAGCCAGAGAGTTGCGACTAATTTAATCAAGCAGCTCAAGGTAAAACCCAATGATATCATCTTGACGATTTGCGACCACACCGATCATGAGATAGTATTTGCTTTGGGCGCTATGTTTGCAGGCGCCGCCATCTTTGGAGCCATGCCAACCGACGGTATTGAGGAGTTTGTAACATTATGTGAACTCAACAAGCCTGATGTAATCATAACCGAGAGTCGGATGCATTTAGAAGTGGAAAGATTATGCAAGAGTGTTCAGGGATTGTCTTCGGTGCCTCTGATTTGGATTGACAATCCAACAATTGATACAACAGCAAGTATCAAGTCGAATTTGAACCAGGAGAATAATAATAATAATAATAATTGCATCGATCACAATAATTTGGACCTTAAGATTGAACAAAATGACCAAAATAACAACATCATTAGCTCGGCCGATGAGCAGCAAAACGGCGGCTACCTGAGAATGATCCAAGAGAAACAGGTGGTTTTGTTTGACCACTTGTTGAATGGAGGCGAGGAGATTGACGAAGAGCTAATTTGCGATGTGGTTAACAGGCAAATAGATCCACAGAATCACGCATTAACCTACTTGTTAACCTCCGGATCAACAGGTAAGCCTAAAGTTGTTCCCACTTTGCAAGCGCAAATGTTGCATCAAATCATGAGCATTTACTCGGCCACCAAGAATCCAATTGGCTCTGCTTCGGGTGAGAGCAATGACAAGACCAAGATACTGCTGCCATTTACCAGGGACTCCATTATAGCCGGCGACTTACCTTTGGACCATGGAGCTGGATTAGATTGTATGTTTTTATCGTTTATGCTCGGATCAAAATTGATCATAATGCCCTCGTATGATGAACTCAGCTATTGGCAGGCAGTGAGTGATTATGGCATAACTCATAGTATTGCCAGTACCACTTTTACCTGTCAATTAATCAGGTGTGTCAAGGAGATGATCAAATCCGGAGAAATAGCTCGACGAGGATGGAATTTAAACAGTTTGAATTACATGTCTTGTGCCGGCGCCAAGTTGGCCATCGTTGATTCAATTAGAGAGGTCCAACAGACTTACCCCCAGTTGAAAGTAACACAGGCCTATGGATGCACTGAAATTGGTTATATCTCATCTTTACCCGCAGATGAGAGCCACGATCATATAGATTCTGTGGGATACTTGTACCCGGGACTCAAGGCCAAGATTGTGGACTTTGAGACGAGACTTCCGGTACCAGTTGGCAGCCGTGGCGAACTTTGTCTCGATTCAAAGACCAAGTTTTCGACATACAAATGTTATCCAGGTGAAGATGTGGAGGCAATAATGAGAAATTGCCACGAATCCGATGGATTCTACAGAACAGGTGACTCGGTGCACATGGACACCGAGGGCCGCTTTTATATTCACGGTCGCATCAAGGAGACTTTATTTTTGGTCGAAGATTGGAAAATTTTACCCGCCGAATTGGAGCAGGTGGTTGATAAGCATCCACTTGTGGAGCAGACTGCAATTATTGGAGTGCCCAGCTTGGAGTGGCCGGGAACCGATGCGCCCAGAGCATTCGTTAAATTAATCTCCATCAAGTCGAAGCAGTTTACTGAGCTCTCGAGCCGAAAGGAGTTGGTGGACGGGGTTTCCTGCGGTGACTTGTGCAAGAAACTGGAGCAAGGCGATTCCAAGTTTATGAGAGATCACATTTATCAATTTGTGGCGAATAGAACAGCAAAACCCAAACACCTCAAGGGAGGAATCTATTTTCTCGAGAACGACTTTCCCCGCAACGGAATCCTCAAGAAGGTTGATAGGAAAGCGTTGAAGTTGATTCAAGTATGAAGTATAATGCTCACACGATTTGATTAGAACTTGTTAATAAAAACTAAATAAAAACTAGCGGGAATAGAGTTCAAGTGTCACATTTCCTCATCTTGTTCAGTTCAGTCTCCTACTTGGCAGTCTTTGAATCTCCTCACTGAAGTGAAACCACTCGGGTAAAATCATCGCAAATATCAAATGCAACTAGATACACCTTGCTCTGTTAGCAGTCCTGGCAGGTAGGGGTAATCTGATACGAGCTTGGAATCTTTTGAGTCAGTTAGCGTGGGGAGCTGATATCACTAGCGCAAGCATAGGCAGCTGTTTCACTCACCACCACCGCTTGTTGGTTGCATTGAAAGTACCTTTTAGCACAGTACGGCACGTCCAGGTACAGCATATACAGGCTTTGCGGTGGCGCAAGCAACCACCTGTGCGAGTTTCACCGGCGACGGCCGGTCATTCAAGCGGCAACAAGGAGACAATTGTAACCTGGTAACAGTGGCAACGGGTGGTGGTTTATTGTTTATACTGTTCCCTGAAAGCCTCATGAAGCTCGCAAAGTTTACTCACCTGCCTACTGCAGATGGTTGACCTAGAAAGTTGTTGGTTGAGATGGCATTAGAAATACTGATGTAGATCTCCAAAGTGCTCGGCGGCAGTAACGTCAGAGCCAACGTCAGCGTCAACGTCAACTGAGGCTCGACAGATTTCATTTAACTCGCTAGATGGCACATTGGATGCCGAGCAGTCGTGTGAGATGAGAATCACGGTCGCTGTTGCCCAAAGCGCAGACAGTATCACGCAGACAATAAGTCTCGCCAATCTATTTTGGTCTCCATTTATTTTTATCCCTATTCTTGTGATTAGTCGTCGCTCTTTCAGTAGTTGCAACGTCTACTGCAAAGTTTGTTGGCAGCGGTGGGGACTGACTGCGATGGTGGCAAATGTGAGCATGTAAGAGGCCGGCGTTTCGTCTAGTTCCGATGAATTGAGTGACTCAAAAAAAAACAATCGCCGCCTCTTTCCAGGACAGCTCAAGATGGGCAAGCGCGCGATATTCACCTGGCAACAACTGGGCCTCGTCTAGTTGGAGAGCCAGATAAGCTCTTGAGTCTTTTGGGGATCTTAGTAGAAGATGAAATGTAGGTGATGCGTGAGGGACAGGCGCGAGCTGGCAAGCTAAACAGTTAGCTAAAGGGATCCGAATACACACGCCTCGAGCATCTGTAACTGTAAAAAGTTTGCAGTTACACATGATCTCTTCACCTCAAGGCCTGGCGAGCTGACTGACACTTAATCTCTTGCCAGGTGCGCGATTTTTTGCCACTTGTTGATTGAGGCGCATTTGGCAGTTAGCAACTTGGGGTGGGGTATTTGTTGCTGTAATGACAGATAGGCGCGTTGTGCCGTCATGGTTTCAGGTGCAGCAGGCCTCGTCACTAACTAGAACTGGAATTAAAACTGAAAATACTTTGAGTGGGGCCATCGAAATGGGAGTCGGCCCACTCTCTCTCTCTCTCCTCTCTCTCTCTATCTATCTATCTATCTTGTATCTGCAGTTCCAAATTCTAATATTTCAGGAGGCAGAAAGGTACGGAGCAAACAGACACACACACGCAACACACACAACAAGCACATGGAACACGACGACAATACAAAATTTGACAGAAATAATAAAAATAACACTAACATTAGTGTGTGGTATCAAAAGGGACTCTTAAAAAGTGCAACTGGCAAGCTAGTTTTAGATGTGAAACAGAATATATAGATCTTCACCAAGCCACAGTGCCAAAAATACACGAATCGTTCGTGAGCTCAGCAAACGCGTGATTGCAGGTGAAAATTTTCCATTCCCTCGGCTTGTGGTCGGCAAAATTGTTGCTGCCTCGCTGATCAATGTAGTGTCATTGTTATTGTCGTCATCATAGGCCAGTTGATCTAAATTAAACAGATAAAAACAACATCAATAGGTCTCAGCTTTTTGCCTCGGAATGTCTCAAGTTCAAGCAGCTAGCGCTGCAATGATTCCAGGATCAGCGACCGCCTTATCCTCGCCAACTTCCGGTTCAATTGCTCCAAAGGCCAACGGTGCAGCAGCTAATAATAATAATAATAATCAAGTAAGTTGTAGCAGTCAACAGAATGAGCACCAACAAAAAGTTCAACACAAGAGTAACTCTGAGCAGCAGTCGAGATGTTACCTGTGCGAGACCCCAAAGGCCGAGTACTCGTTAGTGAGGGCGTTTAGCGAGCCTGTTTGCAGGGGTTGTGTTAATTTCGAGGGTCCCGATAAAGTAGAGCAACTTATAGCTGCGGCTCGTAGGTTTAAATTGCCACAGGTTTTGCCAGCAAGTCCTGAGCCACAAGTGGTGGCTCTTCAAATTTCAAATTTTTCGAGCGGAACTAGTAATAATACAAATCAAATGCAGATACCTGAGATGCCAGACCCTAAGCATCAAGTTGTTATAGTAGGTGAAAACGAAAATTTTACCAGCAAATCCCGTGAGTTATCGTCGAGGAGTAAAGAAAGTGAGCGGCTGATGAGTGAAAATTTATCTATCCAAGATGATCGCCATCATCATAATCGGACGTCCAATGGCTTGGCGTCGGCCAATAGGCGAATTGAGGATGAGATATATAACTTTAGAAATGTGGATACACCTGTGCCAATTCAATCACCAAGTCCAATCAAACAAGTGGATTTGCCTCCACTCAAAACTGAACCAACAAAATCCACAACAACAACAACAACAGCAACAACAAGCGAACCAAAGCAACAGGTGGGTAATTACAGTGGCACGCCAGTGTCGGTGACCGAAACCCAGACACCTGTGGCCCAATCAACGAGCACAACCTCAGCCTCGATTGCGAGCTCAATGCGTCACACTACAGCCACTAATCATGCATCAATGACCTCGACACCCACCGTCTCACTTCCGGCTGTGATGTCAGAGGCTGCGCGCAACTATTATATGAGCCGTAATCAGACTCTGATGCATCCGCCATTGACGAGTTCGCTTCCGCCGATGAAACAGGCGCCAAGCCAGGCGGCGACCGCCGCAGCCGTCGTCGCTGCCGCGGCTGCAGCCTATGGATCTCATCCGTTTCCGCCAAACCCCTACAACCCATATATTCTACGCCAAATGCACGACTCTCTCCAGCGCGCAAGTGCATCACTCTATGTAGACCCAATGGTTACGCAGATGCCAAATGGTGATCCATATTTGAATAACCGTAGATATATCGCCCAGCAGCAGCAACAACAGCAGCAAGCGGCGCAATACAACAACACTGCAAACATTCGCCACTCTACGGCCTACGGTATGGGCATGGATTCTTCAGGACAGCATCAGAACCCCTCTGCCTCGATACCTGGATTACACAGTCCGTATGTGTCCCCAAGAACACCACTACTACTGCCACCCCCGCCTCTACCGCCGCACCAACAACTCAATCCTCGCCAGCCACAACAACAAGTTGGTCCGCTTCCGCCAGACCCACCTCCGCCGCATCTGGTGGGCGGCGGGCCGATGCAAATGTCATATTGGAACCAGTATATGGCGCGAATGTGTCACGCTCAGCAACAACTTGCGCCATCTGCTACCACGACACCAAATACAAATACTGTGCCCACGACGCCTGATACTAGTCATTCAGAGAGTAACTCACCCAATGGAATGCAGCATCAAAGACGGAGATTGTCGCCAAGTTCAAGTAATTTACCGCCCGACTACCCATCATTGGACCCCTACCAAATCCAGCGAGTTGCAGTGGCCTACCACCACCATCAGCAGCAGCAGCAGCAAGTTGCACCGGCCGCCGGCACAGCTTCCGGTGGTATGCCAAGCCAAGTATATGGTCTACCCGCAACAGGTGGCCCGTCATTGTATCACATGTCGCGTTTAAAATCCCATTTGATTGAGGGAGGTCAGCAGCAATCTACTGCCACGAACAACAACAGCAACACCTCGCAGCAACATCATCATCACCATCACCACCAACAACCACCACAACAACAACAACAACGACAGCAACAGCAACAGCAACAGCAACAAGAGCAACAGCAACAAGAGCAACAACAAGAGCAACGGCAACAAACTCCCTCTGAAATGCCACACATGAGTCCTGCAAGTATACGGAGGATGCTTAGCTCAAGCAACAACGATATGACGACAGCAACAACATCCGGTTCAAGTTACCTCAGTGAAAAGTCGCTGATATCATCAGCTCACATACCTGCCCAACGGCCAACAGTAACGCCGCCCCAGACGCCCTCGAACGCAACGATGATGTCCTTCCGCCAAGAATCCAACGATTCCCCTCAGGTAATCGGCGAGAAACTTGCAGACTCGCAGATGAAGCGACGCTTCCACTCCGGCCAGCAACCACAACAGCCTATCCCGGACAAGCCCCATCAGAAGCGAGCCTACCGCATGCGCGGATCGAGCCCGCCGCCGCCGGCCGGGATGCAGCATGGCGACAGCAATGAGTTTGGCACCCGCAACTCCAAGCGGCTGGCTTACAATGAGAATAACCAAGCTTCACTGGCGCCGCCACCACCGCCGCCGGCGGAACCCTATAAGAAGGATAAGATTTTGAAATCACTAATGAGCAAGAGAACTTATAACAAGAAGATAGCCTTTTTGAAGGCAAACGAGCGCCTCGTAAACCAACCCGCCCAAGTCGACTCAACACCTTTTGATCCCTACGCGCGTAGACATGCATCAAGCGCCACGGGAACTTCCTCGGCATCGCGATCAACAAGTGCAAGTCACACAAACAGTGTAACTACTCATTCGCCATATTGCCCGCTATCCTCTTCCTCCCCCACTTCCTCCTCATCCTCATCCTCCTCTTCCTCGGTCTCATCCGATCCCAAAGCCATGTGCTTGTCAAGGCCCCAGCCACTTCCGGCCAACAACCAGCACCAGCAGCAAAATCAGTCCCAAGCGATGGGCCACCAACAAATTTGCAGCAGCTACTATCCGGCGCCACCTCAACACCACACCTCAGAATCCGCATCCAACAAGCCACCTGTGCCTGGTCCGCCGCCGCCACCCCAAAGACCAGTGAGCTCTCCACCAACCAAGAAGAGCCGACAAGTGCCACTGGCGCCACCTCCTCCGCCGCCGCCACCACCACCACCTATCTCAAGTTCGGGGCAACAAAATCAACAGAGAAGTAGAACAGGCGAACCTAATACCAATCCCTCTCCAGCTGGAGGAAATGGTGTTGGCGAGATTACAATTGAGAATCTCAATTTGAGATGCAAGGCTTGCGAGCAAAGATTGGACGACAAACACTTTGTTCAGTGTCCCTCAGCCACCGAGCACAAGTATTGCTTCTTCTGTTCGAGAAAATCCATTGAGCGACAGAGAATCGAGCTGAAGGAGCAAAAGAAGGATAGCGATAAGGTTTTCTGTCCCTCGGGACTCAAGTGTGATTTACCTAGTGAAGCATCGCCATGGACCTTTATGACAAATGAAATCGAAACCATATTTAGGGACACAGAGGAGCAGGCGAGAGAGGAACGCGAGGCGCTTGCGGCTGCAGTGACCGAGGAAGTGGCTCGCTGTGGAAAATACCTGAATTATAACGGAAACAATAGAAGCTCATCCGTTTCACCGGGATATCGTAGCAGAAGAAGTGTGTCTCACAGTGAGAAACCCTTTTAATAATTTAATCTAGACATTACATAAAACTTTAATGCTTAAGCTGTGAGAGGTCCCAGGGGGTCCGAGGGAGATTCCAAAGCCATGATTGCCGATCGGTCGAGGCAAGCCTGTTGCACTCGCTCTACAGTGACTCCAAGCGACAGAGAGTTTTGTGGCCAGCGCATGTCGAAAGTGTTCAGGTAAATATCGAGTGCCATTCTATTGGATCTCCTCCTTATCAAAACAAGATCCTTGGCCAGCTCGCTTGGTTGACGACTCTTGACTTGCTCGCCGAAATCCTCAATCATGTCCAGTATTTTATTTGCCTCTTCATGAATGCTCTTTCTAATTGTCACAGGTAAATCCGCCTCATTCACCAAATTCTCCATGTTCTCTCCCCATTTGCTCATAGTTTTGTTGGCGTTTTCCAACTCGCGCTTGCAGGTGGAGGCCGAGGAGAAAGCATCATTTGCAGCTGGAGCTGTAGTTGAGGTTAGATTATTTATAAATAACTCATTACTTACTTACTATCTGTAGATTTGTGTATAATTATTATTAAACAACTTACCCGCAAGAGTGTATGCAGCCAGTGAGATGCTGACGAGCAGGAGTGGTATCTGAACTTGACCTAGTCTTGACATAATTTCGAGTTTTAGATTCGCCCAGTTTGCTAGAATTAGGCTTAGAGATGAGGCTTTGAGTTGAGACTGAAGTTTACAATTTTGAGGTCAGTTTTATACTTTTCGATTGGATTGTTCTCCTATTATCAGATAGGATGACAGATCAAAACTACAAAATCATGGTGAGTAATGGAAAAAAATTGTTTGTTGTGTTGAAGCGTCGGTGGTAAGAGCCAATGATACAGTGATCGCAGGTGGTCGAGGCTACACAAGCTGAACTCGGTCAAATAAAGCTAGACTAACAAGTAAGCTGGTGGAAAGGAGGGAAATTTTACATGTTATGTGACACACATGCGATGGGTGTATGAGTTTTCGTAATCAAAGTTTAATATTTACACTGATAATAATGGAAAATTGAATAAGAATATGACCGAACAACCGCGTGACGTTCCTCTGCGGCTCCCAATCAGAGGTCTCATGTTGCAGGCTTACGGTGTTCTCGTTTGTTGGAAGGGAAAGTGTGAGTTTTGCCCTCCATCTCTCACTCTTTCTTTTTCTATCTGCAATTGACGTGGCCACGGTAGAGCGAGATCCGGGGTTAGTGTTACGCAAGAGTAGCAGTATCAAGTCCGAGTCTGTTCCGCTTGGTTGGCCTTTCAACTTTTACAAGTTAGACTTCCTTTTTGAATGACCGTCTGGCGGGAAAGAGTTGACTTCTTTTGCTCCACCTCAGTTCACGGTCAGCTGATCAAATTTGCGATCACATTACACCGCTGAGCTACATGGCTGATTGCCCAAACGGAATTTTGACGCCTGTTTTTTGCATCTAATTTAGAATCACACGGTATCTGCTCGCATGTGAGTTTGTTGAAGCGTCAGCTTGGCGCCGATAACGCAATGTGCTGTCACTGCCAATTGAGGTTGGCTCACCCGAGTTTTGCAGTGTTGCCTGTGAACTACTCGCCTCATTTTGATTTGGTGGTGGTGGTGGTGCTGCTGCTGCGCTGTTTAGGTTTAAGTCAATTTCAACCTGTGGATCGGCGTAGGTATTGATTGGACAGCGATCACTGGATTTTTGACAAATTTGTCGGCTGATTATGATAGAGATTTTGTTTCTGCTGCTGCTGCTGCCTTAGGCAAGAATGATGAAAGTTGTGATCATGGTAGAGTTCATACTCCATTTCCTCTTCTTCCTCCTCAATTTTAGTTTCAACATTATTCTTTCCTCTCGTTCTGGTAGTAATTTGGTGATGATACTCAGGATTATTGATCACAGAGGTTGTTGGCCCAGCAAATTCCAAATCGGACAGGTCAGTTTCAACGGACAACGGAGAGCTTGTGGACGACGAAGATGACGACGACGAAGACGATAAATCATCGTCCTCGTCGGATTCTGACGAGCAAAAGCTGGACAAATAATACCCTTCTTGATCTTGGTCCTCCTCATTGTCATCATTTCCTCGTTCACCTCCGCCTTCCGGTCGCCGCTTGTGGCGTACCTCGTGGTCTCGCCGGCGTCTCATTGGCCCAACTAGATCCACCTGGTCGTAAACTTTGCTAATTATCTCCTCGCTCCCATGAGCTTCCGGGAAATAATCTTCGCTCAGGCGAGTCACGGCCCTCTGCCTTTTGGATCCGCTGCCATCAGATCGCTGCTCTGTCACTAGAGTCTTGATGTTATTCGCGGGTTGATTTTGGCTTGTTGCGGCCAAACCATGCAGCATGGGATTTGTCACAATGGTTGTTGTCTCTCTAGCAATGGGTAAGCTGGACTCAATATCCACGTTAATATCGTTGTCCTCCTCCTCGTCACTATAAAACTGCTCGTCCCAAGAGAGTCTCGTCTCGTCGTCGTCCGCACACAGGTTCCTCCGCTTTCGGTGCAGGTGACAGTAGTGGGCGTGGTAGTCACAGGTGGTGATCGGTGCGGTGGACCTTGCTCGTGGTGGATGGATTGGACACGAATGACCTTTTCGGTGGCCCACTAACTTGCCACCCTGACCTCGATGCACGAGCTCCTCGTCGAAGACATCGCGAGTTTCAACATTGTAACCGGCAACCGAATCGTCCACTTCCTCCTCGTCCATGTATCCTCCTTCCTCTTCATTCTCATATTCGTCCTGCTCGACGTAATATGGATTTGAATCAATATCATAGCTGAGAGCAACCAAACTTTCATCGGCGAGTTGCTTGTGGCCGCAGTAGTCTCCTCCGTTGATGGCCGAGGTTGTCACAGCCACCGGACTCTGGCTCGCTGATGGCTCACGGAGATTCACAAATGCAACGCAAAGCATCATTGCAATTAAACTCACTACAAACACCAAGAAGGCAAAGGCAACTCGATTAAATTTATCGCCTCCTGTTGGCTCCACATGTGTTGAGTGTTGCTCTTTGAAGGATTTGATTGGCTCGAAATTTCCGAACCTTAGCTCTTCGTAGCCGGAGCGAGTCACCTGAGGCAAGTCCGCCACTCTCAAGTGCGCGTATTTATTGCCGATGCTGCGGCTGATGCTGCTGCCATCACCACCCAAAGTGAGCTCGGGAACTGCCTGCTGTTGCTCATTTGCATCTAGCTTGACCATTGATTGGTCGGACTGCTGCTCATCCCCAGGCCTCAAGTGGATCATAGTTATGGTTTGCTCGTACTCATTGCTCACTAGTCGGCCATTCATGTCTGAGCACAATAACTTGAAAACTCTCTCACTATACAAATTTGGCCTTCGATTTTTGTACTTGATTAGCTTCAACAAACGCTCGTAGTTTTCTGCGCTATCCAAGCCATAAATTAGCAGACCATCGAGCGTTTGACGCCAGTATAATTGCAACTTATCCATTTGATCTTGGGGTAGATGCAAGCTTTCGTGCAAACCATTCAATGGCGGATAGATTCTCACACTGCAAGCCTCAATTCTGGCCCTCAAATGAACCAAATCCTCAACAGGCTTTATATCATCTTCTAGCCAATTAGAGGCATGACTTGCTGAGGTGGACTCACTTTGCTCCAGTTTCACCTTGACCTTGGACTTTTTGGTTGAAAAATTACCTGACGACGTTGCTTCCATATCGTCAATGTAGTCAAATTCTTCCAACTCGGTCAAGCTCGAAAAATTTGATCTAAGTTGTGCTGATTTCTGAGATTGCCACTTGTCGTTGTTGCCGTTGACGTTTGTTGGTGTTTCAGATGCGGAACTTGGGAGGATCAATCGTCTCAAGCCCAAATTAATCGAGGAAAACAGCTCAATTCCATCGAGAAAAGGTCCATATTCTCTGGCTAAATTAGGTGTTCCGGAAATAGAAATCACAGGTAAACTAGAACTTGGGAGCACATTTATCTCGACGTTCACCTGTTCGATTGGAATGCGGAATGAACCAATCGTAGATGGAGACGGATCTTGTTGAATCTTGTTAGTTTGCGAAGTTGGCTCGCTAGCATTCAGACTGATTGTCGGCGAAACGGTGGCCACCTGTTCGCATTCAATGGAAGTGTCGACACTCAAGTAACGGCTTCCAATTGAGGGCAATGAGCGCCAGTTGATATACGCAATCTGAGCTAGAGCATCTTCTATATCCAAGAAATCGTGACCGCTCAATAGAATGCGCGATTGCGACTCCTGGTAGGCCACTAGTGAGTTATCAACCTTTTGACCGTTTGGTCGGCGCGACTTCAAGGGATTGGTCATTAGAGGTGAGATTGTTTGGTCGTTTGAATCACCCTCCGCCTCATCGTGAACTGGCATTCCATTTGCCATTGAAACTAGAGACTCGGTGCAACTACCCAAACATTCAACAGTTGAGGAGTCCTCGTTGCCACCCAACAGGAGTGTTAAGCTCGAGATAAGTCCACGGAAATGACCCGACATTTGTTGCTGACGAGCGTCCCAACAGGCGCCCAGTGTGAGTAGGATATTGTCGTCAGTACCATAATCATTCCGAGGATCATTGTTGTTGTTGTTATTATTATGGGAATTATGTATCCACTCTCGAGCTTCCGGTTGGTTTGCTGATTCAGCCAACGAGACTCGAGCTTGACGAGTCTGTCGAGTCCCCGAAACGAGTGGTATGTCGTCAACTATAACCAAGTTATCATAGTTTTCCTCAAATTGTTTGCCATCTACATAAAGCTCGACTGTGGGGTAGTTTATGTTCAGTGTGTACAAGTGCCATCTATTGTCGCAAGTCTCGTTGTTGGCCAAAGTCCAGTGCCACTCTGTTGGCAGGTAAGTTGAGTTCGAATCACCAACAGGTACACTCGATGACTTCCGGTGTCTCTCTTCGTCATTTGCGCCTCCACCACCACCAATACTACTTGTGGCAACGAGTAACTTCCGTCGCATCAGCAAAATTAATTTGCAATTTCTGACAAAGACAGAGTAATAATGATGTCGATGCGCTAGGCCCAAGTTGCCACTGCTATTAGTCTTTTGTCCTGCCTGCTGATCCGAGTTAAGATTGGTGTTGACATTGTCGGCTAATTTGCTAGCTTGGCCGCCCTCGTAGTTGGCAGCGCAAAGGATATGTTCGCGCGGATGGTATTTATGTGTCTGCTGCTGCTGTTGATCGTCTTTACCTGGATTCCCATTAAACTGCTTCTGCTGACTCGACACTATCGAGCTGCCGCCGTGTCGCATCCAAAAGCTTAGCGTATGTTTGGTGCCGAAAACAAATAGTTGGATTCCTGCTGACTCCTGATCATGTTTTGTCGACTTGTTTCGTCGATCAGCAACCGGAAGTTGATAGACTGACTTTGGGACAACCATTACGCTGGAGCGGCCGTCAAATTTGTAGACCAAGTCGCGGTAGATGGCGCTCAGGTCGGCTGGCCGCCGAGATTTCAAGTTTGCCCGCCGACGAGTGCCAATATTTGGGTACTCTTGCGCACTGCGACCCATAAGCCTTTGCTTGGGCATCGATGCGGAGGTTGCCCGCGCTGCCCCGCCCCCTCGTTGAATTGCGCGACGCCGCAGAGTAGGCTGAACCGAGTTGCCCGACGATGAAGATGATGGGCTAGACTCCTGCTGTCTAACTGCAAATGCCACCGCCTGTCGGCCGTAACTTCCGTCCACTCGGTAGGAGTCCAGTGAAGTGTCTTCAAGTTCATGAGTCCTTGTGTCGTCACCCTCGGCGGCTACCAAGTGTGATTGCTCATGATAGTGGTGCAAGAACGAATTGTCACCGCCTTCGACCTCTCGCGGCTGATCGGCGGCGGGTTGAACAGGTGCATCGAACTTTACCTGCGAAGACCATGACCTGTGTTGGTTATTGCTATTGTCATTGTTATTACTTTCGGTTGATCGCTTCCACTTGCTATGCGTGCCGTAGAATGGCAGCAACTCGACGACTCGACCGCGGGCACCTAGTGTTTTTTGTGGTTGAATATTTTCATATTAATGAATGGATGAATAGATAAAGATAAGTAGATTACGTTAGTTCAATCTAAGTTTGGACAATAATGTTAGAGGAATGGATAAGCGACGAGAGCGACAACGAGTAAGTGTTAAGATTCTATTGGGTAATAGAAAAACATCTAAGGACGACTTGTAATTTCATAGATCCATTGGATCATTAGACATGGCCAGTGGTTTTGCGACATCCAACTTCGGGATATCGACCATAACACAAACACGATTAATCATTCAAGTAAATGGCCAATCTTTGTTCACTTGTTATGTTTTCCTCACTCTAATTTCACGAATCTACAGAGAAAGGGGTCATAAACTTTACTCTCCCTCGAGGATTGGGAGATTGTAGAGAAAATCAAGCCATCACAAGAGAGGAGCCACTCAAAAGCTCAACTGGTCACCGTCAGTCAGTCAGTTTCAATGGTAAGCTATTGAGTTATTGCACCAAGGGATTGGGATGCCGTCATGTCCTTAGTCGCGACACAATGGCCCAGCTACTGACTGCAACCTACAACTAATTGGATTGCAAGCCAAATGTACAGGCAGACTCCTAATGATCCTCTCTGATCTCATTGCGTGTTGTCAATGCAAAAGGACGGTGGCAGTTGAAGGGACGAAAAAGGGTGACGGCGGGGGCAAAAACAAAAGACCGAAGAAGTTCGAAAGAGGTGAGAACGAGGAGAGCAATAGTGGAGTTGCAAAAAATTAAAGTTTTAGCCCTTCAAGTTGACTCGACAAAAACAAAGAGCTCTAAGTCGGGCCAACTCAAGCAGTCGGCGCAATCTGGCGCCAAGTGCATCCAAGTGTCTAGAGCTGCCAACCAGTCTGCCGCCTCCAATTAGTATATAGCTCTAGCCATTCGCACTCTCTGGCTCCTCAACCACCGCCACTACTTGGTGGCACTTCGAATGTCCACAGCTCCATTTTGCACACCTTGTTTGGTTCCGCTGCAGCTCACAGCGGTCGCCGCTACTTATCAGGCCCTTCGACAAATGCTCTCACTTTAGCGGCAACCAGTGGAGCCTTCGGCTTCAACACTCGCTAGTGACGGCCGCGAGAGCCAAGTTAGGTGCGAATGGCTTCAAGAAGTCTCGAAGCGCCAAGTGCGCCATGGATTCGTTAATCTATCTCGTCGCCCGCAGGTGAGCTGCGGCCTTGGCTCTGGCTCCAACTCAAGTTTCAACTCAACTCGAGCTAACATTACTCGCTGAACTCCACCCAACACTAGACTTGCAAGTTAACCAGACGGGAGTTTTTCCCGTCAGACTTCGCATGGGCGCTCGAGTTGCTGAGTTGCCTGCGCCGAAACCGGAACTCAGCGACTTCCTCTGTAGCCGTCTCTTTTTCCTGCTTTTTTGCCAGCTCCACAAACTCGAAACTCTCGCCGACAGCTGCATTGAAGCGAGAAATTCTCCGCCAGGTAGACGCTTATCAGAGCAACAGAGAGACTCGGCTTTGGGCAAGAGTCAACTAGAGAGTCGGGAGCTAACTAACAGGCAACTAGCTTACCAGAATACGAAAACACTAGCAACCGTTCGCAATTCTAATCCAAGTTAACCATAAGCGGCAACAACAATGGTTGAAGTAGTGGTATTAGAAGTACCAATAACATACTTTAGCATGGACTTTTAAGACGCTAGCTTGGCCGTTTGTAGTCACAACTAGCTCCTCAGCGGCAAGCTAGTGGTCACCAAGACGACTTCGAGTTGTGGCCCAGTTATGATCGATGACCAATCGATTGGTGGCCAGCGAGCTCACAACAACAACAACGACGACGACGAAGATCAAAGAGTCGACAGAGAATGGTATCGTTGACTGAAAGTCATCGTGCTTCTTGTGTCCAACTGAGCTCATGTTGTTGCTGCTCTTTTTGTTGTTTACTGTGCGCGCGGGCCTAATTTAATCGACTGGATGGCTGCTGGTCGATGGTTGGAATATTGAATTTCACATTCGATGGATAGCAGCGAGCAGACGAGCAAACCGAATTTCTCCTTATAACTAGAAATAGTTTGCAATTGCCAATATCAAAAGGCAAAAGTCGTGTCTCCCTCTCCTCGTTACTTTCAATTGCATGCGCTCGTTACAAGTTGATTCTGATTAGATGAGAGGCTATTGGAGGACACATAAACCAAGATACCAACATGGATTTTGAACTAGATATGAGGCCAGTGAACTTGTACGCGAGATCTTATCTGTTGATTCTGAAGCAACCACCATAGCAACCACCGATAAACGCCTCCAGTGACCGCAAACGGGAATTCCAAGCTGGCTGCTCTCGCCAAATGGAATGGCACGCTGGCCACAGGAAGTGAAAGCTGCTGGGGTGGATGCAGATTCCTGCTTGTGGATCGACCATCTGAATCTACAAATATTTCTTATATTCGTCGTGAAGATGATGAAGTAAGACGGAAATTGTCATCCAAGCGAGAGCATTGGCCACATCTCTTTGTCCAAATCCAAGCGCTAGTAGCCAACTTGCGACCAGCGAATCGAATGACCATCGAGCTAACTCGTGTTGGCCCGATCGCCATTCCACTCTCTGAGGGCATAAAATTGATTCCCTCGAGCTCTTCCCTGTTGAGGCAATAGTAATAGCAATAGCAATTGCAGAAGTAGCGGGCACATTCAAATTTCGCACCACTGAACGTGAATTCAATTTCGACCAACGATGATTACGATTGGGCGCGACTACTTGGAGCAAGCAGAACTTGGCCCTATTACACAAAGAGCGCCACTTCAACTCTCGCACTTTATTCCATGGGAAGGGGATCAAAAATTCCAACTGGTAGCTCAAGCGGAGCGACCATAGGTACCGCCACTGCTGCTGCTGCTGTGGCTGCAGTCGTTGTTACAACTATGCACAGAATGGCCATCACCATTCTAGTGGTCGGCTGCTACCTGTTTGATAGTCACCAATTATTGAATTCTAGTGGCCGGGGTGCAGAGCAAGCAATGAGGTAGAGGAGATGGAATGAAACAAAGCGAGAGCGAGCGACAAAAACTCATCAATGTGTATCCATGAGCAAGTGGAGAGAAGAGCTCATGGATGAAACAGAAACGTTGCGTTCAAATATCCTGTTCATTCTGTTGAATGTTTTGCTCGATGGACAGGTGAGTTTAATGAGTAGGAATACTTACCGCACAATCGGCGCTTGGACACCATGGAATAAGAGTCGCGGTCGCAATGGAATTTCTGCTGCTTGTGCATATTTCCATTGGATTGTGATGAGAGCGCCACGCCTTCCCCGTTGATGGGCGTGTCCGGACGCGCGGACTGCCGGTTCGAAGGCCAAGACTGGAGGCTCAGATTCATGCTTATATTTGGCCTAGGGCATTTAGCTTGGCACAGATCTAGACGAGCGCGCGAGAAGGGCGCCTGCTCTTGGGCGCCGGGTCTATACGAGATTTGCGTGTCCACATCTTTTTTGTTTTGTTTGGTTTTTTGGGGGGCGGTCGGTGGTTTGTTGTTGCATGGGCGATGGATTTTTCGGTTGAAAAATAACATAATGAGATGATTTCCGGTTAGTAGCCTGTGATTAGGTTTCTTGTCTCCCTAGAGTGGAGATTTTCTAGTTTTTGCCTCCAGGTGAGCGAGGGAAAAACTTAGATCAGCTGATACAATCCCCTCGTTAGATTCTCACTCAGCTAGAACCTCTACTAGTATCCGCTGGTTTTCTAGCTAACTATTAGTCTGCTAGTTGCGTCATATTGTTGGAATGCAAATTAAATCCTTAGCCAATTTGCCCAGCTCGAGCGCGGGATTTACTGTGATGCTGCTCTCGGCTTGGCATCGATCAATTACCTGTCCAGCGAGCTAGCTAGCCAGGTAGATAGGTAGGTTGCTAAGCTGAGAATCTGGAAGTTAGAGGGGCGAAATCCCTGGAACTTCCAGAACTTTACACGAACGTTTTGCAGCAAAGCGCAAATTCAATTTGATATTCCAGCACCAAACTGCCATACCGCGTTACTGAAGCACGAGCAAAACAACTGGCCACTTCCACTCTAACCGAAAATGGCTGGTGTGGTGGTCGCGGCGAAACCAACGGGATGACTGATGACGTCCATCGTTCACCTGGCCAGCTAGCTTGTTTTGAGGGACGAATCGTTGCGTGCCGCTTGCCAGCTAGCTGCACGCATATGAAGTCTCCATTATACCGACCGCTTGGGACGATTGAGCGAGTTTATTGTGGGCACATCCCAAACGGGAGTAAGTCTGATGATAGCCGATCGGCTGGCAGCGTGCAATTAATTGGCGCAAGTGTGATACTCGCGCAAGGCGAGAACTATGGTTGGCCGGGTAACAGGAGGTCTCTATGTGTCTTTTGTGCGTGTGCGCGCCTCTACAATAAAATCACTAGCCGGGGAGACGAGATTCATCAACTGGACAATTCAACTCACTCGCTGACCGACTAAACTAAAGTCGAGAGAGGGAAACCAGGAGAAGGAGGCATAACAATGACTACTTACCTCTCAGCGCCGGCCGGCACAATTTGTTAATGTTCACCTGAACCTGCGCTGGAACCTGGGACTTTTTACCTGCGCAATCGTAAGCAATCACCTGAAAGGAGGCCACCAGGCGATAGTCGGCCGAGTTTGAGATGATTGTTGTCGTAGAAGGCGTCGGTGTAGTTGTCGGCGTTGGTGTTGGTGTTGCCGTTGGAGTCGATGTTGCTGGCGCACTTGCTGCGGCCGAGGTTGGGGCTAACGACAACGGTGACAGTGACAATGGCGTCGAGAACTCGCCACGTAACCTTGCGGCAGCGAGCGCTGATTTCAATTTACTCCTGCCACTTGCCTCCAACCAAACGCGGCCATGCGAGTCGATGGAGAGTCCATTGTCGCCGAAAGCGTCAAGTGTTGCTGCTTGCGAGAAGGAGGATGCTTCTCCTGCTGCCGCTAGACCAAAGGAAGGCGCCAATGACAATGGCGACAATGGAGCAACTGGACTCGCCGCCGCTAATGGTTCCAACTGGTCGCTTTGTGGCGAGTTGCCACTTGAATGCTGTTGTTGTTGTTGTTGTTGCTGCTGCTGCTGCTGATGGGAAGTGGCCAGCAACTCGTAGCGACAGATGGACCCAAATTGCGGCGAGCAGTCCGAGTCTCTGGCGCGAACTTTCAGTAGCAGCTCTCCACTTCCGCCGTGTGAATTAACTGTGCCACCAGCTGCACCGTCTAGACCAACTGCAGGTGAGTCACCTTGAGTGCGGCTCGTTTGCTGCTGCCACGTCCACTGCTTTTGCTCCCCTCGCGATTGCAGCTCAATAAAGTTTCCCCCACTCTTCCTACTGACTATGTCGTCGACTAGATTCTCCTCGCTATCTTCACTCGCCGACTCATCTATGTCCAAAGTGACAGAGTACAAGTGGCGCTCAAATTCCGGACTAAACTCGTTGACGTCCTCCACTTGAATCTCCACTCTTGCGCTACGTGATGACGAGGATATTTTTAGGTTTTTCAGTTTAGTTTGGTTTTATTCCATTTTATGTTCGGTTCAGTTTGGTTCGTTGGAAGGTAGGGAGGGAGAGAAAGCGTTTAGTTAGCACTTGTGGCCAAGTAATGGCAGGATAGAGAGAGAGAGAGAGGCAATAAAGTCGGCGAAACTTTATTCGACAGTCAGTTGCTGTCAATGGCAACGCGCGCGCCGCCAAAATAATGAAGTCGATCGAAACAGGTGGTGGTTACCTGGAGCAGGAGTTTGGGGGTGGAAGTCATAAAGTAGCAAGCTAGCTGGCCATTTTTCCATCCAGCGGATCGAAAGTAAGCGGGACAGAGAGACCAGCTATTTCTAATGGGAAATGTGCATTATGTTATTAGCTTGTAGCCAGCGACTACTTGTACTCAACTCAATCGCCCGGACTATCCGTGTAGAGTTCTTGGAATTCCCCTCACGTTGGAGGCAGTTTTGGAGGCGGTTCTGCGATAACCGAGCTGAATTCAAACTGCAGTTTAAAAAGTGCCGGCAGATAAAGAACGAGGCAAGATACCAATTGAGTGGTGCAGTCAAGTTACGCTGAGCGGATGGACAAATGGAGGGGACCTAGCGACGTTGAATTTACGCGTCGCGTATACGCAAGCGCTCATCCTAGTCTTAGCTTGAGGAGATTAACGAGCCAATTCATATGATGTCTTGAGAGTTTTGTATTAAGAATTTGGCTTTTAGTTTATCCATCTCCCACCCTCCCCCCACTAGGTTGTGTAGAAAGTCTATACCAAGACTTGCCACCAACCAAAAGATGAGTTTATTCTTCCAGCGCCAGCAGACCGAGAGGGAGAGTTTCGCATAAATCCAACTGTATTTAAAGGTCGTGGCCTATGTTAAAGTGGCAAGAGGGAAGGGCAAGTCAACGAGTTGCAATGAATGAATCAAGAATAAGCTCCCGCCCTCAGAAGTGGAACCATATTAAGCGCTGCGCTAACTCATTGCACACGAGAAACAGTCTCAGTCGCTAGCTGGTTTGCCTATTGTTGTCTAGCCAACTTGCTGAATGCAATGTTATTATAAAATCCCGCCATACAAACGAACAAGTGGCTCCGTCCGTCGTTCTCTCGCTCAATCTTTCGCACACCCTTTCAGTTTCGGCTAAGCCAAACCGGAAGCGAGCGCGTCAAGGCAAATAATGTGCAGCTAATACTATGGCATCAAAAGTCTCCGGCTGCAGCGAGAGTAGCAGTGTTAGTGTTAGTAGTAGCATCAGCAGCCCATCCGTTTCACTTGTCACGAAAGTTTAATTTGTTCACTTATCTCTCCGCTTTTCCGCAAATTTTGCTGCCTCTAGCTCCAATGCTTAGCACTCTGCTTTTCGGTTGCTGCCACTGCCGGCGCCGGCGCCGGCGCCGCCACCGACATCACAAAGCTCTCAAGGTTTTATAAACTTGGCGCTGGCAACTTCAAAGGTTGTTTGGCTCCATCGGTTACGGCGGCAGCAGTAGCAACAACAACTCTAGTGCAGCAACAACAGGAGCGCCGACAAATCAGTTCATGTGTCTCCCTATTTGATGCGCAAGCAACCGGAAGTGACTAATTTCTTGGCTGAAGGCGTGCACGAGATTTGCATTTACTCCATGCTTGTTATCATACCGAGCAACCGGGAGTCTTTGTCTCTCATCCTCTGGCTCGCTCACTGTGAATTTAAGTGACATTCTTTGAGCCATTATCTGAGAGGCTGACTTGCGTCCATTATGCAAGGACAGGAAAAGAGTCGGCCTTGCTACAAATTTCAAGTCAAGGCAAGTGGCTGGCGAAAATACAATCGAACGAAATGAAACTAGAGGAAGCTAAACCAAACGAAATGGAAGATGGCAAAGTAGCTAAAGTAAGTTGGAGACGAGTGAGCAGCAAATAATTGATGATGGATGATAAGAATCGACGATGACGACGAGTTACGTGGGCCGCGTGCATTTGCCTCGCGTTACATTACGTACGTTACTTTGCCTTGCTTCTCGTCAGATTTGACTTAACGGAAGCTGCAATTCTACTTCTCCTCGCTAACTTGAATAAATGCACTGCTCTCTCCGCCGCCCGCCTATCTTGCCAAAAGTCTTGGTGGCGTCCGCGAACACTGCCATGCTGCGCTCAGCTACTTCCGTTTCGAGGGGAGGACAGAAAACAGCGAGGAACAGGGAGCAATGGAGCCCGCCGCTAGCGCTGCGCATCAGTTGCCGTGACGATGACTCCAGTCATCGATAGCAAAGAGTCGGTTCGCTTGCCTCGAAGTCGAGACTAACAACTAACAGCAAGTGGTTGTCTGCTGCTACCTTTGCTCCTACTACTACTACTGCCGCCGCCCCCGAGGCAATTGGACAAACTCCTTTGCCACTAATGGTAGTGGTAGCGACACTGGTGATATGGCTACTTTCATTTCATCTCACTCATAAGCCATTCGAATCGTCGGGAGCAAACAAAGAGCGAATCGTGGGCATCGAATGAGCAAAACACGAGACCGCTCTTAGGGCGCCAAAGAAAGTTGATGCTTTAGTTTTCTGTGCAGTAGTAGTAGCAGGAGCACCACTACCACATGGCCCACAAGTTAACCTGAATTGATCGAGCCCATCGCTTAGTCTTGCCTGAACAATTTCAAGTCGCCGTTGGCTAGCCAAACGAGTAGATACACAAACTCGCTACGTGATCGGCTTGTCTGTCTATATGTCTGTAACTGTGTCTGTGTCTCTGGTACTGGTAGAGGTATTTCTCTGTTGCCTCTTTTCGCCATCTGCTCGTTTCTCAAGCAAGAAGCGAGAGGCAAAAAAGCGGAAGTTGCGCTGCGAAACAAATGATGCGCGGAGAACAGGTGGTTGTTTGAGCGGAACCGAGAGATCAAATCGGATTGAGATGAGAGAGGAGTTGTAAACGAGGAGGAATATCAGTTTCGTTACTTACTCTTCGCTAACCAGTCCATTGCATCCAATTGCTCGCATGCTAAAGGTAAAGTTTTGCTGCCTCTCGCAGTTCATCGATCGCTCACTTCTCGCCTCGAGTGTCGCTTCGCCAGTCACTCGGTTTATCCAACTAATAACAAAGGGCAGCTCCAAATTATGCTCGTTGCCATCGTTATTACTATTATTATTGAAACTGTTACCACCATTGCCGTTTCCATTGCGCAGCTCAATATCGCAAACCTCAACTCCATTCAGAATGACCAATTTGGGAGCCAATTGAACGTAGCGCTCGTTTTCTCTCACTTTGCCCGAGTAACGGGACGCCAATTGAGGTTTAGCCACAACCCTAAGGATAGTCTCGTCGCCATTGCCACTTGAACCACCTGACCGGGCGGCGGAGCGGGTTCCAGTGAAGACCGACGACGAGGAGGTTCCCATTATTGGGCTCGACTTGTTCCGTCTGCTCGCCTCGGCCGCTTCAGCCGCGACCAGCGACTCCCTCAATTTGATCCGCCGCTGACTGAGAAGCTGATACTTTCGGCGCTGCTTAGCTTTTGAGGTTTTCAATGAGGACGACTGCGGTCTCTGATGATCCGATTGTCTCAGTGTAAAGTTTCCCAACTCGCTGTTGCTGGTCGTAGAGATTGGCCTCGTGGCAGCAACCATTTGGAATTCCGCGTCGCCGGACTCGCGACTTCCGCTCGACGCCGTCGCATCGGGAGCATCCTCCAGCTCAACTTCAGGATCCTCGCTATCGACTCCATCGTCGTCGTTATCATCATCGATGGTGGAGTCGTCGTCGTCTTCGTTGCCACCGGCGTCGCCATCAACCACTTGACCCTCCTGATCTTGATCGTCCTTGTCCGCGTTCTCCTTTTCGCTCTCGTTCTCGTTTTCGGTCTCATTCTCGTTCTCAGCATCGCCTTCTCGAGTTACTCGTTGGCTACCTGGCGACGGCGCCGGTGAGTCGCCACTATCAGTTTCGCCATCAGCACTCTCCTCAAGTTCCTCTTGTCCTCCCTCGCCATCAACGCCACCCTCCTCCACTGGCAACGAGGGCGACTCGTTGAACTCGTCACCGTAAGCGTCAGGTGAGCTAGCGGAAGAGGAGGAGAAGGGACCCAAATCAATCTCATTGGTTGCTTCAACCGGCAGCTTTTGGTTTGCTGCAAGCGCTAGTTTTAAAACGTGGGAGATTTGTGCTGTCTCCAGTCGAGCATCGAGGCCACTTGTTTCCCTCTTTGGCTGCCGCTTGGCGTTGGCTGATTGTTTTCGTTCATCTGCAGGTAATGGTTAGTTCAAGGAGTTGGGACAAGGTTATGAGGTAAGTCTCATGGTTTTGGTTTATAGTTGTTGTCATCATCGTAAATTGTGCATGTCACTCAGTATCGACTTGTGATAAAGAAGAGAGAGAGAGAGTGAGAGTTTAAATCGAGTTGAGAAGTAATCTTTGGAAAGTCACACAAAAAAACGACGACGCAAAAGTGAGAAAAAACACGTTGCATGAGGTAGGAAAAAAGAGCATACAGTGAGGTGAGGCGAAAAGAGAAGAGAAGAGAAGAAATGAGAGGAGACCAGAAAAGACAAGAAGAAATGAGATGAGGTGTTCGCTGCGGCAGGTGAGCTAACTTGCTGCTGGTTGGTGGTTAACGCGTCGAGCTAGAGGCGACGACGCGCATCTAGCTAGCTTGACGTTCAATTATGCTAGCCAGGAGGCAGGAGACAGTTACAGTGTCACGGTGGAGGCGGAAGTGAGCTGATCGCTAGGTGGCGGCGAGACAAACACGAGCTCCAAAGTCGACGATGGCGAAAAAGACTTCTTGGTATTTTTTGGTCTTGCCTGCAAGTGACGTCCTGGTCTGGTCACACACAATTCAAAGCTTCTCGTGTGACTTGACGAGTTTGTTGGTTCATGATGACAACGACAACTACGATGCTTGCTAGTGAGTAGCGGGACAAAGTCATTCCGGTGAGCATTCAAAGGAGCAGGGGGAGAGGGTTTGTTGTAATAGTATAGTGGCTGCAGCGCAACTATGCTAACCAACTCGCAAGCTCCATCTTCCTCTATCTTGTCGCTCCGGATAGTTCCGAGTGTGGTTCTGGTCGCAGTGGCAAGCTAGCAAGGCCCGCGACATTTGGCCTGGAAGGTGGGCAAAAGCGACGCTTAAGCGAAGTCAGCTGGCGAGTCGGCGACGAACGCAGGAAGACGTTTAACTAGCCTTTAGATTTATAGTCTAGGTGTCGGGTCTTCGTGAAACCATCTAAGCAGTACTAGCTTAGCGTCTACTGTTTCACGCGAGCAACACTGAATTTAGCTCTGACTTGAAGTTCAGTCGTGAGAGAGAGAGAGAGAGAGAGAGAGAGAGAGAGTAGTCGAACAACTCTATTAGTTGCGTGACAGACGAGTCGTCGACGAAGTAGTCGACCTACGTACGCCTACCGTCGACACGTCGACTTAGTTCGCCGTCGTCGTCGACCT
>WNKI01000001.1:6481369-6531179 GCA_015350385.1 Aculops lycopersici | reverse complement strand
ACGTACGTACGTACGTACGTACGTACGTACGTACGTACGTACGTACGTACGTACGTACGTACGTACGTACGTACGTACGTACGTACGTACGTACGTACGTAGTAGAGAGAGAGAGAGAGAGAGAGAGAGAGAGAGAGAGAGGAGAAAGTTTGCCCAAAAATCCATTAGTTTTGCTGGCAAGCAAGCTGCCAGAATGCCACTAGCACCTTGGCAACTCGCAATTTTGCCTGCCTGCCACTGAAAACTTACGACAAAAGAGAGTCGATGGACGTAGAAGTAAAAGTCCAACTAACCAACCGGTTTGTTGGCCGACTGATTAATAATCCAAGCGTTTGGTTAGATTGGAGCAACCAGCAAGCCGATAGATTTGCCTCCAAGTTTCCGGTTACTTTAGCTGCTCATAGTGCCATGCTTGAGCTGCTGCTAAATTTACGATCAATGGCATGAGAGAGAAAGAGAGGGAAAAATAACAGATGATATCGCAATGGAAGGCTCAAATGATGGAATCTTTTGGGTCACTGATACACAAACTTACACAGTGATTTTTTGCGCCCCAACCGCAAGCCGAAGGAAAAGAGTCTCCATTTGTCCGTCTCATTAGCTCGCCACTTTGCCTCTACGCCGCCTTCAGCTGTGCTAGGCGCCTAGTCTTCGGCCTCAGCAAGCCTGCCAGCTTGCCAAAAATAAGCCGAAAAACCGCAAAGAACATAAACTCTCTCGATGGCAAGCAAACTCATATTGGTTCCACATTGACGGCTACGACCAAAAGCCGCGCCCCTCGCTTTTTGTGACGAGCAAATGCGCCAAAATTGAATTGACTTTAATCATTTGCTCGTAACTCGAGGCGATCAAATATAAGAGCGCGGCGACTCGTTATTGTTGTGGTTATCGCTGGGTAATCTACGCCACTCATCAAGATAGAGGAACGGCGACATTACGTCACCGACGAGAGACGACTTTACGGGGCTTCGTGCACTTGATTGCTCTTGGGCATTCTGGTGGTCGTCGCTTTGCAACCAGGCGACCGGCCGATGAAATCAAGCGAGTAGATGGCAACTCGGATGCTCAAAAAAAATGGATTCAATTGAAAATAAAACTAACGACTTTTGTTGGGCATTTTTCTAGCTCCTCTGGTCAAGATGCGCCGAATAGAGGAGAGGGAACCAAAACTCTGAAGGCTCATTGCGGTTTCTCTCTCTCTCTCACTTTCCGTGACTTGCCTAACTCTCGATTTAACTCGCCGCTTGCCACCACGTTAAGACCAGCAAGTGGGACCGAGCACTCGAGTGGCCCGTTCGCAAGTTGCCACTGCAACAGTGACTGCAACTAAAACCGCCACTACAACTAGAGCGGCTCCCGAAATGACCGGAAATGATTGGTGGTTCTAATTTTTTCTCTCGCTCTCCATTGGTTCGCTTAACGTAACGTTACGCACGCCACCACCGCCGTTACTTTCAATCTTTTCCTGGTCACTAGTCTTTACAACAACAACCACCGTAAACTCGTAAATTATTTTGCAGACTTACAAACTAATAATCCCGCGAGATTTGGACTCGTCGCGAGTTGCGCTCCGCTACGAGTTCCCCAGTTGTCTAGAGCGTTTTTTGCTGTTAATCCTGTAGAGGCGCTTCCTGGAAAAATGGAATCAAAGGAAACTCTCGTACTCTCATACCCTTGTCCCTTGTCCCTTGTCTTTTATCCTTTATCCTGTCTATGTCATGTCTGTATATCAACGCAAACGATATCTTTTTTCGGGTAAACAAACAAGACGAGATTTGATTTTGTCTTGACGTGACGCAAAACACTTGCAATCGTCAAACAATCAGTCAGTCGGCAGATCGTTTTCCAGTCACTTGCCACAGATGACCACAGTTGCGACTGGATAAATATAAATAAATATATATATATTTATAAGATATATTTATGCTGCCCACTGGGAACAAGTTGAGAGTACACAAAGAATTTTGTCGAGCCAAATTTCAAATGCTAATTCTCTATTTACCCTCTTCGCTCGCCGAGAGTTTCAGTCGGCCATCGGCAAAACGCGCTCCGATGCCGCCGCTCTCGTCGCGTTTACTATGCATGTTTACAAAAGACTTCCTGTTTGTGTGAGATGAGGTGTCTCCTTTGCCCACCAGCTAAGCTCAGTGCCTCAATACAACCCCGAGGTCAATGGGAAAACTCCGCTCTTCTCTTCTGGTTAGCGACAGACAACCCGAGGTAGCGCGCTTATAAGTCTTGGTTTGGTGTTCCTATCTGGCTTCGCAATATAACCACCGGCTCGTCTATTACGTCACCTCATCCACTGTCGCCACCGCCGAGTGTTCATTAAGCGGCAAGAAAATTGTGTTGCTAGTGGCGACGAGGCTCGCTTGTTGTCGCCGCTCCAGACGCCTACACATTTGATGGCCACCCACAAGCGACTTGGTCAAGTGGAGTTTTAAATCTTCAAAAGCCTTCAGACTCTCAACTATCCTTTCTCGTCACTTCATCTCTCACTATACCAACAGGAAGCTTCTCTTCTTTCAACTTCAAGAGAATCGAGTGGATGCTTCTTGGGTTGGATTTTGTTGCACAAACATCACAGCAACCAGAAGCCCTGAGTATAGTAGAGGAGGGGATTTTGCACCACTTCAAAGTTTGTCTATGTAGCAAGAGGAGCATATAATTGAATCGAGCGTGTGAATCCCAAAGATAGTCGCGGATCTCATTTGCATTTTCTGCAACCAATTTAACCATGGGCTTTTGGTGGCACCAGCTCCACAACAACCAAAACCACTTGTGTTTAGCTCACCTGCTGACTGGTCGGCTGCCCAACTGGTTGGCTGGCAGATACAGATATTTGTGTCTAGTGGCAGTAGCAGTAGCATTTGTTGTGGTATTGATGCTTGAAGTTCCGGAAAGCAATGGGAACAAGTTTATTAGCTAACTGGCCAGTTGGACTTGGTGGGCTGGAATCCAATCACATTAATACATATAAATCTACACGTGTTCATCGTATTTTTCCAACACAGACAGCAGCAGACCATTATTCAACTCGCCAACTTAGAGCGTTACTCTCAAACGCTAAAAGCCACAACAAAAGGAGCAAAGAATCAATGGAATGAGCAAATAAACGAAAGAAAGAGAGATGTTCAGCTATTGTGACGAGCAAAAGGCAGTCGTCGATGAAAGGATGTCACTTGGGACTGGTTATCGCAAAAGTGGAGTGCGCCGCAAAGAGAAACGAAACGTGCATGCTGTTTCACGTCTACGGGACAGCGGCGGCGGCCGCGTCAACATCTCTAGGTGCCCCCTTGCTCTCGGTTACACTTGCGAGTTTCGTTCAATCAATATCCCGGATTTATAGTTGCCGCTGCCGTCGTTATAACTGCTACACGAGAGAGGGCTGGGGGAATTATCGAAGAATGAAGTACAAAGCGACTGATTTGCTAAGCCACACGCCCACGTAGTAGCTGGTCTTGAAATGCTAATTGAGCGAGCTCCATGGTGGCGGTGGTTGTTGCAGCGACGGTACGGCAGTCGTTTTGAGTGGAACTGTAGATGGACGTGCACCGGGTGCATAATGATCGGCAAAAGGCGCCAAGTGGTCGTCCGGCGGCCCCTTGTACTCACAAACACATACACGCATTCTCTGTAAAATAGAATTGGACCAGAGAGGGGGCAAACTTCATAAGTTTATATTGGGAGCTGAACGTTGAACAGTGAGTTCTATCTTCTTGAGAGGTTAGCCTTCCCGACTTTTAAACGCTGAGGGCGCCGCCACCGCCGTCGCCACGTCAACTCTAACGCGAGGCCGGCCGACTGGTTACTACTGGCGGCGCTAGACTCCACTCAGGGTCACGCCCACTTGCAAAGTGCCAACTCAATTATCTACCAACCCCACTAGCTCAAGTGGGGAAGGGTAGAGGGTTGCACATTATTTGGGCGTGGCCATGGGCAAAGGGATTTTTAGGGTAACCAAAGTTGTCTCTGCTCGTCGTTCAATCAAGATTGTCTGCAGGCCACAGACTTTGACTCCCTGGGCCGATTGAATCGTTGGGTCAGCCTAAACGAAGGGGCGGCCACTGTTGCGACAGTGCTGCTGTTGAAGATTTGGAGCAACTCGGAACTCGATGCGGAATGCAAATGAGCAATGGCATCCAAACATTTGGCTGGCGACACGGAGCCTGCTTGGCAAGCTGGCTCCGTGTCTTCGACATCCCTCTCGCATTCATCTACATAGACAGACACTACTACTACCACTACAACTGCCTCGAATACTTGATTTAAGGATAAAGACAAAACACGATCTCTTCGAGGCGAATGTGTGAAAGCAAACGACGAGACGCAATTGAGTGACCAGTCAATAAATCTGAGCCTCAGAGCAATCAAATAGTATAAGCGAAACTCATCCAACGCCAAAGAGACACTCGGATCGCATTGGCGTAGGATTATTATATTGGCTGGCGAAAAGAATTGATCATTTCACCTCCCGATTAACCAACTAACGCTCACTTGCTCCCTCGGTTCGTTGAAAGCAACCCAAAGTCTGGTGTGTCGCTAGGTGGTTCACTTAAGGGATCAAGCAACTGCATTGCCAGATTTGCTCAGATTCAGTGTCCGATTCAATTGTCGTTGCGGGGTTGGCAAGAGCCAGCGGGCAACCACTTAACTTTTAGTCGCAGTGGACGTGGTTGCCATCGTCGTCGTCGTCGTCGTCGTGGTTGGTGTTGCCGCCGGAAGCGAGGAGTGTAATTTCAGTCTCAGCTTGCGCCTTTTTTCAACACAACCACTACCACAAAAAGGCCACCGACCACGATGGCGACAACAATGGCCAAAAGCTAGTAATTTTCAACGCCCCTTTTCATCCGCTCAAACTAAAACTGGATAAGAGATTGAAGCCAAGCAGCCCACTCTCACCAGCAGACACAATTTTCGTGCACAAACACAACAAATGGAACTAGGCGACAATTGGCTCTCTCCTCCTTTGCTCTCATTGGATTCGCTCTCACTCCTCTCTCATTTCGTCTGAGAGCAAAGTGATTCTGACAAACTGGCTCAATTTTGATTGAAGTCGCTAGTCGCGAGCTCGGACTCAAAGTCGTGGGTTTAGTTAGAGTTTGTTGTTGTAAATAGGCGCCTATCTAAAAGCTGAAGGGAGAAAAAGAGAGCAACGAACAACAATCCCAGTTTGGGGCTTAGCAAAACCAATTTTAGCTTGGCAACTAGCTGGCCGGCTGTCTGGCTGGCTAGCGAGGCGTAACCGTTGACTGCAAGGTGCAGCACAAACTCATAGTGGCACGCAATTTGATGTTGCATAGCCACCATCAAATAACCACCACCACGGCTACTGCTAGTCGCCTGGTGGCCGGCCGACCCAAGTTATATAAGCCAGAACCATACCAAGCAACTCGGTTTTTAGTCTGCCGGTGTTCTGTGAATAACCGCTTATTCAGAGGGGGATATAGACACCGGCGCACATTCATTGATTTCCAGCTCGCATCCTAAAGGGCGAGCACAACTTGAGCAATTGCTACTCTCAATGGAGCTGCAGTTGTTATTAAGGATCGTGTTTGCAAGGTAAGGGGAAAGCTTGCAGTCCACCGGCCGGCGCCAGCGTTTCTATGGAAATAATTATTTGGCCCTACACTCGCCGTCGCGACCAATATGCAACCAAAAGAAATGAAGCTCGCTCACTTTGCTCGCTGGCGGGCTAACTGAATGAATGACTTGGCTAGCTAGCACAAACGCCAACGTTGCTCTAACTATAGAGATATACCTGAACTCTGATGCGTCTCTGTCTCTCTTTGTCTTTGGTTAGCTCGTCTGCCTGGGATACCTTTTAAAGGTTGCTTTAGAGGCCAAGAAGCGAGATAAGTAGTAGGTTGTTATTTCCGCAACATAGAGGGACGGCGAGTAGTGAAACCTGTTGCAAGACAACCACCACGACCACCACAATGGCACGATAGAATGTTGCTAGCTGGTGGCCAGTTGCAACTCCAATTCGCGGCAAACACCACGAACCCTAAGGCTCATTTGTGGGCGCCGTTGGCCACACTCTGAATTTGTAGCAAATGCATTGAACGCTGCACGCAATGGAAATGGACACGATTGTTACGACCGCCTACTCTCTAGTCTTAGCGAGTGAGTTGTACATAACTCAATCGCAATTATCCAGTATCTTGTTGCAAACTAACACTCGAGCAGCAAGACATTTGCAGCTGGCCGGCCAATTAAAGCGATTCCATGGTAGGCGGTCATTTCTATTCCATGGGACCATTTGCTAGTAACTCGCTGCAAAAAGAGAAGAGGGTGAGAGAGAAGCTTACACTTGGACCCCGAGAATTTGTAGCAACGGCAATTTTATGGCAAAAGCAACGCGACCAAAAGAGGCGACGCTGAGGTGATAGTGCAATTCCATCCAAAGGTTAAGTGTCTTCGCAAGTCTCAGACACGTGAAGGTGTCCCAAGGCGCAACAACGAGGCAAACACGGAGACATTATCCTTTAGGAGCTGCAAATGAAAGACACGAGGGAGGACTTGTCGTTATCTTACTCGTGAAGCGACAGAAAACTTCAACGAGCTTCTTGTTGGCTCTACCACATAGACAGTTTACAGCAGGAGGCCCATCAGCAAGTTTCGAGTTGAACATATAACTAGAGATCTCGTGAAGCTGATCAACTTAATTCAAGCGCCAGACACTCAAGCCACGAGTTTAATGCAACTTCCCGCCATCCTGGTTCGCATCCAATAACTCGGAGGTGATCATTTTGGAGCAACTAGAGCATAGTTGCTGCACGAGTAGCTTGCTATTGGCATTAGCAGCAGCAGCAATAACAGTAACAACAAAAGCAGTGGTTGTAGGAAAAATCGACATCCTTGGCGATCTAAATAATCACATAATTTGATTCAAGCATCTCGCTGATGTCACCGGAGGTTGGTTGTGGTGGCGTTGACCTTGTGAGGCTTGATTGCGTTTGCCTTCAGAAAACTAGAGGACAGAAGAAGAAGCGTTCAGGCAAGAGTGTCGCGGATACATAGACAATCCCATCAAGTCGAGTGGGTTCAGGTTGTCGCGACAAAATTATGCGTCCAAGTCGCGTTACGTAACAAGCTTGAGCAACCTCTGCAGGTGCATTACCAATCCAATGTTCTGGTGCTACAGCAGCAGCGCCACTGCCACCACCAACCTCAAGTGATCACATTTGCATAATGACCCCCTTGACTTGAGACAAACCAACCCACTCTCTCACTAGCAGACTATCGATCCGTCCGTCAGTCCGTCTGCCTGCTTGCAAAGCTGACAATGCGACGAGACTTTGCAAAGACAACCGAATGACCAAGGTGCCGTTCGCAAGTTGCTTGTTTCACGGCAGACAAGAGTCTCCTTCTGAAAAGAGAATAGCAAAGTCCAAAGGAGTTCGGGGAAAATTAACACCGCCAATTACAAAGTGCATAGTGCATGGTGAGTGCACACAAGACACCTGGCAAGTGGTGCAACTGAAGCGGAAATCACGAGCTCCACAACAAACTTGAATAATAATGATATATCATAACAACAATAACAATAACAATAACAACAACAACAACAACAACAACAACAACAACTTGTACTACTAGCACAATAACTCACCTGCTTGTTGGGTTGATCTTGGCCTTGGTTCTATAGCGAGTATCTCGGGTTTAGAAGGCGAGTGTTTGTTGTCCTTCCGGTTCCTCTGCTCGAACAAATGCTCGCGCCACTTAAACGGCGGTAGTTGTCTCTGGAGTTTGTTATTACTGTTGGTGGCCTTCAAGTTTAATGAGCTAGAGTCTTGCTTCAATTGCTCATCTCTATCCTCTTCACTGTCACCAGGTTTAACATCAACGTCGTCAAACTCGTCACTAGACTCACCGCCGACATTGCCATCATCAACTATATTATCGAGCACGAAATTTCTATCACTTGGCGACCTTAAAGAGTTTCTAGTTTTTGATGGAAACTCAAAGCTTTGGACTAGATGATTCGAAGATGAGCTATGAGATTTTATGTCATCTACTATAGAATATAACAACAAGCATATTACACTCATGAGTGTTATTGAGATTCTAATACCATATCTCGACATCTTGTCTTTTCTTTTTTTGTTACCTGCTAGTGGTTGCTGCCGATCAAGTTACTTTTAGTTGATTTCACTTGATTCATTATTGTTGTAGCTGATTCTGTTCTTTCTTCTCATGAGTTTATATCGAAAGATTGAATGATTCATCTTTTTTCTTTGGTTGTTTGCTTGCTAGTTAGTGATTTATAGCAACCACCTGTTTTCTGTGACTTGATTGGGAAGAGCGAATGATATGCTTGCAAGCTGATTATCAGTTAATATGTGAGGTATCAGAAAAGACCAACGCAGCTATAAATCGAGTTTTTTTACCATGACTCGTACCAAATTAGGGATAAAACTTTATCTCATCTATTATTGTTGTTGTCACTTGGAAGAGGTAGGAACGAATGATATGACTTCTTTTCGATACAGTCTTCAACAAAATGGGTGTTAATCTTCGCTCATACTTGTGCTTCCAATTGCTGACCCACTGATCATACTCATCTTGTACTCCTCGTTTCTAACCTCGAATGACATAATTGTCTCTCGCGCAAGGAGATTGTTCCTGAATTCTAGCAACGGGATGATAAGAAAGCAACCAATGGAAGCAAACCGGAAGAGTTGAGGTCTCGTAACATGGGCGCAGGCGCGAGACTAACGCGTGAGCAGAAATTCTGACGCCAAGAGAGCAGCGATCCAATGCAACCTCAGGCCCAAACTACGCTAGGTGCACCATGTATGTTAGCAGCTATCCATTTCCGTTGACCGCAACTTCAGCAAGTGGCTCCATCTTGTATCTCGGGAATGCGTCGATTGTACGTACAAGCCTTTTGGTTTGATCAGCTAAAGTAATCGAAAACTTTATTGATGATGATACATGTAACATCACTTCAAAACTTGAGGGATGCAAGCGGAATATTCGCATCAGTAACGATCATTCAAGCGCAATGTGAAACGCACACGTTTGACTTTCCCCTAAACCAAGTGTCTTATCTAACACCATGCGCGCGCTAATTTTAGCAATAACTATAGACTCCTGCCAGGGCAACCACATATTAAGGCGCATCATTGGCGCATGTGTTGGAATTTCATCTCGCAAAACCAAAACATTGCTGCCACAATTTTGTTTCCGCAGTAATATGAGATGATTGTTACTCGAATTATCTTTATTGGATTATCTCTATTATCATTGTTTTTATTATCTGATAACTCTCTGGTCATGTTATTGGATTGTCATCAAATCATCAGACAGTTGGAGACTAGAGACTACAAGTGAAACCAAAGAACAAAAGGTAACGAAGGCAAAGATACTTTGAGGATCAATAAACGCGGTCAAGTCACCTCTAGCCAAATGTATTGAAAGGATTGGTACAGGTTATTCAGCGCAGAACTAGAACAAAATCAGCAATAAATGCAGACAATCTAAATGGCGTCAAATGAGACGAAGGTAGCAAACGAAGGTAGCGGCAGCGATGAACAATCTGCAAGATGTCTCGATACATCTCTGACCAACCAGACCAGCAGAGATAATAATACCAGTAATGGTAGCGTTAATGTCCATGATCCTAAGAGTGAAGTCATAGACCAGGACCCCTTCGAAATATCACACTTTGACCATAGATGTTATGTCTGCGATAAAGTCTTCTCAGCAAACTCTAATTTAAACAGACACTTGAGAAAGATCCACAAGGAAAATGTACAATCTCCCTACAACAATGTTAAATGTGCCCTTTGCAACTCAGTCTTTGCATCATCAGCCACTTATAACAAACACTTGGAGCAAGCTCATGAGGTGCAGATACAGATAGAACAAATGACCTTTGCATCAAAAGAAGATTTTGAAGAGTGGAAACTTAAGATTGAAAATGATACAACGTCGCAGTTTATCAAGTCACGAGGTGAGAAGAAGTCGAGTAGAGTAAACAAAACCTATTATAGTTGCAACAGGTCCGGGTATTACATAAGCAAGTCTAAGACATCGAAGGCTCTAAAGAAGCAAGGTAGTCGAAAGATCAATGGAAGATGTCCAGCTTCGATGAATGTCACTGTCAACACCGATCTCACCTACGATGTTAGATTTGTCAAGACCCACGTTGGTCATGATTTTGAGCTGAGACATTTGGATTTGTCGGACAAGGATCGTGAACTGATAGTTCAAAAGTTAACCTCTGGCCTTACAAAGAAGGATATAATCAAACAAATACGTTCTGGTGTCGAACAGCAAGAGTCAAACCAAAATGTTTCCCTATCCTCTCCTGCCTCGAGTATCTCCAATCCTCAG
This sequence comes from Aculops lycopersici, assembly GCA_015350385.1. Lineage (NCBI taxonomy): Eukaryota > Metazoa > Arthropoda > Arachnida > Trombidiformes > Eriophyidae > Aculops > Aculops lycopersici. The sequence continues at coordinate 6,520,835 of WNKI01000001.1, read as the reverse complement.
AATATTCAAAATTCATCAGTTACGACCCAAGATACCAATCAACTGAACGAAGTTTGTTTAGAAAGTGCTACAAGTATCAACCAAACCATCGAAACTAGAATCACACCAGTGGAGGATGTTACAAACAATACAAGTTGTATCGAGTTGGTGGACACAACTTCTGCAGGTGAAATTGTCATAAGCAACTCATCCTCATCTCTATCCAATTTCACTAATGTAATCTTGGAAAATCCCCACGCAATCCATATAGCTAACCAGAACACGGGTAGCTCAGGCTCGAGTCTAACCAAACAGATAAGTAACCGTCTTGCGGCAAGACTTCGATTAACAACCACAAAGGACATTCACAATATTATAAACTCGAAACATCTAGATTCCAAACTAATCAAGCACAATTACGATTTAAACAATGTTGAAGCTTGGATAAATGAAATGCGAGAATACAACGACGACTCTAGTGTTCTATTATATAAGGCTCAAGGTGAACTGAATTCAAAGTTTCCCAGACTCCACGATGACGACTTTGTGTTGGTTTTAATGAAAACTGGACAAGCTGAAATATTGAAACAATTTGGACACAAGTGTATAATCATAGATTCGACTCATAATGTTCATTGTGAGTACTTGCATGCAACACTCGTGTCGGTCATTGACGACGATAGCAAAGGATTTCCAATAGCCACCTTGTTCTCCTCACGAACAGATCTCGATATTTTAGATGCCTTCTTTACGTTGATCAAAGAAAGGGTTGGTTGCATAGCAACCAATATGTTTATCGCCGATGAATTGAATGATTTCTATCAAGCCTGGTCAAATATTATGACAAGACCAACACATAACCTGTTAAGCCCCTGGAGTGTGCTCGACGTTTGGACTCGGAAGTTCGAGTTGATCTCGAATAAGGAAAAGTTGAGACGAACTAAGAAAGTGTTGCGATCTCTCTTGTATGAATCGGATAGCGATAAGTTCCGAAATGGATTCAAGAATTTCATCGACGACAATCGAGATGATGTCCATACCAGGGAGTTCATCTCTTTCTTCGAGCAAAACTATGCTCGAAATCCAGACTTGTGGTCGAGTTGCATGCGGAAGTCGATCGGAGCTAGTAACTATATGATTAGTCAACTGCATGATAAGTTCAAATCAGTGTATAAGGAGGGTAAAACTTCAAAGAAGTTGTGCAAATATTTCACCTGCCTCATGAGATTATTTGATGAACATCAAATGGCAAAATTGATCCAGATTGAGGAGAAATTTCCGGCTAAGAGAAAAGCATTAGTGGATAGACACAAGAAGAGTGTTGAGCTCAACGCTCTCCTCTATGAGGTTGCAGTTGATCCAGTTTATTGGCTTTGCCCCTCGGAGAGCTCAAATGATTCTTGCTACGAGGTCACCAAACGACAAACACCAAACGATGCCAACAACGAGGACTTGCGAAACCTCAAGGAGGGTCTATTTCTGAGCTCTACAACTTTTCAAGAGACTGTCAAATGTTGTGATTTGCAGTGTGTGGATTGCGCAATTTGTAGACATGAATACAAATGCACTTGTTTGGATTATATTGTCAACTTCAACATGTGCAAGCACATCCACCGGATATGCACCATGTCCAAGCAGCAACAATAAAACATTTGAGCTTAGTATTGGTGTGGGTTAGATCCAGGGTTTCAATTCAAGTTTCTCATCTCAAATGACTCTATCTTCAAATCATGAGTTTGTACCCAAAGTTTTCATCAGCTACTTGATTTTGAGGTCGATATCAATCAAACTCATTACATTATATCTTGATCGTCTCGCTGGTGTAGCCGTTGTATCTTTGAATACACGGAGATGAAACAAAAGTCACTCATGATTTTAGTAACGGGTTCCATCATGTGGAGAACCAAATGCGCGTCGTTCATTGCAGTCGCCATCGTTGTCGTCGCATGCGTAGCGCATAAAAATAACGCATCCCAGCTGGTAAACATGGACGCCAATTGCAACAAAAGGACTTTAGACACTTAATCTCTTTTCTTTAACTTTATATCATAATCATCATATTATATATATATATTCTTACTGAAATAAAATCAACAAAGAGTTTACATGTAATTCTTGGTATTAATGTTTGTGGCATATTACATCCATCTATTATTGGATCCCAAATGAGCCAACATGGAATCCGAATCTATTGTTGATTACCTGAAGTCGTCTCTTGGAAAACCTTGGCCTTTGATGGCGAAGCAGCTCACTCACCATAACCATCAAAATCATAGCCAGGTTCAAGTTAAAAATAACATTAGTGCCAACAATGAAAATGGAGCAAACAATAATAAGAATGTTATTATGACCGACAATCAGAATGGAATTGATAGTGGTGGCAGTAGTAGTAATAGCAGCAGCGAAAATACCAATAATAATACTATTAGTAGTAGCAATCATGATCGATTACTACAATGTGACCATCATTCAAACCATAACCAAAATAACACAACCCCTACAACCTTTCCCTCGAACTCGACTTCGTCTCCGTCTTCGTCGTTGTCTCAGTCAGCTGCATCGTCCTCACTAAAACAACAGCAACTAGCATCGACAGGATCCGGGGCAAATCGTTCATCATCACCCAATTATCAAAGATCTGTGAGGAATTCAAATTGTTATTCCAACACTACTCAATTAGATGGTGTCTATCCAGAATGGGATGAATTCTATCTATTAGTCTGCGATATTTGTGGCATCATCATAAAACCTCAGGCTTTAGAGCACCATTTAATCACAAGACATAGTGTGAATGTTCAGAGTAACAGCAACTCAAACTCAAACTCTGCGACCTCAACTCCCCAACCACAACAGCAAGAAAATACATTGATTAAAACAAAAACTACCTCTGCAACAACAACCTCGACTGCCACAACTTTAAACAATACCATTGCAACCAGTAAGGCGACGATAGATACAACGACGCCCAAGATAAATTCAGCAAATCATGTTAATACTAACAATACAAATGTGAGAACCACAGCCACTACGACGACTACCACAAACAACAACTTGAAACAAAACTTCAATAGGAGCAATACTGTCACTTCCTCCTCTCAACAACAACAACAACAATCTAAGACCACGACTACAAACTATGTGAACACTCACAACAACAACAGAAACTACTGCAACAACAACAAGCTGGGCGGTAAACAGAAGCTTAGTTCTCAGGTTGTGGTCAATATTGATATCAATAACCTTGTGAGTGATCAACGGAAAGAATCAAAGAATAACAATACAATCAATGAAACGTTTACTAGACCGAACAACGAATTTACATTATCATCTTCGTCGTCGACATTTATAGATCAACAACAGAATGGAACTGGAAGTTTGCATTCGTCCATTTCCACACCAACTATAAGCATACCATCCATTGTGAATCCCAGAGCCGCTTGTTATGCTACCAATGGCATCAATAACCATCATATTGACCTCACCAATTACAATCTTAATCACCACCCTCCATACCGGGAAAACGGATTTGCCGACTTGACCCAACCACATGATCAGCATCACCAACAACTTTATCATCATCATCAAAACCAGCAGCAGCTATTACCGAATGAAGAGATTGCGCCCATGTCGCCTCTTGCGACAATTCTATCTCGCTACAAGGACAGGAAGTGGCGCCGCACTTTTGATGTTCTCAAAGACGCTTTCTTCTGATGATGCCGAGAGAATAAAAGTAAATAACGAGCTTGTGAACTCAAACATTTTCTGCCAAGCTTATAAGCAATTATCTACCTCAATCTGTTCTCCTCAAAGACGCAAGTGTTTATTTCCAGATGTCTAATGAGCAGAGTTGGAGTGCAAATGTTTGGCGTACATAATTATCTCACAGTTTTCTCTGTTTCGCATCTAGAGTTCATTAAAACTAGTTGAAACGTTGCGTGCTTATTGCGCCTTATGTAACAATGTAATTGGACTTCCACTACAGAGGCTCACCTGTGGTTCTCGTCGTTATCTCGCTTGCGAGCCTCAATCTACCTGGTGTTATATTTCTGCGCAACCTTGGCTGCGCAACTCTTCTCGTACCCACCAGGTTCCCCGACTAGGAGGTCGTCAGGTAATTCAATCTCTTGTGTCGCGTAGCTTACTTAGTCAGTCTTGCGTAGCCAGTGAGTCCAACTAGATCAAAAGCTTTGACTTGAACCTCAGTGCAGAAGATGAGATCTGAGAAAGTTTGAGTTCATCTCTTTAGAGAGCGTTGAGCTTGATTACTAGTGTTGCCATTATTATTGCTACTGAGCGTGCTAATTGAACAAACATACACACAAACACCTGCAATTTCAGTTTGATTGAAACTAGAACTCACCTCACTTGAATTACCAAAGAGCCAGCTAGAAGAACCTTGAACTTTAATATCAAAGAGTGAAGTATAAGAGCTTAAACGGAAGGCTAACTGAGGAAGAAGACGTCGCATTTCAAAGCAACTTCAAGTGGCCAGTCTAGTTAAAGTAGGAAGAAAACCAAGCGAGCCGCTAGAAGTGAGAGATTTCGAGATTGCGCATTTGAGAGAAAATTATTGACTTCGAATGAAAGTTGACCATATTATAGTCTAGCATATTAAGTAGCATAATTGGTGGCAGTGGTCATTCTCCCATTGAGCTCTATCAGGTTGAGCCTTTTTCTCAACCAACAATACCAAAGCAACGCACCGAGTGAAAGCGGGAGTAGCACGACACGAGTATTAGCATCGTTGCTGAGAACCTTTGCAATCTAGAAATGAAATAATTATGTAACACGGAATCTCAGGTTGCTAATTAGGTAAAACAATGGAATCTCCTCATGTCAATGATAATATTTTAGCCAAAACTTGGCTTATTTCTATCCGTTAGCAGCAGGTAATGAGCTGAAAGCGTTCAGATTTGAAAGGTCAGAGAACTCACGAGTAAGATAAAATATCTGAATCGTAACCTCAAAGTACAAGCACCAGCTTCCAGGGGCAAGAAGCCGTCAAGAGTAAACACCTGCTGCAACGATTCAAGCAAATCAAGCTTTGAAGAGGCGACATGTCGATGGCAAAATTGGCACCTCTTCCAAGAAGTGAAATGGACGCCCTACTCTTGGGCCGCCTAGATGTAAGTGTTGAATCTAAACTCATAATAACTGTTGACCTTGAATTCATGAGCAAGGAGATTAATTTTGGTTATTGTGGTTGAGTTGTGTGGTGTTTTCGATTTCTTGCACCACAACATCACCGTCAACAACCAGCAGAGGTATCAATGATAATGGTATAGTTTGATTCAAACGGTACAAGAAGCGAATGCCCATTGTCATGGTGAGGGGTAATCGCTTTCGTACGTGCTGTTGATTTTCGCCATTACTGCCTGCTAACCTGCGGTGCAGCCGAAAGAACGAAACCACTATCCCAATAAACTAGCTTGATGCATCGAGAGCTCAATGGTGTGATAGAAAAATGTGAGTTAGAAAAAGAGGGAGTGGAGGTGCGAGAGGCGAGAGGCGAATGAGATTAGGCTGGTGGTCGATTCGCAGGAAGCCAGCGCGAGAGGGTGTCACTAGTGGTCGGCGCCTAGCGACAACGCCAATCTAAATCAGTGGGCACAAATTGACCAGCTAGGGAACAGCAAGGCGCAGAACGACAACAATCACAGTTGGCGCCAACATTCACCTGTCGGCATTATACTCCCTACATGCTTGCCCGATAGCTTTCCTCCTCCTCCTCCCCTCGGGGTCCAGCTAGCTAACTCGCTAGCCAGCAGCGCGGCTCGTGGGTTCGACGGGAACCCACTCACTTGCAAGCCCTCTAGCTGAGCCCCAAGCGGAAGTGTCATGACCATGGGCACCTCTGATGACTTGTTGTCGATTTCAATTTCGGCTAAAAGCGCGAGAGTTTAGTGAGTTGCTCGCGCGCAGTGACTGTGAGCCTTTTTGGCGGGGATTTATTTACTGTTTTGTGGTGAGAAGCCAACGAGATTTTCCACACTATTTGGTTGTTACTATCACTACCAATATGTGCAAGACCATTTTGTCTACAGCTCGTCGACCGCTCGCCACCTGTACCCCGGAGGTCCTTTGCAACTCGCTTACCCGTGGGCCCAATTAAGTCACTCTTCCACAGCGCCCAACACAGCGCCGCTATGTGGCCAGCCGAATTGCAGCACAACCAACAAAATGGCTGATTACTGGCCGCTAATGATAGAATAGTTTCATGGCAGTACAGCACCAGTTTTGTCCACCAGCGAGCTGAATTGGGTGTCGACCAGCACACCGAGATACAGAGCGCCACCATAATCTTGGCGCAAGGGAAAAACTTACCCAGGAGAAACGCATAGCTTGTTTGCCAAAAGCTAGCCAATTTCAAACACGACTCGTCGTCCTCTGGTTTCGTTTGGCGTTTCCGTTGCGCTCGCAACGATTTGTGCAAATAAATGGATAGATAGATCGTCACAATCAATCTTAATGCCGAGCTGACGGCTCGGTGCGCAAATCTATTTTCCGATTTCAGCTCGCCTACTACTACTGGTCTCTCTAGCCAACAGAAACTAGTCAGAGTAAAGAAAAGCAAGGCTGAGCAATCTAAATTGGAAATGGGATTGATACTGTGAGTGTAAATTCGTTTGTGATCGAAGAGGAAATTAGAGATTTGTCACTTCATGTGGCACCAATATCCTGTCGCAAGCACCTCGCTTCCTGCCAACGACTCACTTGCCCCAAAACGAGCGCCATTTCACCTGAAGTGGCGAATCTACTTGATTTGAATCGAGAAAAAACTCGATCATTTCGGCTTGTCTACTACGCAAGCATAAGTTGTTTTAACGATAACATACTGGCAACTAAAAGATCCAAAACTTTCGATTATCAAGCACACTTTCTCGCCGTTCGTTTATCTATCCATTCAGCGGTTTAATATTTGTATAAATCACGCAACCAATTATAGCACTCAGCTACAGCCACCAACTCTACACATTAGAGGGGAGGACAAAATCCCTAGCTGACGAGGAGGGATTTTGTCGTCAGCTGAACAGTGAATCCCCGCTGACTTGCGCGCATCTTGTCAATCGAAAGGGGGACTCGTCTAGTTATCCTAGAACTCGACTGGCACTTATCTTCCCTCATGCGGCACGGCGAGTTAGTGAGTCAGTCGGCCGTCCAGTGAGCCAAGCAATCAGCCAACTAGATAGAGAGAGAGAGAGAGAGAGAGAGAGAGAGCAAGTTATCACTTATCTAGGCTAGAGGCGAGTCATTATGTGGTGGTAGGTTAGGTGGCTCGTTGTTGGTTGCTCATATTGACTCGCGCAAAAAGCCTCAACTCGCGCCGCTGATCTCGGCCATTAGATCGAAGGAGGGGGAAGGAGAGAGCGAGAGAGTGGCGAAAGCGAATAATAATCAAAACCAAGTTGGTCTATGTGGCCTCTGAAGCTAGTGCTATTGGTGGTGAGACGGTGGTGTTGCCACCGCCGCCGCCGTTGTCACCTCTATTTGGAGCGCCAACAACTTGACAAGCAGAGGAGCGAGAGGCGGTGCTTCACTCTAACGCTGTCGTCGCCACTCTAACGTTTCTCTTGTTTGCCCACCACCACCACCACCACCACTATCACCACTAGTCGCTCACTTGCTTGCTCTCTCGCTCAATGAGAAAAACCCTTGCCATAGACAAGCTACAAAGTTGGTGACGAAGGCTATGGCTATTCGCTGGTCAAAATAATGATAAACTCCCTCGCCACGCGACCACCACAACCACGGCCGCCGCCACCTGCCGCCGACTTCCTCGCATTCGGATGAGATTGCGTCGACCGGAAGCGGCCAATCAAGTGGACAGGAAATCGGTGAACGCAATGTGGCTTGTGTTTGCTCTCTCGACTTCCATTTGCCTCTTGGGTTGAACCAGAGCAGCCAAGTGAGAGGCAGCCCCAAGTGGGTCCCCTCTCGGCGCCTCAGTGCGAGGGATGGAAGAGCAACTCACCTGCGTGGCACTCGAAAAAATGTCGCGACTGACTCATTTTAGAATGGATTCCATGAATCCATAGGTTGAACCAACGACGGGTACATGCAGCCACTCAATCAATCGGCATGGACTCTAATTCATGCTAAGCTGTAATTGATGCCAAGATACATTCTGAGAACCATCGCGAGAAAGCGAGTTCCGCTCGCCGCCTTTACGCTTGACCATTTTGAGCTCACTACTATTGGTGAGATTGATTAACTCGCCAATAAGATGGAATTAAACGTGAAACGGGAGATGGTGGAATGAGATGACCAGCTATCAATTAAGAGCTTCGAGGGCATTGAAACCACACAAAAGAGAGAGAGAGGAAGTGTAGTGGCAGCTTTACTAGTCCGCGCGAAATGGGAGTAGCAATCGAATGTCACGCTTCCCTGCTCTTTTTGCCAATTATAGCGAGAATCGAGCTCTCCATTGAATTGATTGAATTCTCGTTGGCCAACACGAGCATAGGCACAACAATCACCATCAATAGCCTCAATTCAATTGATCGACGAGAGGCACGTAGGCGGTGGCTAACTGGGATACACAATAACTTGAGTTAGTTCCGCTGGCCTTTTGAGTGGCCAGCTATCGATTCATAAATAGATCGATTCCCATTGCGAGCGGTAATGAGTTGTCGCCATGGTGGTGATCGTTGAGTCAGTCAGTCAGTCAGTCGATTGGTGGTCCGGTAGGCCAATACGCGAGGTAGCAATAATTAGTTTTGTGCACTCCAGTGTGATGCAGCAATCTCAATTTGTTGGCCACTGTGTGTTACCGTTACCGCTCTTTGACTTCAATGACCAACTCATGATTAGCTACGAGCAAGCAGAGTAATGACCACCTGTCACATTGGATCAATCGATGTGACACCCAAGCCATGGGTATAAATTGAATTGGACAGTTGGAAGCACTAACAAGTCGTCAACTTTTCATTGCTCATCAAGAGGAGAGGTAGCGCCTTCTAGACTAAACCGAAATTAGCAAGCAACAAGCAGAATCTGGTTTTGGTAATCAAGGAACGCGTGTGTTTGTGTATGCTTTTGTTTGTTTTGGCTTTTTGCATTCGCTCGTATTTTACCATTAGAGTAGTGGTCAGCCTGAAACCAAAGAGTTTACCAATCAACTTTTATTAACATTTATATCATATCACCATTTGATTGAAAATTTTATTCCATTTAAGATGGTCAAGTTCCGTAAATCTGTGAGTTTTTTAGTTATAATAATCATTTAGAATATTCTATACTATTTAAGCTAAACAAATTTACTAACTCTATCCAACCAACTTCATTCCCCAGGAACTCACGATTAGTGAGTCCAACTCGAAGGGCAAAAATTTTCTAAGCGCTCTACTTAGTATTGTTGTCCTATTACTTATCTCGTCGATTATTGTTGTCGCCATTGTAATCATCAATCCGGAGATCACAAACTTTCCACCAAAAAACAATGTACCCCGCGAGGCCATCACATTGGAGGAGTCGCTTTTGGGCGAGTTGAGTCCATTGGATTTTCAATACCAATGGATCAGGCAGTTAGAATCAAATGGAATACAAGAGTCTTCATCCAGAAGGATGCTAGTGGACGAGTTGCTATTTGAGGATGCCAAGAATATAAATATAATGCAAATGCCTTTTTTGGATCCAGGAAAGGATAGCGACACTAAGACTCAAGCAGATTCTAATTCAGCTCAGCTTCAAAACTCAACCAAAATCAATGAACAACCTGATCTATTGTATGCTCCCCGAAGACCAAACACCAGCAGCCGACCGATTCCATCGCTATTGAAGCCAAAGGTTAGAACTCTGGTGGCCAACTCAAGTCTTCTCGCTGCAACCGGTTATCAGGGGTACAAGGTATCGCCAAGCAAGCGCTACCTGTTGATTTGGACCAGAAAGAAGCGCCAATTTCGCCACACATTCTCTGCTCGCTATTACATCTACGACATTGAGCTAGACTTGATCTCAATGTTGAGCACTCAACCACTTCGATCATCTCTCCAATCTTCGTCTTTGGGTGATGAAGGTTTATATTTGAATTCCTACCTGGACGGCGGCGATTTTGACGAAGAGTTTCGACGCTTCCAGCTGGTCAACTGGTATAGTCGATTAGATGACAGTGGTGATCAAATTGACTCTTTGATTATGGTTCAAAACAACGACATTTACCTCATGACTGACATCTCGTCGGACTCGCCGATTGGAGTTAATGTGAACATGAATGTAAATATCAGCAAGACAACCAATTCGCCAAAAAAGGTTACTTTCACCGGCAAGACCAATGAGATTTTCAACGGAGTTCCGGATTGGCTCTACGAGGAGGAGATACTCGGCGACTCGCCAGCTTTACGCCCATCACCAAGTGGAAATCATATCGCTTACATGTCATTCAATGACTCGCTAGTATCACTGATGCCATTTTCAATTTATGGCAATAGCGATCAAATTATCCCCAAAGTCCAACAAATCCGTTACCCCAAATCTGGCCGGGTAAATCCGCGAGTCTCCATTCATATACTCGAGAAAAACTCCAAGACTTTTAGGGATGTAAAATTGAGATTGCCTGAGGATTTGGCCAGGCAGCAGCATTATATATATCGCATCAATTGGCTAACCGAAGACAAATTGGCCTTAATTTGGCTCAATCGTGACCAGAACAACTCGCATATTTTGATCTGCTCCCAGAGAAATGATTGGAATTGTGAGAAAAACTTGCATATGTCAGCTCCGGGCGGTTGGTTGGAGTTTGCAGACGATTTGATTCCCTACAACGAGAAGTATTATCTAACCTTAATTCCCAAGTTTGAGGGCGAGGATGTGGGCAACTTCAAGCACGTAGCTAGAGTTTCCATAGATAAACAAGACGAGTACATCTTCCTAACAAGTGGCCGGAAGGAAGTGACAAGCATCAAGGGCGTAGACAAGCGAAGATCGCTGGTATATTACCTGTCCACCGTTGAGGGTGACTCAGGCCAAAGGCAATTTTATTCGGCAAGTCTATTGGTTAATCCGGAGATAGATACCAGCGACAATAATTCCATCATCAGTCAACCACCACCGCCACCATCAACCTGTCTCACCTGCAACCTGTACCCGGAAGAGTGTCTATTCAACTATGTCGACATGAGCCAGTCGGCTCAGTTTTACATCTTCGAATGTGCTGGCCCGGGAATTCCAAGAACCGAACTAAGAACTACCGTCGAGTCGCTCGAAAGCTTGAACTTAGGCCATTCGCAAGCCAAATCTGATGTCGCTAGAGTCGTCTCCGCTTCCGCTACGACTTCCGATTCACTAGACAATCCCTCGATTCGCGGGTCCAATCCACCGATTAGCTCGGCGATTGTTAGCGGCGGTAGCAGCGGCGGTCTCCCGAGCGGAAGTGGCAAAGGCTCGGTGTTTGGTCCTAATGTCGAGATCTCGAAGAGTGTTGAAAACCTGCCCCAATCACCAAGTTTTGCTAATATTCTCACTTCCTCCAAATCTGCCAGCCGGCAAGAGGATCAACTGCAGCAACAAAAGCAAGAACTAATAGAGTCGCCTAGCGATTGTACTGATGATAAGTTCAAGCTAACGCCTAAACAACAATCAGCAGTTGGAGATCCAAGTCTATTGTGGGTCATCGAGGATAATCGAGCGCTAAGAGATAAGCTAATGCAGCAAAAGGTGATGCCATTGACCATGCGCTTAAAGGTTCCCATTGCAAATACTAACTACTCGGCCAATGTACTTCTACTACTCCCGCCTCAACTCGGTCCCATGACGAGCTTCCGTGTAACTCCAACTGGTGGTGGCGCTACAACAATAACAAACCCAAGATCTCGCCGAAACGCAGCCGCAAAGAATCTCAACGGTCTAGAGAGACCGATTCACGCTTACTTTACGCGCAAGTCAATAGACGAGTACACGAGACAACTGAATGCAGGCCAACAATATCCCATGATTGTAGATGTCTATGGAGGACCAGGTAGCCAGAGGGTCGACTACCGGTTCAATATCCACTTTGGCCACTACATGGCAAGCCAACGGCACACCGCTTACGCCATGATTGATGGCCGTGGTAGCGGGTTTGAGGGATCCAAGCGCTTGTTTGAGTTGTATCACAAGCTTGGCACCGTGGAAATTCAGGACCAAATTAGCACTGCCGATAGTCTGGCCAAGCAGCTGACTTTTATTGATCCGAACAAAATGGCCATTTGGGGTTGGAGTTATGGCGGCTATGCCGCGGCGAATGCCCTGGCTCAAAGTAACGCTCAGGCACTGAGACAGTTCGAGGCGCAAGTGCGCGATATGAAATTACCTCTCAACCAAACAGTCTCGTTGAACGATGTACTATTGCGCCATCATCACATGAACCACAACAACCAACCGAGAGTCTCGGCAACAATGCCACCAATGCCCTCGCTACAAGGAGTCTTTGACTGCGCCGCTTCCGTTGCTCCAGTTACAAATTGGATCTTCTATGATACTGCCTACACTGAACGCTATATGTCAAGTCCATATTTAAACGAGCAGTATGATCACAATGAGAATGGCGATCACTCAATGTCATCCTCGCCAAGAAGCGCAAGTTTAAATCAAGGAAGTCCACCGGATAAGGTGTCGGGATCGAATCAACTTCAATCGCAAGCGCAGCCAGCTTTCGCCAGATCTGACAGCAAGTGGTTTTCAATGAACCAAAGCTCATTGGCAGAAACAACCACCGAATCCTCTTCCTCCTCATCATCATTACTAGCTGATGCAAGATCGAATCCATCTCAAGTTTTCGGAACAAGCCTATCACTGAATCTCAATGAACGATACCGTAGAGCCTCACTGTTGGAGCAAATTGGCAACATTGACCGGAAGCGATTTCTGCTCATTCACGGAACTGCCGATGATAATGTTCACTTCCAACAATCGATCATGCTAATGAAGTCATTAATACACCGGAATGTTCTCTTTGAATCAAGAATTTACCCCGACCAAGATCATGGAATTCACAATAAGGCCGACAAGTTGCATTTAGGTCTAACGCTGAGCAACTTCTTCGCCGAATGCTTCGATATGGTCTACTAGAAGCATCGATATTATTATCGTCAGCATATAATCTTACATAGACTTATATAATATTACAGAAGGTGGAGTTGGAAGAATCTCCTAATAGCTCTCCTCATACTATTTTAAACAAACCAAGACTAGTCAGCTGAACACAATAACAAGCGAAAACAAAACTTCTACTACTACTACTACTGGTAATCATATCGGTCACTGAATCCATCGTCAATTGCAAAACTTTTTTAAATAAATTATCTCGACAATAATCACAATTCTAGTCGCCTAGTTAATATCAAAGTATGTCCATGTGAGATGAAATGTAGCTTAAGACATCATACAAATGCCATCATCTTCCTTCAATTGGACGGCATTTGTTTCTCCAAATTGGAGTTCACTCGCTAAAGACGATGGCATCCCGTCGAACATTAGTCTAACAAGTCCGCTTGGCAAGACCTTGAGTGAGATGCCGAGAGAGCCTGCTAACTTCTGGTAGTCCGGATCGGTTGATGTGAAATGGCGAACACTCTCCACTAGATTCCTGTAGCTAACACCCGATTCACTATCCACCAAATTGGAACTCGATAAGATATCTGTTCCGTCTAGTCTTCTATTGAGAAACGGATGATACCTGCCATCATTTCGCATATCTTGAATCTCCAGAGATGGACACGCGTTTTCAAAGTAATTCCAACTTGTAACAGTTTTATCTTGATTAAACTTGGTACTCATCTTAATCAACAAACGAGCTATAGCCAATCGTGTCTGTCTCATTTTCTTCTCCTTGATTTCCTCTTCTGAATCCCTTGAAAAGTCCTCGTTTGGATTTTCGAGTTCTAGGTCGTTCAAGTCGTGGTCAAGATTCATATCGCGTTTTTCGATCAAATTTGGCTTCATCAGACTCAGATCGATTGGGAGGAAGTGGCCCTCAGTGGAAAAAATGAATCTATCTAGGTCAATGTGTGTCTCGTTATCATGGCTGAATAACAGATATAAATATTTAAGCGTTTCAGCTAACACAAACGATGACATCCTATCATCATGGACGCCAGTCCTAACGTCCTTTAAGCCGGCAAATCCGCAATCTACTTTGAGATCTTGAAGTTTATTGAGCGCATCCTTGCCAATCTCGAGGTAGTAGTCATCGTTTGTTGCACGATGAAGGAAGTAGGTGGACTCTAGAAACTCGGGGCGCATCTGATGGTTGGCCCAATAGACTTGTAGATCGGTTGTGAAAGCTTCTGGTAGGTAACTGTGTTTCCTAATAACTTCATTAAACATGGCATGTGTCGATATTGCAGCCTTGAGATCTCCCTTCAAAACTTGCAATCCTGGCCAGAAGGCTGAGAGGGCATCCATGAATCCCTTGGCTAGCTTGTTCGGCCGATGCATATGGACATCTATCAGAAATGGACCTCGTGAGATGTATTGCATCACACTGGAATAGTGTTTGTTGAATCGATCCAGGTAGGTTGTATCGCCAAGTAGAATGTATGCCTTCATTAAATACTCATAGTAACTATCCGAACCTGCACCAACTCCAGATTCCCGCCTAACCCATTCGCCTGTCTCTACGTTCAAAACTGTTCCCATAAGATCAGTGCCTCGATGCCTTCTATCCCATAATGAGTCAAGGGCTCCCCTCGCCTTATCCTCAAAAACTGGATCACCTGTTAATCGACTGAGAGTGGCAAATTCTAATATCAAAGAGCCAGCACATGCGGTGCAAGTTTCTTGACTCGAGCGCAGCTCATTTGATTCCATTCCGTGTTTTAGATTAACACGTGAGTATGGGATACCTGTTTTAGAATCGAAGGCCGGTAGTAAGCGTCGCCCTAAATTTTCAGCTAGATCCAGCAACTCGGAATCATACCAGTCTAATGTATGTCTTGAGGCCGAGTCTACGTGTCTAATACTATGATCGGTTTGATTCTGGATTGACTTTGCAAGGATGTGAGCACTGAGTAATCCACCAAGCATTCGAATGTTTGTCTCGAAAACTGAAACCACAATGTTCATATCAAAGTTGAGATCATTGATTATCCTCTTGAGAGCAACATCGAATTCAGGGATATCGCCCATCATGACGAGCGTATCCAGTGAGTCCACTAAAGTGAGAGAAAAGTTGCCTATTGAGTCGTCGATATCATTTGAGTCCTCGTTTTGCCTAAATCTTCCTTGGCATGAGATTGGAAGGATCTCGTCGGCTGGATATGTGTTCAAGTAGGATTGGTAGGCATGATAAAACATTTGTTTGGCCTCGTTTTTTAATTTCAGCCTCTCTGTCTCTTCAAAGGCATCAACTCGTTGAATAAAACTAAAATAAGATCTAGGCTTCGCGTGGCCATGATTCAAACTCTGGCTAGGATCTCCGATGGGGCTGGAGTCAATTAGTAGATGATGGCCCCGAGGTGAATGTAGTAGTTCATGGAATTTGTTGCTGTTATTTTGGCTTAAGTTAATAAAGAGGAATAAGCTTTCAACGATAACAAGTAACAGGATAGAATTTGTTATGAATTTGTGTTTCTGTTGAGCGTTAACAATAGAGGTGTTAAATTTGTAGGGGATCACTTGCTTTTTTAATTTGTAAGTTGTCTCTATTGCACTTGCACTAACTTTCATTGCCTCCATCTTATCCACTTGTGGACTCTGAGTTTCTGGTTCGCACATTGCCTTTTAGTATGGGATATCTCTTGATTATGAGGTGAATTGGTTCTATGATTGCACAATTCAATGACGTCGGCTACCAGGTGCCACAAGCAATAGTTGGTTACTCTCACCGTGATGTCCACTAGGAATTATCATTGATGTTCAGAAAGATACCTTCACCAGCTATCAAGTTTTTGATGATTACCAGAGTTTGGAAAGCTCGATAGAAAGAACAACGAGATTCAGTGTAAGTCAATATATTGCAACACCGTATAATAGTAGTTAATAGTTGTGGAAATAATGCATAGGTATATGGTGAAGGTGATAGTAATAATATTGGGAGACAATTTGGGAAAGGAAATAGGGGAAAATAGTGGCTGAATTTGCGAATCTTTACAAGATTTTGACCGTCGTCAGTGTTGCTGCTGTTGCTGTCGCAGCTTCTGCGAAAAACATTGGTGAACTGTGTTTGAACATCGTGACGTAGGTAGAGCATCGCATGGCGTCAGTGGCTACAAGTCATTCTGTTATGAAAATCTGATCAATCTGATACATGACTTGATTAATTTGACCATGAGTCACCTGCTCTATTGGGTAGCCACTTAGGACAATATTTGCAATATTTATGGCTCAAAATTGTCAAGTACAGCAGAAATAGAAACTCTGACTGTCGCCTTTCACCTCTAATATGTTCCTTCGGTCGACATCACGACGTCAATTGGCAGAAAGTGTTTCAACCCAATCACCGCCCTGAAAAACGTTCAGGTGGGGATTATAAATTTGTCTGACGATCATAGCTAACCCATCATTCCCACTCCATCATCCGAAGGTGTAGTTTTAGATTCACTTCAAACTATTGCCACATCTGAAAGCCCAAATTTCTATTAAAAAAGGCCCCCAACTCAACAATACACAAAATTGGCCATCCTTCCGCCAGGAACAGCAACTAGTAGCCATGCGACTGGCAAGCCCTGTATTGCTCATCGTAGCGCTTTTTTGCGTGTCGATATCATCAAGTCATCAACAATCGGATGGCCATTGTAGCGACTGGTCCGAGGCAAAGGGGCCTCAAAGGTCGTTCAAATTCGGGCCGGGTAATTCAACTACCATTACAACGAATCCAAATCGAAAGAAAGGTTTGCGCTTAGTAGATCTTATTACAAAATTTCAACCGAAAGCTCGGAATCATACTTAGACTCATTTGTCAACTTCAAACTCACGCACTTCGAGACTCTAGTCGACTGCAAGCAGAACTTAACCATTGATTGGCCAGAATATATACCTCTCATCGCCTGTATGCCATCGAAGTCCCATGTAGTCCCGGATCACATGTATAAGGGTTATGGAGAGTGCACACCGGATACAGATGCTCAGAATGTACGTCGATCGTCCATCAGGTACAAGAAGAGGTCCGCAATCCTAACTGATGAGACTGACAACGTTCTCATCTACCCATTGCGAGAGAATGTCGATACAAAGAATATTTCATTACTGTTAGATGCCAACAACCTGCATAAGTTTGATAATGAGGAACCAAGATGGGATCAAGGATATTATTTCGAGTTCAGAAGATACACTCTTTGGCGTAGATTCGAACTAAAGTGCACAGGTGAGGTTCATATTTCAACGAAGAGGTCACAATTCTTTAACCGTCTCAACTCTTTGGCCAATAATCCTTATCCGGAATCCCTGGTCGACATTCAATTTGTATTTGCTGGAGGTCTAAGAAGTGGAGTGCTATTCAGTGCTCACAATGTCGAATGTGCCGACATCCCCAAGGATCCTTCCTACGTTCCACCCGGAATCAAATTGTTTGGTGGGTTAACTGGCATATATAGTCAAAAGTTTCCTTACTTATCTGTGGATCATAACATGGATGTTAGATTCCTGAGTTACTCTATATGAAAATACAAGGGTACGATTTCTCAGCAGCGTAATGTAAATCAGAGGGACTCGAATCTCTAAAACACAACCATCAAGATAAAATCTCGCTCGCCTCTATATCCACTGGAGTTTGATTCAGACCAGAAGTTTGTTGATGAGGGTCTGGAAAAGGGTCACTAGTTTATGACTGTCAGACACAATGATGTCCGGCACGTATTTGTGGCAGGTTCCTGGCAATCAGGGCTCGCCGCAAAGGTGATGCATCTCTCCTATCAAAACTACAAAAATTTGACACAATTAGTTGGATATAAGAAGAAGATACTTAATATGACCGACACTGAGCCATTGACCATCTCATACGTGAATCAACAGCATATGCCCTATATAGACATTAGTTTCAAAATCAACAGACTCTACTCAAGATTCATCTCGGACTTTACCGCCAGATACTTGAATGTCTTCGCCTTCAAAAAACGAAACGACTTTGGATTCATCGAAGGCTCGCCCCCTAGAACAAAGCGATGAGTTATAAGTGGAGCTTGTCGTTTGAATCTAGTCAAAATACAAATCCCTAGCGAAAACTTGCTTGAAATAACTGGAATAATCAATTATGATATGAATTTTCATTTTATCAACTCTTCGAGAACAACAACTACCCCCGGGAAATTAACCCACAGGAAACATACGACACTTCAGGGGTTGTCAAGAGGATATTCAGGTGAGGCGTGTTGTGGAAGCGAATCATCGGTGTCAGTACCTATTTCATCCTCGAGAACTTTTTGCAAATTACTACAAGCATCGACGATAATAGATATACTACTCTTCAACTTGGCTGTCTTATTCATGAGTATTTCTTTCTTTCTCTCGATCTCCCTCATCAGCGACTCGGTGATCTCACATGCTGGGTACTCTTTGACTTGTTTATATTTCGCTGCATACTCCAGTTCCAAATGCAAACTGGACAATCTATCGTTGATCCTCTTGATCTCATCTGCTTTGGTCCTCAGAGCTTATTGCAATATGGAAATTGTACCAGGATTAATTATGGCGATACTCGTGCCTGCAATGTGGAGGAGTGCAAACTGCAGGATGCGGCCATATAGATATACTTAGATTCCTGGTTGTATTCAATTGAAACCCGAATCATCATAGTATTTGGTGATATAATGATGGGCTACAATATGTACATCGACAATCTAAGAGATTTTACAAAGAATGTATACACTACATCGAAATACTAAGCAACTTTTCCGGTGATATTATTGTTGTTGTTATCGCCGCAGTTGTGTTCGCATTCGCTCCCACATATTCTACAGGGCGAGTGAGAAGTGTCTGGAAACTTTCGCTACTGCTACAAACAAGCGATGGGATCTTGCCTGTAGAAAACATTACACTTTGTACCATAATCGATCAACCCTATTCCTGATAACCTCGTGGTCTATCAAACCAGAACAATTAATCACATATAATATTCAGAATATCCATATAACTATCTTCAGGGAACAACTGCAGTTACGATTGATCATACATATACATCTCAAAATGAATCCACTACACGGCAATGTCGACTGGGACTCGGTGACGGTGATCAAGAAGAGGGCAGCTCCAGTAACTAACAAGAAGACAGCTATAAACAAGGCAATTCAACAGGGTGAAACGGTTGATTTGCAGAAGAAATACAACGCAGGAGCAAACAAGCATCATGGAACCTCCTTAAATACAGCTAAGCTTGACGCGGAAACAGAGAAACTATCACATAACAAAGTGGGCCTCGACACTGGCCGACTAATCCAGCAAATGAGAGCCGCAAAGAACTGGAAACGAGAAGAGTTTGCAACCAAAATTTGCGAGAAGGTCCAAGTTGTAACAGACTACGAGAATGGATCCGCTATACCTAACAATCAAATCTTTTCCAAGATGGAACGAGCTCTCGGCGTCAAGCTTCGGGGAAAAGACAGAGGTACACCTCTAGCCCCTCCGGCGCCTAAGGCGAAGGCAACTACGAGCTCCGCTGGTGGAAGCAAGAAGAAATAAACTCTATGCGAGACAACGATACATAATTTACCAGACCTTTCCCATGGCCTCTCATCATTTACTACAATAATTTGCCATAAAGGGCTCACAAATTGGATATGCGAAGCTCAAAACTCGTTATTTGAGCTAAGCACGAGACTAGATAGTATTGTGAGATCTGTTCTTTCTGTTAAAAGCAATTCCATATTTTTGATGGAATTATGACCTGAGCCATCTGATGTTTCACCAAGCTAATGCCTTTTCCTCGATAGTTTCTACGTTATCTTCATTAGTGATGTTAACTTCTTCCATCGCCTGATTTTTTAGGTTGTGGAGATCGAGATCACGACGCAAGACATTCTGACTAGCAGCATAACCTAAAGCTTGATCTGATTCCCATTACTACTTGAGATCATTGGAGTCAATAAACCCGAAGACAGTAGAAGGGGGTTGTTTGCCTGGTTGGGAACAAAATACATTGATTAGCTGAATCTTGAAATGATTTGATGTGATGAGATGTGATTGTGGATGTCGATTAGTCAGTCTATTCGCCAGGTAAACTAATTTCCATTTGAAGGTAGGTCAGACTGTTCGTTTGGTATCGGTTGAGTAACTCGGACGTAGTTCGTTGGAAATATGCCGGCCTGCTCTCCGTCTGGTCCCTCGAGGGCACCCTCGTACCAATTCTCGTCGATTTGGTCGAATAGTTTAAGAGTTTGGCCTTCTTTGAATGGTAGTTCGCCTGCGTTCTCCGGTTGGAAGTCGTATAGAGCGACACAGTAACCAAATTTCCTTTCGTTATCAGTTTTCTGGTCTGCTATGTATTTGAATAAAATGTTGAGATTCATGTTAGTAAATTCTGTTCTAAAACAAGTTCATATGTATACAGATAGAGAGGGATAGATTTAGTACCTGTAGGAGTGGTAGTGGTGGTGTCGACTTGGTTTTCGGAGTTAACCTCTGCTTGTGTTGAGTTGAGTATGAGATATAGTGATTGTGGTTAAAGTTTGGGAATGAGTGAGTGTTCGAGATGGATAAGGCATATATTTCCGAAGTCGAAAGAGACTTACCAACATGGCCGGCTGGTGCCGAGGAGTCAGCTTCGCCACTTGGATTTAAGTTGAGTTCATTGAGTTTCTTGGGGATATACTGAGAATGCTGACGACCAGCTGACTCATCCCGCCTAGGTGAGAGGATGGATTGTGATGAGAGGGAAGATCGTTTGTGTCAGGAAGAGAGTTACTATGAGAGTGAAATCTAAGAGTTTTAGAGTAGTCAAGTGTACTTACAAAGCTCCCAATTTGTCGGACAAACCCTCCAGTATCGAGCCACAAGATTTGTAGAAATCTCGTAGAGCTTCAACCAACGCGACAAGTTGCGATATTTGCTCGACGTCATTTTGCAAAAGATTGTGCATTCCTTGTGAGGCCAAATTAAATGACTCCTCGAACTTCTCCTCGGCAATCTTCATCTCCTCATCCACAATATTGGCACCATTTGCCTTTCTCCGCTTTTTGCAATCAAAATCAAGCCGCCTACCCTGCAACTTTTTACGATGAAATAAAACCTCACGGATCTCTTTGGTTTGCAATTGGTTAAGTGGCTCCAGAAAGTCTTGTCTAACATCATCCTCTAGTGCATACTTGATCTCTGCCATTTGCTTAAAGGATTCGCCCGTTTCCATCAGACTTCTAACGTATGGAGAATCCTCGCCAAATCTATGCGCTATCCTAAGAATAGTCTCGCCTAGCATACCCTCGGGTTGAGCGTAATTTCTAGTTCGAGTATTCTGAGCTAACTTAGCGTTTAGCATCATCTTGGACCTCGTTGCAGGATTTGGCTGTAGATACTCCTTTGTTTTGTTTATCAGTTCCTCGACTAGCTCTGCTGTGAGATCAGTTTTACGCTCCATTTCCATAAACTCCTCGTTGAGTTTCGTACCCTCAACTCCTCCAATCTTTTCGCTCATAAACTGATTGGCCTTGTTAAGCTGCTTCTTTAAACCTGGTAGAAAAGCCATTATGTTGGTTTATTATGATTAGGTGGTGTGAAAAACGAAATTGATTGAAGTTGTTTGTGAGACTTGCTTGGAGATATATGATCGATAACTAAATAAAATACTATTCGCTTGGTTCACTTTATGATAGACCACCACCTATGAGTATTGTTTGAGTTGTGACTCTTCCCTTTGAATGATTATATATCTGGGGTCATATCTGGTTTTAGGTGCAAAAGTCCAGTTGGAGTGGCTCGAGACAGTTGACTTTAACTTGATACTGCGGAATTGGGGAGTATATTAGAAAATTTACAATCTTGGAGTTGCCACCTCAAGTCTATGAGTTGAATGTCCCAAATAAAGCTATAGTAAATGTTTTCTTAAAAGTTGCCTAATTACTGCAACCTATGGTTATTCCCAAATAATCTGATGCAATAGATAGTTTGCGAAAAAATGAGTATTGGTATTGAGTTTGTCATGCAACCCGTTAAAGCTTACAACCAAGTGGAAATAATAGTTTCAGTTGCTATTTTATTTCATTTATCAGATAATAAATAATTTTTTATAATGTTATTATTTATGATTTAAATAAAGTTTACCTAATAACAAAGTTTGTTAGTCTTTGGGTATCCAAGGTGTTGTAGAAATGTCACCAAAATGAGAAACAACAGTGGCGCGGCCAGCATTTGTGTAAGTCACAGTCGCGTTCTCATTCTCAATGGCCGAAGATGGAGGGGCGCAAGTTATGGCGCCAGCCGCAGTGGCGACAGGCCAAGCGTTTTACTTGAATGGCGCGTTTAGTTTTGCGCTATCGCCATCGATGTTGCCGGTCAGTCTGGCACGGGGCCTCAAAAAAGTAGAGAAAAAAAGACCATCCCTTTGAGTCCTTGTTCATAAGGGAAGTGAGAGACACAGAAACTAGTGTGTTGTGAAACAAGAGATCGAATGAATGTTCATATTGCAGACAAGGAGAAATAATGTGTCCAATTAGAGTAGGCAAACAAATGCCACGGGTGTGCAGAGTGAGGCCAATGGGGTTTCTCGTGCGCGTCGCATAATGAGCTGCAAGCTTCAGTGATCTCGCTTGCTACCTATGCGGCGGCGGCGGCTTCGATCGCGATGGTGGCCGCCAGATAGCTTCGCGATCAAGTCGGATGGTGCTATTTGTTTTCGGTTGCATCTACTGACGACTTGCCCGCCGAAACCATGGCTCATGCATGTAAATTGAGTCAATTATATTATCTCAAATGCGAGCAAAAAGATTACTGAGGCAAAGAGTTCCCTCAAACCTTAATCTTGGGAAATGAGTCGTCACTCGTGATGTTTTCGATGGAGTCTTAGTAAATAGAGAATTATACATTTTATCACCAGAAAACTAGTCATTGTAGCAGGTGCAATGATACATCAAATCGCTAGATCGTTGAGTAAGTGTAGTTTGTCACAAGATGATATCTAACGCCCTCAACGGCCGCTAGGGTCACAAGAGGCGCTGCTGTTGTGGCTTCCGTCGGAAAGGAAGAAAAGTTACAATAGTTTTTCTACGTTGATTGAATCAAGTCGCTTCTATGGGTATCAAAATTGTGAAACTTGCACATATACTGCCTCATTAAATGTCTGGCTTCAAGTTCAACTTGAGTAAGATCAGCATCCAACAAGCTTGATAATAGGAAGCGTCACATCAGCGAGAGCTTGTGGGACTCAACGTTTAGAACGACATCAAGAGTCAACCAACAAAACTAACCTCGATTGCCTTAAAGCGATTGCACACTAGATAATCTTGAAAATCATCATCATCATCATCATCCACTTGATATCCTAAATCTATCTAGTGCCTGTGAGGTCGTTTTGAGCCAACAATTTCAAATACAATTTTAACGGAATGTGAGCAACGGGAGAGGCTTTGCAGTTGTGTTGCATTGGTGTTACTTGGGAGGCTTGTGCAAGCATACAGCTTGATAGCTCAGCGAGTGGGACTTAAAGTGAGCAAACAACTATCCAACTTTTGGCTAGCTCACAGCTTTCCAAACTCATATCCACTAAACCAACATAGAGATACTAAAACTCACAACAAATGATTAGAACCAGACTTTCAGTTGGTCTCGCAGTGTGGCCGCTGAGTACGCGTTGTGTAGCGCGTGCGGCAAGTGGTTGATAACTGGCAATAATTAAGGCAGCTTTACTCCAACTAAGTTTAGCGCTAACTTCTACTATGCCACTAAGCAGCAGCGAGTGAGCTTGATATTTCCATTTCCTGTTCCCGAAATCAAAGGCTTGAGTTCACCTCCAGCTGCCGACGGAAACTCTGGTGTTAGCTTCGGTGGTACTAGTTCTATTAGTAACAAACAGGCAACAACCACCCAAACCTTTACCAAAATGTGCTAATATTGACGTCAGGTCTCGGCAATAACCATTGGCACTGGTGCTACTAGTTGTGGTAGTAGTAGCTAACGCCATCACACACAATTATAGCTGCTCTCTTATCTTGACGAGAAATTTCTTGTGCGCAAAGCTGGTAAATTATTCAATAAGCTAACGGCACCACTACCACTTGTTGGGTGTCTTGTGGTTTCGGCGGCGTCTCATCATCATCATCATCACCATGGTGCATTAGACTAGGAGCTAGACAATAATGCTATAAAGTAATAATACTATACAATAATACTGTACGAGCCAGCAAGCACTTGCCAGTGGGATCAATAGCAATGCCACGACTATTGTCGCCTTTCTGTGTGCCGCCAGCAATAACGGGTCTTGCTGGCGAGACACAAGTAGCTTGTTAGCACCAGCGCCAGCTCTAACACTGGCACCAACGACACTGAACATCGAGTGGGTTGTGGCTACAAGTTTTGGCTAGGAGCAGCGCGTGCAACAAGTGTCTGTCCCTGTGTGCTGGCTTGTAAGTGGTTTCAGCTAAACACAAGCTTCGCGCTCCATCTTTAGTTGATTTATTCCCGATACCAACTTACTCGCTCGCTAAGGCTGCACTTGAAACTGCCGCCGCCGCCAAGGGATTTGCTGCGCTCCATTGTGAAACTTGCGCAAGTTCCCCCGGAATTAGTCCCAAAAATAACCAGAACCCAGAGCCATTATGCTGCGCGCTAGTTTATAGAAAGCTCGAGACGGTGTCGTCGACCATTTTGGCGGCGTCACGCGAGGTAGAGGTAGCCTTCACCTTGATGCGATTGCTAGTGCTGTCTCCAGTGGATGTCGCCGCTAACAATCTCCTAGGCTTGTGGTGAGATAGATAGATAGAGTAGTAGGCGCGCGCATCCAGACACTTCCGCTTAGAGTGGTGGTAAGCTTGAGAAAGTAAGATCGAAAAATAGTATATAAGCGCGAGCAGTTTGCTTCAAAATTCATCAGTTCAAAGCAATCAAAACTTCAAACAACCAAACAAATCAACAACCAACTTTCTTCGACCAAACAAACAACCAAACCCAAAACCAAAACTCAAAATGTCTCGTGCTATCTTTGTCGCCATCGCCTTGATCGCCTGCATCGCCGTCGCCAGCGCCCAATACCTGTCTGGTCTCTCGGCCTACCCAGCCGCCTATGCCACCTACGGAGCCGCATGGCCAGGATATGCTGTGGCCTCACCAGCTTACGCGGCCCCAATTGCCGCGGGCTACCCATACAGCACTGCCTACTTGTTGAAGAAGTAAGCAGCTATTGTTGAAAGATTATTGAACAAATATTGAAACAAGTTGCTCGATTGATGTGAACGGTTATTGAAAATACGTGAACAAGATCCACTGAGAAACTTGGACGCGAGGACTCTGCCCAAAAACATCCTGGCAAGATTCTAAAAATGGTTATTGCAACATCTACTTAATTGTTGAGAGTTATCCGTTCAAAGAAAGATCAATAAACCATTGAGCAAATTGTGAAAAGAAACCCCCTTGTTGTCCTTTCGATTGTCATATCATTTCTGTTTTCTTGTTTTTATTATTATTAAAACTTAACAATTTCAATTCCACACAAATGAGCTTGGATGAAGTCGCTTAAAACCTGGCATAGGCTCCCGCTTAAGCTTGTTCCTTCTATTTTGAAACCAAATCTTCACCTGGGCTTCAGTCAAATGCAAACTGCTGGCCAAATGAGATCTCTCGCAACTATTTAGATATCTCTTGAGATTGAATGCAGATTCCAGGAGCATAATCTGACTCTTTGTGAACACAGTGCGAGTTTTCTTCCTCCTGAGTTGGGTGTCGTCGAGTTCGAATCCAAGTGTTCTGTTTGATGGTGGTGGAGTCTGTTCTGATTTGACGGGATTGGTGGGATTGTCAACACAACTGCCGCTGCCACTGCCTCCTATGGCACTTATAGTCGAGCCTGGAATTGGCAGATCTTTGGGCGTTAATTTAGGGTGATAGATTTGTGGAGTGGGCGAGAATAGTTGCTGCTGTTGAGTATGTTGCTGATGCTGGACTGCCAAAGAAAGTATATAGTCGATACTAAAGCGTAAGGCTGGCGGGTATTGGAAGTGATCCATTTGTTTGTCAACTGGCAGTTGTTGATTAACTCTCTGGTAGTCGGTGGTGGTTAACGGTGTTGCCGCCGAGGTTGCCCCTCCAACAGGTGAGTTGCGATGTGTCCAAATTTGCGTTGAGCCCATTGTGATGTGGTTACTGTGCGATGCGCTTTTGAGATATATAGTTACTGTCGGGACAAAAGTTTGAAGTCTTGGGTGATTGAAAAGTTTGATTTAAAATTTTAAATCAACGAAACAATTGCTTTTATACCAAACTTGTCATCCAACCAACAGAACCAACGGGCGCACGCGTCGTCCGGCAACAAGTGGCCGAAGGTACAAAACACTTTCTCTCTCTCTCGCCCCCAAGTGTCAACACATCTTTTTCAGCTCAAAAGGTCAAACCCAAAGCAAAGCGCTGACCTCCTCTATTACCTCTGGCGCATTATAACTCTCTCCCCCAATTAGAATCCTCCAAGTTCTCACAAGACTTAAGTGAGCGGCTAAAGAGTCGGAGGGAGTCATAAATTGATCGCCCGAATATATTAATCAAGTACCAATCTTGGGATCGATATCACGGCGGCGGCGGCGGCGCTGCCAATATCACGGGCAATTGTAAGGTTCAAGCGGCAAAGGACAAACAGGCCAATTAATCGGAGGCCATTGGCCAACGTTTGGGATTAGTGGGGGTGGTGGCCAACGAGTAACAATGTTCATGTTGGTTGGAGTTTGAATAAAATTGTCACCACTATCCACTGTGAGCCTGGTAGTAAATTAAAGGTTAAACTCCCAGTTTAAACTGGGGGCACCTTTGTATCCAAAGAGACGCGTCGGCTTTCATAAAGAGCTGAACCTTACTGTAACTCGTACTGATATAAGACTTGACCATAGAAGACTTTGATAAGATGACTTTGCATCTCCCTCTCCCTCTCTCTCTCTCTTCAAGTCGCTCCCATAATCATACAAGGAAAAATATGTAAAATAATGAAACCTGAACTTGTTTTATTTATTTCCCCTCTAGTGGTGCCTTCGATTCAAGTTGACCTGATTAACTCTACTCCTACCCTGGCCCACTATTCCGTGTAAAAATTGACCTCCTTCCTCATAGTGGTCGTTGTTGTCTCTCTCATTGTTTTCCACGTCTTCGTGAGCCAGTTTTAAAAGTCCCATGGTCGAGTGAGTTAAGTTTGGCAGTGTCTCTGCTTCTGCTCGCCTCCTTTCGGGTTCATTGGATCTACCATATCGAGTGGCGGTAGTGCGTCTCAAATCACTCAAACTAACTGGATTAATTACATTGTTCATGTTTGCAACTCTGCTTTCGTCAGCACCATTGTTAATGACATTATTCGTCGCTCTTGCAGTCTTTAGTGCAAAATTTGTGGACGAACCAACCACTAAAAGCTTGGGGTCGAGCAAACTCTCAACTTGAGCCAGATGTTTGTATTTATCCCTGCGACTCCTCCTCTCGGCTGAGCTCAACTCGCCACCAAAGCCACCAACATCGCTACTCGTGGTACTCAGCATTCTAGTTACCATTTGCCCTTGTTTTGATCGGTCCACTCTACTGGAGCTTGCAATCTCATCGTTGTGAACAAGTTTATTTAAAGGCGCAACTTTAGCCGATGGATTTTTGGTATTCCAGCGATTCGTTGCCATCGCCGATTCATTTCTGCTCCTAGAATCTTCAAGCTTAAGATTCAACATAACAAACTCTTTCAATGCAACATCATTATTGATCTTGATGGCCGATTTCAAATCAACTTCCGGTTTACCCACCAGCGCAGCTGATTTTTGGCTATACCTTTGAGGTTGCTGGAAGTTTCTGTGAAGCGCGTTGGGTAATTGGCGGCGGCGACGACGACGATGATGATGCTGATGTTGATGGTGACTGTTGTGCAAATCTACAGTCGAGAGTCCTATCGAGAAATTATGGCGAGAAGAATCCAATTTCAAGTCTTGCTTTGGATTTGGATGGCGCTGCATCGCCAACAAGCTATTCTCGTCTATTGTGTCCAATTTACTTGTTTCCTCAATGGACCTAAAGACAAAGCTACTGCTTCCTCCCTCGCCCATACGAGAATCCACTATCGAAAATCTGGACTTCAGGTGCTTGGCAGCGGCCGCCAGTCTTGCGTCCGTGGTGCGATAGAAGCAGTTTGCATTCAAAGTTTCGTCCAATATTAGATTGTCGTAGAAGACACTTAGCCAGTTTGTATTTGTCTCACTTCCGGAGAGCCAAGGTTTTATATGCGACTCATTCCAATCGGCAAACTTGTCATAGGGAGACTTTGAGCGACCGAGGATAGTATTTAGTCCAACTGAAATGTATTCAGTTACCCTCTGGTTGATTTGGTCAAACAACACTGTAGACTTTTGCAGCGGGTCATGCGAGTTTCCCGATCCGCACAGTTGAATCTCAAGGGACTTTTGTACCTTTACCACAATAGGCTTCACAAAGGATCCAAAGACGACAGTTGAAACAAATGTTATGAATAGAATAGTATACATAAACAAGTGTTTGTTTCTCAAAGTTCGATCTCGATACTCTTCGTGCTCAATTAATCGCTGAACGAGAGCCATTGCAAGAGGCCCTTTTAAACCTCCATAAGCGACTAAAATTTGCTCCTTAAACTTGATCCTCATTGGGCCACTTGAGAAGAGATTACATAGAGAGCTCAATACTATCACAATGATAAATCTATACACAATAACCAAGAGCATGGCCAAGGCCAAGAACTTGAAATTCCAATATAAATTAGCCTGATTAGCGAGTTGGCTTAATCGAGAGGCGGCCAAATTTGCCGCGCTCAGCATACCTGCGCCGGCAGCGGCGGCGCCACTTGTTGAGCCTCTCGAATTTGGCGTAGGATTATTCTTTAGATTATTCTGACCACTAGTCGCATCCATTGAGCTAACAAGTCCATTATTTCCACTTAACGTTGTCATGGTTGACGTTGTGGACATCCAATATTGAAAGAATTGACTGGAGTTTGATACTTCCACCAAAAGCATACCTAGCAGAGGGTAAACTAGCGAGAAGCCCAGAGTTTTTGTTGCCAAAATCACCTGCCGAAATGTTAGCTGTGAGCGGAGATTTAAATTGTGTTTGATGTATTGATCTTGCAGGATTCCAAAGGTTGCAAGGCTAACAATACGCGAGGTACCCGCCAGTGAGGCTAAAGTGTAGGCCAAGTAGGCAAGTTTTAATATGAGCAACGTCTCAACCATTGCCTGATATTGATTCTGCTGACTCGTGGACGCATTGGGTACCTGAAATTTTTTAGTCAGTCTCACGGATATCAAAGCAACACCTGCCAAACCTAAGCCAATAAAAATTGATCCAACAAGTGTGATGAAAAATTGCAATGTTGCAAAGTAAATCTTGACCACCGTTAGTCTTGTGGTGTTGAAAAATTCAAGCAGCAGGTTAAATAGAACCAAGACAACTGCATTGTTCATGAGATTTTCGCCCAATATCAGGTAGTAAAGTCGCTCATTTACATGAAAGAGTTTTGATATTCCCAACATTGTGTTGGATTCTATGGAACTTAGAATGGTTCCAAATAGGAGACAATCTGTGAGTGTCAGATTGCTAATTTCAAGGGCTGAGTTCGATACCAGGTATCCCTTGTTTAGATTTGAATTATAAATAATATTGTTGGGTGGAAACAATTGATCGCTTAAATCTAGCTGCCCCTCCAAATCACCCACAAATGGCGTCTGTCTCGTGAGATCTTGTGTCCATGTATCACTTGTAATATTGTAAACCAACGTTGAGTTGCTATTGTTGGTGGGGTTATTGTCGTATAAAGGAGAACTTTGGATACTTATGTTCAAGTTGAATATATTCTGTTTGCCCAACGAGTATATAGTGAAACCCATAGCACTAGAGTATAAAAGGGTTCCAAGAATTGAGTGAACCATAATAGGAAACAAGTTGAGAAACAACCACTTGTTTGATAACAACGAGGCGGACTCGAGAACTGTGGATGGAAGGAAGAGATAGAAGAATATACGCGAGTTGAACCTCGGGAATGAGTCGTGATTTGTGCTCACTTGTCGAGCGACCAGCTCCCAGATAATGCCGAAGATCATTAATATTCTATTTATATCAGAAATATTGAAGAGTTAGTATTGATCTTCAGAAATACCAAAGATTGATTATATGGCTTCCAAAAATTGAAGAAGAAAAACTTACCCTGGCTCATTGAGATTGTAGTTGATTATAGCGACATTGTGATAGATTAACTTGATGAACGAAACGTAAACAATGAATATGGAGTACAAGAGAATATTGAACTCAAGAGAGCTTCTTGGTTGCAGGTTAAGTCCTGCGTCTTGACTCAGGGGCTTGCCATATGTTATGTTTCCCATAAGCTGGTTAATATTTGAAGGTTCATTGGGTGCGAGTTTGGATGGATTTAGACCGTTAGCTGGTATATTTGTAGGCGTAGAGCCAGGTGTGTCGTCAGGATCTGAGTTGGGATCCACTGTGGTGGTGGCGGTTGTAGTTGTGGTAGCTTTTGTTTCTATTGTTGTCCCATTGCTTGATGTGGAGTTACTATTGCTATCTCTATTGGTTACATTACTTGATGTAAAATCGGCACTTTGAGCAGAGTTTTGGCTATAGGCGAGAGCTGGCGGAACCAGAGTTGGTGGCTCATCTAATATCCGGCTATCGGTGGTGGCAATTTGGATGACTTTACTCTGTTCATCAGACGCCAACTCACTAAGATTCATTGATTCATATTCCGGAATAACTAAACTAGCCAGATGGGCGACTTGAAGAAAAACCATGGCAATGAGCACAAAGGCCAAGCAAATTTGATACATCTTGCGGGACAATTATATTATTATGAAAACGGAATGATTCATCATCAGATTAGAACAAGGCTTCAACTTACATGGCGACAGGTGAGGCCACGAGTTCATTGCTATGGATGGCGTGACTGTGTAAGTAGGCCATCACAAGCAGATTGGTCAGTTGGTTCAATGATCGCTGTTTGTTGACAAAGGGACCAAAATCAATTCACTTAATTGAGCCTCGGTGTCTCGCTCACCCGGAAGTTCAATGAACTTGGCCATCTGAAAGTGGATTTTGAAACAATGTTGTGAAGATTCGGTCTCATCATCACCCAAGGCATTGTAATCAACATAATGAAAAAAATCTTGATCTAAATCTACCAATCTGAGTTTAAATAATCATCAAACAAGATAGAATCCTCAAATAGATCAAGTAAAACTGCAACTTGCAACAAAAACTGCACGAAAACCTCCGCTAGAGGAGCTGCGTTCGCTTTCCTGTCAGTTGTGCGAAAAAAGAGCGCAATCCGCGAGCGAAAAAACGCACGTGTTTTCCGCATTCGCAACACCAAGGTTTGCTCCATTTGCAAAATCAAAACATTCCTATCTATTAACCCCTGAGACTGTAATGTCCCATCAATAGCTATTAGAATGACTTGACCTCAAGCCAAAATCCTCCATTATAACCCACTAACCCTATTAAATCAACCTCATATTATTGTCAAGGTGGGTGGTGCAAATATCCCAAGCCTAAGTATATTAGCAGACGCAACAAGATAATGGGCAAGGAACAATACAAAGCCAACAAGGTTGGCATGAAGATAGACAAGCTATCTTTTGCCGTCTCAGATCCACTCCACTTGAGAAGACAGAGTTTAATCCAATGCACCAATAAGAGGTTCTACGAGGATCCAAGTCTCAATCAAGCTGGATCTCAGGGTGGCACCTCGCAATCTCAAGTCAGTGGTCGAGCACAAATTGCTCGTAACGGAGTTTTGGATCTCGCTTTGGGTACTAGTACTACCACAAACTCATGCCGAACTTGTAACCAACGCTTGGCTAACTGCATTGGCCACTTTGGTCACATTGAACTACCCTTCCCATGCTACCATACCGGTTATTTTAGATTTATCCTGCTCACACTTAGCGCCATTTGCAAACGATGTGCTAGATTATTATTACCAATAGACAAGAGAAACGAATATCTTTCCAAAATTTATCGAGCGAAAAATTCCTATCTAGAGAGGAAGTCACTTCATGAGCAGATTATCAAATTGTGCAAAAAGCAAAAGGCCTGTCCATATTGCAAGGCCTTCAATGGCCAGATCAAAAAGACTGGCTGCTACAAGATTCTCAGCCAAAATGTTCCTATCAAACCCAAGTCATATAAATCAGCCTCATCTCTCACAAAAAATCCATCGAAAGAGCAAGTAAAGCAGATGTTAAGTTTTAAGAGCATCATAGATTCAACACCTGAACTCGAGGAATTACTTGAGAAGCAAACTCATGAGCTACTCGATCCAGTTGTTGTCTTGGAACTCTTCCGTCGAATACCCGAACGTGATACACCATTTTTGCTTATCAGCGATGCCAGACCCGAGGACTTGATCATAACTAGAATGCCAGTGCCACCTGCTTGCATTAGGCCATCGGTGGTTAGTGATGAAAATACCAACGAGGACGATCTAACTATTCTACTTAGTGAAACGAACCTTCTGGCCGATGTGATAGAGAAACGTTGCTCAACAGGTGCCATTCCATCTCTCATCATGGAGGCTTGGGATTTTTTACAACTAGAAATTGCCCTCTACATCAACAGTGAGACCTCAGGTATACCTTTACACATGAAACCCCCGAAGGCGACGAGAGGTTTAGTCCAAAGACTTAAGGGTAAACATGGTCGATTCAGAGGCAACTTGAGTGGCAAACGTGTAGACTTCTCAAGTCGTAGTGTTATTAGTCCAAATCCAATGCTGGCCATAGATCAAGTTGGAGTGCCAAAGCATGTTGCCAAGTTACTTACCTACCCGGAGAAAGTTACACCGCACAACCTTGAACTCATTCGGGAACTAGTTCGCAATGGACCCCACAAATATCCAGGAGCAAATTATATCCTAGATGCGGTAGGTAATCGAAAGTTTCTTTTGTACGGAAATCGTGATTACATAGCCAAGAATCTCAAACCAGGTGATACAGTCGAAAGACATATGATTGACGGGGATTGTGTTCTATTCAATCGCCAGCCATCGTTGCATAAGCTTAGTATTATGTGCCACAAGGCAAAGATCCACAACAATAGAACCTTGCAATTCAACGAGTGTGTTTGTACCCCTTACAATGCAGATTTTGATGGTGACGAGATGAATTTGCACTTGTTACAGACGGAAGAGGCCAAAGCTGAGGCTGCGATCTTGATGGGTACAAAGAACAACATAATAACACCTAGAAACGGTGAGCCACTTATTGCTGCCATCCAAGATTTCATCACAGGTGCCTACCTAATGACTAGAAAGGATGTATTTCTTGATAGAGCTGAAGCTCAGCAGATCATCTCCTCAATTTTAGCAAGCGTAGACAACAATATTCCGATCACCTTTCCGCCACCGTGTATAATCAAACCAGTAGCCCTATGGTCCGGAAAGCAAATTTTCGGTCTTATTATGCGCCCATCTAAAACTTCAAAAGTACTATTGAACACAAGATGTAAAACTAAAACTTACTCAGGAAAAGACGAGGATCTATGCAAATTAGATGGATTTGTAGTTATCCGAAATAGTGAGCTCATATGCGGTCAAGTTGACAAGTCTCTTTTAGGTTCAGGATCCAAGAGCAATATATTCTATCTAATGCTTAAGGACTTCACTGGTGACGATGCAGGAAATGCCTTATGCAGATTAGCGAGAACTATTAGCAGTTTTATGGCAAATAGAGGATTCAGTTTAGGTATTGAGGATGTAACACCAACCAAGAGTTTGGAGCAGGAAAAACAGTGGTTGTTGCAAACTGGGTATGCAAATGTCAAGGAGAAAATTGTTGAAGAAAAAGAGGGAAGACTGGAGGCGGAAGCTGGACTGAGTCGTAGCGAGACTTTGGAGGCCATCATATTGAAAGAGTTGTCGTCCATCAGAGAGGCAGCCGGAAGATCTTGTAAAAATGAGCTTCTTCAACACAACGCTGCCCTTATTATGGCCCAATGCGGATCCAAGGGTTCACTTATCAATGTATCTCAAATGGTTGCCTGTGTGGGTCAGCAGGCCATTAGAGGTCAGAGGGTATGCGACGGATACAATGGGAGAAGTTTACCTCACTTTGACTATGGAGACAAGTCACCCATAGCCAAAGGTTTTGTATCAAACAGTTTCTTCTCTGGACTAACAACTATTGAGTTCTTCTTTCACACCATGGCTGGTCGTGAGGGTTTGCTGGATACTGCAGTCAAGACTGCCGAAACTGGATACATGCAACGTCGTCTTGTGAAGGCACT
The DNA here is from genome assembly GCA_015350385.1 of Aculops lycopersici. Classification (NCBI taxonomy): domain Eukaryota; kingdom Metazoa; phylum Arthropoda; class Arachnida; order Trombidiformes; family Eriophyidae; genus Aculops; species Aculops lycopersici. The sequence goes on along the minus strand of WNKI01000001.1, from coordinate 6,486,536 downwards.
CGAAGATGTTGTCTCGCATTATGATGGTTCAGTTAGAAACTCAAACGGAGAAGTTGTTCAGCTGATCTACGGTGACGATGGAATGGATCCAGCTGAGATTGACTCAGACAGTAACGTTAGCCGAGTTCCAATCGACATCAACCACCTGTTACAGCACTCGCTAGCTTCATTGCCATCAAGAAATGAAGTTTCTCTTACAGAATCTGCGGCTGAGAATATCATCGACTCCGAAACTTTGAAGTGGAGTGAAACAATATCAACCGAGTTTAAAGAGGATCTCAAGAAACTAATCAATCATTACCTTACAGCCTACAAGAATTGTTTTAATCAACGGAGAACGACTCGCTTGTGTCCAACAAATGAGTTGACTAGATTGACCAACTCGCAGCTTATTGGATTTCTGAAGTTGTGTTGGCAAAAGTATAATCGAGCTCGAGTTGAGCCGGGTACAGCTGTAGGTGCCATTTGTGCCCAGAGTGTTGGCGAACCGGCAACTCAGATGACATTGAAGACCTTTCACTTTGCTGGTGTTGCCTCCATGAACATTACCCAGGGAGTTCCGCGTATCAAGGAGTTGATTAATGCCAATGCAAATGTGTCCACACCTGTCATTCGTGTCGACTTGATGGACCCGTACGACCCCGAGTTGGCAAGAAGAACTAAGATGAGATTGGAGTTGACGTTATTGAGTCAAATATGTCGTTGTATGAAGGAGGTATATGAGGAGGATGGTTGTTTTGTTCTCATTGAGCTCGACCTGAATCGTATGAGGCTATTGAGACTTGAAGTCGACTCAGACCATGTGAAGAACATCATATCACAGAAACTTAAGATAACTTATGATAGATTTAGGCGGATCGACAAGGCATCGTTCATGATCGATGTTGGTAACGATCCAAAACTATCCTGGCATCTGCGCGAGCAACTTGGCAAGATAGCTATCAAGGGAATACCCTCAGTCAGACGTGCTATGATAAGAACTAAAGCAGATGACTCGGGCAAAGATTTCTATTACATTGTCATTGAAGGTGGTGGACTCCAGCAGGTTATGGCTACATATGGAGTTGCCTTCTCAAGTGCAGTCTCAAACAACATCATCGAAGTCGCCCAAACTTTGGGTATCGAGGCTGCTCGCCAAGTTATCATAAACGAGATTAATATGACCATGGAAAGTCACGGTATTGGTATTGATCCTAGACACTTGAAACTTTTAGCTGACAACATGACTTACAAGGGTCGCATCTTAGGTTACACTAGACACGGAATGTCCAAGATGAAGGAGTCAGCTCTCATGTTGGCTTCCTTTGAGCGAACTGCCGACCACCTTTTTGAGGCTGCTTACTATGGACAGAAAGATCCCATTGCAGGTATATCTGAGTCCATCATCTCAGGTACACCCATTCGTTTGGGTACTGGATTCTTTGATCTCCTTTATAAGCCGATAACAAATAGTCCAAAGTTAAGTGGATTGAGTAGAATTGATGAGGAGACTAATGTTGCAGGTGTGCCTATGGATGTCGATGGCGATGAGGCAAGCGGTCAGAATCAACAAACAAACGGAAAGAATTCCAATGGAAATGGAGTCTCGGAAATGACCGAATCTCTCGTAAACACCGAAGGATCGACCTCCCTGAAGAGGCCTCACCATGATTCTAGCCGAGTCAGCCAAAATGTTAGATTGAATTGGTGATGGTATGAGTAGGTCTAAAATTGGAATGGATTTTATTAACAATGTTCAGTTGACTTTGACGATATGAAGATAGGCGATATTAATGATAATAATAAAGATGGTATTTATACAAACTACTATTCATTTCGGTTGTATAAGCAAGTGATTTCTAATTTAGTGCTTTGTATTTGAAAGAGGTGTAAATATGCTCTTGTTTGAGTGCACTAAATTGAAGTTCTATTCACCTGTTGATTAGATGGTCAGTCGGGTTCTCTTGTTGAACTTGCGATAGGCAAGAGAAAGGCCAGTGGTAATTGATTGGTTTGATCGCTCGTTACGGGCGATCAAATCGATGCAACTGGACGCTTGGGACTCGCACCAAGCAACGAGTGTTGATCCAACAAGTGGTGGCTGTTTTGATTTTAGCAGCAGGCGCGCGCTATTGCTTTACTGGGCTACCCACCGGCTTAATGGAATGGTGAGAGTAGAGGCTAACAGGCAATCGAAATGGTGGTTGGATAGGCTTGTTTGCAAACTATGAGCTACAAGCGCCGACTGTTGGCGCCGAGGCCAGTTGCAGCCACTAACTTGCCAATACGCTAATGCTCATTTGAGCAAATGGACGGCATGCAAGAGAGCATCGTGATATTCGCGGTGCAGGTCAGCAGTATGGAAGTTGCGGCCAGGTGGACTGCGCGCAAGTAGCTGTTGCATTCCGCTGGCTAGCTAGCCCCTGCAACGAGATGGCCAGCGACGCCGTGAGAAGGTGGTGCAGCATTTAGCGAGCTCAAGCTAGCGGACGTTCCGTCCGGAACTTTCACTGCCTCGAGGGCAGAGAGATTGCAGCGACGAGAAGGCAGAAGAAGGATGGCAACGCTAGAGACGACGACGACAAAGATGGAGACTGAAGCAACGGTAATGGAGTCGGCACTGACATGAACACAGACGACGGCGACGACGATGACTACGAGACTGCGACGGAAAAGGGGGAAGCTCGCGGCTTTAGGCGGGTGCCAAGTTGCGAGCAGCTACCTGCTCAGTGTCGATCCTTTTCCGTCGTCTCAAGTTGAAACATTGAATACACGCAGAGGCTATTGGCGGTAGTGGTAGCAGCAGCAGCAGCAGCAGCATCACCATCAGTTCCAACATCGGCAAACTTGGAGCATCTCAGATGCGCTGTCATCTCTGGTGCCGTTAGATTTGCATGCTCGATCAGTTAGTGATGTTGTAGTCTCCTCTTTAGTCGGCGTTATTGTTCACTCCAACTTCATGCTGGACACTCGAGCGCTCATCGACCACTTGCTACTTGCCGAGTCCAAGAGCAACAGGTAGTTGTCAGTCGAGTAGTGGAGGAGCTGTGAAACGAGAGCCGCAATTATGGCGACAACTTGATTGAAGATAATTAACTTTGTCGACTTCCCAGAAGTAGGAAGTGAGAAAGAGAGCGAGAAGACAATTGAAGCGGTCGAAAAAGAAGAAGATGAAGTTGGTCAGGTGAGGAAACAAATAAAAAAAGAGGCTTGAAGCACCAACTTCAAGTTTAACCAGATACATGAAAATCGAAACAAAGAATCTATCACGATTTCCAGTCATCATGTTCAATCCTCAAAACGGCGAGCTCATGGGCCCACGGGTAACTCTGTCGCCAAATCACCACAACAATCACCTCCAACATCAAAATCAACACCAACAGCAGCTTAATAATTATCCACCGCCATTAAGACAGAATCAGTTGCTCAAATTGCAAGCTCATAAGAGTTCGTTTCAATCATGGAAATGCGTATCCTTTGGCTGCTCACTATTTGCGATCGTGTTGCTTACCTCAAAGTGGCACGAAGTTAGCACAGATCTCAACCTACTGATGGGCATCAACAGCTTGCTTGTGGTTGGCGGCTCGTTGGGCGGCTCTTTCATCAATAACAACAACATCAATGGCGACAGTCTTTCACTTGGAAATGATTCAATGAACACGGCAACAGGTGGTGGTTCCTCACTGTCCTCGTCGTCGACGTCATCGATTATATCAAATTGGCCACCTATTCCACTGGACGAGGCAACAATTAATGCGCTCGGCAACGGAAACGGAGAGCTTGAGGCGCCCACCGGAAATGACTCGTCGTCGAGTGCAGTGGCGCATATGCAATTGTCGCTGAGTCGCGAGTTGAATGGCAACCAGTTGCTCAGGCAAGAGATTGAGGCTTTCATTGGTGAGTTTCTCTGTCAAATTTTTCCTGTGGGCAATCTTGACGTTTGATTGATTATTTTTTCTTGAACCATGGAATTAACCTGAATCTGTCCAAACGAAACCACATCCGCTGCCCCACAAAACCAACAGGTGAATTCAAAAGCGCAAAGTCAACACTAAGACTCAGCTCGCTACTAGTCTCGGTTTATGTAATTAGTTGGATACTCATGACGCTGGCCATAAATGACACGCGAATATCGGTAAGTAAATACAAAAAAGACTTTCGATGGGAAGTTGGCAAGCCTTAAAATTTTGTTTTATTGATAAAACATTCGGGAGAGGCAAAAATAGTTGCAACTAGTGAGAGCGAAAAGGTGCAGTAGTAGTAGCAGCAGCGAAGAGCCGGAGATTCGAGCAAAAAAAGATGAACGACAAGATTCGGTGTGCAATTTGCATCGATCGACTAAAGAGAAGAAGAGAACAGAGAGGTAAATGTAGTAGCGGTCTCAGGGGTTAGCGCTAATTTGCGGCCCCAAGCGATCGTCCGGCGAAGCAGCGAGCAAAAATGTTTGTCCGAACGAGAGAAGAAGAGAAACTTAACTAAACTAAACTAAGTTCAGGTAAAAATTATAAATTATTGAGTAACAACATTCTAATAACGAGGCATGAGCTCGACGGAGAGTCAAGTGAGCAAGAGTTGTTCAGAGGAGTAGTGGGAATAGTAGTAGCAGCAGCAGCAGTAGCAGTGGCAGCTGGTGCTGCTGTTGCTTCTTTATTTACACCGATATTGTTGCCCGTTAGATCATGAGTTAGCTGGCGAGCGAGCGAGTGGACGAACTGGCTAACTGGAAGGAAGCCAGTTGCGACCAAATGATTCTGTATAAATACTACGATGATCTTGATAACCGATTGATTGCGCGCACATTCGCCTGTTCATCAGCTAGCCTGGTCATCGAGAGCTAGAAAGAGTGAGATAAGATTAGTCGCCTGGTTGGTTGGAATCGAAGTTACTGCCATTGGTTGTGGTGTTGGTGCCACTGAGGCGGTCGCCGTTGTTGTTGTTGTTTCCACTAGGATGGTACAAGTGGCGAGGACGACGGAAGACGCCAAAAGAGAGACTCCACTCATTCAGCTCAATGAGGAATCGTCGCCAAGTGGACGATTAGTTGGAGTTTACCTGACGATTGTTTCATCGCCCAGGTAGCTGAGCGAGCACTTGCAGTTGCTCCGAGTTTTCCCCCTCCATGGCCTAAAGCTCTTCTCGTCCTCCTCCCTTTTATTTGGCCAGTCATTTGCTTTCTCTCTCTCTCTCT
>WNKI01000001.1:6467639-6480940 GCA_015350385.1 Aculops lycopersici | reverse complement strand
CTCTCTCCCCCTTTCTCTCACACGAACAGGTGGCGAGGCAGATTGAAATGCGCGCAAACTGCATGAAAGCGCACCTGTGCGGAGGATGCGAAGCTTGTCGACGCTTGCAAATGTTAGTGTGCGAGCTTCTGCCAAACCGATTCGATGCATTCGTCTGATTAGCGCTTCCAGATTAACTCGCTGAGAAGCTTGTTGCCTTTGACTTGTGTATAGAGAAGGGGTGAAACAGGATTAGAAATCTGCTTCCCCTGAGCGAAAGCATAAACAACAGCAGCAACTTGGAAATATGATAGGAGATGAAAGCGAATGACAAGATGATAGTGAACTGATTAGTTAGCTAACTAACTTACCTGCGAGTGTCTTCTTCTTTCCGGCTTTCCCTTTCGTCTTACTACTTGTCACACGAACCAACGAGCAAGCGACTGCCTGTTGCTTGCTCTCAGCAACAAGTGGAGCAAAGGCGAGATTTAAATCTAACCCAAAACTTCCTCCACTTTCCCTATCGCTACACGCACACACAATACAATCTTTCACATCAATCGAAACGCATTCCGCAAATCATATGGAATGTCAACTCACTCTACCGGCACTCATAACCAAAACAAAAACCACGAACACATATTCAGAATGACATCTCATTGCGCAACATCCTGTTGCTCTCCGTCTTTGGTGCCATTGATCTGGCTGCCAGCTCTGGTTTCGTAATGGTACGCATCATCATGTACTCAGTCAAGAACAATCCCTTTGTATCCATGATCCTAAACTCGGACGGCTTGCGCGACTTGCCCACCAGATTGAGTCCCGATCAGCTGACCGCATTTACCGCTTTGCGGCTGATAGCTTTGCGCTCGTGTTCGGCTTACGTGGATATGTATGCAAGCATCATAGTTGCCGCGCTAACTCTACTTAGACTCTATGCAATAATGCGAGCTCTCTCCTACTACCGGCGTTTGCGGAGATTCAACGACGAATCAAGCCGCGGCCTGTCCGCAGCCGCAAGGTTGGCCCACCTGTACGCCCAGAATGCTGCGATCCAGGGCGGCGATATGATGCACAAGCTGGAAACGATGTCGCCCCTCCCCGCCATTTGGACAAGTTCCGCTTCGGGTGGACCAGGCGGTGTTATGGCGGCCAGCGGAAGCACAAGCTCAGGCATGACAATGCACAATCAGGGAACCAGTTTTTCCCTGGCGCCTGGCCAGCACCACGCGGTAATGACGTCACCCAAACACGGATACCAGCACCAGGTTGCCGAAAACCAACAAGTGTCCACGACACAAAGTCAGGCTTCCATGGAGGCGAGTGGAACCATAGCACAAACTAATGTAAAGTCCACAGTGCCAAACCAACAAAAAATTCAGCTTCCTGAGCCGGCAACCGAGCAGCAACAGCGACAGCCATCGCAACTACAACAACCACAGCAACTACAGGTGCCTCAAAATAATCTAGTGATCCAAACGGAAGCGTCTGTAACGAGTCAACAGGTGACGGTTCCAGTTCAAGAAGAGCAAAAACTGCAACAACAGCAACAAGCTCGCCCCATTCCACTGCCATATATCACACACCAGCGGCCACTGCAGGAGCCAAATATGAATCCAGCAGGAGATTCGATGGACATGCATCATCATCAGCAGCAACAACAACAACAACAACCACAACCACAACAACAACCACAACAACAACGACAACAAAGTGTCTTGCTGCTCAACGGAAACGGAAGTGGATACGGAAAGCACCGTTTGTTGCTGGCGCCAAATCAACAAGAACTAGATTACGAGTCTGAACCACTGCGACGGCCGAGACCTCGGACGAGACGAACCTCTGTCGGGAGTCGGGATCCGTTGCAAACGCAATGGCCTTCCGGCGCCAACCACCTGCAAGCCACTCTGCGCCCATTCAATCCAAATGATTACATACAACATCATCAGCAACAGCACCAGCCGGCACCGATGCATCGACATCAACAACCTCTCGCTCAGCTATTACAGGACTCCATCTTTTCCCGCTCGGCCACAACCAGAGCAAAGAGTTCGCATAAGAGAACCACTTTGTCTAAAATAACCGGAAGTCGTAGTGGCCGCGAATCGTCGCTTCAAATGCCAACTGGCCAACAAACTTCCGCGCAGCCCACTTACACTTTGCTAAGTGCGGGACAACTCGAGAAGCTTAGCAAGCGACTTGTTGCCGCAGCTGGAGGCGGGAGTGTCAACTTGGCGGCCAATAGTGTGGCAAACACGGCGTCGCCACCGAGTGTCTCGAGCTCAGGGACAACAGGAAGGTACAAGTTGGTTCCGGTGAGCCAACATCATCAACAGTTTAAACAGAGGCCCCTGGGATCGGAGCAGAAAATTAGAAGTAGCGCGGCGGATTTGGCTGTGGCCGCCCAACTTCAGGCAGACATACTGGCCGCCGCAAACTCTACTAGGCAACGGAGAGAGGCTAGCATTTTGGTTGGCACGAACTCAAGTGAAAGCTCTTCGATTTCCTCCAGCTCGTCGACATCCGCAAACTCGTCGGAGATTGACGATCGAGATTCGGAACTAATGAGCGAGGTCACTGCTAACCTCGAGCAACGACAACAGTTGCAACAAAAACTACAACACCAAGAGCAACAGGGGAGACGAGCGAGACGACAACAGCAACAGGTGAGCGCAACGGCGGCCACACTATTGGGTCTCCGCCAGTCGGAGGAGTTTATTGCGGCGGCAGCCGGAAGTCAGCTGTTGCGTAACGAGGAGAAGAATCGGGATTATTTACTAGAAAAGTATTATTACGCTTGAGGGTGTTACATAATTGTCAAGATAGGAGTTCATTAAACTTGTCGACAAACGCAGGCGACGACAGAAAGATAACCCCCTCGCTCTCTAGTGGAATTTATCGAATGCTCTTCTTCATTTTTACTCCTCGAAACATGAGTAGGTGCAACTAATGATACAGCAACCGCCGCCACCATAATCTATTTCAGCGATTCGCTTGGTGAAATTATTAACCAAAAAGCGAGAACAAGTTTGATTCACAATGGGAAGAAACAAAAGTTGCCAATGATACTGATACTCTTCGCCTGCAGCAACCATTACGACTGTTCTCATCGAGGACAAAGTTTCTCGATATAGCGATCAAGAGTCGCCCAAGAGTCTTCTTAGTATATAATATAGACTCTCTCTCTCTCTCTCTCTCACCATTTCATTCAGAGAGGACTCTTATCGCTCACCCGCAAGCCCACTCAACAAGAAGACTTCCATCCGGCAACAAGTGGCTCGCAGGCAGGCTAATGATTTTGGCACGAAGACAAGCAGCCAGGAGACTAACGGCTTTATCTTAGCGCCTTTCGTTTAGCTGCGAAGTAGACAGTAGACTTCTTTACAGGAGAAGAACCCTCGCGGGTATTTGGATTTCGAGGCGAGAGAGAGAGAGTCGAGCCACTTGTTGCTGGTTGAAATCAGATTCTCTATTCATTCCCCCTTGGTTGGTTGATACTGCAACTCACACACTGTAGAAAAGCAAAAAGTTGGACCACTTGGCTAGCTCCCTGATCACACACTGTTAGCGATCCGAGTAGTATACTTCGCTATCTTAGCACACACTCGTCCAGTTTTTCTCTAGTAGGGAAAAATGTGATCTCCACTACTTTACTTCCCCTTGACACAAGCTTACCTTCTCCAATTTTGCTGTAATTGATAGAATAAGACATACAAACAAAAATACCTGCAGTTCAATTATGCAATCGATCAATTTTCCTCGCCAATCCACCAGAGCGATCAATTTTCTTACATTTGGATAAACTCCGGTGGCCGGGATTCATGAGTTTCCTTCTTGGCGGCTCATCTTGGTACATTCGGAAAGTGGAGGAAACTGGTCAGAAAATTGCGCTTATCAATCAAGGAGGAGCAAGCCAATGAAACTGAACTCATCGAAATGACACGTGATAATTAGAGGGCCAAGTATAAATTCAATTGATTGATTATCGGCGTCAACTTGGTAGTTGAGTCGATGGTCGGGGTTTATTTAGTTGGGTTCAATTGGCAAGCAGTGTCGAGCTTGGGGAGGATTTCCGCCAGGGGATTTACAAGTGCGCAAATCCGACGTTTATCCAGGCAAACAACGACATGCAGCGAGAACGGAACGAGTTTTAGTGGCGCCATCAAGCGACTTCAGATTGAACCTAGCTAACCAACGAGAGCTAGCCTACAGGGATAAAAAGTAGATGTCGCTTTCAACAGGTTGCCTCAAACGCGTCGCGACGCACCACGTTATCCCGAGGTCGCGACTTTAGCCAAATTGTCAACAAGCTCATCGGCGTTCTTTGCCGGAGTTATCGACGACGAGGGCTGCGGATTTGTCGCTTGCGCTACGGAAGTTTGCGCCGAGCTTAGTTTGCTCGAGACACTTTGGTAGAGATTCTTGACGTCCGGAAGCAAAGTTGGATTGTTGGCTGCGATTCTCTGAAGTCCAGCTCCAATTTCACTCAGCGCCGACTGAATACCGCCCTGTGCACTCTGAGCGGCTTGAACGGTTTGCGTGCCCACCTGTTGAGCGCCTTGTTGCACGTTTTGAGCCACCTCATTGCCAACCTTCGCGCTCCTCTCCTGAGTGGATCTAATTAGCGAAGTTAGCTGAGTCATTAATTCGGCTGGATTTGTGGCACTCCCGCCTCCCATCAAATTTGGAAATCCGTTCGACGTCGGGGACAGTGGCGAAATTTGAGTCGAGGGCGGAGAGAAGAGAGTTTGCACTGCCTTTGCGCGTTCAATTTGTGGGCCCAAATTGGAGAAGAAACCGGCAATTCCGCTTTGTTGCGGCGGTGGTGGCGGCTGTTGTCCAATTGGTGGCAAAAACTCGGTAATTTGTCTTGCAAATCTACGCAACTCCTGGTTCATATACTCCACATACGACCCAATCTCCGCGCGACTTCCGGCCTCCAAAGGCGCCATGTCGCCGCTAGTGGCCGCTCGCCGCCTGCGACCGTGATTGTGGTTGTGGTTGTGTTGCTCGGGCCGGTGGTTCGGCACGTGGTGTGCATGGTGATTGTGACCAAACTGCGGCGAGGATTGGTGGAGGTGACCATGGTGTTGATTCTCGTCGTGGCGAATGTTGGTGTCAATCTCTTGGTCGCGTCTCTGGTGGCTGCCTCCGTGTTGATTGCGGTTGTGGTCGGCGGCAACCATTAGAGCGGCTACAAGCCAGCAAGTTGCCACGAGTAGCACGTACAGCGCCGGTTTACATTGAAAAGTCATTTTGAATATATTTTTTCCTCCTTGGCTCATTATCTGCTTCGACTTGCCTTCTCCGTTCACTATACTAAATTTCATCGGCGAATCCTTTATCTTCTCTCTTGCTCAATCTGTTGATCCAAGTCTTGTTAATTTTTCTTCCTCAATCACTATCTATCCCACTATCTTCAATCTATTATATGTCTGTTAGTCTACTACACGCTTGTTACCCTCTTCCTCTTTCAATTGATAGCGGTTGTGGAGAAGGTGGAGTCGCTCGAAGCAAGATCAAATAATATACTCTCGTCTCGATCGTCCATTTGCAAATGATTCAAAGAGTTGCAGGCAGCAGCGGCGACATCGAATCATCGCTCGGAGCGAGTTTTGAAATTGCTTAGGAATGACTGAAGTAGAGGCGCCAAGTGCGCGTCAGAAACTCGAGACGTGCTTATGTAATGCATCATGCACCTCCACCTCTGCTACGAGAGATAAGCGATTGACTATCCGAGACATGGTATACAATTCAGCGAGAGAGAGCTGCGAGGCTTGGTTATCTTTCTCTCCCCCAAATTGAATCGAGTTTCTTGGGGTGTTCCACAGAAACACTCACACATACCTGCGACAACAACACAAGCAACAGGTGAGTTTGCGGCGCCCACCAGCAAGCTGCACCGAGGCACACGGTGCGTTCTCGCTTGTCGCAGAATGCGTGCATCTATCTCATTCACTCCCTGTGTTATCTCTCCATTTCCTCACCTGCGTAACCTTTATTTCCATTGCGAGCTCTTGGAAGGAGGCAGAGAGAATTGCAACAGCTCATTACATTCCAAGGCAAGCAGTTCTCTCTCTCTCTCTCTGCTTCTCTCGCTAAAGAGAAAGAACTGAGCGCTCGACTTTCATCCACTTGTCTGTTAGCCGGCTCAACTTGGCTTTTTAATGAACTTACTGAGCAACTGAGGCAACAAGTTGTTGTTGTTGTTGTCGTCTCCGTTGATGTTGTACGCGGTGATAGTTGCCTCGTTTTGTAAGTGCCAGGCTGCAACTCGAAAGCGTGTAACTTTTCCTTACAGGTAATATCCGCGCGCAAAAGGGAGAGGGAGCTATTTATTATGAAAGCGAGGCGTTCGTCTTAGAAATACTTACACTTAAAAATCGATAGTATACAACAACAACAACAACAACAACAACTTGTTGCTCGGCGGCGCCCTAACTGAGTTAACTCCGATCCAAATCGGTCGATCAAACGCGCAACCCTCGCACTTTGCAGAGCATCCTGTCGCATCGACACTTGCACAAGGGAAGTTTTACGGCTCCTTTCTGCCGCTGGTGCTGATGTTGTTGTTCTCTCTAACATGATCGCAAATATTAGCTGGAAGTTGTAAACTTTACCTCAGGTGCATAAGGAGGAGGCAACATGATTAGAGAGTCAATCTCGCTTTCCGTTCCATTTGCGAAACAAATCAAGGGAAATGGCGGCAGTTGAGGAGAGGCGCAACATAACAAATTTTGCTGGCGGCCAAATCGGAGACAACAAAATAGCTGTTCAGCAAACGAGTCCCACGACCACCACGATTTTATGCCAAATCTAACGGAACTTTCACAATAGCAAAGGAAATCATCTATCATAATAATGTTATAAGCGTCGATTTAGGCAAAGATTGAACTTTTGCGCTCCTTGCGGTAGGGTGGATGAAAATCTAGGAGCTAGCAAACATGTGCTTGCTGCTAGCTTGCCAACCGCGACAATGACGTCGTCGTGGTCTCTGCGCCACGCTTTTTGGTATGATCAACAACAAGTTGTTGGCATTTGGCGTTGGCTTCGATCTCTTCCTCTGCTAGCGAGGAAAGTGTCTAGCATGCAGACGAAGACGGCGACTGAAACGACAAAATCTGCGACTGCTGACACCGCCGCCGCCGCCGCCGCCGCCAATACTGCATCGAGGCGCGCAATGGCTCACTTGTTAGCCATTGTTTTATCTGATGCTCGAGTAACACACATTCTGGCCGCTAGTCTACAGTCGGCTGGCTAGTGTTAATTTTGTTTGCCCATCTGGCTAATAACAACAAAACACTTGCTGGCCACGAACTTGGGCGTCGCTGACTTTAGTCCATTCATTTAGTCCACTAGCTGGGATTCACTTTGCCCCAGTCACTCAGTTGCCCCAGTTACCGTTCATTGACATTGCGCCTCGATGTCGATGGCCAACTGATCGATTGGATGGCCATCCACTCGATCCGCCTCTATTTCTCTTTATGGTTAGTAACATCACTCATTAGACTGCTCTCGTCTGATTGACTATCGTTAATTTCAGTATATTTTGCTTGGAAGTAAAGAGAAAGAAAGAAGGTAAGACTCAAGTAGATTTCTAAAACTGCGAGAGATAACAGAATCAGCTAGTGTCACTGTCAGTGTATGTCAAAACATTTTTCTACATGGAAAGAAAGGCAGACTCAATTTCCGTGATTGCAAGATAATAAAGAAAAAAAATCCAAATTCTAAAGCAGGAACTTGCAAAATTTGAAACGCAACGCAACACCAACAAAAAGGTAAGTTACCAATTAGGCGACAACAAAGAAACTTTCCACTCGTTCACTTTCATATCTGGACACTTGACTTTTGATTTTGGTTTTGGTTTCCCCACTCGCACACTTTCTCACTTCCACGAGTGACTAAGCGAGCGAGTTGCGCTTGCACACCTCACCTTTTGTTTGCGCGCTCGAGAGTTGCCAGCAAGCAGCAGGCAACTCAACCAAGGCTGGCAGCTAAAAAATGCACGCGCCACGCTAATAATTCAAATAAGCTCTCCACAAAACTAAATTTGAGTAGTTGAGGCGGCGAGTCAGTTTGCAATCAATCGCATTGAAGGCGAACGAACGCCCAGCGCGACCACTTGTTGCTCTCTTGCAGCAAGCACAAGTAGGTGGCGGAGAGAACGGAACTCGAGTGCGAGAGTGTGACGCAAGCCTCGAGTTCTTATTGCACCACGACTCCAGTGGTTCGGCACCAATGGTGGCACGGTTGAGCCTCAACTCGTGCTTGGCATTTTGACTACAGTGGTTGGAAATGGATTCAAGCACAACCACGGCCGCGTTTGGTTTGGAACTCGTATTTTTATTTCCCCATATCAGCCAGCATACAAGTTGCCTTGCACTGCAGTGGAACGCGATATCAAAACTGAACCCCAGTCATCACTTATTTGTCTGCTGCGGTGAGCCGTGGTTTAGTTTAGTCCTGTCTTAGGGTCCAATGTTTTGTTTGGTCACTGACTGATACCTTTTGCTGCAGTTGATTGCGGTAGTTAATGACAAGAGATTGTAAGTTTTGTCTGTCGCAACATCATCACTTTTACTCTCTGTCACAAGCCTTAAATTCTAATAGCTTGGAAGGCGATCAACGAGAAATCCAAGGTTGCGAGTTTAAATTGCGGCCAGCTTGGCAGCTATAGCGGCGATCAGTGTGTCAGCTAAGTAGAAAATCGAGTGATCATTATCGCAGCAGTGGATGCAGCGGCAGCAGGTTTCGAGTCATCAGAGAACTCCACCGCCAGCAGGCTAGACAGCTTGACAGGTTAGATCATAAGCGATAGTATTAGTGGTGGTCGCAGGTCGGGGGCAAATGAGAAATAGAGACAGAGAAGGAAACTTGAGTCATGCTCGAGAGTTTGAACTACTAAGATAAACTAAGTAAGATTTGCTAGGTCGCTCAGGACTCGTGACTTTGAATTTTTGAGATAGTCAGTTCATTTCAGCTAAAGTTAAAGGCGGACAGACAGAGAGATAAATAATCGTAGATTTGTGGTCACTTCGAAGAGAGGAAACTAAGTCAACATTAGGCCCAACGTCATCGTCTATACATCCAGCTGATATTAAACTAAAAACTGTTCCAAACTAAACTCTTAAACAAGCAAGACAATCGACAAGTTGAAAGGTAACTTCGCCGTAAACAAATGGAAGACCAAGTCGGCAAGACACTCACCCAACTAAAGACCCTAGAATTACGGTAATTAAGGTGAGATAATAATAAAATTTAAGGTAAGACATTGATCAATTCAAGCAAGCTAAACAATGGATCTTTCCTGAGTTCCTCTCGAGTTTATTGGTGGTCGTTGCAGACGATAGCAAAGGAAAGATCCTCATGCCAGTTGAAAAGAAACTCCATTAGCGAGGAGGCAAATTTTCAAATTCTCGAGGACGAAGCGCGTTCGTCAGATAGCCAAAGATTAAGAGGAAGAGTAGGAAAAAGTTGAAGTCACAGTGAGTCAAATTTGAGTCGGTCGGCGAGAGGGGGGGGGGGCGGGAGTGTCTACTTCGGAGGGGCGGAAATGCAAGCAAGTGGCTTGCTTACCTACGCGAGCGCGCGCCTTGCCAAGCCCAACGAGCGCGACCTAATAGCGCTCATGGGCAGGCTCATTGCGCGTGATAACGAATCAGTGAGTTTTATGCGCGCTGATTGGCCTCAACAATTACACCGTCTCGCTGACGACGGCTCATTTTACACGCACAAGCAGCAGCGGCACCGATAGCTTCATCGAACCCAGGTAACTATCTTGATAGTTCATCTCTGTTCCTCTATCTTGTTGCTGGTGTCTTGCCGGCGGAAATGCAAAGAGGAATAGGCATGGGAATGGGAATACGGAGTCGAGCGGCAACTTTGTGCATGCACGCGTTGCGGCGACTTGAGCACACACACGCACAACTTTTTCCAGAGATTCTGCATTTTAAGTGTGACTTTAGACCTGTTGAAATTAGAAATGTTGCCCGCGAGAGAGTTTAAAAGAGACGAGATAGAGAGAAAGTGGAGACCTCGGCGAAAGAGTTGCTGGCGCCACTACTGTAGGCATTAATTGAATTCAAATCAAGCGTCAAGTTTGCGCGTGTGAGCCGCCACTTGTTGCTCGCCGTCACTGTCGTCGACGCTATCGCCAAGACCGATGTGCAGTCACCACTTGTTGCCGCCCAGAGCTCTTTTTATTATTTCTTCTTCGAGCTCCGCGCTTCGCTCGCTCGCTCGACAGACGAGCAGCTAATGCGCGTGCACCCATAACCGCCGATAGTTCACCTGAGGGAGTGGGGAGTGAAAGTAACGGAATTTCTACAAGCCAACCGACTCACTCGTTAACTAACCAATCTGACTAACTAACCAACCAATGCCAATCAAACTCAACCGCCGAAGATAGTAACAATCGACAGGTGAAACTAAAATGGTTGTCAGATACAAGTCGACAGGCGACATTCTTGGTAGCGAAAGTTTTGCGAACGTTCACGACGACCACGAGGACGAAGGGGAGGATGAGGAGAGTGAGTGCAAACTAAAGGAGAATTCAGTTACTTGCAGGCTATTGCATCAAATGAAGCCAGACACCTGCCATAGAGATTGTTACGATTATGACGACAAGAGGCGAGGAGAGTTCAACTATTGGTTTCCCAGAACAACAAAGCCGTCGAGCGGCAACAAGTGGCATTCGTGCAAATTCTTGAGAAGCAATCAAGAGACCACCAAATCAATTGGTAGCTCAACTAAAGAAGATGAAAAATTAAACAGCTACTACAGAGGAGAAGGGAGAGACTTCCTTTGCAAGCCAAGCAAAATTTGTCAACACTATGAGAGTTACCACGAAACTCGAGGGGAATGCATCAATTACAATGGCAAATCTAAAGCTGGACTTCAGAGCAAACATTGCAAGTCGGCTATTGATTTCTACTCGCTTATTGGCGGCGAGCAGCCGGAAGTTGAGGAGAGAAACGAGATAGATTTTTACAATGAGAGAACCGTGAAAAACTTGAGCGGTCAGCGTGATGTAATCATAGTCAGATCACCGAGCATTTTGCGAGCACTCGATGGTGAGCCTCGGAGATCGAGTAGCTCGAGCTCGAGGAGTCAGTTGAAGCAATTGAAGCGCCACAAGAGAAGGAGAAACTTTGAGCAAAGAGTGAAAAAAGCCTCGCCACTTCTGAGCTCGCAGCTAGCCACTAGCTCGCCGACCTTGAGAGTTGGAAGCGACGGCGGTGGAGCGGATGAGGCGAGGAGACAAGACAACGACGAGGCAAAAAACTGTGGCACAAGTGGGCAGCAGCAGCAGCGAGAGGATTGTTGTGTGAGAACACAGAGCGCAGGTAATGACACAGTGCTGCTCGCGAGTGGCCGCCATCAACAGGTTGCGGTCATCGGGGACGCCTACAAGGTTGGCGAGCTTGACGAATGGCAGCGCCGGCGACACTTGACGGCGCTCAGACTCGAAGGTGGGACAAAGGATTCAGAGGGAACGGCGGCGAGTTTGGCCAACTACCACTCAGCTACCAGAGAGTCGGCCGAGGAGGTGGCGGCGGCAGATAATTTTGCAGGCAAAGTTGTGGAATTGAGTGAGATGAAGGAGAGGAGGAGAGTTGGCCAGCTAGAGCACCAGCTTCAGTGGCACACATCCGAGGCGAGGCAACAATTGAATCCCAGGGAGGAGGCTGACACAAGTCGTCGGGTGAGTGGAGTAGGCGGCAGCGGCGGTGGTAGTGGCCATTATTTTGGAGCTGCCGCAGTTGTTGCGCAAGTTGCAAATGGACAACTGCAACAAGTGGACCTGGCAGCGTCAAAACAACAACAACAACAACAGCAACAGGTTGCTGTTGTGTCCACTGAAGGACAGCGGCAGCGAGCGAACAGTATGGCTGCCAAGGACGCCAGTTTCAAGTTTGTCAGCCATCAAAACACAACTGCAACAAACACAACAGCAACAGCAACAAAAATAACAACAACGACAATTGAGACAGGAGAAGGAGTTGCGCCAAATGGAAACCAAAGCCAGCAACTGGTGACACCTGCAAGTTGTGCACTTGAAAGCCAACAGAAGCAGCGTGCGGAAATGGCAATAGTTGATCTAACCAACAGTGTCGCCAACCAACTGGTTGCTGGCGCCTGCAGTAAGCTCAGCTCGTGGTCGCGCCAACACTCGGCCAGCTACGAGGTGGCCCAAGAGCAGGAGAGACTGCACCAGCAGCTGGTGGAGGAAACGGGTAGCAACAGCAATAAGCGTTTACAGCAACAAATAAGTTCCGCAAATTCAACTAGCCAACATAAGCAACAACAGCTTCAACTTCAAATTCAAGGTCAAGCTAGAGAAATTTTGGCACTGCCAACAACGGAAGTCTCAAGACCAACGGAAGTTGCAGCATCAGTGGCAGTATCAACAGAATCTAGAAGTCGTAGAAATCATGTTGGACACAAGTCGCGCCAAACTAACCGACCAGGCAGGAGTCCTGTTTCCCTACAAAGAGAAACGAGCGCTCGTTTGGCCAGGCATAGGTTGAAAATCCAACAGCAACGCCAGGAGCAATTGGCCAGTTTGGCGCTGAGAGAGAGACAACAATTGGGTTCGGTGTACCAAAGTAGCGATATTGGTGGTAGCAGTAGACCACAGGTTACACCGAATCACCACCGGCACTCGATTAACAGTCGCCAATCAGCATCAAGTTACTCAACTATCATCGATATTGAAGCAGACAGAATTGACCTGGACGAGGAACACGATTTAGCAAGTGATCGAGAGTTGAATGGATCCACAAGGGAGCAGACGACGCGAAATAATCAGTCATTATTAGGCAATATTTTAAATTTTCTCTGGCCGCAACAGCAACAACAAAGCAACTCACCAGGCCACCATCAAACTCAACTAGGTCAGTTTTACACCAATAGATCGAGAGGAAGCTCGAACATTTTGAGAGGCAGTCGTCATCATCATCACCGGAGAAGTTATCGGTTGGATGCGTCGGCATCCAATCAGCAACAAGTGCAAAGGCATCAAGTCAATAATTACAACAGCAGCGGAAATTTGCCTTGCCACAGAAGAGACTCAACAACAGCGAACAGCTTGAATCATTTGAGAGAAACTGAAATTTGTGGTAATCAACAGGTAGCAGCTTCGGCATCAGGTAGCGGAGTAGGACAGGTTAATTCAATACGTGGCGTTGCAACTTGTAGTGGTTATACTAGTCGAAGCAACAGCAGCGGCAGCACCGGTAAGTGTCCCAAGGAGAAAGTTTTCTAACGAGCTCGTGATGGTTGCGTTACAGGGCGACGCCGACAACTCTCTCTCTCTCTCT
>WNKI01000001.1:6428254-6467619 GCA_015350385.1 Aculops lycopersici | reverse complement strand
TCTCTCTCTCTCTCTCTCTCTTGCTTTGTTAAAAGCTCATATAAAAGCCTTTTAAGCTAACCTTCAAAAAATTGATCTTAACCACTCAAACTTGGTGGCTTTTTTGTAAACATGCCGAAAAACCAAAACAAAATGATACCAACACCGCATCCTAACAACATTACAATCACAAAATGGCTTCATATTTTAGCTAATGTCATCGTCTATCGATCCATTGATATGCTGAGAGATAATGGATACGGTGGCCGTGGCGGCCAGAGTCACCAAAATAATGGCAGTCGCAATCAAGAGTCGCAAGCTTTAAAGGA
Source organism: Aculops lycopersici (assembly GCA_015350385.1). NCBI lineage: Eukaryota > Metazoa > Arthropoda > Arachnida > Trombidiformes > Eriophyidae > Aculops > Aculops lycopersici. The sequence goes on along the minus strand of WNKI01000001.1, from coordinate 6,467,311 downwards.
TAGTTCGGCACATGATATGGAAGATTCGGAAGATGCTGATGCCAAGACAATTTGCTCAAGTGTTTCATCGCTCAGTTTAAATAGACCGTTTTGTAAAATCTGTCACCTAGGATCAAGTAAAAATGGCGACAAATTGATATCGCCGTGCAAATGTTCGGGTACAATGCAATATATCCACTGTGGCTGCCTACTAAAGTGGCTCGAGATCTCAAATCGAACCAATGAGAAGCCAATGAGTTGTGAGCTTTGTGCCCACGAATACACCTGGCACAAGCGATTCAATTATAAGCAAATGCAGTTTCCTAAATGTAGCTACAAGGATATGTTTTTGCATTTAATCTTTGTTGGTGCCATTGGATTGATGTTCTTCTGTGCACTAGCTCCAATTTTGTGCAAGAAACCTCAAGACATTCCAATTGTCACCCAACCAACAAGCGGAAACCCTAGCCACTTGACGGCAAGCGAGCAGCACCAGACCTCCTCGAGATCATCATCATCAAATGGACACGGTCACCATTCAAGCCATCAACCAACAACCTTTCGGCATGGTACCTTTGGCGGCTATTCAAACCACTTGGCCAGCAGTCGCTTGGCACATGATGAAAAATTTATGATCCTTTGCGCCGGCTTCTTCTTTATGAGCTTCTTTCTAGCCATCTACGTGCAAACAAAGGCCCGTGACACTCTTTATGGATTGATTGCCAAATTTCTAAGCATGAACCAAACGTACTATATTACCGAGTATGACCATGGTCAACACAGTCAGCAACATTCATCCTCGCCAGTGGCGGTAATGGATGGCAACAGTAATAATTTGAGAGTCAATAGTAATAGCGATAGTAGTAGTGTTAGCAATGGTAATAGTAATAATAATAATAGTGAGAATATAAGTGGAAGTGGCAATTCTAATGCTATAGCAGACAATAATCACAACAAGACATCTTTGTCAAGACCTCAGCGGCAGCATAACCAACAGCCTTTGTCCTCGCGTAGACAAGTTGCGCATATTCACGGTCACCATCATCACAATCAAGAACTTGATTCAACAACAACAAGACAACAACAGCAACATGGTCAACTCACTTCCAACCATCAAGATCAATCAAATAGGCATATGAAAGTTTCATCACTTAAAGGGTGAATTGGTCTGCCAAGATAACTAGCTAGCAAATGTGAGAGCTCAATTGTTGAGTATCGCTAGATACTCAGTCGTGATAATGGAATCATTCAATCGAGCGATTGGTGCTGGTTATTGTGGAAACTAAAATTACATGGAATAATCTTGGTTTCCATTCTCTCAATTCTAATAATTTGTGATATCGTAGAAATTCAATCAATAATCATAATAATATTAAACGAATGAATGTCCAAATATTGGTATTATTAATAAATACTAATACATGCATCAGCTTCAGCTCATAATGCTTCAACTAATAATTACCAATAATGTCCAAGTGACGTTTTTGTTGTTGCTGTTTCCACTGTTGTCATCGTGTCTACGTGTTAGCGATTAGTCAACTCTGCACTAACAATCTAAATCAACAAGTGGAACCTTCTAATGCAATGCCTTTGTTGACTATGGATAGAGAGCTCCGATCGGATAATAATAGCTCTATTACGATACATTCACACCATAAACAGCGAGTCTTGTTCTAAAGAAATGGCGCCAGCCTGACTCACACGACTCGAATCTCATCATCCTCTGCTTCTTTATATCGATGATGATGAAATCGAAGACAATGATGTAGCAGCAACAGCGGCAGTGTTTAACAGCCAGTACAATGTAATGCGGATTGCCCATTGATCTTATTTGTTATTAGCTAAGCGTTAGCTTAATGAATCGCACACCATATTGCCGCTGTCACGATGATCATCATCTTTGTCAATCATTTCGATTTGCTTTCTATCTAACTATCTAATGTCTAATAATGATAACAATAGAGATTGCTTAGTAATGGTAAACATTCGCGCGCAGCTAGTATCACATGGAGGGAATCTAATTTTCTCGTCAATTCCTCTTGCTTCTAGTCTATCGCAGAAGTAGTGGTCTATTCTGGTTTATCGAGAGCGATAACGATGGTGGCAACGTTTAAATTAAATATAAATTATCCAAATGGATACTATCAGAAAGTTCATCATTCTTCCTTCTGAAAGCCAGCTAACCAGCCAGTGCGGAATGTTGACAAAATTTGCAAGCTTTCACATGGCTCCTTGATGGGTGCATGCAAATGATACAATTTGAGAGGTGATACAAACTGATGATTTATGGCCAACTAGATCTAACTTGACTTCTAATACCGCGGTTACAACATCACTATTACCATGAGATATCTTCTCTCGCAACTTAACAGCCACAGTCATCGTCATTTTAGTGGTTCATGTTGTTGTTTACATGTTGCATGTGCGTATTTTGGCTAGAAGCTTGTTATGTCTAGTGAATAAGTTTAACGAAAGCCACCCATAGGTCGTGATAACGAGTTTCAATTAACTCTAATACAAGTGACGACGACAATATCAACTTTGTAAACATGGATCATCATTCATCTTCCACGAGGTTTAGAAAGCTCTTCGACTGTTTTGCTGAACTGGAATAAACCCAGTAAACTGGATTAATCCACGAGTTTCTGACAGTTCAGTGAGCTGTCATCGTCGTCATAGTTGATTTTCGAGATTTATATTTGCAAACAATAATAGTTGCGTTTCTATTCTCGGTAAGTAATATTAATAATCTCAACGTTTGCCATGGAACCTTTTTGTTCTATAATTTCAGTCGAGGCAGGTGCAAATAACTACACACCAATGAGAGATAACCTTGAATATTTGACCAATAGCATATGGTTCTGTCTTAGATTAGCGTTCAATGTTCTAAATAGATAGTATCCAACAGGTGGCTTGCAGGTAATGCTAATTGAGCATTTGATTAGGACTAATCTTTGAAGAAGAAAGGTGACCAGATAGGGACGCCAGGTGGCGTTCGAAAAGGTCCATGTGGTTCGGGCGAGTTGGTGTTGTTGCTGTTGCTGTCGTGAGGTTTCTCTTGGTAGGGGGGAAAGAAGTCACATGGATGCCAGGTTTCATGTAGGTGCGCATGCGTTGCCTAGGAAATAGCCAGCACCAGTGGGGGAGGAAAGAGTTTTAAGAGTTGGCGACGCCTAGAGATTTGGTGAATATAATGGGGGAAAGCAGCGTTCTCTGGTCGCCAGTTCCCCGATTCGCCTCACACACAGGAGTCTCAAAAGTCAGGTCCTTTTTTTATTTCCCGCTGTTCCCTGATTATCTGCGACATGCCTGTTGTCATCTCATTGCAAACATGAGTTGGAGCTTCGTGGTGTCTCAATAATATAATGGTAAAATAAAGTGCGGGTTGGACCCTGAATTTTTGTGACACACACTCGCACATTTGCGGACCAGCACGGCGTGCGCAGTGCGAAAGGCACAATAGCGGGAGGGGGAAAGAAAAAAAGTTTTGGCCAGCGAGAGCCGCAGAGGAGAGTTGCCAACCCACACAAACACAGCCACACACACGCAACAAACGGAGATGCATGTTGTTTACGCCAGAAGACGACAAGAGCAACAGAGCGAAGCGGCGAGCGAGTGAGAGAACCAGCGCGATCCGCGCGCATACGGTAAAAGACTCGTCAGAGAGCACACACTCGCAAGATAAATTAATCTCAAAGATTGAGAAGAGAGAGGCAGAGAGACAACATTGAGTTGAGATATAGGGAGAGAAAAATATTACAATAAAATATTGCTTCCACGTTTATCTATTGATTTTGAAATTCTATCATTATTATTATCATTAATATTATTATTGCTTATTATAAAGCCAATCGAGCCAATAGAGCTCAACCAGCCAGCCATCCAGCCAGCCACTATAATATCTCTTGTCAGCGTGAGCGCGCGCGCTTATTATTTCCAAGTTATATAAATCATCTGTACGCACATACATATACTGTTAGCATCAACTACTTGATCAATTGATTGAGAGTTACCAGAGTTATAATAATTGATATTGAGTAGAGAAAGATAATTGATTGAAAGTTTCAAAAATGGACACGTATCAATCGCCTTTGCAAATCATAAGTCAGCAAGAGAATCATCAGACTCAAGTGATGAACGCCAGTCAGTACCTTCACCACAATGGCCACCAGTATCACCACTACCATCCTCAATACACCCAAACCTTTCAGTCAGACCAATTCAACCACAATTTTGAATCGCATCACCACCTGTCGCAACAGCAGCAGCAGCAGCAGTATCAACACCCGCACTCTCAAATGCACCACCTGAATCACCAAATTAACCAAGACCCAAACCAACAGCTCAACCAACAGCAGCAACAGCTCACCTCAAATCCTCAACATGTGTACGTGATTGAATTCCAGCCCCAGCATATGAGTCCAATAGCGACCACTGTTACACCAACAGCCTCAATTGCAGCCACAACAACCACCTCAACCACCGCAAGCGCCAATGGCTCCCCCGTGGACCACCAGCCAAATCATCAGTTCAATAATAGTAATAATAATAATACCCACCAGCAACAGGCACAAGACTTTTTAAATCAACAACAGCAACCACCGCAACATCTAAACCTCAACCACCATGAAGCGCAACAGATGAACCTCGTCAATGGCCAAGTTCTTGCAACAACCACATCAACCACCACAGCCACTAGCCAACAACAATCGCCAACCACTTTGGCCATCACTGTGGCAAGCAACTCATCTAACGGAACTCCGCCGACTCCTCAGTCAATGCTCAATGGTGGTGTTAGTGTTGCGCAACAGTCGACCAATGGTGCAATTCAACATTATTGTGCAACTGGAAACGGCCAATCGCCAGATGGAATACTAACGACCGCGCCAACAACTACAACGACAACGACAGCAACAGCAACCCTACAGAACGGGTTGCCTGGGACAGAGACGATGCTTGTGTCTACACACAATGGACTTATGATGAAGTCGGCAAATTATATTACCGCTGCCAACAATAATAACAATCATAATTCACCAACATCGAATGGCATCACAAGTAATAGTAATAATAACAATGATAATAATAATAACAACACTAATTCTACAAACAACAACAACATTATCATCAACAACAACAATAATAATCAGGAAGAATATAGTGATATTCTAACAACAACAACAAGCACACCATCAGATTATGCTACCCAATTGCATCAATTAGGTAGCAATAATAGCAGCAACAATAATACCTCGCCAATACAACAACAACAACATCAATTGACAGCAAATGGTCAATTGCAATTAACGCACCTGCACCCATCTCAGCAGCAGCAGCATGTTCACCTCAACCACATCCACTACCACACTCCTCAACACCAAATGCAACAGCAACCTCAGCTCCAAATGCAACAACATCCTCAAGCAATCCAGCTCCAACCTCATCAAACAAACCTGACCTCACTCGTGACCACAGTTGGTCATCAGCAGCAATTCATGCACCACAACCATAGCCACCTCCAAGCACAGCCTCTAATCCAACAACAGCAACCTCAACAATTGCAACAAATCCATCTCCAACAACACCACCACCACCATCAGCCCCAGCAACTTAACCACCTCAATCACAACCATCAGAACAACCAACTGATGGGACCTCAAACAATTATCACTGCCACAAGCACAACGCCAAGCAACCAACCGGTGAGGAGAAAGCGGAAGCGTTGCGGTACCTGTCCGGGTTGCGAGCATAAGGACAATTGTGGCGAGTGTGGCCCGTGCAAGAGTGTGAGAAGCCATCAGATCTGCAAGATGAGAAAATGTGATAGATTGAAGCATAAGAGGCAAGCAACTAAGAAGTCGCAACAGCAGCAAGCTCAGCAACAGATTCAAACAACAGCCATAATAAGGAATTGAAATCTCCCTTCCCCGATTCCTGACTGACAGGCTCCTCACTGGAGTCTGCCTGACTGGTGGACTGACTTACCTGCAAACACAAGCAGATGGAATGAAATTGCTAGCCGGCAACAATAAACTTTTACTATCCAACTGGCTAAATTAACCAGCAAACCAACTAACATTGGGGAAAAACAAAAAGACTTTCGCTTTCACTTAACTTGCTCACCGGCCGCTCGGCGAGCTAGTGGAAACTGGCTACAATTACTGCTCTCATTAAGCGACTTTGTTACCGTAGTGGTAGTTTTCGTCCACGTTAGCCTCTTATGTCGCTCACTTCGAATTGCCTATAAAACTACAATCGGCCAAGTTGTCGTCTAGGCCACAAATGCCAAAGGTAATTCCGTTTCTGATTCTTCTTCTCTTTCGTCTTCTTTCTCTTTCCATTGATTGTAAACTTTTTCAATTTGCAACTCGAACTTCGTAGTCGTGGTCGCTGTCGTTGTCGTTGTTGTTGGCCATCAGTCATTACGACAAAGACGACGACTAATGCTACTACAGCTACAACGACGACGACGAATTAGTGTGTTTTCTTTTTGGAAAGTTTAAGTTTGCAAATGTAAGGGAAAACAAAAACTTTGTTCCTCTTCGAGAGTTGGAATTTCCCTCAGTTTCAAGTCTCCAATCTCATTGAGTGACTCTCGACTGTCGACTTTCGAATCGCTGAGTTTGGTGTCAAATGTCGCCAATGTTCAATGTTGGAAATGAAACGATGTCAAGTCCCAAAGCAAAGAGTCGGTCGACTTGACGAGCACGACGGCGAAGTGTTGCGATATAATAGCAGTAATCAATTGCCTCGTCGTAGTCGTCGATTTTGTGTGGTTTTATTAGCCTCATATGCTCACGAGACGAGTTTTGTTGAGCCACGGCGAAAGTTGGAGAGTTTCATTGAAATTATCATCATTACAATTTAGCAAAAGCAAAAGCAGTAGTAGGAGTAGTTCTTTTGCAACTTGCAGTGGAACTTGAGTTTCAATTCACTCTCTTTCATTGGCTTCCATTTGAAATTAGGATTTGAGCTGATAGTAGTGGGAGCTCGCGTTAAAATTCTGGACGCCCAAATGTATCAAGTCGTTGCAATTTGCCGCCACCACCAATCTAGTCCAGTGGCCACTGGCTCGCTCGCTTTCTTGCCTCGTCGAGCAACTTAGAGAGCAAGTCTTGAGTTTCGCAAAATTGCATTTGCTTTGCAATTGGGCAAAGGAAAGTTTTTCAGGATTAGAGTTGGAAGTGGAGAGCTTTTTGGAAAAAGTCGAAATTTCTTCGAGAGCAAAGGAAGCAAATGAACGAGCGCGAGAAGAGAAACGAGCAATAAATGAACGACGCGCCAATGACGCCACCAAACAAAGTCAATTACTCAATGGCATCTATCGCGGGGAGGTCGCTGCTTGTGCGACTCGACTATGAAGTAAGAGCAATGAAATTTCTGAGTCGGTTAAATGGGAGGGAATGATGAAGTAAACGCGAGGAGGAAAAGCTAAAGGGTCGCCCATGATTGTCGCTATAGTTGGCGTGTTGCGTAAAATGAGTCGCAAAAAGCTTATGAGCGTGTTTGCGTTGAAAACATAAAGGCTAACGCGCATTTCATACGCACAAACACAGCCACAGCCACACACACGCACAAGAAAACACATTGAAGTCAAGGGTTGAGAGGCGAATGTAATGGCAACTGAGCAACCATTTCTGCCTCTTTTTCTCTTTGCTTTTCCTGAGGCTCGTTAAGAAAATTTCGACAATCATCAATCTTGTGAGCATCAGCGAGGCAAGTCCATTAACTTGGGCGGCAAATTTTTCACAAAACTTGCTCTTTTTTCCTGCTCTCAATTAGCTTCGCTCTCTCTCTCTCTCTCTCTCTCTCTACTAACTCGTCGACTCCATCTTGGTCCCAATGTTTCGGCCACTGAAACGTAAGCGCAAACGAAAATGAAGCTAATTGACACATTCGCTAGCTTTGATTGGTTCTGGTTACTACAGATTCGAGAGAAACAACCGAGAAACTAGCACTACTGGAGTCATTTTATCCACGAGGCGATTTGCACCTCGTCTTCATGCTCGATATCATCGTCGGCGCAATCGATAAGCTCCATCGGGCCGCTTGGCTCCGCCGACGAGCGGCAGGTGAGCCGAGGATCGTGCGCTTCCAGTAAACTTTGCCACAGCGCCATGGGCTCTCTAGTTTCGTCACGACTCTTTTTTGCCTTGCCTGTCCCCAAGTCTCCGGCTGAAGTCAGCCGCCACCTGATGCTGACTATAGACTTTGAACACAATTTGTCCGTAGCAACAGAGAAGTTTCCCCCTTGAATTTGCTTATTTCCACAATTAAACGCTCGCTCGTTAGCCTCTCTCAGTTTAGTGTAAGATTTTGAGTTAGCTTTGGTGTTGGTGTTGGTGTTGGTGGTATTGGTATTAGTTAGTTGTAGACTAAACTAGAGCAAGCGAGAGAAGAGACCAATTAGAAGCGCGCTGATTGGGGATGTTGCATCATTTGCATTTAGCTCATTGCAAATGTTGGCTAACTCTTGGCTTGCAAACATAAATTTGGCGCCTGGACTGGGGCACGACAAAAAAGTCGTTTTCCATTCAACTTTGCATTGCTTGATTTGTGATTGCTCTCAGTTTGTGTGTGTGTGTGTGTGATTCTAGAAACACAAGAGACAAAATAAGTTCCTTCGTCGTTTGACACAAAATGACCTATCCGAGGCTCGAAGGTTTCAAATTGCATTCAAATTGACTTGTTCCATTCGACAGCAACAGAAGGAAAGACAGATAAAAATATTATATCGTCCGTTTCGATTTTCGCAAATGCGATTGCGATAAAATTTGATCGCAATCGCATTCGCAAGATAATTGGACGTTTCGTGGCGCCCAATTTTCTCGTTCCGTTCTTGCCCCCAGTCAGTAGGAGGGCAAGACTAAAACTGCCACAAACTCCAGCTAGAGCAACGACTAGAGCCGAGACAACTAGCACATGCACTGCAACTGTTGCGCGAGGAGCTTGGACCACGAGAAGCCAATAATTTGCATTTGTGTTTCTTGGTCCGCGAAATGTTTTCATCCAAATGATGACGATGGTGTCTGTCGAAGCGACGATGACCACGCCGATTGAAGCTGGCCTTTTTATTTTCACCTCCGGCAGGTGTAAAGTGTTTGCTTGCCCATCGAGCGGCCGAGCCAAAAGGCGACTGGACTCTCGAGTTCGATATTAGCAATTGCAACACTTTTAACGACGTTTCAACGACGACAACGACCACTACGATCCACTAGCGAGATAATCGCCCACTTCGGTCGCCGCCCCAATTCAACACAAAACAGCGGTAAGCTCGCATTGAGTTACGGCCCAGAAAGCAACATTGTCTTTTTACTGCCTTCTCTTAGTTAGAGAAGTGTTAGTGTGAAACTCACTGTGCCTGTGTGTAACAAAATCGGGATCAGGATCAGAATCAGTTTCAGTTTCAGTTTCAGTTTCAGTATCAGTATCAGTATCAGTATCAGTATCAGTATCAGTATCAGTATCAGTATCAGTATCAGTATCAGTTTCATCGATGGTTACGGCGACAGGCGCGTGGCTCGTGTTTGTTGGCTCGCAAACTCCTGGCCGCAAATTGCAAGCCAGCGAGCAAGATAGCAAACGAGCGTCCAATCAACAGGTGCGCCCATTTGCTCACGCACACAAGGCAACGCGAGCGCCAAGCCCACAAGAGATGAGATCGCCGATTAGGGCGACCACTTGTTGCTCTATTGCTCGCGATTACTACTTGCGATACATAACAACTTGGCGCAAGAGAGGGCAAATTTAACAACAGAGACGCGGAGTTAATTTCATGTTTTGCATTTCATTTGTCATGTTCTTTGTGCGAGAGTTTGTGTCGAACCGACTGGCGGACCGAATCGATCGTCGAGGTGGTTGAAAAGTAAACTAGAGAAAAAAGTTGTGGCAAACAAACAAACAAAATTGAAATTTAAAACTGAGCGGCCAACAGCAACGACAACTGGAATCATAATCATGATAATCGAATGATGGAAAAATTTGAATTTAGTAGCCAACTTTTCCATTTCCATTCCGATTTCCAATTTTCAATTTCCAATTGCGATTGCGATTCCAACTCAAACTCCAACTCCAACTCCAACTTTTCTAGGCGTACGGTTGCCATTGTTATTTATGAGTTACTTTCGAGTTGTTGCCATGACTTTTTTCTCTCTCGTTCGCTCGCCTTTATGGTCGTCGTTGTTTGTCGAATGCTGTCGTCGTTTTGTGAGTGTGATGAAATGAAAATGAAACTAAAATTGAAACTAAAACTGAGCAACTGAAAACGAGTGTCCAGCTAGGAAGCGAGCACTCGCTTTGGGCTGTCGGGTGTCGTTTGTTGTGATGTTGTCGCTGTTGTTATTGTCGTTTGTATCGCATAGCAGTGGGCAGCGAGGCAAAAAGCAACAAGTTGTCGCTTGGTTCCTGCTAGCGCCAGTCACTCAATCACTGCTCGCATCAAGCACAACCAACACCAAACCAAACAAACCAGGTAAGTGACTCCCGCTGGCCTAATGATCTTACCTGTCGCCGTGTGTATGTGCGTTGATATTTCATGGCTTTGTTGTGTGTGTGTGTGTGTGTGTGTGTGTGTGTGTGTGTGTGTTGTGGCCAATGGGAGAGTCCCAAAGTTCAAGAGTTGGAGTTAACTCGATGGGAGCCCGAGAGCAAAAAGAATTCCAGTTTCTCCCTCCAGATTTTAGTGTTAAAGTTGGCGAGAAAACATGAACAACAACTAGAATAATTAACTCTCAACTGTGAATTATGTTTCTCGTGCAAGAAACTCAAAATTGAATTATCATAATGATAGTGGCTGCTGTCGTTGTTCCTGTTGGACTTTGAATGCAATTTACTCTCTTTCGCTTCAGCTGAAGCTTTAACTCCAACTTATACTTCATCTCAAGCTACAACTCCACTCGATCGTTTTCTCCTAGTTCTAGGCAGAATCCAACTACAACTGCAAGTCTCAAGTAGTTGATGTGGATTTCGGTGCTGTTGCTGTTCATCTTGCTGCTGGGAGATTCAAATGCCAGTCGTGAGCTCATTTTCTTTCTCTCCATCTTTTTCGCATTCTCTGCTTGTGTTCGTGTTTCTCGAGCTCGAGCCAAGAGCCAAGAGCCAGTGGTGGTGGTAATTTAAAGCAACAGCAACCTAAACACTTGCAGGTCTATTATTCTACACGCCAAAACCAAGAACTCGATTGGTTGGCAACGAGAAACAGACAGCAACACGAACACGAGAACATGGCGAGCAAATTGAGCGCTAAGTTCTCACCAAAGCGCCTAAATCTCATTGTAGCTTGTGATACTCCGTTCATTGGGAGCTTTAGCTAGAGCATTTGCAAATTATTATTATGATTATTTTTATTATCATTTCGTCATCATTATAATAATGGCGATAATTCTCTTGCCGCTGTTGTTGTTGTTGTTGTTGTTATTGTTGCGGTAGTTTCCCTAACTACTTTAATCGCTCGCTTTACTATTACGCCATCAGCAATAACAACAGCACCGAAAGCGACAGCGACAGGTAAGCGCAGGTAACAACATTAACCATTTCAATCGCTTTGTTGTTACCTGAGCTGTTGGCTCGAGTTCAGACAAGAGAGAACGCATTCATTGGGAGGCCAGCTTTTGATACGTTCAGTTAGTCAGTTCCGTTTCTTCGTGAACTTGGATTTCAAATTCTCGAGCCAAGATTAAGGAGACGCGCAGTGATTTGATTTGAACTCTGCAAAGTTGAACTCGCCTATCAACAGCCAACCGGTCATCAATGCAAAAACCGATGCAGATGTCTCCAAATTTCTTACATTTCGCATACTTGTCTCTCGTGTGTGTGTGTGTGTGTGTGTGTGTGTGTGAGAGATTCGGACGGTGTCTAGAAAATGGCATAAAACATCAAGGAAATAATGGTGACATTATGAGGCGACCACGGAGACGGCGGCAACTCTTTTGGTGGCCATAAAAGCAAAGGGAGAGAGGATTTTGACTCTTCTCTTACTTAGTGGCAATGGTGGTGTTAGTTGCAAATGGTAAATATTAATAACAGCTAACAAATGGAATGAATGTTTGGCGACGTCAGGAGATCACGCAGCTAGAGCTAAATGTGAAGGTAAAATTCCTGAACTCGCTGCATCGGTGAGCTGTTGTGTGTTTGTGTCTTGTTTTGCGACAACTCAAAACTCATAATCACAACAACCATCGCTGGAATCAGAATTGCACACTCAAATCAAAATCAACCCAAAGCGCGCGAGATACAGATACAGAGAAATGGAAAGAAGAGACTGGGGAAACTCCGACGAGACCGGAGGCCGGCGCCGAAACACATACAGATTCAATCTCGCTGAGCTTAGAACACAACTGCGAGTTTATGAGGACAAGCCAGCCTCTTTTGCTCTCTGGAGTGCCGGCCATTCAAGTCCAAGTCTTCAATCATCATCATCATCATCACTCTAATCATAATCATACTCATACTCAGCAACAAGAGCAACAGTGCCAGCTTAAATGGTTAGTCGTAAAGGAGGGGAGCGATGTTCTTGTTCCTCCTCAACTTGGATGTCACTTCTTGTCTCGCCAAATTCAGCCTCACCAGTCACTTGCATGAGCTCCTCTCGTCCGTCTATCTGTTTGATCCTGTCCAAGTTGCTCACTTTGGCCCTCGAATTCAATGGTTAAAGCTCAAATTCAATTAGCGACTGGACTAGAGAGAAAGAGCGAGCTAGAGGGAAAAAGATTATTCGACGGCAAAAGAATAAGACCGACAGGTAGAATTTGGAGAGAAAATTAGCAATCTAATTGATTGTACGACACATCACATTACGCGAGAACAAAACACAACAAAACACAACACAACAAGTGGCTATGGCTGTCAAGCTTACCACTTGAAATCGAGCCTCATTTTACATCTACTAACACAATTAGAGCTTACCTGCTCGTTGTAGTGGTTGTGTGACGTAGGCGCCTAGTTTTAAGCTAGATTTACTTCTAGTGGCCGAAGGGACTTGTGGCGAAGTCAATCTGCTGGCTGCTCTAGCGAGTTAGAGTTAGAGTTAGAGTTGGAGTTGGAGCTAAATGGAAGGCCGGCGGCGTGCAAATGGAAAAAGCTAACTTCAGATTGAAACTTCTGATAAATGAACTTTAGACGAATGGAGGAAGACGAAGGAGGAGCAAAATGCAAATCAACTTGTTGTTCATTTGCCTGCTCTTTTTGGCCATTTGCGACCGTGAAACTCCTCGCTACTCTCTTGAGCTACTCTCTCTCTCTCTCTCTCTCGAGCTCCAGCTCCAGCTCCAGCTCCAGCTCCAGCTCCAGCTCCTCTCTGGTTGTTGCCCACTTTTTAACTGGCCAATTTGAATCCAGTGTTCGGGTATGGGAGCACGGCAACAGTGCGCTTGCTCATTTGCGTGCTGCTCATTTCAAGAGCACGAGTGAGTCCGCGCGTCGCGAACCACACTCGAAATGATTAATGGACTCCGCCGTGTTCGTCTGTCGCTCGAGAGTCTATCAGCGAACGACGCCGACAGCGACAAAGACCACTACAACGTCCCCAAGCTAACCCGTTCATTTTGCGCTCGAAATCATTATGACAACCTAATCGACTTATTCGCTTTTCTAATTCAGTCTCTTAATCAGAAAACTAAGCCACAAGTTTAGTTCGGTAAGGTGGACAAGGAGATGGAAGGAGGCGTTTTGGTTGCGCGCCGAGCGCGAAAGCCATGGAGCGAGCCGCTCACACGGAATCGAAAGTTTCAATGTCAACCTGCGGCCAGTGCAACGTGAGACCGACCACTTGTTGTCGCGGTGGCCACCTTGCAAGTGGAAACTGTTGTGCTCAGCTATGAAAGTCTTGCCCATTCTCACTCTCTCTCTCTCTCTCTCTCTCTCACTCGCTAACACCGAGTAAGCGAGTGGAAGAATGTGAGCGGTGAATTTATTTCTCCAGTTACACAACAAAACAGACCGAATAGGAGAAGAGTGACGAGCCAACACAAAACGTCTCGACATTCGCTCCGTTGCTGATGGACAGGTAATGATGAATTGAGCTGCAGTTTGATAGCTGCTATTCGGGGGCAAGACCGCTCCGCTAGTTTCGCATTCTCTCTCTCTCTGTTTCCTGCCGCAAACTTTCAGTCCCCATTGGAGGTTTCCTTCGTTTGGCTCTGTCTGTCTCTCATAGTGAATAGAAAATTGCAATCTCCATTCAGTCAGCCAGCCGAGCGGCTAGCTGGACAGAAATTGACTGCTCATGTAATGTAAGTCTTTTTGTGTTTCTTACTTCTGTGTGATGGACAAACAAGAAAAAGAAGAGAGAGAGAGAGAGAGAGAGAAAAAAAACTTTTCCTTTCTTTCCACTTCAATTGGCCTGCAGTGGAAAAGGAAAGCAATGGTAACAGCAATAGGAAAACCTCAATAGCATTGCTCCAGGTAGTCAGGCGGCCAAACTTCCTCATGCGCTTTTTTCATTCCGTTCCGTCGCGCGCGTTTCGCTTCATTTCAACTCCACTCCAAGAGCAACACCAACATTCGCTTTGTCGAGCCAAGAGTTGCAGCAAAAAAATCCAGGTAGGGAAGCGAAAAGTTTGATTTCTACTCAATTGGACAACATCGACATCGACATCGACATCGACATCCACACAACACTGCAATTTCAACGAGAATCTCGTCTCATGAGAGGCGATTTGTTGTTGTTGTTGTTGCTGCTGCTGATGTTCAATTTGATGTTAGATCATCAATCGAGTGGCGGCAGCAGCAGCAATCGCAATCAACCAAATAGCAAAAGACTGGCCCCGGCTCAACATTTCCAGCGCCCATTTACTGGCGCTCGTTTTTATTCTGCCAGGTAAATCTTTTCGCCTTCCCATTCGATCTCTTCGTGTTCCTCTTCCGCTTGGCGCTTCAATTATAATCATTAAAACCATCATTCTCGCAATCATTATATAATTCACTTTGCCAATTCTAATTTTGAGAAATCCCAAGTTTTAATGTCGGATCTCAAGTTAAATCTAATCACCGGCGATAACTTTTTTCCTCGCTCGTGCTTTGCGCTGTCGTCGATGTGGATGTGGATGTCGATGTCGATGTCGATGTCGATCGCGCGCAAGATTATGTCTAGAGCTCGTTTGTTATCGCTCACAAACTCAGGTAAGCGCGACTGAGTGAGTGACGTTTGGTTCGGCCATAATTGATTGAGAGTTTGGATCGATCGATCGATCGGTTGCTCGATTAACGAGCATCTCACTCATTCGCTTGAAGTAAACTCGATCCAACTCCACTTCAAACTCTTCCTTCCGTTTACTAAGCGCTCGACGAGGACAAAAAACGGCGTCGGGCTTCCTTTTTCCCGAGACTAGCAGCGGAAGTTGCCGATATTCACTCAGCCACTTCCGCTGAACGTGAGTGTCGTTCGATTCAAGTTTTGAGACGCACATGATAGAATCTCGAAAGATTCCTCGCTATCATGGATGTGAAGAGAATGGAAAAATTTATGTAAATGAAATTTCATTTTATTTCAAGTTTTCTTTCCACTGCCGTCATCGTGGTTCCATCTTAACTCTTGATCAAGACAAAAGAGATGAGAGGAAAAGAATGTGACTCGATTATTTGCTTGGATGAGGCGAATCATGAAAAGAGAACTCACACTCTCTTTTGGTGCAATCTAATTCAATTTCCTCAGCTCGACTCGCTCCCTCTAATATAAATTCTGAGGAATCGGCCCAGCAAATTGCAATTCGGTTTTTCATCCTCCCGTTTAAAACTGCACAGTCCAGGAATTTAAATCAAAATTATGAAAAACAAGACGAGAGAGGAGCGAGCGTTTAGATTGAATCTAATTGAGTGGCTTGATTTTAGTGAAAGCTTGCGGTCTAGCTAGACGGCAAATTAAGACAGAGAAAGAGAGTTTGAGGGAAAGACGCAAACTTGCGGCTTTCATTAGCGCTCTCATCTTTTTCTCTTGACTACAATTAAAATTTTATTTTCCTGTGTAGCGATGAGAAAGGTCGAGATTCAAACAGATCCTCTTCATTGTCTTTTTTTGATTTGCAGATTCTAATTAAAGTTAATAGGACCAACAAAAATTGAGATGAATCGACTGTCCAAATCGGAGCTCGATCTTCTTTGTTTTCATTGGCTCGAATCGATTTGTCACGTGAGATGAGCTCTCACCCCCGACCCACTCGCTGACTCAATGTCACCGCAATTGATTGTAGAGGAAGTAGTGGTAACTAGATGGTTGATGGCCACCAAATTATCTCTATATTCATGTCGCGTGCGTTTAGTTGAAGTTAACGAATCGGGGAAATCGAGAGACGGAGATGAGTCCCGCTCGCGACAAAACAAGCAACCCAACGACGAGTTTAGGTGCTCACTTCCGGTTGCTTCTCTTCCCGATCGTTGCCACTTAGATTCGCGGCACACAGCGAGCGAGCGGCCGACGAGAAGTGGCTTAGTCTCGAGTTGACTTGTAATAATTGTCGTAATCATCGCGTTAAGAGTCGTAGCACTAGCGAGACTCGTTGTCGTCTCTTCCTTTTTAGTCCAAATTCCGGCGCACAATATTATGGCCGCAAGCCCAAGCAAGCGGCTCGCTGTGAGTGGTGAGCAGCGAGCATAAAACTGGCTGCCCAAATTGGCCGCATAAAATTGGCGCACCTGAGAAGAGGAAGATGCGGCAACCCCAATTTTATTGCCGCCTCTACGTCAAGCGGATCTAACGTTTCTTCGCCAGTTTGAGAGATTGCACGGCGCCAGCGAGGGCTATTATGTCGCGCATGTTGCATGCGCCGGGCATTGATATCGCACCACAAGCCATTCATCCATCCATCCATCCATACATCTAGCCAGTTGCTGAAATTGGAATCCAATTTGCGGCCGCACAGGTTCATGTCAAGTGTGAGTGCGGCGCCTCGGTGTCCTCATCGTCATCATTCATCGTCGTTTCGGTTGTCGTTTGGCCAAGTGTCGCTTGCGCTTCGAGTGGCCAAAAGCAAGTTTGAAGAACTAAACAACCGCTAGCTTCTCGCGGTTCACTGCGGCGAAAAGAGGTGACTGATTCAATGGCTCAAGTGGCCAACTTTTTCCTCGTATCTGGCTCTTCATTCGTGAACTTAGTTTTCTTGGCCTTGCTGTTCTAGAGCGTAGAAAAAACACACACACAGGTGAACCCTAAGTTGAAGCAACAACACAAGCAACAAGTGGCATTAGTGATGGTAGCGGCATTAGAGCTACGCGCGCAACTTAATGTAAACATAAACATCATTGGAAATAACATCACCATCACCATCACCATCAATAACAACAACAAGTGGCTGTTGCATCAACAAGACCATCGGCTACTTGTTGCTGCTGCTGCTGCTCAACGCAATGGCGCAACAGCAACTCCACTTCCACCTACACAAAACGAATGGAATTGAATCGAAAGGGAAGGGAAGGGACGGAAAAATTTCAACCACCTGCTATCTTGTTTCCACTCGTTGCGCGCAATGGAACCCAACGGCCAAGACTCCTCTTCTCTGTCCCACTCTAAACGCCTCGTTTCTGCACAAATGCTCGCAGGTAGCCATCCTAATTGAATTCGCGATTGGACTTATCTCTCGCTCTCTCGTCATCTTGGTCTCGTCGTCTTTTGCTCAGCTCAGCTCAGCTCACCTCTATTAGAGTGAAGGATGCCAGCGACTTGATCTGGTTGCGCAAGCAAATGAATGGCTAATCTGAAACTAGACGACGACGACGACGACGACGACGACGACGACGACGACGACGACGACTGCGAATTCAATTGCCGGTTTAAGATGGCGGGCCTCAGAGTAGAGCGAGCTAACTGAAAAATCAGCTAACAAACTGAACTCTCTAAATCTGATTCGCTACTTTAAACGCCGGCCGGTTAGCTCGCTAGCTAGTGGCCAGGAGCAAGCAAAAGAGCATCACCTAAATCAACGTCCTGCTCTCGTCCATTTAGCGGCTTTCAAATTTGTCTGGCGTGCTTCTGTTGTGCAAGCAAGCAAGTGGCCACTGGCTAGCCAGTCAGCTAGCTAGCTGTTCAGCTATTAGTGGTGGCCAGTTACCTGTATCACGTCTGGTCAATGGCGAGCTCGCTGGTATCAGTCGGCCTTTTGGAGTCTAGTCTCTTGGGAGAGTTTCTATCTCGTTCTCTCTCTAGTGGCAAAAGCCAACTTAACTTGACTTGAATTGAATTGCTATTGCTATCGCTATCGCTATCGCTATCGCTATTGCTATTACTATTGCGTTCCACGATTAAATTGGTGGTATTATTCTAGCACTATTTTCTACCTCTCTCTCTCTCTCTTGCTATGCGATTCATTTAAACTTTGGCCAGCTAATCCAACCAACCAGCCGACTGCCTATCTAACAGGCTGCTGGCCAAAGTTTTAGTTTGTTTTTGGCAGCATCACAGTTGGCCACTAATTTTTCCAGCCTCCCAGTGCCAAACTGAATTTCGCTCTCAAGCTGAAGCGCGAGTTAAGGTAAATTGCATTTGCTTTTTGGCAAGATCATTTAATAGATTCATTACGCAAACGTCAATTTATTCAGTCTGGCGTAGTGGAGTTTGAGCTCAAAGTTGGAGTTGCGAATCTCTCGGTGGCGGTAATTCGTAGAGATGAATTGCAACTGTTTGGTTTGTTGAATTAAATAAAATAAAATAAAATAAACTACCACTAGTGCCACTAGACAAATAATAAACTCTGATGAGTCATCTCTCTTTCCCTCTCATGCGAAGTAGGCGAAAAAAATTACTATAAATTCAAGTGCAATGATGCACTTGAATTCCAAATCAAAGTGAGAAAATAAACCAGAACCTGCTGATGCTCATGAGATGATATCCAATGGAAACTAAGGAGGATTCGTATTTTTGCTTGTGGCTTTCGAACACTTATCAGAGTCAATATCAAAATATACATCAGCAGCCGACGACCACTAGAGACTGGAGATTAAATCTCGCTGACTCATCTCCCTCTTCCTCCTATCCTATTTTCAAGTGGCGTTACCTACCAAGCGGTCATTTCACTTTGCTAGAATAAAAAACTTTGGGTTTCCGATTTCGAATTCGTTTCTATTGAAAGGGAAAACCAAAGAGCTGAACAAAATAAATAACTGGACGCCCGCATACCTGGCCCATTATTATTACCTGTATTATTAGTGGTCTCGCGAGTAACTCTTCAGGTGACGTGAAAGCAGCACACACGCGCTCACAATTGTCTTTACTTCTTCCATCGAACCGAATGGCTCGTTGCTCGATTGCTCAAATTCGGACACCAAAGTGCCTGCCATCTTGTCAGTGCTCAAATGCGCTAGAAACCCAAACTCTCTTCTGATTTGGAGGCGCAACATTATATCTGAGTTGTTACTCGACAACGACCAAAAGATTAAAGCTAATTGCATCGCGCGATTCATACAAGCCAACAACAAGGCCAAATAAACTCTACACTTGTCGGCGAGCCAACTAGCCAGCTAGTCTCGTCGTCGAGTCTGACGTCAAAGTGCGAAGACGATAGAGCGACAGAGGAGACAAGACGACGAGCGGACTCTTTAATGGGATCACATGACGACGAAATTGCTCTTACAATTTCACTCTTAGCTCTGGCGAAAGTCAGCTAGACAGTTTTATTTAGCGCTTGTCCGCTTTGGACAAGCGGAGAGAGAGAGAGAGAGAGAGAGAGAGAGAGAGAGATAGAGAAGAAAAAAGAAGTTGCGAGTTTATTTTTTGTCGACGATAATGATTAAGCTGGCGAGTTGCACGCGCAACTCGGTTAGCGCCCAGCGAGGGCTACAAGTGGTTTGGGCAGGTAAGTCGACAGGTAAGAATTTCCATCTGCTCGCTGTTGGTTAATGCGCTTTTTTCGTCGTCGCGTTGGTTGTTGTTGTTGTCATTCCATCTGCTCTAGTTTTCACCGAAGTGACCAGCAACTAGAACAAAATTAACAACCAAATTAAACGAGAGTCAAAGGGAAAGAGAAAGCGAAAATTAAACCTCTCAATTGAAAGCCAGCACATAAAGAGTGAGTGTCTTTTTATCTCTCCATTTTAAACCCAAACACTCTACTTGCTTGTCCAGTGTCTAGTATTCTGCTATACACTAGACACTGTGCACAAACGATGACAGCTCAAACGACAACAACTACAACTAAAACAAGCTAAGTGAGAATGATATCTGATTTTTACGATTCATTCTCATAATTCCCTCTTCTCCTCTTTAATTGTTGTCGTTGTAAGCTAGACACAACAGCAAATGACTAGTTTGCCATCTAAATGAACAGGTAAGCGAGCGAGCGAGCGAGCGAGCTACGACAAAACAACTTGTTGTTGATCAACTTCCGCTCAGATAATAGAGCGGCGATTGTGTGTAGACTTGGCGGCCAACAATGGATGTGTTTTTTCCTCTTACCTACTGTTACAGTTTCGCAATCTCTCTTTTTTAAACGACTACAACAGGCAGAGTAAACTGGACGCTCAATCTAAAGCCAGCTTCTGTTCATTTCTCGTCCATTCTGTTCTATTCCGTTTCGTTTCGTTTCGTTCATTTTAGTTTAGTTTGGCTGCCCAGCTAAACACAAAACTAAACTAACAACTTGAAAGTCTGTTTACCTAGCGATAAAATCTGCGATGAATGCTTGTGTGTTGGTTGCTCAAATGACAGAGAAAATTATATAAAGACTAATAGTAGTGGTAACGTCGAGAGAGAGAGAGAGGGAGAGCGAGAGAAAGAATGACAAGCAATTTGCATTGCGCATATAAATCATTATGCTCCATTCTGTTGGCTCTGCAGACTTCGTGCTGCTCCTTTTGTTGGCGTTGTTTCTTGCCAAATTAACGCGCGCCTATCCCCTGGTGTCTGATGCAAATAAGCGCACTAATTTGCGCCAACTTCTCCTTCACACAGCAGCAGCAACAGCAACAGCACCAACAACAGCAACAACATTAACAACATCCATGCAAATCTTATCAATGCGAATAAATCTGCTAACGCGCACAGCGCGATCAGGATTCCCACACTGGCAAAGGTTGAGTTGCGGAAATTTATGCGCTCCGCTCGCTCAAAAATTCTTGGTTACAGCTCACAGTTCGAGCTTTAGATTTAAATCTGCAAGCTCTCACACGCGTTCTCCTAGCTGCAAAGTTTACTTACGCTCACTCACTCACAGATTTAGAGTGAGGGAGAAAATGAATGTTGAATTTAAATGCAAATTGCGGCAACCACTTGCTGCGCGCTTTGTTTTATGCCGAGTGCCAAAGTCAGCCAGCGCCACCTGGCAATTGGAATTCCGAGTTGCCAAGTTGAATGAAGAGGAAAGATTCAACGAGATGACAATATTTTTATTGTTTCGGTCCGAGAGAGAGAGAGAGAGAGACAATTGAAAATTGAATTTACCAACTTTTTCAACTTTTAGCTTCACAACACAAGAGGATAGTCGATCTGGGATATTAGATTGAGAGCAAAATCCATTGAGGCGCGCGAATGGCAATGGACTTGGAGGAGGAGGAAATAGAATAGAATAGCATAAAATAGAATAGAATAGAACAGAAAATATATATATTTTTTATATAAGACAATACTCTTACACGGTCAGAAATGAGAGAGCTGATAGAAATGGAGTAGTAGAGAAGAGAGGCCAGTTAAGTGAGTTGCAATTTCAAGACAATGGATTTGTGTTGCTGGCTTCGTCGATGTGTAATTCAAGCTCTAGTTCTCTTCTTGTTGAATGGATGTTCACTTGGTTGGTGGCTGCAAGGGATTTCACAATGGAAATCCCTTTCTTTCCATTCCATTTGTTAGCAATCTATTTTCTCGTTTACTTTGGCACACATGCAGTCTCTTCTAAGCGATTGTTGTCGTTGTTGTTGCTGTTGGTTCATTGCTATTGTTGTGGTGCTCAATTCTTTGCTACCATTCCAACCAACGAACCAACCAAAATCTTATCCTCCTGCAAGTTCGGGCTCAATTGTCGCCAAGAGTGAGATTAAAGTCGCTAGGCGCAGGGCTTTTTATTCAACTCTCGTAGGTTCGCTCCGCTAGAGTTGGGGCCAAATAATGAGGCGCTCAGCGACGCGATCTCAGCCTCGCAACTTCCGGCAGACGTTCACAGGCAAACGACTCGGGGGAAGTGGACGAGCTTGCCGCTAATTTCCAGCTAAATCATCCGGCAACAGCGACAAAGTGAGTGAGTTGAATCAGTTGAGCGGATGGAGGAACTCGCTAATCAAATTGAGAATTAAATAGAATTAGAACAAGGGGAAAGAAGAATTGGGGCGAGAGGAAAAACAACAAAAGGATGAAAATTAGCGGCCTAATCTTGGTTTGTGTTTGTGTTTTTGTTGTTGCAGTTGCTGAATTAATAGTTGAGGTAGCTGGGTACAATTGAATTGGATCACGTTGCTCAGAAGCTGAACTTGACGAGCTTCTTTTGATCTTGTTGTCGTAGCTGCTGTTGCTGCTACGTTATTCTACTTCAGACTTTGGTGACGTCGTCGTCGTCGTCTTCGTCTCGGCTGTTGTTGAGATTTGAAGTATGCTGTTGTTGTTTTTCTAGCTAGGAGTTGCTCAGGTGGAAACACCAACTCCACAAGCCAAACTAGAAAGCTGAGACTAGAAGCCAGGAGGAAGGAACTTGACTCTGCGGTAACGACGACAACAACGACAAACATGACGACGACGACAACCACGACAACCGCAGCTTTCATTGGCTTGCTTTAAAATCCAACCAAAGTGAGACCCCAAGTCCATTGTGTGGTGAGCTTGCGACGCGCGAGTTGCGCAACACAATGCGCATTCTTCTCGGCCAAGAGTTTGCTAATGAATCTAACAGGAAGTGGCCGTGACTCTCGTTAGCGTGAAAATTTTTCCTCTTCCTCTGGCCTCAGCCTCAGCCTCAACTTAAGCCTCAATCTAAATCCAAGCCTCAAATTTAACTTTAACTTCAACCTCAACGACGACGACGAGAAAGAAACAACTAAATTCCACTTTTAATTCCGAGGAGTTTGTCTTCTTGGTCTAGTTTTTACGCTTGTCCCTCTTGTTTCCAGTTACGCGGCCAACTTCTTCCAGTTTGCCACCATCGTCATCATCATCATCATCATCATTACTATTATCACTATTATTATCATTTCGAGCTTCTTTTTCAGTCCCTCGCGAGCCGCGAGTATCATTATTTTGCGCGCATTTAAATTGGCGAGTCGTTCGAGTTGCCGCGCGACTCGCGTTCACTTTAATTGAATGGCTTCTTTTTGGCGTTGTCTTTCATTTGAAGGAAGCTCAAATTGTCGCATGTTCATTTATTTTCATTAGCCAGCCAGCCATTCAACCAACTAACCAACCAACCAGTCGACGGTTAGCACATGGAGTAGAAGGAATGGAAACGAAACGCACATTAGGAGCTCGGAAGAAACGTAATTTTCACCAGCAAAACTTCACTTTTACTTCTTGGCAAAAACAACGCTCTGACCAAAAGACGACCACCACAATCCTATTCCAATTCAAAGTGCCCTCGAGCATCGCTTTGGAAATTTGGAAAGCCCCGCAGTGAGCGACCTCTGGCGACACCTTAGCGCCACTCGAGGAGATGTGAAGCATTGTTTCTGTTGAGTTTGCTCAAATATTTCAGGTAGATTATCCCATCTGAAAGTTGGAACTATTTGCTGGAGTCTTGAAAAAGTTTTCAAGAATTTGAATGCAAAAAGCGGACAAGAGTTGTACATTTGAGTTTGACAAAAAACATTCAGTTTTAGACAGAGTGAGAGAGAAACAAAACCTGCGAATTGAAATATTTCTTTCATTTCTACCATCTGTCTCTGTGAAGCAATAGCAACGACAACGATAACAACAAAAAGCTAGCGACAGGTTCAGTAAGTCACTCTTGCCTTGTCAGCATTTGAGTTAAAACTTCTAGCCAAATCATCAGCTGACCGTGCGAATTTTCGCCGAGACATAACCGCCGACTTCCGGTTGTCGCAGCGATTCGCCAAAAACCGAGTCAATCAATTGACATTCGATACACTCGCAGAGATTTCCAACGAGAAGGAGGAACCTCAATTCGTCGAGAGGATTTCGTTGGCGGTTTTCAATCACGAATCAATCTGAGACCAAAACATAGGAAAACCTCAGAGTTGCGGCAATTCAATCTTCGTTTGCGCTCTTGACTATCGAGCTTCATGAAGCTAGTATTGCGATTGACTTTTAGTCTGTTGCTGCTACTTCTAGCAGCTGAAATACCTCCCATTTGAAAAACACCAGAAGCCAATGGGACAAAGAGAATGAGACACAAACGCAATGGGGCGATTTTTTGAAATTGCAGCACTCAATCTCTCCGGTCGCCTAACCGCCTGGCAAACTTCAACTTTTTGCCCCACCGTTTGGCCACACAATTTGGATTCGAGTTGCCGGTGGTTGCTATTGTTGTTATTTAACTTTCTTTTCTCTCTACCAACTTCCACTTCCTCGGCCAACATGTGTAGTTCGAGTGTAGTTTAGTTTAGACTTGCGCCGAGCCGAGTTGAGTTGAGTTGAGTTGAATCATAGGCAACACAAGTGGCGCCTGCAACAACAACAGCAACCTGTGCCAACAAATCTGCCAATTTCAATTTCAATTTAAGCCGAACTCTAAGGGCAATCAAGTTGCCATTATAATCAGCTGATTGCTGTTTGTTGCCTGCAAGTCTAAACCACAATAAAGTTTCAAATCAACAAGTGGATTGAAAAGTGGAGTTTTGCCATCATCATCATGAGCAGCACCAGCAGCAGCAGCAGCGGCAACAGCATCGAAAGCAACAACAAGAACAACAACATCAACTTCATCATTCATGGACCAAAAGCAATTACCTGTTCTACGAGCGCCAACATGCTTTAACTGGACGGAACATGTTGGCGCGCAGCAACCACTTGTTGGAGGTGAGTGCACGAGATCGAATTTGTTGCCGGTTTGAGGCGAGTAGATAAGCAGCTGAAAATTCGATTATTGCGCCTGATTCAAGGGAACTCGCATAGCTTGTAAACGAGCGGGAGAATCCAGAAGCTTGGCAATCAATTTCGAGACGCTAGCAAAGAAAACTATTACACGCACTAAGACTCAACTCGAGTAAAGAGACGCAACGTAAAACAAAAATTAAACTTGTTCATTCGTTTGTTTGTTTGTTTACTTATCTACCTATCTATTGGGGTTATTATGCAAATTGAGTCCATGGGCACTTAGTTAGCTGTTTGCGACTTGAAATTATCTATAATTAGAATTTTTCCTCACTAATCTACATCTTCGTTCGCTCTTTCGTTCATCCTTCTTTTCTAATCTCATTTACCTGAGGTAAAGATCAAGAATCTAATGCAGCGGCAGCAACACCAAACCGGAAATTAGATTTTCTCACGTAATTCAATCTAAATAAGAGACTCTGATCAGGTGATCAAATTTCCAACTGAGCACTTGAGGGAGCAAATTGATCTTTGATGCTCATACATGTATTTCAGAGTTTCGGTGCAAATTGTTTATTTTGGTTTGAATTTTCGTTTCCTGCGGCCGAAAACAAACAAAACTTACAAAATGATGATTGGCTGGTTGGTGATAATTTTGATGCCTGTTAAATATTTATTCAGGTAAAGAAGAGGAGCAAACTCAATCACCCTAACTAAGAAAACAACTCTTCAATTCCTAACTAACTCTGGCTAGAGAAGCGATGCTCCTTTAGAAAATCATCAATATTTGTGTTGATCTTTTTAGCCTGATCAAGTTTTTTATCACAAGCTTCGTTGAACCCTTCAGCCAAATATTTGGTCTTTTGCATTAGATGCTCATCAAGATACTCGACAACTTGGAAATTTGGCTCTATGAGCTCGTAGTTCTCCTTGGTACACAAATCAGACTCGTCAATCTGACGAATCATCTTGGCCACATTGTCCATATACACCATTGCATCTTCACACCACGAAAATTTGTCAAACCATTCCCTTAGCTCATCGATCTCCTCCTTGCCATGTTCTCCCCTCATAGGTAAACTGTCGATTTGCTCATAAGACAACACGCTGGCCAATTGCACCAATTGCAATTGCGAAGCGACCAATAGGAGGAGAACAATCATTTTGATATAATTAGTCATTGGTAGTGGAAAGATAGTCATAAATGAAACAGGTAAGGTTGGCTCGAATTTGGAATGCGCTTAGTGCGGTGTAAATCTAAGCTACAGAGATGACAACGGCAACGGAACGAGTCGAAACAATAGTGATGGAATCTAAATTTAGCAAACTGTCTAGACTCACAAGCTAGTGGGCAAACTCGGCTCCCTGTTTCTAATCGGATGAAAAATCTCCTTTATTTACAACCGAGTTTCGTAGCTTCAGTTTTTATTTTTGTTATCAGGTTGAAGTCGATTTTTATAACAAAACTCCATCCTCAATCAATGCCTTGCACGCGTAGAAACTCGCCTCGTCATCTCTTATCCTGGAATCCAAGGCGTCCTGCATATAATCGAGGGAATACGGAAAGCCAGGCAGGTAAACGGGTGTCATTAGTTCCACAAAATCAGTGCAAGCCTCTCTGAGCTTCCGATCAAACTTGACATATTCCTTCAAGTTTTTATTCTCTCTCTTCAATATGACCAACCGATTATGCTCGTAGGTCGGAGACTTATACACTCTATCTTTCCACTCCTCAACGGTTCCCTCAAACTCCTTAATCTTCTCCAGAGTCTCCTCCGTTAATTGCTCTTTGCCCTTGAGATAATCTTCGATTGCTCGCTTGGAGCAAGCCGAATTATACTCTTTAACATAATGTGAAATTAATTTCTTAGATGGACTCTGACCGATAGTCAATGGATCGATTGTTGGCAGATCCCAAATAGTTTGGCGCCTACCAAACTCGAGATTCGATAGAATCCGCTCATTTTCTTTCTGGCAAAGATCGTCTTTGCTCTTCTCTAATTTCAACAACTGGATAAACTTCTCAATGGGCCTCGATTTGCGAGCCTTAAATGGCGCCAACTCCAGGTACCAATCGCGAACTGACTCGAGCTGCTCCTTGCTGCTGGCTCCCTGATTTTCTTTCATCAACTTGTCGACATCATCGAAGTCGAGAGTTATCAGATTTGCATGGTCAATATGTATCTCCTCTGCTCCCGTTAGCTGCCAGGTTAACGGGATTAAGAGGATGAGGCAGCATGATAATGCACATAAGAAAGATGATGATGTGATTTGACTGGAGGTCATAGTGCAAGTTAGTTCACTCAGGTGAGATGGTCAACGGTAGAGGTTAAAATTATAACTATTGCAAAATAATAGTAACTGAGTCACTTTTTACTCTAGTGTCGCCACATTGAATAGGAAGCGCGAAAGCAAAAACAAAACGGACGAAACAAAAAGTATGCAAGCCTCACTTGAAATGAGCCAAACGCATGCATGTGGTTATTTTTAGCCTATGGTCAGATGCACCTGAGCTCCTCGTGTTCCGAGTGCAAAGAGAATGGGATCTTTATTTTTATCTTAAATATCCATCCCCCTGGAGCAAATTTGCTGCCTAAAGGCTGAGAAGGCAACAGCTACTTCCTGTTGGCACTCAAAAGCCTCCTTGATCTTGAGAGTGGATGAATTTTTTGACGAGGCCAAAAAATTAATTGACTCTGCCGTCACCTGTTAATCAGTCAAGCTTTGAAATCTACACACAGAGAGGAGAGTTAATCAAAAAGTCGAGTTCCCTTGTAGAAAGAGGCGAGAGATTGACAACGACGATTGAGTATTTGAAAAGTGAACAGAAATAAAATGCAATTGAAGGAGGCAGAAATTCTTTGTGTCCATTGAGTTGGAAAAGTTTGCAAAATTTTGCTTGTACAATCAAATAGAATTAGAGCAGAAAGAAGTTTGAGAGCTAAAAGTTTACTCGAGTTAAATAGAACGGAAATTCTTGTTTCTCTCTCCTGCTCGCAATTCACTTCGTTTCATTTGATTCCACGAGCCAAGAGCTTGGGTTGGAGTTTAAGTTTGAGTTGATGAGCTAGCGAGTTGAGGTTGAAGTTGAAGTTAGATCTGGAGCTGAAGCTGAAGATGGACGAGCAACAACTAGCGACTTTAGTATGCGAGTGTTCATCTTGAAACTTTTTCAATGAGCCATCAAGTTTGTTGCTAGAGCAAAATAGAGGCTCACTCATGATTTCAAATGCAAATTTAGTTTAGTTGGAAATTTCAACTCACGAGACTGGAGCTGAGGCAGCAGCTTACGTTGTTGCTGCTCACATTTTGCTCGAAATCTTTCCCCCATGGACCAATACGAGAGAATCGATGGCAAAAAGAAAAATTTAAATCTTTTTCTAAACTCCGAGCGCAAACTTATTTTCATTTAGGCTCCACCGATCGTCTTGCCTGCGAGTCAAACTTGCAGGCCTCGATTTGCTCACAGTAATCCTATTGGTCTATCTATCCATCTACCAGTCGTTCGTTTGCTCATCAGTTTAGGTGAGTTACGTTTACTTTGCTTGCTTTGGAGGAGGAAGAGCGGTTGTTGTAAGCGAATACTAAATGCGCGAATTTGGCATTTGAATATAATTGAATTGAATCGAGTTGAGTCGAGTTGAATTGAATTGAGTTGAGTTGAGTTGAGTTGAGTTGAGTTGAATTGAATAGAATTGATTTGATTTGATTTGATTTGATCTGATGGCAAATAAAAGGAGGCAAGTAATTTAGAGAGGAGGAGAAAAATAAACTGACCTTCAAATGATCACGACAACCACTTGTTCAGTTTGCTGCTGCTGCTGCTGAGTGGACTCTTTGCTTGATCTTGCTCCGCCGACTTCCGGTTATCAGCAATTGGCTGCCATTCAGCCATAGCTCAAGTGATTGAACAACCGGCTGGAAGGTTGGACAAAAATTTAGTTGCCGTCGAAAGGATCAGTCCTCTTCCAATTGTCAGAGAAAAAACTTCAAACCCTTTGGCTCCTCACAAATAATTGGCATTAATTTTAACTTGACTCATAGAGCGGTTGAAAATTTTAACAGCTTAGCTGTTCGGTGTTCTATTCCAATCAAACCAACAGAGTGGCGAGCAAAATTGAGTATCAACTTTTCCCCTTTACACCTGGAAGCTGGAGACAGACTCTCTCGTGGCACAAACTCCATGGGTAGCCAAGTGGTTTGCGCTCACCAGAAGCAAGCAAACAAAATTAAAGTCAGTCGATCGGTGTGTTCAACATTTCGGATTGTAAATTGCTTGCTCGAGTCGAATGATAGGCGAGACTATTTTGAACGCGACTCACGTCAATCGAAAGTCAACGATAGCGAGGAGAAGTTTGCATATATCAAATATTTGACTCCAAATTGGCATTTGGCTTTCTCTCTTTCTCTGGCTCGCTTTAGGTTTATGTTGTGTTTTGGATGAGTGAGAAATTTCAAGTTTAAATTGGACGGCAAACTTTTCCCGACTAGAATCTAATATCAAACATTCCAAGTTGAAAACTTGAAAACTAAAGAGTTTCAAAGTTTTTATTTCTTAGCTCAGAGGCTGGCATCGACAATTACAGCAGCAGCATCAACAACAACACCAGCAACAGATAGTTGCGTGTCTAAGTTTTAAATTTGCGAGCCAACAGGTAGGCTAATGGATGTCTAACATAAGAAATGCCAGTCGATAACAAGCTAATAATAATAATAATAATAACAACAACAACTCAACGGATCGAGCTTTAAGAGTCTCAACTTGCGCAACCTCTTTTGGTAGGCCAGCGAAAAACTACCACTTGTTAATTTTGCAAGCTTCACTGTTTGCCTGTTGAAACTTACCTCCACTAGATTGCACCTTAATATTCAAGGTATCAACTTTAATCTAACGAGCGAAGACGGAAAATTAATGGCTCATCTGTTGGCTAGAGCCCCGAGTGGTGGTTTTGGTAGTGATCAATGGAAAGTTTGGCGAGCATCTGGAACCCAGTATACTGGCATAGTAACTCGTCCATTCAATTCTCACGCTTGAAACTCGTAGATGACTGTGAGAAAAGTGCCGCCTTCCATTGTGGCAGACGATGATTCAAGAAAAGTCCATTGAATCCTTTGTGTTGCTAGTTTAAACACGTTTTTCCAATGTCCGAAAGCTCAACCATCCAAATCGATCGATCGCTCGCTCGCTCCCTTAGTTTATCTTGCAATTCACGCGAGCCTATTTATTTGGGATTGGCGTGATAAATAGTCCAAAGGTAAAGGCGCCCAATGGAACGAAACACGAGGCATGGTCTCTGTTTCTCCTCATACGCTGAGTTTGGTTTCAATTTGCGCGAGCCTCACACGCTGATCCTTCGCGAGGCTTCGACAGATCGAACCAACTGAAGCGAGAGACCAGAGGCTAAAGTGGAGCAACAACAAACTCTCTAATGGGCGACAATCGCATTGCAATCGATTGGATTCCTCAGGTGGCCTTACCTGGGCGACACAATCTGTTGCTGCTCACACACAAACGCATGTGACCAGTCCAGTCCAATTGTTGACTAGTTGAGCAACATCAGCAACAAGCAAGAGAGAGAGAGAGACTGCAATTCGACGGACGATTTGGAGCCAGTCGAGCGGAAATTTGGCATTTTTGCCGGATTAATATCGCGATTTCGTCCTCCTCGCTTGTCGCTCTTCAAGTTTTCTTCTCTTTCTCTCGCTTTTTCGTGTATTTGGATTTGGATTTAGTTTCAACATTCGATCGCTGTGCGGTGATTCAACTTATGCCACGATTCCGTATGCGAAAAATCTCATACGCCGAAAGCTGACAAGAAAGCAAACAGGAAACAGATGCCACCAGGTAAATTTGAGGTAGAAATTTCATCAGTGTTGCTTTTACAAAATAATAATAATAATGATAACAACAACAACAACGAGGTGGGCGT
The DNA here is from genome assembly GCA_015350385.1 of Aculops lycopersici. Lineage (NCBI taxonomy): Eukaryota > Metazoa > Arthropoda > Arachnida > Trombidiformes > Eriophyidae > Aculops > Aculops lycopersici. The sequence continues at coordinate 6,436,513 of WNKI01000001.1, read as the reverse complement.
GTGAAAGTATAACCGCGCCAGCTGGACCACCTGTTGCCGCGAACGCAGCGCCACTTTGCGAGCGGATTGTCAGTTAGTTTCTGTCGTCATTTTATTTCACCTGGCCGCGCGAGCCCACAAATCCTCAGGTAAAACCAACAAACTTTTTCCCAAATTCAAATTCAAACCTCCATTCACTTTGTGTGTTTGTACCGCAAAATCAACTTGCAATGGTTAAGTATAAACTGAGATGAAATAAAATAAAATAAAGTAACCTAAAGCTGGCTAAAAGATTCTTGTCCATCAACTTGGTCGACTTGAAAAGATTCGGCTTCTGATCTCTCTGTCTGAAGAATCAAGCTTAATTCTAACCGAATGTCTCTCTAACTCTCTGTGTTTTCTCCTCCATCTTTATAAATAATAACCAGAGGATTTCTCTCTCTCTCTCTCTCCTAAAGGTTGGCGGTTAGATTTTAATCGGCCGCCAGGTTGACTGAACCGATAGCAAAGCCGAGCGAAGCACGAGAAAAAGTTTGCCTCGATCTCTGCTCATCGTCTTCGTGGCCATCATCATTTATTTTGCTTCGTGGACTTGGGACGAGCTCATTGAAATAGGAATAGGAATAGATTTAATTTGATCACAATCCAGAAGACTGAGCTGAAAGATTTACCTTTAAGCATCTAAACAAAACTAAAAGAGATGCGACGCGACGAAGATTACGGCCCACTAATCTGCGTGTGTTTGTGTGTTTAGATTTTAGATTTTAGAAGCGCGATAATTTGGGGCCACTCGAGAATCTTTAGGTACAGGTAGAGAGGGCAACAGGTAGTTGGTCACAAGCGAGTTTTTAGTTTATAAGAGTTGAATCCGTTGAGTCTAACATTTGAGTTGAAATGTTTGCCACTTTGAAGAGGGCCAAAAATTTTGGTAGCTCCATTAAAAGTCTCCATTAGCTAAAAGATTGGCAACAAATGCGAGCACATCGATTGCTCCAGTCGTCGTCGTCGTCGTCGTCGTGTCACACGCTTACCTTTAAAACGTAAATCGAAACTCGTGCAACAAGTATAATAACCAAAGAGCCAAACCGAAATGATGATCGCCGATGATTATGATGATAAGTTATGATAGTTCTTGCTCGCCGCTCTCGTCTCTCTCTCTCTCTCTCTCTCGAAAAGCCAACTCTCATTTCAATGCTTCAGTTTGGTTGCAGGAATTAACTCTAGTGAAATCTTTCTCTCGGGATCCTTTCACTAACAAGAAAGAAGACGGAGATCAAACCAAATGAGCGTAAGCGAGAAGAAGTTCGAAATTTAAAGTTGGCATGGAGAAAAGAGAGAAGATTAAGCTGAAAAGATGAAAAGTTCAGGTTGGATTCTCGCACGCTAACCGCAAGATTCATTTTAAATGTAAAATTTGCGTTTAGTTTGATGAACACAAGAGGGACTTTTTGCTCTCAATTTATAAACTTCGGCCAGATTTTACTTAACTTTTCTCTTCTCACTTGCGAGACCTCAGTAGCCAAATTTTATATTTAGATTTAAATCAAAATTTAAATGTAAAAAATAATAGGTGAATTCCGCTAGTGGATATCACGAGAGCAAGAGCGAAACTTGAAATTTAAATTCAAATTCAAATCTAGAGCTTACGTTCATTTGATCGCTTGGAAGGGGGGCGAAGAATGGGTGCACCACCAGAAAGAAAGACAAAAATGAATTGTCCTTGGGTCACACCAGGTGCAGCGCCCAGATTTTTGATGTTCTTTTTTCGAACTACAATCTAGAAATACCGAATCCAGTGACAACTTTGCGACTCGATAATTTATTTGCCAATGATTTCCACCAATACACACCCTCAAAAACCGTAAATGCCATCCCCCCTTTCTGAAGAACTACCGGCAAATCTAAAGCTCAATGTAAAAAAGGCAATATGAAGAGGGCTGCAAAAAACTAATCCAACTCTTCGACATTGAAACCCGATTGTACGCTGTGGGGTTGATGGTTGGTCTATTTGGAGAGGAATCGGACCTTGCTCAGCAAAGAGGTATATTGATTGAATGCTTCCAGAAATTCTCATCAGGACAGTGAGGCAAGTTTTCTGTTTAAATAATTTCGATGCTTTAACCATCATGAAACATCAAATGAAAGATCGACGGCCGGCTGGTTAACTGATCTTATTTATCTACAATATGGTCCAGAGACTCATTGACAGAAGATTTTTGTCTTACGGCCCCAAATCCAATCGTCGCGCTATGTAATTATGTTACTCGAATGATCCCGGCTTGAAAAGCGATCTTGTCAATAAGTTCTTTCCTACTGTTAACCTCAACCAACACCCAAATTTATCTCATCTACCTCCGAGACTTCAGGTGGCACTTGTTTATTTATACCTCGAAAAGCTTGAATTAACAACTTCGTGCGCAGACTGCAAGAACAAGCCTGGAAGTATTGTCTTGGTTCAGTCATGAATCTATCCAGGATCGTCATGGACCTAGTGGGGTTACCAAATTCACCACATGTGCCGGATGTAGGATCTCGAGAGTTCTCATCGAAGCGGTAGGGTTAGTTGCAATCCAGGTTATCAAACAACAACAAACTAGTACTAATACGAGATAAATAAAGAGAATGGTCTAATTGTGGACGTTTGCAATTGATGAGAGACAAATCCAGGAAGTTTATTTTCTATGAAAAAGGCGATTCGCTCAGTTATATGGACAGCATAAACCTAGTCAGCGTCGGCAACCTCAGATCAACTGGATGCCTTCTTTGCCGGTACCCATTTGAATGTCAATTTATCGATAGATGGTTTCCAACCCTTGACTCTACCTTCAGTTTCCTGCTTCATAGCCTCGTGCATTCGCCTTATTAATTCAGAATCTTCTTCAACATAAGAAAAATTCTGTGTCAGCTCGTCTGACTCTAGTCAATAGACGTCTCCGTTTATTTTATCATCATGGGACTCGTCTATTCGCAATATCATACAAAAAATTCTGAGAATCAACCAGTGCCTCCTTCGAATAAAATGATATTTATTCCATAGATCTCTGGTTATGGCTGAGGAAAATGTGGACGTATGTGGCGAGTTTCAACAGTCAGTCATTCGTATCCATAAGTACCTAACTTGCTATGTATGCAAACATCACTATCATATAAACTGCGTTGAAGTAGAACCTTCAGAAACAGTAGGACGGTGGAAATGTAAACCTTGTGCGCGTAAGCGGAGTGCTGGGCCTCGATCAAGCGCCGGGATCTCACAAGGTCCGATATTTAGTGAAACTGACTCCACTCTCGAATCCACACACGAATCCAGTGACCGTCCAAATACTAAAATCCTATCCAATGTGAATCCGAACACTTCAAAGTCCGCGGAGTTCACAGTTTCTTTCAAATATCGTAGCCCGATTGTGATCCGCCCTGCTCCGACCAGAAGAGGGACTCCACCTGATAGGTGTAGTGATAGAGACAATACGGCCAATGTTATGGACTATTCAGACATCGTTCCTTTTCCTTTTTAAATTGGGGACATGAAACTGGAAAGCTCATAAAAAACTTGAGCTAGAGATAAATCTAATTCTATCGTCGCTGTTGCTCTTACAACTGATCAACTCGACGAAAGTTTGGTGACTTATTCGCAATATAATTAGAGCGCCAATTAAAAAAGTTGAGAGCTCAAATCTCTCCATGGCCGGAAGTGGGCGTCTCACTTTCGATTCGAGCTAGTGGCTAGTTAACGAACACTTGTTCGTAAGCTTTGACTCAAGCAACATCTCAGTAAAATAACCAGCCAACACGAGACTTGATCACCTGAAAAGTTGGAATTTTTGGAAGTGGAGAAAAGTCGTGCAGGTAGCGAGCAACAGGTAGGCACAATGGCAGTTCATCAATTCAAGTGCACAGCGGCCAAAGTCTCTTGTTGGGCGAAAAATTGAAAGTAGCAGCAGCGACGACACAACGAAGACTTTCAAGTTTCGAACACAACAGCAACAACAAGAGCAGCAACCAAAATGACTCGTCGAGATTATGACGAGAGAGTGAGATGAAATGATTGCTCAGCTTCTACTCGACGACGATGACGACGAAACGAAGAGACTGAGAGAAGAATGGTTTCGTTGTTACTGTCCATCAACTTCAATGGTGGACATGGAGTCCGCGAGAGTTGGCCTTTTATATGCTATCCATATACTATACAAGAGAACGAAGTTTAATTTAAACTCAAGTCTCTTTTTGCGCAAACTTCAAATGGAGACTTGCGAGCTCGTTGCTCGCGTTGCGAGTGCATAAGAATAAGGATAAGGATAAGAATGGCCAGCTGGCTCAAGTTTTATTGTTGCTGATGTTATTACTATGGTTGTTGTTGCTGTTGTTGTTGTTATGAAAGTTACCACCTGATTGTCCAATTGGATGGCAGAGTGAAGGGAAGAAAAACAACTTGCAGTCGAATGAGAGATTTAGTGTGAGAAAATCAAACTCTCGTGCAAATTTTGCTGCACTTTGAGAGACTTTGACGACCAAAGGCAACAACAACACGAAAAGCACATGTGATTTTTCTCGTCTGCCAACCACCACGACGACGACGACGAGAAAAGGTAAACGTCGAATGGGATCCTTCTCTCTCTAAATTGAAACTCGCTCTCTTTCGATGGTTTGCACGAACTTTTTTGCTCCATTGCTTCTGGTTTCCATTCTGCTGCGAATGTGGTTATATTGAAACTCATTACCTGGAGCCCCATTGATGGACGTGCCACGCGAAGCAAGTGGCGCCACCTCACGTCTCGAGCTCTTCGCATTCAGCCGGCGAGTCAAGTTTCCTCGGGAGGAAGAGAGGAAAAAGATAGGATAGAATGGAGAATCTGATGATGAGCAAACTTGAGCTGGTTTAGTGGAGCTTGAAACTCAATTATGTTGCGCAACCGAGCGCTTGACACTCGGCAGCTTGAGTTAACTCGACTGGCGCCAAGTAGAAAGTCAAAGTTAAAAAGACAACGGCAACGACAAAAGAGCAACAGCTACTAATTGACAGAGAGTAATTGAGTCAGGTAACTTCGCTTGCTTCTGAGGCGCTTACAAGTTGAACGGAAGATAATAACTCGGCCAAGAGCAGAGCTGGACAGTGAGTAAGTTGGTGGCCTTGACGCGTGAGTTGCCAACTCGCTCGCCGTCGCCTTAGAGCGACAAAAACTCATGTCCATTTTTTCTGGGCCAGTCAAAATTTCCGCTGCAGTCAACAGGTAGTTGTGGCCTTTTCCAGTGTAGAGCAAGAGGAAACTTTCGAGGCCAAAAACAAACTCGGGTCCAGGTGACTAGCTGAGCTTGGATCCCTAGCCGAAATGCGAGCAAAGGCATTGCGACGAAGACGAGGACAAAAACTTCAATCCATCTCACTTGAGGAGTCATTCAGCTGGTTAACTGGCCACTTGGCTGGCCACCATCCACTTCCTGAACAAACCCAAAGTGCACAGTAGACGACGACGGCGATGGTCGTAATGGAGGCAGGCAAGCAACAAGTGTGTGCCTTCGCGAGCAACACAATGAGCCAAGTGACAACAGAACAATGGAGGCCCAATAGAGTGCAAATATTTAACAACTTGAAGAGACGGAGTGGGAGAGAAGCAGAGAGAGAGAGAGGACACATAGAAAAACCATATAATCAACAGGCGATTGCTCGTCGGCCAGCAAGCTTGTGCCACTCGCTTGCACCAACTGGACAAAGCAACGACGCAACCAAAAATTTCAAGTACCTCGAGGGCAAAAAGTCGCCAAATCCTGCACCTGAGCGCCAAACTCTCTTCGCGGCGGCGGCGGCGGCGGTGGCACCAGAGCAAATCTCGACTGGCCAACTGATTTTGGTGGAATGGTTGTTGTTGTTCTCGTTTGGGATTGCAATTACACTGCGAAGATGGGGACGAGGAAGCAATCGGTTGCAGTGCTCCAACGGAACGGAGTGGAGAATGGTGAAATAGAATAGAATGGAATAATACCGAACAGAAGCAGCAGGTAAGCATGACAACAAGTGGCCGGTGCTCTTCGATCTTCACGCTTGATTATGTCACTTAATAATAATAACAGACAACAACAACTTCAGCTACCAGTTGTAATGACAGACTAGCAGGTGACTAGTGTAAATTAACTGCCCGCCCTCTCGTCTTTGTCCCCAAGGAGCTCCTCAGGTTACCGGGTAGGTAAAGACTGACGAAGAGAACAAGTGAGCAGGGGAGAAAAGAGTGCCACCTGTTGACCGACTTGACCACTTTTATCTTTGTGGCCAAAGACGTGGGGCCAAAATCTAAAGAACACCCGTAAATTCAAGCCAGTAACGGTAATGATGAGGCACCAATGTGATGGCAAAGATGAGAAGAGAAGTTATAACGACTCAATAAGTAATCTCCAGGTTGTAGAAGTTGTAACTTGATTCGTGTCTGTGGTCAATCTATTCAACTTTTGTGCTTGATGTCCATCTATTTCCCACCTCAAGTACAAATGCACTTGAAACTCGCACCATCGTATTTAATTGCTACTTCAATCAATCCCCTCGCATGCACCTCACTAGTCTCATCTAATATCACTGCTCGCGTTTTGGCGCATCTCAACTCCTCCACGGATTTGGCTCATTTTTATCGCTTATGATGCAAGTGAAGATTAAGATGTTGAGGGGTGTCTGTTCTGAGACTGAAATTAAATTTAGCAATCTAAAAATATCACAAGCAATTAATATCTAGCGAGAGATCGAAGCGAATGGCGCCAGAGACTTCCTCCTCCCTAGGGCTAGCCAATCGAATGCAACGCTGAGGTTAAATTTCTAGGCCGGGAGTTGGCGCTGCTACGGTTGCAACTCGATCATTGGCAATATGATAATTTGCCAGCCACGCCCACGTCACCAGCAACCACCTGAGGATTTGGATGTTGAGTTTGTGATGGTGGAAACCGAAACAATAAAAGGCAACCAACTTTGGCCATTAGTTAAATTATTTGTAGTTGGCATGTGAGTTGCAATGGAAACTCAAATCTGTCTCGAGTCTGCGATGAAAGGGAAGGGGAAATTGGGCAACAAATGTGGAGAAAAAGCGGAGAGATTTGGCAATCAAATTTAGACGCCTCAAAACTGGAGGTAGAACTGATCAGCTTACTCCTCGTGGCTCCGCACTTTGTATGGTCATATAGTGAGTGTCTATAGTATTTTTTATAGTATAGTAAACCGACGCGCAAATGGCAATACGTTATAAGTATTATTTAGATAGTTAAAAGTCTAAAGCTAGTGTTTAATGATAACCTGTTGCCTTTTCGCGATTTGATTCCATCCAGCAGCAGCAGCAGCAGCAATGCATCTACCTTTGGACCCCCGAGCGTCTGGTTCGCCTGAGTAGGAGTGCGACCAAGTTGCATAAGTTGCAGGTGAGCCAACAGGTAGCAACTGAGCTGCGTGTTTTTGTTAGCATACGCAAGTTCCAAAAGTTGGCTCCATTGCCATCTTTTTCCCAAAGAGAGTGCCGCGACTGTTGCCTAGTATGCGTATAACTAAGGGCTCCACGCAAACGCAAACGCAAACGCAAACGCAAACACAAACATCCACATCCTCACACAGGCAAGCGCAAGCCTAAACGAGCAACTCAACAGGCAGCAAGTCGGTACTTTGAGCGCCGAAACAATATCATGTTCCTTGGCCGAGGCTACAAGTTTGCAAAATAGCAAGGAGAAAATTTCCATTTCATCTAACTAACATGTGCAACGCTCTTTCCTCTCCTCTTGTCTACTTCCATTTTTATTCTAATTGCACCTGGCAAGACTCAAAGCCACAGAGAGTCTCCGGCGGTTGCTCCTGGTTGGCGCGCCAATGTTATTTTGTGGCGCTTGTTTTGGTTAATGCTGTTGTTGTCGTCTTGGTTGGATTTAGAGAAGGGAGAAAAAACTTTGCGCGCTTCATGACAACATCATGAGTTATGAGTTATAAGGAACTATTTTATTTGATCAACTTTGCCGATAACTTCCCCTCTCTGTCTCACAAAATTTCCAAATTTCCCCGTTGAAACTCGGAACGAGCGTGACCAAAAAGCAATCTCGCCTGAAAGAGAGAGAGAGAGAGAGAGAGAGAGAGAGAGAGAGAGAGAGAGAGAGAGAGAGAGAGAGAGAGAGAGAGAGAGAGAGAGAGAGAGAGAGAGAGAGAGAGAGAGAGAGAGAGAGAGAGAGAGAGTAGAGAGAGAGAGAGAGAGTAGAGAGAGAGAGTAGAGAGTACGAGTAGTAGTAGTACGTAGTAGTAGTAGTACGTACGTACGTACGTACGTACGTACG
>WNKI01000001.1:6357409-6428234 GCA_015350385.1 Aculops lycopersici | reverse complement strand
GANAGAGANGANAGAGAGAGAAGAGAGAGAGGGAGGGAGAGAAAAACAGAATGACTGACTAGATGAATGAATGAATGAATGAATGATGTGGTCGTGCGATGCTGTCACTTTTGCTGGCCCTAATTCGTCTCGTGGTTTAGTTTGTCTCGCTTACATAGCGACGCTCCAACGTTGGATCCCGCGGCTATCTGAGACTGTCATCAGCGCCACTTCCGGCACAGAAAGCCGAACAAATTTTTGCCCGGGTCGAAAGGGTTGAGCTACATGTATAATATCATCTTTCTGTGTTACTTTCCGAGTTGTCGATAAGTCACATAGGTTCTTGCTGAACTCGGCAAGTCTAAGCAAAAACTCGTCCTGTCTAGTTTTGTCTCGTCTCTGGTAGCTGCTCACTAGTGTCTCGGCGCATTAGCAACAGAATCAGAGGGACACAAAAAGCGAGTGGATAGTGCAGAGCAACCACGTGATTTCATCACTTGGCGCGATAACGATTCTCTCTCGTTCCCTTAGTTTACTTGCCTTTCCCACTAGTAGTAGTAGTAGTAGAAATATCTAATACTTTCTGTGTGTTTTTTGGTGTGCAACTCAGATACTTAGGCTGAGGTGAAGTAAGTTAAGATCACTCGTGGCTAGCTAGAGGCTGATGCTGCTGCTGCTGCTACTAGCTTCAACTTTGTCGCCCGATGCGGAGACAAAGTTGTGTGCAGGTGTGCAAATTATCCGTAGCTAATGTACCTGAAGCTCTTGTTATTAGATAAAAGATATTAGCCACCAGAAGAACAGAAAGAGTTGACGCCGATTCAAAGCCACCCACTCGGCTTCTACTTTTACGACTACACTGTAAGCGGTGCGTTTGTCTCTTGCCACGCAGCTCGTTCTACTATGGCCCTGCGTTCAAGTTGTCTCGACCACAACCACCTGTGGTAGACTTGGAGCTTGCGGCAAGCCTACAACTCGCCCCTGTGAGCCCCGAATCTCGCAACTGCCCTGGCCACTCCTCCTCCTCCTCCTTTTGCTTCATCCCAATACCCTTCCTCTCGCGAGCATTTCTCCAGCCTTTGGCCGTGTTAATTAATGAGCATGCAAATTGTATTGGCCGTAACCAAGGGGACGAAATGAAGCATCGATGCAAAAATGGGAACCCAGACGAGTATATAAACTCGAAGCATTTGCAAACGGAGTCACACAAACAATTTGCAAGCCAAAAACAACTAAAATCAACCAACTAAATCCTTCAGCATTTCGCTACCCAAAATCAAAACCCAAAACAAACTCAAAATGATCAAGGCTATCATCGTAAGTGTCGCCTTGGGCATTGGATTACATTTATACAACTCATCGAATGTCCGCTCATAAGCTAACCAATGAATTCCACCTGCCCCTCAAACCGATAGGCTCTCTTCGCCGTCTTGGCCCTCGTTGCCGCCGCCTCAGCCCAATACTACGGCTACAGCTCATACGGATACCCAAGCTACGGCTACGGCAACGGCTATGGATACAGCTCGTATGCCTATCCAGGTTACGGATACGGCGGATATGGCGGATACGGCCGCGGATACTCTGGATACGGTGGATACTACTACGGCAAGTAAGCGCCAAACACTCAAAGCTAATCATCAACAACAACAACAACAAATCATGGCCGCCTTTGATCTCTCGCTCGCCAGCAACCACTTGGCCCCAAACAGGATCGACAACTTCCGCTTCTTCGGCCAGTGGGACCCGTTGGCTAGGTATAGACGGCGGGTGGCGAGCAGACAAGTTTGAGTCCAAGTTGGTGTCGGTCTAGCCACCACTTGGATGGCACCAAATTAGGATTGCAACAAAATTCGGGCGAGTCACAACAACCAACCTTTTAGCGCACCATCGTCATCATCAATTTGAAAAATAAAACTTAAGCTACCTAGTGTCGCAGTGACTCTCAAGGTCACCGTAACCTAGGTCAAGGGTTTAAAAAGAATACATCATTATATATTGAGTTAAATATGATTTTCTGGCCATTTATTTTTTGCTTTTCGGTTCATCTTCTAGGGGCCTTTATGAAACTTGGAACAATTATTTGATTCTCATTCTCATGTCGCTGTCCAACTTTCCAACTCAGAATATTTGGGGTGAAATTTGCGCAAAGCGAGATAGGGAAATATGCAAAAGATACTTGGAAGTACGAGTGATGAAAGATGCAGAAGGAGGATAGAAAGTTACTATTTCCGCTCCCACTTTTCCGATTCTTTCTCCCCGTGAAATCGAAACCTTTCTATCTCGACGTTCGAACGACAACGAATATTGTAAAAATATTATCGGCGCCTCGTCGGCGTCGCCACCGCCGCGGCTGCCATCGCCGTAGCCGCAAAGGTAGCCACTTTGCCCCTTTACCCACCAGAACCACTGCCACCAAATTAAACTGATGCCGCCTCGTGATCGGTTTTGCGGGCCGCCGCCTCAGCTGGCTTGTGCAACCTGTTGCACACACACGCTCTCACTCTCACTCACTACCCGACGAGACGACCGCTCCGCATAACAGCTCAGCGGCACTTGTTGCGGGGGAGTCTTGGCTCGGGGGCGAGCCCAGGAGAGGGGCAAAGTGCACGCGTTAAGCCAGATGATCTTGGTAGATTGAATATGGGAGCGAGACAACTAGACAGGTTTACAGATAGTGCCGCACAGGTTAATGGTTATCGGCTTTTGTTGTTCTTGTTGTTACTCTTTTTCTTACCTGTGACACAACCACTGCCAATACTGCTGCCGCCGTCGCGTGCTGATACTGCACGAGTTTACTTGCGGGCTTGACGCTCAGGGGACAAACTAAACGCTAACACTAGACACGAGCTCGAGGGGCAACCCTTTCTTGCATTTCATACCGCCACTACCGCCTCATCCCTCTTGTTAGCTGTACCTCTCTAGACTGAAGAAATGTATCCATAATCATGCAAATGATTTCGTAACGCCTGTAGCTTCATCACTCCGGCATGTTTATTAGCGACCCACCTACCTAGATAGATAACCAACTAACTAACTAACTTGCCAGCCAGCCAGCCAGCCAGCCCGCCAGCCAGCTAGTTAGCTAACCAGGGCTCCAGTCGAAAAGACATCCGCTCGGCGAGTATATAAGCGCGACTTATTTGCATTCCAAGTCACACAAACAATTTTGAAAGCAAACCAAAAACATCAAACAACCAAACAACTTCAGCATTCAAGCTAAAACCAACCAAACCCAAACAAAAATCAAAATGTTCAAGGCTATCATTGTTCTCTTCGCCGTCTTGGCCCTCGTCGCAGCCGCCTCAGCCCAATACTACGGCTACGGAACCGGATACAGCGCCTACGGATACCCATCTTACGGCGGATACGGACACACTGGATACGGACTGTAAGTGTCATAGTGTAATAATAATAACAATATTACTGTTGTTATTACATCACAACGTAACTCAACTAAAGCTCCAAGACAGCTTAATTCTTGAGGCTCCAGCTGCAATGAGACAAAAGATTTAATTTTGACTGCCCAAGTCTCTTGATTAGTGATGCAACAAGGAACATGGCTGAAGAGTGGAGTAAAGTGAAAAAATCTCAACCTCTTCCTCTCCTGTCCATTGAACTTCATCATCACAACAAAGATTCATCTACCATCCAAATTTAAGACCAATCAGCTGACCTCATTGATACTCTCCCTCTTCTTCCTAAAAACAAACAAAAAACAACAACCCAAAACCAAATTACAGCGGATACGGTGGATACGGAAGCTACTACGGCGGATACTACGGCAAGTAAGCGCCTTAAACCCAAACCCAATAACCACCACCAACGAGCCGATCGCTGAAATATACACTGAAACCACCATCACCTGCAACTTGTTGAATGACACCCAACATCCGGCGCAAGGGCCCGCTGCCTAAATATTAGTGGATTGCAGACTATAGTGTTATATTTCTTAGTTGACGGCCAGTTGACTAATCAAGAATCATAGTTTGGCATTAAAACTCTTTGAGATTTTAATCTGAACTTCTAGATTAGATCATAATGTATCATCGAGTTAAACATCGTAAACATCAAGCATTACAATAAATTGCATTCGCTACAACTAAAGTGAGATGATTGTTATTATTGACAATTGTTAAACGGAAGTTTGCGGGTATGAATAGAAAAAATCCGGTGTTGTCTTTTCAAAATAATCGTTTTCCCTCTCTCCCTCTTACTCGCATAGCTCCTCCTCCTCCTCCTCAAATCTTGAAAATATTTACGATACTACAAACTTAGATGTCTCACCCTGGCTTACCTTTATTTCTCTATTGATAGATTACGTCATTTGGAGACGACACAGGTGAACAAAAGAGCGTCGCGCACATGAGGAAGTTGAGATGAAATATTCATAAACCTAAGAGATGAGTTTTGACATGTGCATTGTCAGTCGATTGGTTGGTAGATCGGCCCACAGATAGGTAACTATTGACTTGTGTAGAGTTTCAATGACAACCACGAATGGGTCACAAGGAGGAAGAGAGATGCCATGACGAAAAGAGCGGGCTTTAGTTTGACGGACGATCGATGCTTTCTCTCCGAAATCCCATTCAAATAGAGGAGCATTCAAAATTTCATAAGATTGAATACTTGTTATTACAAGACGAGAATAATATCAATACCAGAACAAGATGACTAAACAAGATGCAAGAGGAGCTGTGATGGGCGCAACAAGTGGCCGGAACCGCTCGCTGCCGAGAGACATTACTGGCTTGAAGAAGATTTACCTGTTTGGCTACAACTCAATTCTGTTTGCCCTTTTCCTAAAGGTAAATGTCTTGCTAATTAGCAAAACCCTCAAGGGAACTGTCGACGATAGGACTGTTCAACATGCAGCCCATATTGTAAAACTGCTAACCTACACCCAAATCCTAGAATCCGTCCATCCGATGGTTGGTCTTGTGCCCGGAGGACCGCTGATGCCATTCACTCAAATCATCGGGCGCCTTATAGTGAATCACTTTCTAACCAATCAAACTATTAGACTAGATTCATCTCCATTTGTGCATTACCTGTTCATTGTTTGGTCGAGCATTGAAATTTTCCGCTACTCGCTCTACGCATTGAGGGTGTTTAAAATTGAAGCCTATCCCCTAACTTGGTGTCGCTATACCCTATTCATGCCCCTCTATCCAATGGGCGGATTTTGCGAGGCTATGATTGTGTTGAAAACGGCAAATTATTATGAGAAAATAGGCGCTTTTAGCATAGAGCTTCCAAATTCATTGAACATTTCCTTTAGTTTGCCACTAGCATTGCGAGTTTACTCCTTTGTCTTCCTGGGTCCCACAATCTACTTTTTGTGGATGTACATGTTGACTCAACGTCGCAAGCAGCTCAAATCTAAATCTTATACTGATTAAATTAAATCTTATAATAAATCTCAATCTTTGTACGATTGATTTATTAATCATCACACATAGTGATTAACATTTCTATACACATTGATTGATGATATTACTGTTGTAATTATGACAATAAAGTCAGGTGACACTAGCAGATTGTTCATTGCACCACTCGAACCTCGATGGCAAAACTCGTCGCGTTCGAACACAATGACCTCTTGAGATTTCAACTTTTCCGGCGCAAAACATCGCACACCTGAGATATGAGTCCGAGCTATCCACTCGAAGAAGGGCGAGGAGCTAAACTCACAGGTACAATTGATTCGGTTCATCACTAACTCGCGCAAATTCAACAAAGGCTCCAACTTCTCAGGTAAATCATTATCCTGCGTATCAATAACAATGTCGTTGTCTGATAAATCCAACACTGCTAATTGGGCTAAATTTTTCACCGCCATTGGAAAGCGGTTAAATCGGTTCCTTTTCAGATCTAGAAGCTCTAGTGAGTCGTCGAGATTATGAAAGGCGTCGCCGTCGAGCGAGGCGATTTCATCATTCTCCAATCGAAGCTCCTTCAGTGACTGCATCTCTTGGAAAAAGTTTTGCGGGATGTTTGAGATTTTCTCATTGGCTATCTCCAATGTCGTCAGCAGGTCCAAAGATTCACTTCCCTCCTTCAGAACCTCAAGATCTATTGAGGTGTTTGAGATAATCAACTTCTTAAGCTCATGAGTTCCTTGGGGTAGATTGCTCAAGGTTGTTAGATTTGAATCTCTAACAATAAGCGAAACTATCTTGAGACTTGAGGGTCTGATTCTGTTGAATTGCTCATGCAATTGCTCGGCGGTTATATTTTGACATTCGATACCAAGCGAGGCAACAGGTTGACTTTGACTATTGTTGGAGCCGCCGTTAGCTAGTCCGTTGAAGGATGTTTGGTTCACTTGTATGACTTGCAAACTTTCATCGTAATATAGAATGCTACAACCTGTTACTTCGGGGATTAAATTGGTTAGATGTACCAAACTAGATGATGGGTTAATATAACTCGTGAGCCCAATCAATAAACAACAAGTAAACCCCGAGAGTCTTCTGCATCTATGATTAAAAGTCTCATTAACGCTCATTTTTGCACCTGGCATCTTGAGGTGGCTGTACTCTCGAACTCTTAACCTACCCTGGCCGAGTAATTTTTGTTATACATCAACTTGCCATGATAGATTATTAAAATTTTCCAATTGACAACTAGTTCTCAGTCCTCGACTCGGAAGAGAGAAAAGCACAATAATAAACCATCTTTGTAATGGTTTACAAAGATGAAGCTCTCACTGCCAAGATCAAAGGTCCTGATAATTTGTGGAGCACATGATGGTCATGATCACCCTGTCAAATCGTCACATTAGCAATCTTGATTGACGCCACTACTTGTATTATGAACACGGTAGCTAGAATGACAATTACCCTCACAGCTACGGAATGAGAGGCAACTGAATTGCAACTGGAATTTGTTGGCAAAAGTAGAGATTGCGAAAAAGTGTTTAGTCAAGATCGTATCTTATCAACGGAAAAGTGTTGCAACTGAACAAAAGTATGTTGATTGATTGAGTTCATTTGTAATTAGCTCATATCTGCTTATGGGTCCAATCTCTTCGGGTCTCTTGGAAACATTGAAGTCTTCCTGATGTTGTCCAATCCAAGATAAAGCATTGCAACCCTCTCGAGACCGATGCCGCCACCTGCGTGCGGCGGGCATCCATACTTGAAGGCCTTGATATATGGCTCAATGGTTGCCAAATTAATTTTATGATGCTGAGCTCGTTCTCTCAAAAATTGTTCATCGTGAATACGTTGCGCCCCGGAAGTAATCTCCTCGCCTCGCATGAAGATATCATATGAATTCGAGTACTTATTATCATGAGGATCTGGCATAGTATAGAATGGACGAGCGGCCAGAGGAAATTTGTCCAAAACGTAGAAGTCTGTTTGGTACTTGTCTCTAACCAGCTTACCCAATAGCTTCTCGTTTGCTGTCGTTAAATCATCCTCGTCGCCAATCTCAGCGCCTGCTTCGCGGATCATCTTAACAGCATCCGGAAATTTCAACACTAGAGTCTCATTGAGATACTTAAATGGCTCGGCTGGATATTGCCTGTGGACGGCCGCAATTTCGTTGGCAAATCTCTTCTCTAATTCTTGGAACATTTCAACGAAAACTTGTCCAATCAAATCGAGAACTTCGTGATAGTCATAACTAAATGCCATCTCCAAATCCAAACCTACAAACTCTGTCAGGTGACGGTGAGTGTTCGAGTCCTCGGCTCTAAAGACAGCCCCAACAGTATAAACTCGGTCGAAATCAGCCGCAATAGCCATCTGCTTGTAGAATTGGGGTGATTGTGCGAGATATGCCTTGTTCTTGAAATAGCTAACTTCAAAAACATTAGCTCCACCCTCACTAGCGGCATTGATAATCTTGGGCGTATGTATTTCAATAAAATTTCGCTTATTCAACGCCTCCCTGAAAATATTGGTGAGACCAGATTCGAATCTAAATATCGCTTGATTTGTAACAGTCCTCAGATCTATCACACGGTTGTTCAATCTTGTATCTTGGTCGACTCGGATAACGAGCGCTGATTCGTCCTTGGCATCACCCTTGCCCCGGCTCTTCTCGGCCTTCAACTTGAGTTTCTCCATCTCAGCCTCAATGTCTGCCTCCGATCGAGATAGATCTTCAATTTGAACGGCAAGTCTACTGTCAGAACGACTGACTACAAAAACTTGACTCAATTCCATCTCGACATCACTTTGACTGCATGACTCAATCTTCACAGGTGGCTGTTTTACTAGGCCGTAAACATCAATGATGGACTCTTTGGATATACCGGCGGCGAAATTAATCATATCCTTCGTCACTTGGGTTCCATCAGCAACCCGAAGGATCGCTTGGATGGTACAGCATTTTTGACGGATAACAAAGAATGCTTGTTTTCCCTTGCAACGACTCGAATGAAGTCTACCTCTAACCCAAATATGTTGACCTGCCAAGCTGCTTTTGATATCTTCAACTAGCACTAAGGGCCGACTAACATCACCGTTAGATTGTATTAATTTCATATCGCCATATGGAAGGTCTTTGGTCTCCTCGGTTGTCATCTTGTACCTAATCTAAAGTTGTTTGATCTCTAATTCTAAATTTGGGCCTCAGGTTGTTTATAAGTTAATAAGTAATTTCAAATGTGATTAGTATAACTATTCGTAGTTTCTATGAATGAGAAATGGAGAATCATTATAGTGAACTATTTAAACTGAATGTGCTTTTGTTGCACGCTGTTTGACTGTTGCGGCGACAAGTGAACGTGGAACGAATTTCTACAAAAAGAGCGCTGGCAAAGCAGGTTTGCCGCACAAAGATGCGCATTAATATAAGAAATGAGTGTTCCCTCTCCGCGGCAGCACAAAATTCCATAAGTTGGCGCAATCAAAATAAAACTTTCGATTGAATTCACAAATCCGCTTCTTGCACTCAATCACATTGATTCATATTAATTCCAATACCAAGACCAGAGCTCGATAGGTATCATTGGTATCACAAAGCAAACAAAAGGATGACAAAGGAGCCAGTCAAGTGTAATTGGCTCGAAAGGTACAACAACAAATCTATTAGTGGCATTGAGGTTCGAGATAAAAGTGGAAAATTGATCAACTTTATAGCCATATTCCACGATGAGGTTCTGGACAAATCAAACAAACAAGCCCATAGAATAGCCATCGATGCGGACGAGAGGGGCAAGCTCATCCTACCTCCAGCTCAGACTTTTGATGAAGTAATCCATGCAAAGAGGAGACACCAGCAGCTCCTTTACGGGGCAGGTAACTCGGCTGCGACCACAGCTTCGACGAGCAGTCGTAACCGGAGATTGGCCGCCGCCGCCGCCACCGCGCGTAGAAGTGCCGCGGCCACAGTTACCACGAGCAGTCGTAACCGGGGATTGGCCGCCACCGCCAGCAGGAGTGCTGTAGTGGCCGCCGTCGCAAATAGGAATACTGCAGCGGCCGCCAACGCTAATAGGAATACTGTTATGGGCGCCAACGCTAATAGGAATATTGTAGCGGCCGCCAACGCTAATAAGAATAATGTTACGGCCGCCACCGCTAATAAGAATGCCGCCACGACCGCCACCGCTAATAGGAGTGCTGTTGTCGCCGCTGCGGCTGCCTCGGTTGTTGCCACGGCCGCCGTCAAGAAGCTACTGAAGTCGGCGGCACCAGGCAGCTCGGTGGTCTTGCCAAACGGAACTGTGATTACAAAGTCTCGCCGCGGAGGGGCGCGAGCCGGAGCCGGAAGGAAGCGTAGCCGCCCAGCCAAAGATTCAGATCAATCTACAAGAGGTGACGATCAATCCTCGTCCAACATGCCGCCGAGTGCTGATCAATCGCTAGCCTCTAATAATAATTGATTGACGTTTTTACAGTACTATTCATTTATTTTGTCGTCTCATCGACTGCGCTTACCGCGCACTAATTTTAAGAAAACAACCTCTATCACATGCATCACTACTGGCATCAAGCTAATTACATGGTTTCACTATCACGCGCTCACCTAAAATCAAATATTAAACCCACCCAAGAAGTTGCGCGAGGAGCGGCAAAATATTTGTATTGCACAGTCTATTGAGCACACAAATTCAAACACAAATCCAGACATTAAACTGCATGTATCTATGAAACAAACTTCGTGGTCTTTTGTGAGTTCATTAATCAATTTATTATCTTAATTAATTTTGATTTTCTTTGTTGTTGTTGATGATGTTATTATCTAAACCTAAAATTTCACAGTTGGAAAACTTGGATGTATCTCGAAACAAAATTCTGCGTTTCGATCTACAAACGAATCTTGATTGCTAGCTAGAATTCGGGCCACCACTATGTTTGTTTTGCAAACTTTTAAACATGCTTCATGCTGTCCAATTACTTCAAATAAATTCTTCGCCTCGGTGAAACATTCCATCGCTTCTCGGTATATATATTCCAATTTTTCTAATCTATCCAAAGTTTTCTTGTACGATTGGTAGACGGAGGTTGCTGTTATATTACTGAATCTATGTTCAAATCCAATCTCTTCAGTTGTAAACTCAGTGCTGGGGGTTGGAATCTTGCCTTGCATTCTAAGGCCATAGGTGAGCAGGAACAATCCACCGGTTAAGTACCTGTAGGCGTCGTTACATAGCAAGCAATTATCATGCCAGACAGTGCAATCGGCAGCCTTTTTCCTTTGCTTCTTAACCTTCGACTTGTTATTCTTAGCCTGATTATCGTTTATCAAGGCAACTTGATTCTCTAGTATTAGTTGTTTTGCTTGCTCTATCTGATCTCGCTCGTTTCGATACAAGATTTCATAAAGGTACCAATAGACATAGGGGAATTCATGGGTTGAGAAAAGCTCTAGTTCAATGCCGGCAAGGATATATTTCAAG
This sequence comes from Aculops lycopersici, assembly GCA_015350385.1. NCBI lineage: Eukaryota > Metazoa > Arthropoda > Arachnida > Trombidiformes > Eriophyidae > Aculops > Aculops lycopersici. The sequence continues at coordinate 6,417,397 of WNKI01000001.1, read as the reverse complement.
CATAACCTCGATAAGTGAAAGGTGATCCAGGAGTATACAATGTTACTTTGAAATGCGCTCTTGAGAAGGTAGGCAGAATATTGAGCATTCTTAAAGGACAATATAAACTCGGGGTATCTTTTATGTTGTCTGGCCGCATTGTGGCCATATATATTGATAACTTGCGAGAATATCCTCAGTGCTTCTTTGAGGAATTCGTCCAAGATGACACTTTTGACCTCATCCTTTCTGATTGCCTGAATAACAGGTTCACAATATTCCATTAGAGATTGTATTAGTTCATCTTTCTGTAGTTTATCCGATCTATTTGGTAGATATAAGGTCTGTAAGAGGGATCTAGAGATCACACATGAGTTTGGTCGGAAATATTTGCTAAATTCTTCGATGGCTTCAAAAGATTTGTTGAAAGACTTGTGGGCAAAGGTATTGGATGCTTCTATGCTGCCTTTCAACCTGAGAATTAGATTCTTTATACACTCTATTGCTTCAGCCCTCGACTTAATCACTGGACTTCTAGGGTAGGATGCAGGTGAAAGTTTATGGTTAATCAATGGTTCAAATCCCATGATAACAGGATAACTTGCATCCCCGAGAGATTCATCCTCCTTCCTCAGTTCTCGTCTGACTCCAAAGTCGACAGTGGCAAGCCAGTCATCGAGATATCTAGCTGCTCTGTCTAGATGTTGATAGCAACTTTGCGTGTTTTGTTGTATAAGTTTCACAGTTCGTTGGAGTTGATTATCGGCTTGCGAATTAAGGTCCCAATAAGTTTTAAATAGATTTTTGTTGATACTGTATAAACACACACACAAATGATAGGTAAATCGAAGGCGCTTTAAGATAGCATCTGTCTTTGGCTTGTCATAAACGGGTAAGTTTGCATTTGTTGATTTCTGGTCATTATTATGCCCATTCTCCGCTTTTGCGTTGCTATTTGATTGCTTCTCATAATGGAGACATAGATCCTCCAGCGAGTTTAGTACCTTCTGATCGCTCAAGTGGATGGCAAGGTTAAATTGATTACGGTTCAATACAAAATCTTCCTCCTCGATACAGTATATTGTTTGGACAAGGCGGTCAATAAATTCAACAATTTTTAGGATAGACTGCGAGAACACCTTCAAGATTCTATCTTCAATCTTTTCAGGGTCGTGCAAGTAAAGATTTGTCATCACTGTTTGAGCGAGTGGATGACCATCGATCCACGTGGCTAAGTGTGAGTATGTATCATCAATTATACCGATCAGTTCTTGAGCTTCAAAGCTATTGACCTTAATTATGCCTGACTTTAGGGATTCATCAAAAGTAAGAATCTTTCTGGAACACTTCTTAAGGCGCATTCCACTATCCATCTTGGGATCCATTAATTCAATTGCACTCATGGCCTCCAACAAGGAAAAATATTGTGTCTTAAGTAGCTCTCCTAGATCTAGTTGCTTGGCTGCTCCTAGGAAGTCCTCAGTGATATCCTGCCAACTGGCATCCTTTATAGCAGCGACAGAGGCATCCATGTTATGTTTTTGATGTCTAATATCACCCTTATGTGTAATTTATTCAAGTTAACTTACATTTGAAAAAACATTAGAAGGTCTAGATTGATGAAAATAACAAATATGAACCTTTACATTGGCTTATGTCTTTCTTAAAATTGTAACCAATGTGGCATTTAAAATAATATCAGCTGTGAAATGCGCAAAAACACTTTCGTCACGCCCACGCGCACATGTTTTATTTCAGTGGTTGCATGATGGTTTCTCTCAAACCACGAAAGAGACTTTGGTAATCATCGAAAGCAACACCAAGAATATCTCATGTATATATAAAATGAGCACTAACACCGATTCGGAAACGGAACTAGATCAAAAGATACTGCGAAGCAACTCAAAAAACCCGGAAACTTTGCGAAAAATAATCGAGAACTCGACATATGAGCCCTCCGAGTGTAATGAAGAAGGCAAAGATGCAAATCACGCCAAATGCCTACACCTGCAGGACAAGTCTATCATTCGTGCTAGATGTCCAAATTCCTTGCTCTATATTTTATCTAGAGTATTGCTTGAACATCCCGAGATAGTGGACGATGTGATGAGAAAACAAGTGTCAAATTATTACAAGCATCACAAGATTGACGCCGAGGGTTTCATAACGATAGAGTTTATCAAATCACTCCATGAGAACAAGAAAAACCCATCAATCACCTGGCTCAAATATGAGACATTATTGACACATTTGATAAAAGAGCAAGCGTATAAACCAAAGACACTTGCAAACGAACTTTTGGCTCTAGTTAAATGCGAACTTGACAAAGATATGGCAGCAAAATTTGCTTCCGCAATAAGTGGCTGCGTCAAGTATTGCCAGCAAATAAAGAGCAACGACCATGTAGATCCAGAGGAGGACGAAGAGAAATGGTGCGAGATCGTTGACTGGATATCTTGGTTTCTCAGCCCCGAAGAGGACGATTGATTGAACCTGAAGCCCTTCTAGTCCTTCTTCAGCTCAGTTTATTGTTGAAGTGATGATGATCATAATGATGATAAACAAGATCACCCCACTATTGTGATAGCGCATGCGCTTGAGGAAACTCTCAACCGAAGATACCAGATTCCATCCGATCACAAATCTAGATCTAGATGCTTCTTCTAAGTTATCAGTTCAAGATGAGATCTAGAGGAGGCAAGTCAAATTTAGGAAGTAGTAATATGAGGCTCTTATTGAGAGAGTTGCAATGGCCAGCGAGAGATCAGTTGTGGAAATTCCAGAACAGGTGGTTGATTTCGAAGACGAGGGAGTGCGCCGTAAGAAGAGTGGGCTGAAGAATAGGGTCGCGACTGTTGAGCCAGCATCCTCGCCAACATCAAGTCTCAAGCGAGGCCCAGGTACAAACACGAGAGAGAAGTGGCGGCAGCACAATGTTAATCGAGCCTTTGTCAACCTGCGCCGACTAATACCAACTCATCCACCTGACAAGCGATTGAGCAAGAACGAAATCCTTCGAATGGCCATCAAGTACATTCGACTGCTGGAATCAATACTTGACTATGAAGACTCAAAAGTTGAGCAAGTCGGCCAAACTAACGCCAGTGAGGGGCTAACCCAAGATTCCCACTCGAGGCCAAACTGTTAGGATAGTTCATTAAGATAGATGGATCTAGTATAAGTTGAAGAACGGAGACTAGATTCAATTTCTTGTCGACCTTTGGAGAGTGGGATAGGGTTTAAGCTTGTTGGCTGATTGGCCAACTCGATAAGTGAGCAACTAGAACATGTAGAAGAGGCTCAGCTAAACAGGGCAAATTTGCGACTACCCAAGGAGAAAAGAGGATAACGATGGTCCATTGTGTGCTCGTGTGTGGAGGTGCGATTATTATCACTTTCACTTGAACGATTGTTATAATCGTTACTGTTATTATCATCGTTACTCTTATTAATAGTGGCACAGTACAATGGAGATTTGAGCGTTGCGATAACAACCTTCGGCGCTAGGCGCCCACTGTGAGGGGTGTGGCGAGCGGAGCGCGTGCTTTGGGCACTAATACTTGTATTACTGTTGCTCTTTATGTGTATAACCGACTACAATAACTAACTTCGAGCCGCCCCCTCGTAGGGCTCGCACCATAGAGCTATAGTCGGCATCGACGACGACCAGTCATATATAACAATTACCACTCTTGACGCGAGCGAGAGCAGGAAACTAAAAGAGCAACTTCCGCTCTCCTCTAATGCGCTCGATTGTTGAACGAGATCATCGTGTTGAGAGTTACATGAATCCAAAGATTTTGCGCTTGAATCCCATGAGCAAAATGTAGAGTTTGATTCAAAAGAGGAAATTTCAACCGAGAGTCAACGAACTGGAAATAGTTGCGCAATTTTTTTATCATTGCTCACAACTACGAATAAATAACCCCCCTCTGGGGCTATGCAACGGGTCAACCCGCGGGTCTTTTTCGAAGCTGCGAGCGCTCTCGCCGAGAATCATGGAAAAACTGCCGGGTCTTTTTCCACAGATCCTCAGGTTTTGTGAGTTACCTGAAGATAAAAAATATCAAAGCGTCGATTTTCTTGCAGTTTTGTGACCGGATCTGCAGGTTGAAAAGTGGTCGCTGTACAAAATGAATGGAAAAATAAATAGCACGGCGAGTCATAGGCGACTTCCCTCAATACAACTACTACGTGGCAAATTTCACTTTCAAGATTCCACACTTAGCGTCTCTTTTATTGTTGGTATCCATTAACTGTAAATATATATTTGTGTATATATCGCCCCATGTGTCGAATCAAATCAACGACACATAGCCAGTCCGCTACTTACACGCCAGTTGCCTGTACTTCAACCGGAAACCTTCGGTAAAATGTGAGCAACGAAATTAGTTGGAATTGTTAGTATCAAGTTAGTAATTGGATAACGGGAAATCTGGAATCCATTTTAATAAATGTCCCAAGTGTGTAAGATACTAATTTCATTATTTTCACAGTATCATTTCACAAACAATCCCGACAAACTTACCTTTTTGGCTCTTGGGCGCCTGTGGCAACGAATGGAGTCCAGCCAAATTGTCAGTTCTCACGACCATCGTAAATGGCTTTGCGTAGGTAACAATTTCATCATTAACATCCTGCTGCGGTAACGAGTTCAGTCTCTGGCCGCAAAATTGATTCTGCAACCGAAAGCGCCCGTCTCTCGAGGCGCCCTGAATGGCCACATAATCGCCCAAATCTGAACCATACAAAGCTAGTCCATCGTTTCTAACGCAACCATATGTTTGACTGTTGGGCGCAGTGACGTCCGAGAGGCCGGCCAGAGTTCCGCCAAAGTCAAAGTGTATTGCCTGCCACTTAATTGCGCACATTCGAGGTAATTTTTGTATGCAAACTCCATAGTACAGATCGTTGAAGTAATTAGGCGACGAGATAAACTGCAAGGTGGGATACTGGGGTACCGATCGTATGGGCAACACTGAGGATCCAGGAAAGGCTGTTGCCCTCCCGTTTCCGCGATAATTAAAACTCTCAACAACACCCGACTCTGTGGTGTAATATTGCAAGCATCCATTTGGCGCCCTAAACGGCGAATGACAGGCTATTTGCTGAACACGAATCGACCAGCGCCTATTGTATCGTTGCTCATTGGCAGTATTTACAATCAATAGCAAGGGATCGTCTGGCCTCTCAGGATCCACATCTAGGTACATGTGCTGGCCGCTCATGTCGCCGCAGATACCTGCAGTTGGTAGACCGGAAGTGTTGAAGTTAACCGCTCCGGAGACAATAAAGGAGTCCGTCTTGCCGCCGCATGTTCCATTTATTGGAGGAGCCAGGGAAAACTCATCAAAATTTAACTTAAACTGACAAACTGGCCACTTGTTGTAAATGGGACTTCTCTGTAGTGTAAAAATACAAATTGGCGGATCCAATCGCTCCTTGTGCATCGACGGGTAGGCAGGCGAGACAAAATAAGTTTCATTTGCCGCTATGATGGTCCTACAGGTTCCCTGATAGACGCAACAAGAGCCCAGTATACCACAAGTGCCCGCAACGTATCCACCGGAAGCCAGACACGCCTTCTTCGGCATGCACATACCCGCCCGATTGTCCGAGGCAGTGGTGCATGTTTCCTTGATGGATAGTGGCGTTATCCACGGACTAGTGAGTAGTGAGCTTATCACTGATATTTGTATTCATTGCACTCAAGATTAGATTAACTATACATCTGTCAACTGGATAGAGGTCATATAATCTGATCGATGAATAATTATAAAGGATTGAACTTACCGTTGTGAGGCGAGTTGACACTGTTGGTCAGGTAAAATTGGTTATAAGGCGAGGTGATTGGTGTATTCGCCGAACCGGTGAACAAGTTTTGCTTGTGACTTGACAGAGTTGCTTGCGATTGTCGCCTTCTTGATTGAAGTCTATCACTGATTCCATAATCGTCCGCTAAGCTCGATTGAATATATATTGTGAGCAACTGGAAAATCAAATAAGACCACGATATCACATTCCCAACACGCGCTCGCGTTTGTTTTTCATAGACTAATCTCTGTCTGGTCATTCTGAATATGAAATTTCAATTAGAAGAGGAAGAATAAATGCACACGGAAAAACTGAGATATTGATGGACAAGGCAAAACTCTTCCATCTCACGAATGAGCTCAAGAAGTCCAAAAACAACAAGTTGCCTCGTTGAGTATAGACGTTTGAACGTAAAGGGAAAGTCAGTTATAGTTCACTTGATCGAGTGTCTGGCGGCACAGGATGTTGTTATTGTTGTTGCTACTGCTGCTGCTGCTCCTGTGATTTTTATTAGCCAGGTGGAGAGTGTGACACAAATATGAAATACCTCAATAGAGACTTGAATCAAAACGTTTATGTTGTTATGTGTTCAAATCGAAATACACCATGTTATTGCAGCATTTGCTAAACCACCTGAACCACCTGACGACATTTCTCGCGTTCGCTCGACAAGTGGGTGGACTTTCCGCCTCATAAAGTCTGCTTCCTTTAAACTGAGTAAGCCGTCAACAAGTGGCCATGGCTGCCATCGACAACTTTTATGTAAGCTCCTCACTAGTTTTTCCATTTGTTGACGTTAGCCGCGGCCCTGCGCATCGTTTTCTCGGACAGCATGGCGCCCTTAATACTTGCGCAAGCAATCAAAGCTGCCTCCTCGACCAATGATTGCATTCTTTTCTCGTCCCACTTCTGCCTCCTTCCATATTCGAAGTCATCGACCAATTTACGATATTTGTTTGAGATTTTAAGCACCAACATGGCACTGTTAGTGTAGTAGGCATCGAAGAGCTCGGGCCCGACCTTATCCTTCATTTCGCTGACCAAACGCGAAACCATTGCAATGTGCTCCAGCGCATCCTCAAACATCACCTTCACCTTTTCAAACTTCAGATTATCCCATTCGACAAACGTGATGATGGAATCGCAAATTCCACGCTTAAGCTTACCGCGGTTCGTATTTTCCCTGATTCTCCTCCATTCCTGTATCTCGGGACCATTTTCAGCCTCTACGCCAAACTCAACGAGAGCCACTGAGGTCATGAGAAACAGAACAAGATAGTGAGACGAGTTCATTGTTGCTGATTATATTGGTGGTTGATGTCGTTCAATCAGTCAGATTTGTCGCCAATGAGATTCGGCACCATAACTAGAGATTTTATCTTTTGCTATGTCAGCAGAAAAGTTTGCCTTCTGGAGAGAGAGAGAGAGAGAGAGAGAGAAAGAGGAAAAGGATAATCGTCACCTGTTGCGACCAAACTACGTGCAGTCAACATGAACTTTGCGTCAGGAGGAACCTCGGAAACTATTTTTAGCTGCCTAGTAGAACGCGTTCATCTTTTGCGCCACAGTTTGTCTTCTGTCAAGGTAATCGCTGCTCAAGTATCCCAAGCAGTCGCAGCGGTAGTGTTAGATTGAATAAACGTAAGCTGAGAACAATGTCTCGATTCACCTGCCAGCTGAGCGGCAAGGCACAATCGAAGTGTCCTCACTCGAGCTACTCAGTTACCATATACTGAACTCACTTGCATTGCATAACATGCATGAGGTTGCGCGTTGATTTGATACGATAGTCTACCTTTCGACTCTCACTACACACCAGGGGCCTAGCGACATCATCTTTGATTGATTGCCTCGGGGAATGTGAGTCGATGCGCCTAGAGAGGTCTCCGTGCCGAAGTTAAGCTAAACTCGAGGATTCGCTCTGGCTCGCCGCACCAACGTGCCGAGTCTACAACAAAAGGGGGTCACAAGCCCCCGAGGAGGGATCTGCGTATCGTTTACGCAACAGTTTAGTTTGCAATTTCTCTCTCTCTCACTCTCCCTCCCGCACGCTCTAGCAGAGCCACTGTTGTTGCTGCTACTTCTGCCGTAAAACTTTTGAGTTTCGAGTTAGCTTTGGCAGCTACCTTGCCAGCTAATGTATAATTGAATCCCCTCAATTTACGACACTAACACAACGGTGCCTAGTAGCGGGCTTGACTGACAATGCAAATGACGAGCAAGTTTCTCGAGTCAACTCTCGTCCACTAATGCTCCTGTTGCCATACATCATTGCGAAGAAGGCAAAACTTTTTGCCCAGCTAATTTTTACTCTACAACTAACACGCCTCTCGCCATTCAACTCAAATGGCATACGGATATTGTATAGAGAGCAAGTGACTTTTAACATAACACTAGCTTCCACTAAAACTACCATTCCAACTACAACTATCGCTACTGCTCCTACTACAACTATCTCCCAGAAAGTAGCAGTAGATTAAATGTGTCTCACTTCTCTTTCTTTCGCCACTACTCAATCTCACCCACATTGAAGGCGTTGATTTAGCCACACTAGTTCAATGTTTACCATAAGGCCGAGGGGATCCCTTCGCTTGTGCAGTGCCAATGAGTTCCGCCGATCGTCTCTCGGAAGCGTGTAGCGACATAAGTCTCTATAGCTCGATCTATGCACCCCTCTTGTATTCGAATGTAGCAAGATTACCTCACATTGACTGACCATTGCTAATATTTTACATTTTCTTGTTGTTAATATCTTTGCAATCGATGAAGACTAACATTAATATTCATAATGGATGTGAAAACTTTAGCCGAGCGCCTAGACCAGATGCCTATGTTTCCATATTTCACCACTTGCCATGCCATCGTTTGCACTCTCCATACGAGACAAGATTTAGGTTTAGGTGAGTAGAAGCTTAGTTTGTACAGACAAAAATTGATTTGTATTATTATTATTAACAGTGTTAAGAAATATATTAACTAATCAATTACTACTTTCACTTCTTCAAATTAATTACAGCATCATTATACTTTTCTAGGAAACACCCTCTTGCCTGCTGGCTCTCAACTCTATTATGCATATTCTCAAGTACCATTCTGACAAATTTTCTCCTCAATGAACCAGTCATTAGCGCACTCGGAAACACACAACAAGTGCTATGGGCAACGGGAATTTGGTACCTTATATTCTATTCGCCATTTGATATTGTCTTTAGAATTTGTAATTTTATACCAATCAAGATAATACTCTATTGTATGTTTGAAATCCACAACTGCAAAGCCATTTATCAGGGAATACAACACTCGTCCAAAGTGTTTCCGGGTAGTTATATCATTATGGCTTTTGTAGGTGTGATCAAGGGTAATGGATCGGGATTTACGCGGATGTTTGAGCGGCTCATTAGAGGAACCTGGTCTATGAATGTGATGGAGTTCATGCATCCATCTTACTCAACCAAAGTGGCGTCACTAGCTACTATTGCCTTTATCCTCAACAAGCATTCAGAATATCTTATGATATCGCAACCTTTTGTATTCTTTTGCGTAGTATCGGCATGTATATATTTCCGCTTATCAGCCGTATTATTGGATCTTAGCGACCCTTTTGCACCGATTGAAAACCTCACCTGCTTACTTTTGTTTGGCGGAATTTGGGATGCGCTAGCACGGGCTATAGCGATGGATGAACAATCTCAAGTTGCCAGAAACAACCAACTCAGGGCCAAAGCTATGAGGGCTGACATATTATTCAAGGGTACAAGACACATGGCTGAGAAACCACAAATACTAACATCGCAAGTGACATGAAGAGAACTCACAGACTTGATAGAAACCCCTGTAAATATTCTAGGTAAAGATGAACTTTAAATTTGCAAGCATGCGATCGATTAAGTTTCTGATAGATTATTCAATATTTAATATTACATTTCGTGTATCTTCCTTTTCTTTATCTAGTCCAAGTTAGCCGCCAACGCTCCTGGGTCCAGAGCTGAACCCTCGTCGTTGCTAGCTGATGGAACTGTTGGCAAAATCTCTTCCTTGGGCTCAATGACGTGGATTACATCTGGCAAAGCCTTCTTAGGTCCTCGCTTGCCAGTTGGGTCGAAAGGCAACATAATTTTAACTTTGATACCTAGCACACCTTGACGGAGGAGCACGTGCCTAACGGCAGTGTCAACGTAATGGTTTGTTGGATCTCCCGAATGGATCATGTAACCGTCAACGAACTTCATTGACTTGGCACGTTGGCCACGAAGCTTGCCACTTACGACAACCTCGCAACCCTTGGCTCCACTCTCGATAATAAATCTGAGGACACCGTAGCAAGCGCGACGAACGGCTAGACCACCGACCAGCTTATATCTAAGTGATTCACATTGTGCAACGGCGCAGAGACCGCGATCGGACACTTTCTCGGCGTACATCTATTGATAGTTGAATGGGATTGAAAGATAATGGTAGATTCGGTTAGTTTGACATTCTGGAGTTCGACAGGAAAAACTGATTACAATCCAACATTAGCAAATAAATGATGCACCGATTGCATATCTGTTTCAAATACATACCTCGACAACATTGTCGTCGCAATTGAATCTCTTGCTAACTACTGATGTCAATTCTCTAATTCTTCTTGACTTCTCACCAAGAACTTGCTGAGTTCTTGTGGCTGATATGATAATCTCAAACTTCTTCATGGCTTTTCTGACTTCAACGCCTGAGTACCCATCCTCTGCTAGTTCACGTCGGAGAAACTCGTCGATCTCGGCCTTGAACATACCATTGGCCACCACCTTCTTCTTCTGAGATAAGTTTGCCATCTTGTTATATTAATATTATTCAAGGAAAATTTAAGCTGATTTATGTTCCTTTTATTTGGCTGCTATAATAATGCAGATTACCTATTTTAAATATGGTTTATATTTAATTGTAACAATGGGTAAAGGTATACAAAAAGAGATATAATATATATATTTGTAATAAGTTATTTGGTTGGCATTCTCAAAGTTGGGCAAACTTTGTGCTTGGTGCAATAGCTTTTTTCTATGGACATGCCGTGTGCATGGAACACACACATTCGGACAGAGCGAGCCGTAGCTGCTGCAGCCGGCCATCCGCAGCTCGTCGCTGGAGGAAGTCATGTGCTCGAATGCGTGCTCTGCTCATGCGCACATCCTGAAAAACACACACCAGCGCAAGATTTGAAATTATTTTCCCGCCATTTGTGTTGACGTTCGCTCAAGATTCTTTTTGCCAATGTTTTCATCTGGCTCGCATCAAAACAAAACCACCCACTTTTCATTATTTATCAACTGTTTAATTATCTCCGTTGTATAGATAACACCAATTATCATTCTTGGTGGAATCAAATAACAGAATACACGTAAACTAACTGCGATGATCTTCCCTAAGACCTTATCTCTTAGATTATTAACGAGAAATTATTAAGGCCACCTAAGTATTGCAATGAATCAAGAGTTTTATTTCGTTATCGTCAACAATGACAAACCGATCTATGAGTTTCCCACCGAGGACAAACATCGTTACTTGAAGCAATTTATTGCTTACTCTGCCCTGGACATTATTGACGAGCTTGAATCTACAAGCACATCGATGTACCTCAAGAGTATCGACAAATTCAACGAATGGACAGTATACGCTTTCGTTCCAAACAAACTCAGGATACTATTGCTCGTCACCAATAAGATTGCTCGGGTAGATGAGAACTTTTTTGTTGAATTATACCAAACCTATTGTAAATTCGCCACAAATCCCTTATACATTCACAATAGCCTAATCAAGTCAGCTTCTTTCGATAGAAAAGTTTCGCAGATCGTCCGGCGTTACTTGAATACATAAGTTTAATAAATAAATCAACTTGTCTCTCTGTATCTCATCCGGATATCTTTGATCCTTCTGGCTTGTCCTATGCTTGTAAAGGGTTGATATAGGTCCAAGTCTTGAACAGATACAAATTTGACAACCAACAACCTGAATGGTTTCAAATCTTGCTGCATGAAATGTACGCTTGCTGTAGTGTCGGTAATGCGCAAGCAGCCCGAGGAGTCACACCCATCTACGTCATGACACGCCTCTTTATTGCTACCCGAACGAGTATATAAGCGGGAAAATAAACACTGCGATGGCATTCGAATACACGCCTTCAATACGCTAACTTGCGCATACTTTAGTTCTTTAGTCTACGATACAACACATGGTAGCGAGGGGGAAGGTTACGATAGAACCAGCAAATTACAAAACCTAAAACCAACAAAATCCATCAAATTTGATACCCTAGCTAAGGTTCAAGACGCCCGACCTTAGGAGAGAGCCCAACGCATCAAAAAGTATCGTGATGACTAACAATTTGGAGCAAGACCAACCAAATTTGGTTGACGTAATCAAGCAGATGAGCGAGTCTAACAACCAGGCCGCCGCTAGCTTTCTGACAATAGATTTGCCTAAATTTCACGGCAAACCTAACGAAGACATAGACTCTTTTCTCATCGACTACAACATCAAAACCTCAACACTGAGCAACAGTCTAAAATGCTCTATGATTCAAAGGGCACTCGTAGGAGATGCACTCCTTTGGTTCCTCCACAATGACAAGCTAAAAAGTGAAGACTCCTGGATGACCATCACCACTGCACTGCGCGATAGATTTGCTTCAGGAGACAGAAAGCAGCGTCGCCTCGAGAAGCTTCAGACCATGAAATTTAACCCACAAGAGAAAACACTAACTTCGTACGTCGAATCATTTGTCTCTCTTTACAAATCTGTCTATCTAGGAGCTGAGACAAAGTCGATTCTCGAACATTTGGATCTGAATCTGCCCAAAAACGTGCGATTCGCCCTCAACCTAACTGACCAAGACTGGCTTAGCCGCGACCTCGATGGATTCTATGAGCTCGTGAGGAAAGTGGAGACTAAAGTCCTCCCGTTACAAGATACAAGCGAAGGAGACCGGGATCTCGCCAAGAAGTCGGATGTCGAGGCCATATTGAAACAACTAACATCATTGGCAGACAAGATGTCCAAACCGGAAGAACCGAAAGCCAAGGAAACCGCAACCGTAGCAGCCGCTCAAGTAGCACCCAAACCGAACAGTCATAATCGGAATTACCCAAGACGAAATCCAGGATATCGGAACAACGACCACAACTATGGCAACGGCCACTATTATAACAACAATAATCGTAGGGAACGAGGTAACTATCACCGCAATCAGGATAGAGGCAGAGGTCGCTTCCTCCCTTACAACAGAGACAATAGACATGTCAATCACTATTACAATTGTCCACCGATGTTACCTGCAAACCAACGTATACCGCCCGCCATTGGACCACCTCCACCAAATGAACTTACCAAAGAGCAAGTGCCACCCAGAAATACAAGGACAAGACCTTGTCGACATTGTAATGCAGAGCATTGGGACTGGGAGTGCCTAAACGCTGGATTAAAAGGCAGACGATCATCGAATTAGGCGAGTCAGATGATCGAGAACTCGTCTTCGCCTGCTTAAATGTCAGATCATCTCTAGTCATCGCCGAGATAAACGTCAACAACGAGCTGCATAACGCGATCATAGACTCCGGAGCCAGCGCCTCCCTAATGACTGAGTCATTGGCATCCAAATGGCAAGATTCGATAGTTAGAGAACCCGCTCATGTCACCGTTAGAACAGCTAATCACGGGAACATGATTATTCAACAGAAAGCCGAGGTTCCAGTCCGTTTAGCAATCAGTAAGGAGCCAAAATTGATCAAATTTCTCATCACCAATGAGCACACCACTATATTAGGGCACCAATTCATTCTTGGGGTCGACGCTATCTGCAAATTGGGCATCCACCTAACGCCCACTAATCAAGGATTGATGGCACTAGTCGACGGAATCCAGATTAGCAAGCAACAAGAGACCATTTGCGGCATAAAAAGTGAGCAGGATCCAATGTCGCGCCTTCTAGCAGACTACGATGATATATTCGAGGAAGCAATCACCTCAATGATGAAGGTAACACCAATGGAAATTCGCTTGAACTCTGATCGCACAGTCAAGGCAAAACTAAGATCCTATTGCCAAGCAGATATATTAGAGATTGGGAAGCAGCTGAAAAGATTGGAGGAAAACGATATAATTGAACCGTCGAATTCAGAATACTCGTCAAGTTGCCATCTGGTTCCCAAAAAGAACGGTCAGCGCCGATTAGTGATCAACTTTATTCCCATTAATAACCTCACTATAAAAGACCTTTACCCACTTCCACTCATCACAGACTTAATCAATGCGCTTAGAGGTGCTAATTATTATACTGCCCTCGACTGTACAGAGGGATTCTTTCAAATCCCTATCAAGGATACAGATCGCCATAAAACTGCGTTCATTACGCACCAAGGGCTATTCCACTTCAAACGTTGTCCCTTCGGGTTCACGAACTCACCTGCCGCTTACCAGAGGGCTATGAATTCTATCTTCAAAGACGGCCTCTATTCAAAAGTAGTAATTTACATTGATGATATACTAATCTTCGGCACGACTTTAGAAGAGCTGATTAGCCACACCAAGTGGGTTTTCCAAAAATGTAGACAATTCAGCGTAAAATTGAAGAAATCAAAGTGTCAATTCGCTCAGAAGGAAGTCGCGTTCCTAGGCTATCAAATCACTCCCAATCGTATAGGCCCAATAAAGCAAAAGTGTCGTGCAGCCTTCGAAACACCCCCCACTGACATAAAATCAGTGCAAAGCATACTAGGAGTACTCAACTTCTACAGGCGATTCATTCCAGACTATACCACGAGGGTTAAGCCTATACGCCAACTAACAAAGAAGCAAAATCAATTTGTCTGGACTCAATGCGAACAAAAGATCCTTGACGATATCGAAACGGACCTGGAGATAGCCACACCTGACATTATTCCTGACCCAAACTCTCCAAAAGTTATCCTCTTCAAGACACTGCCTCAGACTATCGAGATAATTTGTACCGACTTGGAAGGAAGTCCAATCAACAGAGCAGGGCACACGCTCGGGGATTCCGAGGTGAATTACTCGCAGGCTGAGAAAACAATGATGGCCATACGATTGGCCTATAAAAATTTCTTCTCCATTTTGAACGATAGGGTGATATTCCGCGGCCAAGTAGCTCAACTAAAGAAAGCCCTATCATTAACCAGTATACCAGAGCGGATAGATCGCCTACTACTAGACTTACCACAGAATGCGAAGTTCGAACTAGAACAAACAGAAGAGGAGCTAACAACTGACGACTTATTAATCAACAAAAATCCACCAGATGAAATATTTTATACTGATGGCGCCTGTACGGGCAATGGAACACACAAATGTGTAGCCTCGTGGGCTATCTTGGCAATCAATGAACCAAAACTGAGCGCCAGTGGGATTGTGACAGAATCGCGACCATCGAGCCAAACAGCCGAGCTCACCGCTATCCTCAAAGCACTCGAAGTCGCTGTCAAAGCCAATTTGAAGCGAATTACAATTATTACTGACAGCAAATACGCCAAGGGCGTGGTGACCAACAAATGGACGGCCAAATGGCAAGCTGATAACTGGAAAACCAAACGGAACAAACCCGTAATCAATGCAGAATTAGTAAAAAAGTTGCTAGCTCTAGTTAACCAACTGCAAATCGAGTGTCATCACGTGAAGGGACACTCAGGTGATGCTAACAACGAAAAAGTGGATCGTATGGCGAAAGCCGCGTTACAGATTGATGACGAGAACAAACCCAAGGTGGCTACACTGAGGATAAATGAATGGAACAAAGAACCCGATATCATCGAACAAAAACAGAAGCTATTGGATAATCCTGACAAGGACTACGTGGTACACAACGAACACCTTTATTATATCGATGTCCGCCTACCGGAGCATATGAGATACCGATTAGTCGTCCCTAAAACACAACGCCAAATACTACTACGGCTTGCCCATGACAACCCAATTTCAGGCGATCATCTCGGAGTCACAAAGACCAGCCTGAAGCTCATAGAATATTACTGGCCCGATATGAGGAAAAGCATTGAGCATCACATCCTTAGCTGCGACAAGTGTCAACGAAACAAACGAACCTTCAGACAGAAGATTGGACTGCTGCAACCAATCCCAGTTTCGCACCTGTTCGAGAGACTTCACCTCGATATTGTTGGCCCAATAACCGGCACCAGATCTAGTAATAGATACATCATCACATGCATAGATGCACTCTCGAGGTACGCTTACGCAACGGCCATGCCAAACGTCACGACTCGCGAAGTAATTAAGTTTCTAATGGACGAAATAATCAGCAAACACGGGCTGCCGGCTCAAATAACGACCGACAACGGCACACAATTTGTCTCGCAACAGTTCGTTGATTTCCTCACGAGGTTCAAGATCAAACACTCAAGAACTTGCGACAACCATCCGCAGGCCAATGGCATGAACGAACGATTCAATGGAACCATATCCAAGTGGCTTAAGAACTATACCATCGAACGCGAGTCCGATTGGGACGTTATTTTACCTTTTGGTCTATTAGCTTACAATTGTACTATCCACCAATCCACTTTTGTTAGTCCATATTCGGTATTATACGGCCGAAAACCCCGATTAGACATTCCAGCCATCAATGACCCTGATATACCACCGCAGCACAAAATGATGCGCAAATTAGCTGCAAAAAACTCATTCGATTCTCAATTGAGACAAAAATCTTGGTTCGATCTCGACAAAAGACCAGCTAAAATAAAGCCATTCGACTTCATCTACACTTACCATCACGGGGGAGATAGGACCCTCTCAAAGAAACTCAAACCGATGTGGACTGGTCCCCACATAGTAACCAAGATCAAATACGAGGCAGAAAGACCTATTGCTCTAGAGATCCTTGACCTAGAAAAATTACAAACTAGGCGGGTCGCATTCAATGATGCGAAAGAAGCGTATCTCCCAGATTACAAAAACGATCACGCCGCTTTACCTGGTGAGTTATTAGTTAAGTATATAATAACATCTGAGGTACCAGCGGATTATGACCCTCTTCTGGAATTCGATGCATACTTCAGCTGACGAACATTGATAACCGTAGTAAAATTCCCCTAAATAAGAGTGACCTCATAGAAGGCATTAACCTAGACAATACCGCTAAAGATAAAAAATCGAGCTCATAGCGAAGTAACGTCAAGGTAGTTCCGTAGATTATACCCACTTAAGGTTAAACTTAAGATTTGGCGAGAGCTAACGGCCACGAGACTGAGGGTACCAGTCACTATCTTACTATTTTCAAGTCACTGTTAGTTTGATTGGGAGGCCTACCATTTAATGCTGCCAGCGACTTAAGTAGTAACGTTAGAAGTGGTTAGAACACGCAGCCGATGAGGGTCGAATAGAACAACAATGATAAGCTGACGAGCCTCAAAAGCCGTCGCCAACAATACCGCCAATAGAGCGATGATAATAACAATACCGCCAAAGAGCGATGATAATAATAATACCGCCAATAGAAGCGATGAACATAGCGCCATAAGAGCGATACCGCCTGATAGAGCGAGAAATAGAATATATACCGTAACAAAACTGATCTAACCACGAATCTAAACTAGCTAAATAACTTGTCACCTAAATTAGGTGCTAAAACATCTTCCCCTTTTTTTTTCTTTTTCAAAAATCATAGTGGTCTGAGTTGGCACCTATCAAGGACAATCGGCCACCGGATAGTAAGATTTTAGGAGCGGAGAAGAAAGCCGAGGTGAAGAGAAACCTAAAAACCAAAAAATTTCGAAAATCGAACGACCAGTTCATTAATTATCGTCATTCCAAAAGAGATCAAATTACAGTCGAACTCAAGAGCCCAAAATCAGCTAAGTCCTTGAAACCGCCGTGCGCATGCGCGAGTCAAGCATATACAAAGTCAATGAGCGCGTGTGCGCCCAAATAACTACAGTTCACTTCAACAACAAAAAATCCTCACTATTGCCAAGCAGGGCGCAACACGTGCCGACGAATCCCTTATTCACGCGACAATTGGATATAGAGCGCCGATATTGAACTATTATCTAAACAATATTATCTTACAGTAATAACCCAATCTATTACTCACTAAACCATACCTATTATCAATCATTAAGACTAGCTGAACATTTCGACACGAAATACATGATACCAGACAAAAACATAGCGGAACTAGAACCTTGGAAAATCTTCACTATCCTAACAGCGAGCCAAAGAGCCAACAAATCCCACCTAATTCAGTACCGATTTCATCTATTATCACCGATTGTCCTACAGACTAATGATATTCTTGATCCTTACCCACTAACGAGTCAACCGATACCAAGAAACCACTAGTTTTATCATTTCCATATCAGGACTCAGACTATATCGACAAATCCAAGATGTCCAATTTAGTAGCGACTAGCGAATCGGAGATGTGTTACAGTGACTGCCATCTACCAGCACAGAGAGATATGATGACGTGTCTGGGCTGCTTCAAACGTTTTCATTACGTATGTAATCCAACTTACACCTTAGAAAACAGCGATGCCTTTATTTGTAACGATTGCGCCCCTCTCATCGGACCAATACATATTTCATCATCGCAATCTACAAGTGATACACTTAATAGAGCGGCAAACTTAGGGCCCACGAGTCTCGAAAACATTGAGAATGTCCTTTGCATGGACTCAACAACGGAAGCAGGACCAAGCTCTAGTCAATCAAAGGACAAAACTACACAGGCAGCCGAATCTCACTCGGCAAGTTCCTCACAGGAAAGCCGCCACTCTAGCCAACGCACCCGACAACCACTGACTTCGTTACCTCAAGCTATGGATACTACCACTGATCCTACTGGATCCGACTCTCCGGTTCTTCTTTCCAAAGAGATACAAGAGCCACGACCAGGACCGTCCGGCCTTCAATCGGTTACAGAGCGCCAAACAGCGAGGAAATCGACAGGGACTCCAATGGAAACCCAGAGGCCAAGACTTCTGCGATCAAAGAATAGCGGAAAGAAAGCACCACCAACAGTGGCTAGCTCTTCATCGTCGTCATCAGACGAAAACGAAGAAGGACAAAGAGAAGATGATGAGGAAGAAGAGTATGAAGTTGGCGATATCTTATCGCATGGAACCAAAGGGGGAGAAGTCTGCTTTCAAGTAAACTGGAAGGGCTACCCCCCACACGAGAAAGAATGGATTCCAGAGAGTCGTTTGCACAATTGCCGTGCCAAGGTTGTCGCTTACCGCAAAAAGAAGAAGCTAGGACCTACCAAGATTCCAAGGCCAGCAGCCGGATATGTTCCAACCACTAATTTGCCAAAAAACACTGCCAATTGGGTTGAATACGAGGAAATCATCAAGATGATTAAAGGCTACGATGTGAACAAATTCGCCGATGAAATTCCCGTAAAAATATACGAGGACCAACTGGACGAAATGGACTCCATTTATATAATCCCAATTGGATCTCACGCGGCAACCGGACTGTACCTGGCTCGCAACAGGATCATGTTTATTGGAGATGGCGCAAATGAGATCGTGGAAAGCGAAGACTACTCGAAGCAAGCTAAAGATATGCTAGGAGTTGACATGAAGCCAATAAGAATCATCGGTCAACGCGGAGTGGACCATTGCGCAACTTCCGCAGCGCTCATCGCGCTCAGTTTCATGAGACTTTACGTAAAAGGACACCAGATGCCCAGGGAGATATCATTGCCAAGGTCCGTCCAGGAGTCAATGGTCAGAACTTACCACAAGGAGAGATCTCACCCGATAACCGAGTGGAAGTCGGTCAACGAAAATTTGATCATCGACATCTGCCCGAACTGTGGCAAGACTTTTCGTTCAAAACGTAACGCTTACCTGAGTCATTCGCGTCTATGCAAACCAAAGTGAACATCAGAATCAGGAACCTACTCTCTATTTAATATCACAGCAATCCACGGATCTCTTAATTAATCACAATCAGAACTACTACCCAACAAATCCTGTCACTCTACCTACAGATCGATACGATTACCTTTCAAGTTATCATCTTATCTATTTAAAACGATAGTGTGTAGTGTCGGTAATGCGCAAGCAGCCCGAGGAGTCACACCCATCTACGTCATGACACGCCTCTTTATTGCTACCCGAACGAGTATATAAGCGGGAAAATAAACACTGCGATGGCATTCGAATACACGCCTTCAATACGCTAACTTGCGCATACTTTAGTTCTTTAGTCTACGATACAACATTGCGCACATGTGAAGAAAAAACAGCGTTGCTTCAAAGAGTGCCGTTGGGTTCTGCTATGATTTGCTGTGTTTTGTGTGCATCGAACACAAGGCAGGTCATTGGACACTAGCGAATTGTTTGTCAAAATGTGCTTGCCCTCAAGCCTACGACATTGATTCCAGAGTATATTATCATTATCCATTATACATGCATCATATATTAAATATAGCTTAAAATAACCCAATCATTGAATAAGCAAGATTTGGATAGCCATCTGCTCAATTTACTAGAGAAATAAAATGCAAACCCCAAGATTACTCTAGGGGAGACCAAAAATAAATTTTTGACAGCAACATCTAATTACGCAAATATGGAGGTCAATAAGATAGAGATGAACAAGAATAGAATACTATTCACCCAAACAAGTGATGCCTGTGCCAATATGATAGTTGGCATTCGGCAACTTAGATTGTCAGTTCTAGATCTCTTCTCTACTCTAGCCGACGGGGGTCCCGATCCGCATCGTCATCAGCACCCTCAAGTTATGGATAACCAAGCCACCGGAAACAACAGATTGTATCATCAACAAGCCATCTCAAGTCTCATCACCTCTCACTCGTTATGCACATCATCGGTACCTCCGATAAAAGTACAGAAGCACCTCGAGCAACAGCATCAACAAGATCTCATTCAATATGTCAATGCAACCACCAGTACGCTGGCAGCAACCCTCCGTTCCTTAGACCACGATATGGTTATATTAATGCAAAACAACCATCTAATCAATACTGGAGAGTCAGTGCATTTAGGCATCGATTACTCACCTGACAAGCATAATCTCTACATGGACTTGTGTCAATCCTACAAAACCTACGCAAAACTTCAAGAATACTCCTCGTCCCTTTCGCAACTTATCCAGCAGCAATCCCTCAAACGCAACCACAGAAGAGCAGAGCCTACTATCGGCGGAAATCAACCAAGAGATCACCGTCCCGATTCATTCGTTGCAACTTTCAATCCTTACATGTACAAGCAACGTTCAATAGGAAGTTTTCTTGAAGCTTTTGTCAAGACTCAAGAACTCATGGAAGGTTTCTACAGTCAACCATTCGGTTTATCAACCGGTGTGTTTCAAGTAAGTGTCAATAAAGTCCTCAAAGCCATTCTAGTGACCCGTGGCATTGCCATTGATACTGTTATAGTCAAAGCTTACCACGAATCTTTTGCCAGCAAGGCAACCAAAGGTAGTGCCGCCGCTTTGTTAGCTGACGCAGCACTTGGCAATCCATTCGTTGAACCAGGTGAAGATATCGACTTATGGTCAGAATCAAGATACGCAGTTTTTCGTCGGCTAACTCATCATGCCAATGCTGCCGTGTTACACTTTCAATATCCAAGTCAACCAGAGATAGCTTTACGTTCTTTCATGGTAAGTACCACGTGCCGCTAGATGGCGCCACTGGGCCCGAATAATGATCCTAGCCTAAATGTCATGATTTTCGTCGATTTAGGCTAGGCCCAAGTCCGTGCCTCTGCATTGTGCTGACATTTAACATTCTTTGCCCTATTCCTCCCAATTTTCGTCCCTAAACAGAATTGGTTCAGCTCCTATTCAGATTTATTCGCGGCCACCTGCTCACGATGTAACACAAGACTAAGGAAGTTCATGCCCCCCATATGCCGAGACTTTTCGTCCGGCTTTCGTCCTCACCATGACAGTTGTAAATGAGTGGTAGTTGGCGAAGCTTTTTCTTGACTGAATGCACCGGATGAATTAAAAAGTGAAAGGAGAGAATAAAAAAATAATTGATAGAAAAATTGGAACGCATTTGATTATTTGTTGTAAGTTTGTGGTTATTTTATTTAGTTATTACAATTATTATATTTGTATTTATATATTATGAAATAGTTATTATTGGTGATAATAATGATAGTAGTTCAATTGGTTGATGTTGATTGAATTTGTTGTAGCAGAGAAATATTTGTTGTGGCTGTTGATGAGGATTATTATGGTGTGGTAGTAGGTTTCTAAAGATGTAGTGGTAGTAGTAGTAATAATAATAGATGTAGTAGTAGCAAATGTAATAGAATAGTAGTGATAATGATGGTGATAACTGTAGTTGTAGTAGTAGTAGTAATTGTTGGTATAGTAGTAGTTGTAGTAGTAGTAGCAGTAGTGATTGTTCAATTGAAATAGAAGATCTAATGTTTGATGTTTTGTGATTGTTGTTGAAGTCGCTCATGCTTCGTTCTCTCCTCGGCAAGCCGCCTTTCCAATTCCTGCGATTCCTTCATAATATTCCTAACATATGATGTAGCCTCGTGTAAGATTTGAATGCGAGGTGGTTTCTTACTGATTGCTTTAAAGCGTGGCACCTGATCGCGCAAAAAGTTGAAGGCATTCCTAAGGTGATCTCTACGTTTTCTCTCTGAGTCGTTGTGCTCGCGCCTTCTAACAGGCTTGGGCGATGTACTATTAGACAATGACGACGAGTGTCCTGTGTCTGGCGAGGTGCTATTAGAAGATGAGTTTGTGTAATCTGGCGAGGTGCTATTTGGGGATGAGTTGGTGTGATCTGGTGAGACGCTAGTCGAGGTGGATCCCTTAACGTGATTGTTGTTGTTGAGGTTATCTAGAAGTCGGTTGTTGATGTTGGTGCAGTTGCTGGTCTGCTGGTGAAGGTGGTTGTGGTGGTGGTAATTGTTGGTATGATGATGATGATTGTTAATTGAGGTAGCCGAGGCAGTGGCCGCTAGGGCCTGAGCTGCCGCGGAGCATGTGTTTTGTAATGTTGCGTTGTTGTGGTTCATATGATGATTAGCTTGCGAGCAGGCTGTGACTGGAGAGTTGTTGATAATGTTTGTTGTATTATAAATGTGGCTGTTGCTTAGGAGGTGGGACTCTTTGGTTAGACAGCCGGACGAGGTGGCGGCGTTGGCGTTGTTGTGGCCAGCGTTGCTAGTGTTGTTGTCGATTGAATTGTTGCCATTTGAGGACATCAGCTGCTGCTGATACTGATAGGTTGATAGATCCACCTTGAGATCTGGCGATTCGTTTGATGCGTAGTACATTGATGAGGAGTCTTGATGAATTAAATTGATGCAGCACGTGCAAATGCCGCTCCACATGCAATCGTGGAAAACGACATCGCCCGGGCCATCGTCGAATAGGACGTCGTAGTAGAAAGGTGATCCCATCATCTTGCTGGATACTCTTTTCGACAAATGAATAGCGAAAGAGATCTGCGCTCGCTTTTATACTGCCGGCGAATGCGGCGAGTGCGGCACTCGGCTAGTGCCGCTTTTGCTGCTTGTGCTAAGGCTTGTGCTGCTGTCGCTGCCGCTGCTGCGGCTGCTGTCTCCACTGCCGCCGGCTCCCTAGTTCGCCTGCTCGTTCGGTGTCCTGCGTGCGCGCGGCGCGGCGCTGCCGCTGCTTCTGCTGCTGGCGCTTGTGCCGCTGCCGCCGCCGCCGCCGCTCCTGCTACCATCAAGGAGCCGGCGAACATGGAGCAGCAGCCGGCAGCGGCGCGACGCGCGCGGCTCTCGCTATTTCGCCGGCAGCGCTGCCTTCCCCCACAACGATCGGACGAACAGACGAACTCGTTGGGTTGAATTGAGAGAGAACACAGACGCGCAGACGCACACACCAGCCCGCCGTGTGCACCAACAAGCGGCAGCCGCGCGCCAGGGAAAATTGTTTTTCCACGGAGTCAGCGATGGAACGTCGCTGCCGCAAGCTGCGCACTGCGCGCAAACTGGAGACAGACAGCGAAAAGTTGCGGCCTTTTCCTACGCTCAATGGTCCTGCCACTGCCACTGCCAACGTTGCTGGTGCTCCTGTTGTTGCTGCCACCCCCAATCGAATGAGTGCACAGAACTTTCTAGCAGATGGGGACGGCAGTGGCACCGAGCAGTAATCTGCGCTCGCAGGCAAGAGCTCGCCGCTCGCTCCAAACTGCAGTGAGCCAACAATGAAGCGAGAGTTGGGGAAAGGAGCCGAGCGAGAGCGACTTGGTGGCACCGGCTAAACAAGCACAAGTTGGCTCTTTGTGAGTGCAGCAAGCGAGAATAGGACAACAAAACGTTGCCTGCCCCTTGTGACGCTAGCGCTGGCACTGGCGGCAAAAGCCGGCCGGCCACCAGCATCCGCCATCTTTCCTGCCCGCAACTAGCCAACTGGTGGTAATGCCACCACCACCACCACCGCCGCCGCCGAGCTTCCACGTCCATCTCTCATACGGCCAAGTTTTAAAGAAGAGAGCAAGTGGAATAAAAGACGTGCTCCTCGTGCGCGCACTCCAATGGAAGTTACTAAAAGCTTCCATCTCTTCCAAGTAGCCAGCCGATGGTCTCGAAATGGTCAAGCCAAAATTGAAATTGTCGCTTGTTGTCGCCGACTTGTTTGCGATCGCCTCTCGTCGTTGCGAGTGGCCAGCGGAGACAGGCGCAAAAAGTTTCGCAATCACCATCGCGGTTGAGGTCGAACAAACGTTGGACACCGATGGAAAAATGATCAGTCTCTTTGTCTCCTGCAGACAAAATTTTCGCGAGACAAAAGGATGAGGAGGTCGCGACATCGAGGCGCCAGTCTGCTTCCGGTGAGCGCAGTTCTCCCTGCGACCGTCTCGCTCTCTCGCTCAGTCTGTCCATCGGTGGCGATGTGAGCGACGCAGTTGCCGTTGCGTTTGTCGTCAGTGTCGCCAAGTGGCCAGCTTCGCGCTAATCGTTGGTCGCCGATTCCGGTTGGCGTCAGAGTCTGGCGCCAGACTGGCGCGCGCTCTGCAGACTCGCCACCGCAATGCATTGGGATGAAATAAACTGGAATGGCCGAGTGGAGAGGAGCGAAAAGCGATCGATTGACTTTTGTGTCTGCCTCTCCCCGTTTGTGTGCGAGAGAAAGCGAGACTCTTGTGCGAGACTGTGAGTTGAGTTATCATTTTGATCGTCATCATTACAAGGCAATTCAATGGGACTCTCACTCACTCGCTCTCCTCTTTACGACGACAACGACTCTCGCATCTCTTCTACCTCGTTGCCGCTGCTCCTCTAAACTAGACAAAACTGAGCAGAGTAGAGAATTTAATAGCAGCAAATTTGTTTTGTTTCGTTTCGTTTCGTTTCGTTCCTTCGCGTTGCGTTGCGTTGCGTTGAGTTGCGCTATGTTTTATTCTCGTCAATTGGATCGGCCATTCCGTCGGCACATTTCGGCAGGGGAGCGAGCGACACCGACAGTCGGGCAGCAAGCAGTGGAAAAGCAACGGCAAAAGGCGAACGCTGCACAAGTGCTCCCACTGACGCTAGCCACTTGATCGTCGCAGCAGTCGTCAGCTCGGCGATGGTTGCAACTTGCAACAGTTTTCTACTCACTACTGCCGTTGCTTTTCTCTTCCCCTCTTCGTTAACCAAACTATACTACTTTCTGCACGGCTCATGACTGATACAATTTCTCTCAGCGCGATACAATAGGTCGTTGTTTCGTGGTTAGATCTGATAGCTTTAACGCGCTCTAGAGAAGGAGGCGTATTAATTTTAGCTTGACGCTCGCGCGTCAACAGGCTGCCCTCTTGCACCACTTTTTCACCTCCTCCATTGAGCGTCGAGCTAATCTATTAAATTCCACCTTAAACTACCTGAATATACTCTCATTGCAGTATAATTGAGTAAATTTCACAAGATCAAAAGAGACAAGCAAGATGTTGGTTGCCACCTCGAGTTTGCCGTTGAGCTCGCGCTTGGCGCTTCCGCTGATGCTCATTGTTGTTTTATTAAACAATAACCAAAAAACACTTGCTCTGGACAATGGACTTGCGCGCCAGCCGGCGATGGGTTGGATGAGCTGGCAGAGGTTCACCTGTGAGATTGATTGCGAGACCTATCCAAATGATTGCATAAACGAGCAATTGTACATGCAAATCGCCGACCGTGTTGCTGACGACGGCTACCTAGAGGCCGGTTATAAATATGTCAGCATAGACGATTGTTGGTCAGATTTGGACAGGGACAAGGAAACGCACGAGCTCGTGGCAAACGGTTCAAGATTTCCCAGTGATATCATCAAGTTGCGCCACTACATTCACCAGCGCAACCTCTACATCGGCATCTATGGAGATTGTGGCATCAAAACTTGTGGCCAATATCCAGCTCAGCTGAAGGACGATAGAAACTTGGAGGACAATTACTTTCAACTGGACGCCGATACACTCCACAAGTGGTTTGTGCAAATGTTCAAATTTGACGGCTGCTTCATCGACCCTCTCAAGGCGGAGGGTATCTGTCCTCAATTTTCGCGGGCACTTAACGGCGGCGCAAGTGTAGATCTTCCGGTGATGCTCCTCTGCGAGTGGCCCTTTTACATGATGTACGCTCATGCTAAACCCAACTTTACTCTAGCGGGCGAGAGTTGCAACGCCTGGCGCTACTACGACGACATTGAAGGTAAGTCTCTCTCTCTCTCTCTCTCTCTTTCCTTCTTCCTCTTCACCTTCATGAAGACTTTAATTAGAGCATTCAGGTAGGATGGCGACAAAAAGCCAAATTTCATCCATCTGCCGGAAGGATCAACTTGGCGCGCGTTTACCTGGTCTTCTAATTGCATTTACAAGACACGATGGCGAGCGGATCTCTTGGGGCTCGTTTGGCGCAGCTGGCCGCTCCCTCTAGTCGAGTGCCACTCGCGCGCCACTTTTTCTCCTCTCCATCCTTGGGGCCGAATCATCAGGTGGCTCAAGGAATCTACGAGTCTAAGCCGAGTGGGCGGCCCGGTGGTCGA
Source organism: Aculops lycopersici (assembly GCA_015350385.1). Lineage (NCBI taxonomy): Eukaryota > Metazoa > Arthropoda > Arachnida > Trombidiformes > Eriophyidae > Aculops > Aculops lycopersici. The sequence goes on along the minus strand of WNKI01000001.1, from coordinate 6,390,619 downwards.
GTGGCGCGCGTGCTTCGGTCGCCTGGCTCGTGGCGAGCACACGAGAGGAGATGCAAACAAGCCTTGAGTTGGTTGGTGTTTTGATTTAGTTTAGTTTGGTTTGCTTAGATTTAGAGAGAGAATCGGCGCTCACCTCATCAACATTATTTTGAATGAAAAGACGAATGAGTAGGCGCACTAAATAATGACTAAATGACTTCTGACTTTGAAGCAAGCGCTAACTGTAAACACTAAATGGCTAGTGACGATTTGGGACAGCTGCGCGCTGGAGGAGATAGCGCGACAACAATAGTGCCAACTATCCACTTGGGTTAAAAGCACTAAATTTCGGCCCAGCCCACCGAACGGCTCCGGTTCAGTTCGATTCGGTTGTTGGGAGGAAAAGTTTACTAGTGACCGGAAGGCGGCCAGCCACTCAGCTCGCAATTAATCATTTCAACTCGCCGTTTGCATCCTCTATTTGTACCCTAAAACCTCAAGTCACCTGAGACGAGCCGTCTGGTGGCTCCTTTCGGCTGGCAAGTTTTGGCGCGCAATCGACAAACTGCAGTTTAGTCCACTCGAATAGGCGACAGTTGCGCACTTGAGACATTTGCTCTCGCCCCCTATCTCACTTGAGCTCTCGAGATTTAAAATACTGGAAGTGGCACGAGTTGTAAGGTTGTTGTCGCCGCTGTTGTTTTGTGTTGCTGTTGCTATTGCTATTGCTATTGCTATTGCTATTGCTATTGCTGTTGTTTTTGTTTTTGTTGTGAAATGTTAAATTTTCCAATGTGAATGGCCGGCCAACGGAATGAAACGAGAGGACGATGGGCCAGAATTAAACTGGCGACTAGCACGAAACACTCGAGAGCTCGGCACAAGAATCGTTGTGCACTGAACGAGACTAGACTAAACTCAACTAGGCCTAAAGGCCACCGAGAGCCGCTCCTTCTGCAGGTGGCATGTAGGCAGCGGCACCAGGTGCGCTCGCTCCGTCGTCCTTCCTCTCTAGCAAAGTCAAGTCAAGTCTCGTTCCCGAAGTCAACCTAAAATCAACTTCCTCCCTCTGCTTTAAGTGCCATTTACGCGCTCAGTAAGGTAGCAGGAGGGCGAGAAAGAGAGAAAAAACTGGCCACTTTAGCGCCAGTTGAGTCTAACAGTAAGCCAATAGTAGACAGCGGAAAGTCTTCACCTTCCTTTATGTCTAGTTGCGCTTGCCGCACGCGCTCATTAGTGACACGCGCGCCGCTTCCAGCTTCTCGCAACTCGATACAATTAATTCACTGATCGCACGCAACTAGCCACTGAACCAACTGTCTTTGTGAATGTATATAACTATAACAATATATGGAACAACTAATACCTCTTTAAACTGAATCGTGTACCGAAAGCGAAGAGCTAACCTGACTTCCGTTCTCCTCTCTATCGATCCATTGGATTGTTTTAAAAAACAAAAACAAAACAAAAAACTGTCTCCTCTGTATCTCCATGGGAAACACGCGTACGAACTAACAAACAAAATAAACTTGGACGATTGATGCGATTTGCGGTAATAAATCGTTGTATCGAAACTCACTAAATGGAATGGACACCTCGTTCACCTTATGTCCTCTTGAAAATTGGCGATATTCCTGAACATCTTGTTCCAACTCCCAAACACACGACAATCAACCTGAAAACTGAAACCTGAAACCTGAAACTTGAACTTGAATTGGTTGCCGCGGACACCGACAAAAATTGGCACACAAAATGAACAATACAACAATAATTATTCGCGATAATGAATCGGAAACTGGGATTGTTGTTTCAAAATGAACGAAAAACATCAACTACAACGATGATGTTAATGTTAATGTTAATGTTTATGTTTATGCGAACGTGGATAACAAACGTCACCGGCGAAAACGTACACACAAAAAACGAGCAGACAGCTGGTCGAGCATATCAAACACAATCGATTACACAGTCAGGCACCAGGACACGATAGTCAAGTACCACGGTGAGTTTAAAATTTTGCTTGATGCTCTCTTATCTCTCTCTCTTCATCCATCAGTTCGAAAGATAGAAAAGAGAGAAAAGAGCCGGCCAATTTGTTGGCTGTGGCTATCTATTGTGTACTTTGCTTCCGCTTTCTTTTTGGTCTCCACGCAAATTGGATGGGAAAAACCAACATTCTATCAGGTGGCCGCTAGGCGCTGCGACCACGATGGTCTAGCAACCACCTCTGCTGGCGCTGTTGCTGCGGAGAAAAATCATGGACTCGTGCACCAGACGTTGCGGCTGGAGTTTGCAAGTCTGTCGTCTGGTTCAATCTGCTTTCGCTGGTAGGTGAAGTTGGCAGATTATACTGTGTGTTTGGCTAACCGCAACAACCACGACCGCAATTAGCGGCCACCGCCGGCGAACGCTGGTGGCCAATTAATGGCAGCGGTTGCGGTGGTAGCGGCGACAGCAGCAGGTTGCCGTTGGCAAGTTGCTACATTGTGTGCGTGTGCGTGTGCGTGGGTTGCTGCCTATTGGTCGCTGTGCTTCTCTCTCTCTCTCTCTCTCTCTCTCTGGGTCGCCAAGCGGGAGTCTGTTTGTTTAGCGCACAAGTGAGCAGCTCACTCGCGTCTGGCCGCCCAAAAGTTGGTAGGCCAACCTTAGCGCCGATTAATACCGATGGCCACAATCGCTTGAGCCGATTGGCTCCGGCCCGTCGACTTGCACTTGTGTCTCCCAACTTTGCAACTCTCGTCGTGGTCGTGGTGGTCGCAGTTGCCGCCGACTTATCGGCTCCAATCTCGCTCTTCGTCTTTATACATTCAACCAATTCCACGAGCACAACTGCGCTTTTTGCTCTCTATTTATCTCTCGCTACCACTAACCAACCGCTACCACTAAGGCCAATAAAATTCCGTTAATGTTCCGATTTTGTCCCAAGGAACCAAAACGTAGCGCTCGGAACCATCGCCGCGGCCGCCACTGCTGGCTCTTTATGCGAACTTTAGTTTGCCCACTGGACCTCTGATTCGAACTCTCCAAGTTCCAACTCTAAAACTTTTCAAGCTTAAAATGGGACCGCAGAGTTGGTGGCGAGAAATGTCCAATATTAGTGTCACATTTGACGCCGACTGGTGAGCCACTTGTTGCTGATAGAGACGCTTAGTGGCGTCTGGTGGCTGTGGCTCTAGTGGCATCAGGCTCACCTGTGTGTTGCTAATATACCCGAGGTTTCTTCTCCTCCGCGCTCGTCGTTCTTTTGCTTGGATCGAGGAAACATTCCAAACGCTCCGCTCGAAGCAGAAGCATCCTATCAGCGACTAGCCTGCAGGTTGCAGTTTAACGAGGAACAGGAGGAGAAGAAGAACACCACCTAACAACTAGAGGACCGACCAACTATCATGCGCTAGCATCACCAGTTTAGGTTGAGCTTTTACCTGCATAAAGTTTACCTGTCCCCTTGGGCTCTCCTTTTCCATTGGCCACTCGAGAGGGACAGCTGAATCGGCGACACTCGAGGTCAAATATCTCTGATTATCCAACTTGATATTAACGACCCCAGAGTTAGAATGTCACCGTTGATTGAGTGAAGCGCATTCTCATTGCTCAGTGGCTCACTTCTTCCTCCTAAGTTCCTCTTTTAAACTCAACTTTAGGCAAGAGACGAGATGAGTTGGGAAGAAGTTAAAGTTTGTGCTCTACCTACTGGCACACACCAAATTTGTGGCCACCTGAAGATAAAGCAACGAGCAAATTTAAAGGGAGCTTGCACCTGTAGCGCGCGGCTCGACCCTACTCGTGCGTGAGTTAGGCAATCGCAAGTCTCGTTTACGTTACTCCAGCCATCACTTGGCTGGAATATCGTCGGCCAACATTTTGAGCTCTCGATTCTAAGCAAAATTAACAGCAAAATTATCAGCATCTCCGTTGCTCTAGCTCGGCCAAAGTTGAGTTTTACTCTCGCTCTTGGCCACGAAATATTCAGAGGAACTTTCTCTGTCCATCTCTCGGTTTTTGAGCAAGACTTTTAAATTTTAAATTAATGTGAAACTGTCGCCAGTTTTCTAGGGCTAGGCTAACCTAAGCTCAAGTTAAAACTAAACGCTTACGCCGGACTCCAAATTGGAGATGCCATCCGAATGCTGCCGAGACTCTGACCAGATTGATGGGCCAAATGATGAGACCAAACTCATCTTGGTTGTCGCGGTCTACGTTGTCGTGGTCGTTCGAGTTTGAGCTCGAGCTTGAGCTTGAGTTTTAAAATACGACGTAACTTTGGGACAAACTCAATTGGAGTTTCGACAACAGTTGCTGCTCTCTTGGTTGCAGCCATCTCGACGACGCGAGACTAGAGCACGGCAAGTATGGCAAATAGTTGGTCGAGAGTATCGCATGCGTCTCGCAAGTTGCACTGGCGCCATTTCCCCCGGAACGAATTGGCGTTGCGAAATGTCCCTTGCGAGCGGCGACTTTGGATGCTGAACTGAAAATGAGACAGAAATTGAAATTGAAACTAAAACTAAAGCTGATATTCAGACTACCGCCACGAGAGTATCAAGTCGCCGGATGCTCAGCGGCAACTTGATGGTCGGCGTCGTCGTCGTTGAGTTTGGGTCGTAAATAGGGGAGAGTGTATGCGTTGCTGTATGTGTTGCTGTTGAGCTAGAATTGTTGCTGCTCTTTTCGCCGCCTCAATTCGAATTGATCACCTTTTCTGTGTCCAAATCTGAGTGTCTGGCCGGCCGGCCGACCGACCGATCGACCGGCAAACTTGGAAACACGAAAACTCGGACTCTCGGCTGCCAAGTTTCTTCAGCTAAACGACGACATCGGCCACGGCGATAGCGATAGCGACGACAACGAGAATACAGTTAGCGCTAATGGACGCAATTGCGCGACAAACTTACTCCATGTCGGTATCTCTCATTCGATCTATCGACTGGCCGCTCGATTTGCGCCTTTGGCATTCGGTTACACTTGATGGACTAGCCAAACTAGTCGCTGGCTTGTTGCCCAGTCGCATTTGCTTATTCAGTTATCGAGTTGAATTGCGTCTATTTGCGCTATGCTCTGCTCTGCTAGCTTGATTGCAAGTTCATCATTTGCGACATCCAGCTCGTCGCAAAGTCTTGGCCAAAGGCACAATGGGCAAGCGACGCTCATTATGGCCACCAAGTTTCAGTCATCACGAGCAGCGGCTCCCCTTCGCTCATTGTGGCAGCCAACGACAGACGGACGGACGGACTCGAGGAGAGAAGAGAAAAGAGGAGCGAGATGCGAAAAGAACGAGAAACTCGTGCAGAAAACCCAGAGGCCAGCGGGACGGGGGTGTGCCGTTCCGGCAACAGCGATCGGGCGAGTTTCGTGCGCTGGCCTCAAAGCGGAGGGCATCTGGGGACGCGCCTAAATTTAGGCAATCGTCGCACACGTACGCACAGTTGAAAGCAGCCCGTTGGCGCCTCCCACTCTTTGTGTCTCCTTCTCTAGTGTAGAGTTCCCATGGACTTCAACTATAAGTACATGCACTGTATTTTGGTCGGTCAGTCAGTTGGTCGGTCGGGTACGTTGCCGTCGCCCTTGCTCCTGATGAATTTGCCGTTGAGTTGAGTGAATTGACTGACCGATTGGCTTCATCTCATCTGCGAGCAACACCAACTCGAAGTGGGATCCAAAGCAACAAGTTGTTGTGCTGCCGCCGCCGCCTGTGTTGCTGCCACTGCTAATGCGGTCGCCGCTTCTGTTGTCATTGCGGTAAGAGCGCGCCCCCAACTTTCTGGACAGAATGAGTGAGAGACGACGACTTGTTGCTATTTGCCGGCCGCTTGTAGGTAGAGTGACGATGGCAAGCAGCGCAAAGTGGGCACCTCTCTTTTCTAACGCCAAACAAGAGCGACGACTTTTCCAACTCTAGCGATAGATTCTAGGGGGCCTTTTGGGTCTTTTACAATTATATATATACAATAGCAAAAATATAACGATAGCGAGCGAGAGAGACAAAGGAGTTTTTGGCCTGTTGCAACTTTTCCTTCTCTCGCCCTAGAAAATTGTAAAATCGTTAACTATCCAGCTTTTCTCTCATCGTCGCCGCCGTCGTCGTTGCTCTCTTTGCTCAAACTAAAACATTGGAAAGCGACAGATTTTTAGAGTTTTAAGAAGAAAAAGTGCGCAACTATCTTCCCTCCTCCAGCTCCTGCCCATGATGTGTTTGGTGACGAGCAGGAGCAAGTCGAACAAGTAAAATGTACGAGTAGCCAAGTGAGCAACTGGAGCGAAAGTTGTGTGTTGTGGGCAACTTGCTTGATCCGATTCCTCGAGTTGTAGAGAAAAGCGCAACCAAGTGGCTTGCGGACGCTCGCAATGAACTCTAGCAGTTTAACATGCGGCAAGTCCCCTCTCTCTTATATATACTGTTAAAAAAGGCCCTCGGACTGCTCGTCAAGACGACGAGCCAGTGATGAGCTAGCGCGCAACTTTTTCCAACTGCCAAACGATAATCGCTCTAGCTTGCCGCTGATATAATAATTTGGTCTTTATTTGTAGTGTCGCGCGAGCTGGCTGCTCATTTGTTGTTCATTTGGTAGCCAATGCAACGAAATACGCCAACAAGAGTTCAGTTGGCTCATTTGCTCGCTTGGCGTTGTTGGCCAAAAAGCGCCTGGAATAGAGTGACCCTAGCTCCAGCTCACTGGCATTAGCTCAACTTGTTTGTTGTTGCTCCTTTTCCTCTCAACAAAACGCGCTTTAGATCATCGTCGTAAAGAAAAATGCCAAAAAACCAAGTCCGACTTCCGTCTTGATGCAACAAACTGGACGAGAGTGAGCGACAGTCGCGCGCTTTTTTGAGAAACATTGTTGAAAAATTGTCAGTTAAATCTTGTAGATCTCACAAGCTGACGGCGACAACCACGACGACAAGCACGACGACAAGCGAGAGCATCATCTCCAACTTCAAAATGAACATCAACTAGATCCCTAGCTTCTCGAAAAAGTCCGCCACCGAAATGTACTCGTGCAAGTGCTATGTTTTCTCTCGTTGTCGATGGAAACTTAGTGAAAACTTGAGCTCAACTTATATATATAAATATATCTCTCTTCACTTTAAGTATCTCACCAGCAGCTCACTTGAGTGAAAAAAGAAAGAACGTTGGACATGACAAAGTTCATAAAAGTTGAGTTGCTGATCCTCTTGTTGCTCCTTGTGCCTCTTTCCCGTAGCTTGTTGCACTAGTGTTGTCACCATTGTCGCCGACGTTGAGTGTGGAGAAAGCGAAACTTTTCAACGACAACCATCATCGTGGTCGTCGTTGTCGAGCGCGCTTCAAAGCATTCAACTTGTCGTCATCCTTCCCAACTTTTAGAGAGCGGATTCTTCTCGCTCTATTCTTTCCTTAGATTGACTCATGATTATTATGAGTCAGTCAGCTAGCCTTTTCGCGAGAAAAAACGCCGATGCATTGTCTCTTGCTTCTCGAGCAGTGAGTTTGGCGCCACTTCCTGCCAAAAAGAGGGAGCTATAGTTCGATGATGTTATAAAATTAATCCCACACTAAAGGCCAACTTTTTGGCCCCAACTTTTGAGTTTAACTCAACTGAGTTAAACTCAAGCTAACTTTACTCAGCTCAACTATATTCTTGTATGTACTAAACTCAACTAAACTAAACTCACTCACTAACGCCAATCAACTGTTCAACTGTGGACTAAATGAAGGTTTTGCTTAAATGCTCGCGCACCTCGCCTCGTAAATGCCAGCTGACAAGTGCCATATTTACCCCGCTTTAAGGCCATCTTTTTTGCGTCTCTGTTTCTCAAATCAGACTTAACTCCTGAGATCCAACGTCTTCATTTCATTGACTTGTCAGCTCGCCTCCTGCGCTCCTACGAGAAGCGCGTAAAGTTTCGCCCAACTCACAAGCTCGCCGCTTCCGCTGTTGTCCGCCACCAAGAGGTGGCGGCTATACGGACACAGAGAACCAGGGGGAGGGATAAGTCGAGCTATTTGCCGCACTTATTAGCTCGGCTCTGAGATGGAAACCGCAGCAACTTCCTGTTTCCGTCTCTTTGCCTCTATCCCTCGCTCTCTTCATCTCAATCATTGTCTCTAGTGCACACAGCTACTTGGTCGACAAGTGCATGTAGTTGTGTGTGCCTATTACTTCTTAGTGATGGACTAGAGGCGCTAATTGCATTACTGTGTGACCATGAGCGGAATCGTTGCTCATTGTGTTTGCGCAGAAGTGGCACGAAGGAAGAGATTATGTCGCAGTCACTATTACGTCATCATCGCTCCAACCAACACACACACTCGCCTCAACCATCCAGCTCAATACAACTAACCTGCCCGACACGCCCACCATCTCCACCACCACCAACCCCCAGGTCCCGGCCACTGGTTCGATCCCGACCAGCTGGTGATTGGAAACTTTGGCTTGAGCAGGGAGCAGGCCAGAGCTCAGATGGCAATTTGGTGCATTTGGGCCGCGCCTTTGTTCATGAGCAACGACCTTCGTGCAATTGATGAGTTTTCGGCTGATTTGTTGAAAAACAAACACTTAATTGGCGTCGACCAGGATCCGCTCGGCGTATTTGGAATGATGGTTCGCGAGTCGGAGGACAAACTGTTGCAAGCTTTCGTGAAGCCCATTGAGCCGATAGTAAACGGATGTCCCTCCTTCGCGGTGGTCTACTTGAATCGCCGCGAACTAGGCAATCGGGTTAAGGTAAGCTAAGAGGGGATTTTAAGTTGATCTAATTTGAAGTTTGTGATGGATTAGCCTTCCGTGAATCGTGAGAACGCATTCAGTTTCTACTAGTGACTTGTGGCTTGAGTTGAGTGGAGTTGAAAATTTTTGACAAGTGAGAGTCTCGCCCGATTCCCAAGCGATCTCCTGATGCCACTTGTGCTCTTGGGTGGCACCACAACCACCACCACCACCACCACCAATGACAACACTGCCGACCTCCGATTGACCGCTCGAGGGAATCTCGAGCAAGTTCTCCGCAGTCTCGAGATGGAAACCCAAAAATCTGTCTGGTCCCGCTGGTTTCCGGTCAATTTGTTTCCCTGACGTGCGGCGGTGGGAAACAAATGGCGAAATGTACGCCCGCGAGCTGATGGATGCGACACTCGATCCCGTGAATGTAGCTGTCGTGTTAGCTGGGTGGTTGGTTAGAGTGGGAGCCCGTGGCCGCCACTCGAGGGATCCAATGGAAAGCCGCGAGCGAAGCACCGAGAGAAGCTCAAGCCAGAAACTGAACCAGATACTCTCTCTCTCTCTCTGGTTAATAGAACCACTTGACGTCTACGTGTGCCGCAATGAATATTCAGGCAAGCAGGGCGCCGCTAGTTGCTCGCTCCCAAACGTCGCATAGTGGTTGCCGGCCGTTGGCTTTACCGTTGACTCTGCTGTCGCTTGTAGTGCACTTGCACTTCCATTGGGTCTGCCCGTCAGTCGGTCAAGTGATCGATAGCAAATTGACGTGCCACTGCTGCTGCCCCCGAGCCTGGCGGCTTTTTGGCCTAATTTGGAGCAGATAGGCCAAATTAGCGTGCGAACCACTTGAACTTCGACACGACAACCACTGCTGCTCTTCGGGTCGCTATTAATATCGTAGTTGTCATTTACGTTGGCCCGCTCGCCTTGAAAAGCGAGAGTCGAGCGGCCGGAGTCAAAGGATTTCCTTTGGGACTGGAAGAGGCCGCAGTTCAATGGAAGTTGAGCAAGTAAAGCAAACGACTACGACCATGAGACGGCAGCGACAACAATGACATTGTTGTGCCTCATCTCGCCTTCCATCTCGACGGACGCGCTCTTATGAATCGCTCGGAATTTTTCTCGCGCCATCCGTTGCGACTTTTCTTCAGTTTATGGTTGCTCTCTTAGAACTAGAAAATTCAAGCGCCTCGCCCCCAATCATCATATCAACCCGAAACCGAACCCAAACCACCAGCTGCCTGGCAGACCGTCTGATTTCTACTGGCATTTTGGTGCACCGGCTACTCCGTCAAAATTATCGTCATTTCTCTTCGCTTCTGTCGCCTGCTAATCAGTTCTGCTGTCTATGTTCTAAACTTCGAACTTTTGGGCCAAACTTTTCGCCTCGTTGCCAGAAAAGAGAATTTATTCCCGTTAATTTTAGGGCAAAACTTGTTGTTTTGTGGCTACTAATACTAAAATAGCAGTCAACCGGGAAACACTTTCTCAGTGTCTATTCCAAGGAGGTTAAGTGAACCAACGGCAAAACTCTTTTGTTTGAACAAGAGTTTTGTGTTTCCTCAACATCCAAGTGAGTCCGAGTCGATCGGGCCATAATTTGGACCATCAGTTTGGCTCCACTTCTCCCTTCTCTCTCTCTCTCCCTCTCTACTTCTGCTTTGCCCGAGTGCCGCCCTATTCGCTCAATGTCCCTCTCAATTTCTACGAAACTCTTTCGCTCGACTCCTCTTTAGCCACCAACAAGTCGGCGCCAACGGAAGCAACAAGCCCGTCGCTGGTAAGTCGACACGCCAAAGAGGCACAGCCAAGTGGCAGCAGCAGCAGCACCAAAGGTAATGGTCATGGCAACGGCAACAGGCGACACCAACAACAACCCCCTTTATTCATCATACTCCGGCCGCATACCAATCGCCACGACTCCAGCGAGCAACACACGCACACACACACAGTTTCCAGCGACCTGTTGATGCGGCCAACGAGTTCGAATGAATCGAACGGGCGGCGCTCATGTTTAATCTCCTCCCTAACCTTTACCATTACCTTTACCTGTACCAGTATCTTCACCTCTACCTCTACCTCCTCCCACTCCAACTTGTCTCCCCCGCCGGTTTGTTGGTAGACGCTGCTGGTCGTTGGTTAGTTGATGAGAATTTTGGGTTACTTTTGGTCTCATCGATTCGGGAGAAGACGAGAGTTTTGGATTAACTCTTAGGATTCTTGTCAGTTGCAACTTTCCTCGTCGTCGTCGTCGTCGAGTCTCTAACCTCTCAGATTTCATTGGTTTCAAAGTCGAATTATCATTATTATTTTCATTTGGAATCGCTAGACGAACCTTCAGTTTTCCCAGTACGTGAGCTCCTGTGGCGCGTGAACCAGGTAAACTCTGGACCAACGACAGGCTCAAGTGCCTTCTCTGTTGCTCGTCTATCTCAATCTCAACATAATCATCGGTGTCCAGTTAATCCCCCAACGCTACAAACTTGGCACTTCACCCGAAAAAGTTGGCACCTTTTCCTACTGGCCAACCGGGCTGGTGGTGCCAACTTTGGCGCTACTCAATCCAAAGTGCTACTTACACTCACCAGCCAACACCAATCAATCCGGTGAACCTTGACCCTATGAAAATATGAGGACAAACGCTTGATGACAATATCATCACCAACCAACCTGTTGTTGTTATTGTTTTCTTTGTTTCTAAATCTTTTATTCCCTTACAACAATACAATGTACAGGTTTCCTTTAAACTGCGCGAGTTGCTTGCCGCGGCGCCCATCCGCCAGGCGGCCAAGAATCAAGCGGATGTGTACAAGTTCGACAGAACCCTGCGCCAGGGACTCCTCCTGCACGTCATGCCACTGATGGCACCCGAGTCCAAGGAGTACAAAGGTCAGCCCATAAAGGCTCGCGAGTGTCTCGCTAGGCTGCGCAACTCTGAACACCAGGCCGAGTATCAAGTATTTGACCTCATCGAGGGCAAGCCGCTTGGCCAGATAAAATTGGACTCCGAATTGGAGTTGAGTGTTCCACTAACGGGAGTTCGTGCAGTAAAACTAACCGATGTGACGAAAGACAAGCAAGAGGAGAAGGAGCAAGAGGAGAATTGAGCACAGGAAATAGCTTATGTCATGTTTGGTTACTATTACTATGAACATAAACACCATGTTTTTTTACACACGGACAGAAAACCCTCGCGAGAACTTGACCAAAACTCGTCGACCAAATGATTAATGAAAAATTATGGACTAAATATGATGTGATGAAACGGGATGATTAAATGAATGAACATATGAATGGATATAATTGAGTTGAGTTGAAGCGGAGCGAGTAATTGGATTGGTTCGCACGTGATGCAAATGGGAATGGGATCAAACATTATAGTTGGCCAAAATTTAGTTAATATTTTTCCATCTCCTTCTCCTCTTCCTTCTAGTTCCGAGTTGTTGCTGCTTGTCGAAAGTTTTGCAACAAATTTTGCAAAACTCCGCTCCTAAAAATGGACCCGATTTGGGGTCGTCGACGCCTTCGTAGTTGTGGCTGTAGTCTTCGGAAAAGAGGGAGCCGAAATCAATCACTCGAGGAGAAAAGTAAGAAAGAAAAGTTTTGCAAGGAAACTGAGGTAAATATCAGAATTTCATCTCATTTGCCAATTTAAAAGAAAGTAGACTTCCTCACTCACACCAAACTCCTCTGCCTTTTCATTCATTGACTTCCAACTGGCAACATTATAGCCAGTAACCTATCGCCCAAACATTTGCCTTTCAACTTACCATTCGATTGGCATCATTTCATGCAGTCGAAATCATTCATAAAGATGAAAAGTTTAGATGTTAATGTGTCTGCGCCCCAGAAGGCATTAGTTGCTCACTTGTCTTCGTCATCGCAGTCATCGCAGTCATCGTTGTCGTCGCTGTAGTCATCGTCTTGCTTGGCGAGACAAGTGAGCAGCGGCGCTATTTTATTGCTCAACGCAAAGGAGGAGACTAGAGTCTATTACTATTGCTTCACTCCTAAGCAACTCAATGAGTTCACACAAATCGATACATTTGCGGCCAGAAGTCACAGAACAGAAGTCAATTACTCAGCGAAAATCTCAACGGGCGCATGAGTTGTGTTGTCGTTAGCCAATTGAGTTTAGTTTAATTCATTTTAGTTCAAATATTGAGTTAGTTTGTCTGCTGTGGCCAGCAACAAAAGTGGCTACTAACTGCGACTCAAAGCCATAAGTTACAAGAGAGCAACCAAGTGAGCAATCGATATGGAAGTTGGTCTCGTTAGTCGGCCAATTGGACTGCTAAGTTGAGAAATAGAGATAGACGGACAGATAGACAAACGGACGGATGGAGAGCAAGAGAGAGCGAGAGAGAGAGAGTCTCACGCGGCACGCCGAAGACAGTTTGTCTCCAGAATGTTGAGTCTAACTTTTTTCGATTCCCACTCCACTAGTGGGAGTTGGCGTTTGTCGCTGCCGCGGCCGCCGCCGCCACTAGCAACATGGACTTTGCGGCCGCGTTTTCGGTCGGTGGCCAGACAGAGTGACGGACGGAAAGACAGTGCGACAGATATACTAAAACTTGGGCCAAATCTAAGATCGAAACTGAGACACAAAGTTCATTAATCATCTCCAATCTAAGCGGCCGGCAGAGGAGCAGCGACAACAAGGACGAGGAAACACGAAGATTTGTGGCGCTGATACGCCACAAGTAGCAGTGCCGTTGGTTTCTTCAAGTTGGTCTCTCCAGTTAGCCACTTGGGCGATATAAGAGCGACTGCTCATAATTCTACCTCTACTGCTACCGCTACAACTACTGTAGCAGTAGCAGTGGCAGTAGCAGTGGCAGTGGCAGTGGCAGTGGCAGTGGCAACAGAGGCAAGCCTTTGGCATAACCAAGACTAAAACTAAAGCATTTGGTGGGTGAAATTAACAAGCCGGTCGGTAATTGGAGTTGGCACCCATAATTGGACTGTGGCGTCGTTGTGACGACAGTTCCCATCGTCAAGTTGTTGGCTAATCGACTTTTGGTGTCTTCCAAGAGTTTAATCTAATCGTTTGCTCGTTGTTCATTTAATTTCAGTAGTTTCAGTGGCGGTAGCGGTAGCCCTGGTGGCGGTAGCGGTAGCCCTGGTGGTGGCAGCGGTAGTCTCTCACATGTATAAATATAAATTAAATCAACTCAAGTTAAGTGCGCAACAATTGACCGCAAGGCAATTACGCGAATCACCTGCGCGCCAACATTAGCCGATGAACAACAAGTGGTTGGCCGGGAGCCCCTTCCAAACTCGTCCATGTATGTTCAACGTCGCGGTTCCTACGTGTGCAGAAAGCCTTGCGGCCCTAAGGGCCACTTCTGGCCCAAGCGACGGCCACACAAAAGTGCCGCCCCTTTTGCTGCAAGGCCAACTATTTGGGTCGGCCTTGCTCTCGAGTGGTTCGAGAATGTGCCGGCTCTCGCCGTCGTGACGCCACAACGGCGCTCTAGTAGAGAGAGAGAGACCAAGATCTAAAGGGAGACTGCAAAGGCCACTCGTCGTGTACGTGGATTGAAGTGACGAGAGTTCAAGCGAAAGCCAGACGCTTGGATGACTGAACTTTGCCGTCTGCTAGTGAAGGTTTTAAATTACAGCACTACCTGTGGACTTGGCAGCCGACAAGAGTAGAGGCCGCAACTGCTACTGCTGATGCTGCTGCTCGGAGATCTTGTGTGGAGAATCTTCCGACGCTAGGTGCACAAAGTGGCGTTTCATCAAACAAAAGAGCCTGGCAAATAAAAGGGTAGTCAATTTGCAGGCAGGGCTGACTGTTTAAATGGAAAAAGCAGACTTGCCTCTGGATGTGTCGCCATTTAGTCAGTTAGTTTGGGAGCTGCAACGCTAACGCTAGTCGGCTCAACCACAACAACTTGTTGAGCTTGTAATAACTCCGCCGATTCCCCCAGAGTCTCCTCCAACTTTAACTCCAACTCCGTGGCTAAGCAAAGCTAGAAATTGTAATTCAATATCGTCGTCTGGCTGGCAAATTGGCTTACTGCTGGTTAGATGATTGACTCAGCCGCACTAAATAGGAGGCAATTGGAGATGAGCCGCTTGTCCTAAATGAGCAGCGGTTGCCGATGGCTCAACATTCGAGTCGCGGAGTCATTGAGTCGTCCGCTCGTTTGGCCCCAATTTCGAGTTTTAGTAGCTAGCTGCTGTTGCTATTACGCCTGTTGTTACTGTTCTCGTGGCGCAGCAACAAGTGGCAGAGAGTGTGCGGACTCATCATCATTGCGCCGCGCTCTGGCCACTCGTCGCAGCCACAGAAACAGGCGCAGACTTTGCGGTCTCGGCAAAGCAGTGGTCTTTGCAAATGCAACCGCGACCACAACTTTAGCCACTGAGCCACCGATCGAGCGGGTCTTTGCGACGCGCATTACGCCAAGCGAAAGTAGCGAGACTCAGGTTGCCCCAACCCGATTGGCAGGCTAAAAATTTGTGTTTGTGTTACTATACAATTTACCATTTGCCACTTCGCTTTGCAACGACCACTGGAGGGGGGGATGATGGGACATGATGATTCATCACTTCGTATTTTACTGCTATTTGCTATCCGCTTGGCCACTTTTATTCCTATGGCAAGGATGCTTTATGGCGCCCGCTGGCGGCCAACGGGTGCAACGCGTTCAGTTTTCAATTGCTCACTTCACTTGAATTCTGCCCCTAATTACCGGTGATAAGTAATAATTTATAAGTGATTTATTCGACAAGAGGGGGAGAGAGAGAGGAACAATCGATAGCAAACAACCTGATGCTTTCCGAGGAAAAATCTTTGGCCTTCCGTTCTGGTTGCAACTGAACCAAGAAACCATACATCACGACGAAAGAAGGACCAAAACGAACACAATTGCAAGTGCATCAAAGTTGGTTGTTTAAAGTACAACAGGTGCACTGGCCATTTTGCCACTAACCATGAGAAAAGTGCAGCAAAAATAGCAATAACAATGGCAGTGGCAACAGCAGTCGTCGTCGCTAATTCTGATGAGTCAGTCGGGAATTCCGTCGCCGCCTCTACCACTACCAGTCGTCCGGCTTCTATTGAGTGTTTCTCTCGTTGCGCTCCAATCTTTACCATTACTCGAGATGTGAGCCTAACTTTTGTCTCGTCGGCTGCGTGAAATTTCTCTCTCTAGTTGCCACTTTTACCTGCCACTTCCGGTTGTCTGATCCGCCCAAGGGGTACCTAGAGGCAGTGAGTCGTGGTGATTTTCATCCTGATCGTCGTCGCTGGCGTCGTCGAGTGAATGATTAGTCGCCGATTGGAGGCGCCAACTAAAGATGGCCTGTCTGGCGGGCGGCAAGTGAATGATTAATTTGACGCCATTAGTTGCCGAAGGTCTCGTATGGAATATCTTGTCTTCACACTTAACTCAACGCTTTGGAGTAGCTTCTCGCTCTGCGCTCATATTTATCCTCTCAAACTCAACAAACAACCAATTGATTGGTGTTGGTTGTGTCGCGGAGGAAGGCAGAGGGCGGCGAGCACGTTTAAGAGGACGGCAACGACTGCGTTCCCTGACGACGATTGCGACGCGTCAAGGAATGATGACGACTCAATGGCTGACTAACCGACTGACTGACTGACTTAGTAGCTAGGGCATCCAGATTACTTTTGGCCACTTAAGTTACGAGTTTGTTGCGCGTTTCGTCCTGCGATGACTCTTAACTGAAGCTCACTAGCTGGCTGCAGCGAGTAAAGAGCAGGCGATAAGCAATGGTCGCAGTGGTGGCGCCGCTTTTCCCCTGACTGGCGTCATAACGGCTGTCAACTTTCATTGATATATCATTATATTATAGTGTATTTATATTATATAGCTCATCGCGCTATTGGACTCTCCTGGTAGTAGCAGTGGTAGTAGTAGTTGTTGTTGTAGCGGCAGTGGTAGCTTGCTGCTGTTGCTTCGAGCGAGCAAAATCATGGGCCTCGCAAGGTTTACAGTCTAGCCATCGGCGGCGTCAATCTGAAACGAGTATTGGCAAACAAACACGAGTGTGAGTGTATATAACCATAAGTATATCTAACGCCAACGCCAACGCTAACGAGTGGCGAATGGCGACTGCTTATTGGCGGGCAAAGTGGTACATGTGTTGTTGTTGTTGTTGTTGTTGTGATAATCATGATGTTGTTGTCGCAACAAAAACTGCTACTGCCACTGCGATGATCGACTCCGCAGTCAATCATCGTTCTCTCCTCCTCCACTTTTGCTCATCATTATGTTACTTGTTTATCACAGAGCCAGTCAATGGTTTGTATCTTCTTCAAACGCACACCAGTCGAGTGGCAGCTTCTGTTTACTCCGCTATCTGGCTGGCTTGCCAAAAGAATGGCAAGCCAGCCAGCCAGCCAGACGGCCGCAAGCTGGTTAACAAGTGGCGCCAGCCACAACAAGAGCCAATGCAACATTCGGACTGATCCAGTGACAGGAGACCTTCAGCGAATCGATAGTCTAGCGGCGGCCTAATAACAAGCCGGCCGCCACCCCCGCCTGGCCCTCACGCCGCGAGCTCATGGTCGTGCGCGTTTGCAACGATGACGACAAGATGGATGCGTCGCCGCTAAAGCTGCTCTCCGCGAGTCAAAGGGCAGAGGCGACCCGCTGGCTGGCTGGCTGGCTGGCTGGCTGGCTGACTCAATGGCAACCTAGCTAGCCACCCGTGACACTGACTGAGTTGCTACGGCTTGCGCCCGTCGCGAGTCATTCAAAGGCCACCGGCCATCTGCTGCTCCTGTTGTCGCTATCGCTATCGCTTTCGCTATCGCTTTCACTTTCGCAAAAGACACTCCAGACGCTAGGCGCAGGTCGGCCGCCGCCCGCCGAAGCGTGGGACAAATTGAGCTCGACAATTGGATGCCGGCTAGCGACCTCGGCGGTCCGCTTTGCAGAGGAAGTGGCGGCTGGCAATTGAGGCCGTTGGCATATGGCGACAAGAGGACATAGCGCTCAACTAATGCGGCTTCTCTCGCTCAATTGCCGGTTGACTCGCAAAGTAGTCGCCCGTCCGCCCGCCCGCCCGCCAAAGCGAGCGGGCGAGATTCTCATAAACGCCAGTTTAACCGGTTAACTCATGGTCGCCCTCGCCACTGCAAAAAACTGCGAGACTCCCGGCAGACAAGCTTCAGACTTGTGGCGCAATAGCGGAGGCGTAGCTCCTCGGTACAGGAGGCAGCATGGAACATGAGCGCTTTCTGCCGGCCGCCGACAAGAGAGCGCGCGCGCCAGCGAGGCGCAAAATCTCGCACAAGCAGGAGAACGAGTTTTTATCCCCTCTGCTCGTGTCTGGCAATTGAGTCGAGTTTTAGGTAAGTTTTTTGCCTAGCCCACACAGCAACATGTAAACCTAACCAATTTTCCCCCCTCTAACTTCGATTCGTTTCTCTGTTCTTCCTACAGCTCAACTATTGAATTGGAATAATCTCTCTAAGCTTCAAGTTCGATTCAACTCAATCCAACTAACAACAGACAGACAGACAGACAGACAGACAGACAGACCAAACTGAACTCGCAACTCAATGAAAGCTCACTCAATTGGGCCTCTATCGCTCTCTCGCTCTCTCACTCGCTCGCTCTCTTGTAAGTGTTAGTGCACCGGCAGTTGCAGTTGGCTGCGCCGACCGACCGACAGCTCGTTACATAACGACTAACACCACCACTACCACTACGATCACGACGCGCTAAGCTCCTGCGGTTGCGTTATGGTAGCACTTGCTCACTTGTCTGTCTATCTGTTCGTCGGTCGGTCGGTCGGTCGGTCGGTCGGTCGGTCGGTCGGTCGGTCGACCCATGAGCAGCAGCCAGTGGTTGTGGTGGTCGCAGCAATTATGCATATCACAATTGGCTGAGCTCGTTACTATCGCCGGCCACCAATTCAATTCAGTGGCCAGCTAGTTAGTTTGGTTAACCAGTTAACTAGTTAGTTGCTCTTTTGCTTGCTCACTTCTGGTTTTCTCTTGCGCCCGCCAATTGAATGCCGCGACCACGAGCTCCTCGCCTCCTCTTTTAGAGTGGAGAGAAAATATCATTTTCCCTTCTCTCCTCCTCGGCGCCTCCGGCAATGAGCGCAAAAATTGGCTGCCCCCGGTGGCGCTTTGCCTTTTAATGCTCGTGGCGCCCCAACGCCGCCTAAATCGCCGCTCACTTTGCGCGCCGGCCTCTTGGTTTATTTTATTTTTTCTCTGGTCCTGCTGCAACTCCTACTCTTACTGCTACTGCTGCTGTGCCACCATTTGGCGGTGCGGCCGCCTCCAAAACTCCCCGGCCCTAGCGCCGTCGGGTTCAAGTTCAGTGTTTGGTTTCCATGGTTTCATTTTTGTTGTCCTCCGCCAACTCCACTGGCTGCTGCTCTTTTTACCTCGAACTCGAACTCGCATTGAACTTGCAACTCGCAACTATGCTACCAAACGGCGAGCTGCACGAGCTACCAGAGTTGACCGAATTCAGTGTCAAGGCTGTAGCCTGAGCTGCCCCTCGGCTTCGATTGGTTGTTGTTCGAACCCAATTGCTCGAGCTAGACAGACGGACGGACAGACGAGGGGTCTTTGGTCTGAATGGATGAGCAACCAAGTCTATTGGATACTCGCGGATTGGAGCCGCGACTGAAAGTCGTAAAAGCGAAAGAGGCGCCTCGCCTTTAGAGGAAGGGTGAAGCAGAGTTTGTGTTGCCAACGAGCAATTTGAAGCTCGATCCGAATGGAACACGAGCTAAATGCTTTTGGCTGGCTAGCTCGCCGAGTTCCACGTAACTAGCGGTGCGCACAAAGCTCAAGTTGCTTTCTCTCTCTCTCTCTCTTTCTGTCTTTTTCTTTCCGTCTCTCAGCTTGTCTGTCGGCTTCTTTGTCTCGGCGAGTCGAGTCGAATGTTGAGTTTCGTCGCGAGTTTTACGTTTGCATTCAAAAGGGAGAGATCCCAAAGCGCCAGCAAAGAGAAAGAGAGAGAGAGTTGAGTTCATTTCGCGGCTCTTCCCCAGAATTACGATTTCCATTCGGTCGGTCGGTCGTCGTGGTTTCCAGTGTTAAATTCTGGCTGTCGAGTCAAGAGCGCAAGCAACACGAGCTACAACGTCGACAACGAGTTTTAGTGTCG
Source organism: Aculops lycopersici (assembly GCA_015350385.1). Classification (NCBI taxonomy): domain Eukaryota; kingdom Metazoa; phylum Arthropoda; class Arachnida; order Trombidiformes; family Eriophyidae; genus Aculops; species Aculops lycopersici. Next base: position 6,370,829 of record WNKI01000001.1, on the reverse strand, counting down.
CTAAATTTTGCTGCCCTAGTGCGCGAGCTTATGTTTTCCCCTCGCCCTTTTCCTCCCCCTTCCTCCCCTTTTCTCGCCCTTGCCCCTGCTTTCAACTCGCTCTGTCTATCTATCTCCCTAACGCCACTGCCAACTCGCGGTGGCCTCAACTCTCTGCGCCGGCAGGCCCAAGCGATTCGGTTGTTGGCCCTGCGACAAGCGCGCGCAAGGGGAGAATATAAAGCAAAGAGGCCTAATGCACTGAAAGCCCTAAAACTCACGCACTCCAGTGGCGGCGGCGGCGGCGGCGGCGGCTGCGCTAAGCCTTTGGGCTCGTCGTGGTCGTGGTCGTTGTAGTTGAGTGCGGCACTCGTTCGTTCGCTCGCTCGGCTTTCCGTAGGCTTGGCGGTGCATTTTGAGTTCAAGGTCTCAGCTGGTGGACTTGTGCGGCCTAAAGTTGTGGAGCGCACTTTGGGCCGCATTTCTAGGCAACCCACTAGCGCCAGCTTGCGCCAAAAAGTTGCCGCACAGAGTGAGTTGCTTGGCTGGCAAGCTCGTGGAACGTTCCATAAACTTCCGCGAGCAAGCGAGCAGATGAGCGCGCAGTGCCAACTTGGCACCGCGCGTTGCACTGTGCGTTAACTTGCAAGAGCACAAGCCAGTGCCATTACCACTAACTCGCTTACCGCCACTCCCTCTGACCGGCGGCGCCAGAGTTGCCACAAGAGCTGCAGTCGCCGAACGTCGAGCCTAGCTTGCCAATTCTCGCACCATTTAGGCCAACGGCAGAGATTCTCCTCTCATTCCGAGCCGAACCAAACCAAACCAACTAGCCGAACAACCAGCCAACGCAGTTAGACGGTTGGTCTAACTGCGCGACACGAAAACCCACCTAACGAGATGCTGGCGAATCAACGCGATGGCGCTAGAACAATGGCCGCGCACGTGCGCCTCCGGGTGTTACGTAAGAGTGCGCTGGCCCCACCTTGCCAGTCCTATTCATTCAGAGAGTGACGCTAGTAGGACTTCCAATGGGAAGCCCCACTGCCCACCAATTGGGAGCCGGAGAACAAGTGTGACCTCGCCGATGACCTTGCGCCTGAAGCCAGGATTGTCGCTGGCAGGTCAGTGGCGGCGACGGCGCCGGAAACTACTGCTCGTTTGCGACTAGCGATTCGCGATACACTTGATCAATTTGGCTCTCGTTGTCGTGATGCTAACAAAAGTCTTAGAGAAATAAAGAGGAGGTGAAAGCGCGAAGCCAGACCGAGAACTGGATTGCGGTCTAACCTCCGTGTTGCATACAATAATAAAACTCGTTAGTCCAGCGCACCATTCAACGAAAGAGGCATAGAAAGAGCTGGTTTTGTGCGAGCAGCGCATTCGTATATATCTAACGTATATATACGAATATATATATGTTAGATGCGCGCTTTATCGCGAGAGCAAAGCATTACCAGTCAGTCAGTCAGTCAGTCGGGCCACTAGCACTGGAGTTGTGTGTATTAGGCTGCCGCTGGTTGCGGGCCAGACAGAGAGGCATGCAAATAGACCAAATTGACTCGAGAGCAAATCACACTAACGCCGCGAGAGACGAGATGAGACCAGACTAGCGACGCAACATCTGGCCTAAAAACTCGGCCCACTAACTGGAACCCGATGGAAGTCAGTGTGATTGTGCGGAATTAGCAGCCACGGTGACGGTGCGACGCAAATTCAATCAGAATGTTGCCACTAGCGCCAAAAGCACTAACCAATTTACCTGGCCAGCCACTCTGCACGTAACCACGATAGCAACAGCAACAAAAGCAACCACCAACCCTCGCACCTAACGCTCAGGTGCGAGGGGCGGCGGCGCATTCCCCGTTCTCTCAACCACCGAGCAGACACTTGGCTCTCGAGGGTGAGTAGGCCGACTGGCGGCACGCGTCGCCGGAAACAGCAGTGGCGGCGCGGTCGTTTGGCGCTCATCGGTTTAGTTAGCGCCTTGCATTTGATAGCTGAAGTTTGATTGCGTAAGTGAATAGGAGGACTTTGCGCATCTGGAGCTAAAGTTTTACGGCGCCGCCACTTTGCATTCCGAACTTTCAATTCTCTCTCTCACTTTTTTCACCCAACTACCTGATGACCTAAGAAGGGGCAAAACAACCACCTGGTCCACCTTTTGGCTCAAAGGAATGCGACGCCATAAGGCACACCGCCGCCGCAGCAACCAGGTAAGCGAGCGTAACACAGGAAGTGCGCGCGCGTGTTACGTTTTGCCCCAACTCAAACGAGCCGGCTTCTGTCAGGTAGTTCGAGTGTTGGCTGCGAATGAAGCGACGCGTGTAGCGAGCAACAGAACACCGATAGGAGCACCAGTGATTCAGTATCCGGATATGCGCCCAAATTTAGGGCCACATTCCAAGGGAAATCAGCTCATCTGTTCAGTCAATAGTACGGTTTGTGACAAAAAACTACCAGTGAGCAAATGTGGAGAAAATGTTGCGACAACTCCCCCCCCCCTAAACCCAAAACAACTTCTGCCCCATACCTGAGCCTAAGTGCGACCCCCGCAAAGGAATTTGACCCACTGGTGCGATTTCCTGTCCAACTCGCCTGTTGGTCCCTCGAAGGCCACGCAAAACTTGTTGCAATTTCCTGGCGAAACAAACTCACCTGGCAGCCACTTTGCTGCGCTCGAATTAGAGGATCGCCATCGGGAAGAAGTTGGGTGGTTCAAGCTGCAGGTTTACCCTTGGACCGCGTAAGCGGTTCCACTTGGCTAGCTGGCTGGTCGGTCGTTTGGTTGCGGCGGCCGTCCGTTCGATGAATGGGAAATTGATTTGCATCTGTTATATATGCCACGGCCACGGCCACGACCGCGGCCACTAGCGCACAACCAAGCGCCGCCTCATTTCCGCCCAACTAAACTGCCAGCGAGCGCATAGAAAGATCCCGCCGGCCCAGAGGGAACCAGCGGCGGTGGCGGCTCAAATCTGGGCCACAAACCAGCAGTGACAGTGGACCCAACTACAAACTACGCCAATGGCCGGGGCTAGCGGTGGCGCCCCAGAAGAAGATATGGATGCTGTCGCTGATGTTTATGTTGTGCACAAAATTGTGGCACAACAGCAACACCAACAATGACACGGTTAACATTAGAAAGGCGACACAATGGAATAAAAACGGTATCAACAAACACACAAGCCTGCGCTTCTAACAAAAGGCCGCGTTTGCAAAATTTAAATTCCTCTCTTTCTCTTTTGGGTTCAGCTCTCGCGTCTGATTTCGCGGTGTCTCACTAACTCGTGGCGTCTCCTCTGCTCGGAGATCTAATTTTGAATGAAAATTTTGCCAGAGCGTCCATTACTCTAGTTCACTAGGATCTTCAGGTTGTTGTTGTTGTTGTCGCTGTTGCTGTTGCTGTTGCTGTTGCTGTTGCTGTTGCTGTTGCTGTTGCTGTTGCTGTTGCTGCTGCTGCTGCTCATTGTTGCGCTACAGACAACAACATCAGCGACGGCAACTAAACTTTACGACGAGTTGGCCTAACTCATCGAACAGGCGAACGAGAGACTGACACAGAAAGCGCGTTGGTCGCCTCGTGACGTCAATTTGTGCGCCTTGATATTCCACAATGCAGTTGGAGTGGCGTCGGTCGCGCCAACTGCAGCCGCCAGCTGCTCACTTGATCGCATTGCGGCGGCGGCGCCGGCGATGACGGCCCCTCGCGTACACATAGCAGACGAAGCAGCAACTTTGTATGTCTGATTGAGAATCTCGTCGCCGCGGGAGCTTGCAAATCACTTGATCCTCGTTTCCCGTGAATAAGATACACTAATTTCGCAACTAACAACTCTATTATATTATATCATGTGCCTAAAGCCATCCTTTATCGCCACCACCACCACCGCCACCGCCACTAGCTCGCTTTTTGCCACTGAGCATTGGACACCAACGATGGAGTTTAGAGTTTGCTCGCTGGCTTTTGCGCGACTTTATATCTTGCCAGCTGCCATGACTTTTAGCTCGCCATCTACCTAGCGCGGTTGAGATGGCGGCAAAAACTCTCGCTTGCCAAGCGAACGATCAGTCGAGCGGACGACGGAGTTGCGCAACACGACACACCATTGTTTGTCGCAACGACATGTACTAACACTAAACTCCTCTGGCCGCCACTAGAGATCGATCTTGCCATTGCTATTGCCGCCAAGTCTACTACGCCAACTGGCGGAGAGGTGCGCTGATACTTTGTTTCAAATTTGAGCAACTCGTTGCTCACACTCGCCGCCCGAACAGCCGCCCGAGAAGCAAACTAACAGAGCAGAGTGGGCAGACAACCAACACAGGGAAGCGCACTTCACCCGACCCGCGCCGGCATAGAATTCCCGGCGCGCCCCAATCAGCACTCGGGCGCGCCGCTCTCGGTTCTGCTCATCGGCGGCAGGTTAATCGGGTTAGCTTCACTCTCTGAATGAAGGCCGGAGAGAAGAAAGAGGCAATGGACTTTCCTCTCTTTTCCTCCTGGGGAGCCTCATCAAAAGTCGACGGCCGCAGAAGCGACAAATAGTTTGTTGCCGCCGCCGCTGCGCTAATGCCTTTAAGTGCACCGAACACTTGCCAGAGCAAAAAAATTTGCACAATTTAAAGATAGCGTCTGATTCGATCCATCCTGCAGTGATGGAAATTTGTCGCAAAGTTAGTATTTCTTCTCGCTGCTACTGCATCGCAACCATATAACTTGTTGTTGCTCAGTTGCTTAGATTTAAATTTTGCAAAATTTCGGGATTGGCTGCACATGGTACATGCCAATCCGGCAGGTGAAGCCAAGTTAAGTGAAATGAGTTAAAGTGAGCAGTCAGCTTAGTATAGTTGAGACCTCACCTATGATAAGCTGCCTGCAGATAGCTATCGCATCTGCTGTTGCTGCTGTTGCGGCTGCGGCTGTCGCCGTCGTCGTACAAATGAATGAACAAATTATGAGCAACAAAAAACTGCCACCTCTACCCCGAGGCGTTTGTCTGTATAACTCTCGGCAATTTGCAACATTGTTTCAAGTTTTCGTCTCTCTCTCTCCTTATCTGTTTCTATTTACCTTTGAATCACTCACAAGTCTCACATAAACTGAAACAGTCGTCTGTAACCGTCGTCTTGTGCCTGGAGTTTTATGGTTGAACTCAACGCTTCGTCGTTAAGTTTTGTTGGTTAGCTAACTTTTAATCTGCGCCTAGTTTGCTTGGTTCGCCCACTGCTGGCCACCTGTTGTTTGTTGAAACTCGAAACCCTTTCAAAAAGTGTCCCTTTTTCTACCTTGCATCTCTCTTTCTTTCTTTCCTTCTACCGACCACACAAGTCGAGCGCAGTCGGGTAATTAACAAGTCAATCAACTTGATTGGCCGAGGCGCCACTTGGGCGCTCATCCATCTGTACGCAACGACTACGGACGCGCGAGCCACTCTTACAAGCCCAATGGAATGGTGGGCGATTGACTTCTGGCGGTTGGTCGAGAGCTAAAGTGGCACTCGTCGTGGTATAGTGGAGCATGTGGAAAAGAGAGGAAATTTGGTGTCCACTTATCTGGCTGAGGGCGATACGTTGGCGTCCAAATCCTCATCATCTGATAGTGATGTTAGTTGTGCCTATGTTGTTTTGTAACAGGAATTTGCAATCCCTCAAGTTGACGAGCAACCACTTGTTCATCTGTTCGCCGCGTAAGGCACAAGAACTACGAGGGAGAATTCATCATAATCTTAATAAACATAATTATCGTCGTCGTCGTCGTCGTCGTTAGACTAGCGCAAAGGTAAGGAAAAAGAGCGACTCTGAAGGAAGACGACAAGACTTGGAAATAGCGCAACTTGCTTTCGATTTGTTTCCATCCTCCTCTTCGTCTTGATCTCCATGTTTTCCCAACTCGAATCGTTTTCTCCCGTCGGATTCTTCTGCCGACTTGGTTGTGGTAGTCATCGTCGCCGGCGGCCAACAGGACGTTTGCCCGGCTCGTTTATCGCGATTGCGACAAGTGAGGTGGGAGTGAAGTTAGTCACAGTCTCAGTCTTAGTCTCAGTTGCCTCGCTCGTTGATTACGATTACCACTACGACCACGAAGAAAACCACGATTTAGATTCGCACTTTGAAGTTCAAACTGGCGGAAATATCCATTTACGCGCCTGACAAAATCGAATAGGTTGCAACGGTGGAAACTGAGAAAAGCCTACGTGTCCAAGTGCCAGCTGATGCTGCTGTTCTCATGCTGATTAGCGGGCACATGCGCCATACAGTGGCTCACAATACTGGCCCAAATAGAGGTTGCGTCAAATAAAGTTCGTAATAACTCGAAAATGAAAACACGAATGAATCTGATATTTTGAACTCGCACGCTCACATCTCTCGACCGCTCAATTCGAACTCGACTTTTTCTCTCGCTGGGGCCTAATTGATTTTAGCTTGAATTTTATTGATATGGGCCATTGGGCCAGTTTTTTTGCTTCCTCTTCAAGTTCCTGTTGGTCTTCCTTTTTGCTTAATACACTCCGCTATTCGTCTTGGCATGCTCTCAATAAGGTTTTGGCATGTTTCTACTGATATGTTCGCCCATTCTTCCTGGATATTTGTCCATAATTCTTGAACACTCCTTGGTCTTGGTCGTTTGGCGAGGCGCCGCTTGATGATGGCCCACAAGTTCTCGATTGGGTTGAGGTCTGGCGATTGAGAGGGCCAATCTAATAGGTGGATCTTCTTATCTGCGAACCAAGTTTTTAATAATTTTGATTTGTGCTTTGGGTCGTTGTCTTGCTGAAATATGATGTCTTCCGCTTGCGGCATGCCAGGTAATATTCCACATGCTTGGATTGTTGGTATGAGACCAGCTTGCAATATGTCTCGGTACATGAATCTGTCCATGAGTCCGTGGATCTGTGTAAGTTTGCCGGCACCAAGCCAGCTGAACATCCCGTGCACCATTACACTTCCGCCGCCAAACTTCATTGTCTCAGCAAAGCGCTTGCTTTGGTCTTCGTTGTCTAGCGGGACCCAGACATAGCGCTTGCCGTCGCTCGAGACTCGATTGAATTTGCTTTCATCTGACCAGATTACTCGCTTCCAGTCTTCGACAGTCCACTGGGCATGTGCATGGCACCAGCGGAGTCTAGCTCGGCGATTCTTGATGCTGACAAGCGGCTTCTTGATAACTTTTTTGGCGCCCCAGCCAATACTTCTGAGTCCACGGCGGACTGTTTGCGCGCTGAACTGGACTTTATTCTCATTAGCTTGATTCCAGTTGGTAATAAACTTCTTGGTTGCTTCGGCGGCGCTATCTGCTTGATTTGCATTGAGTGAGTGGGCAATATTGCGCTTGGTTAGCTCGCTGAGCTTAGCTGGTCGGCCGCCGACGGATCTTTCGACGTTGACATCTCGCTCCTTAAGGATGCGATTGACGGTCGACTTGCCGATGCCTAGTCGGGCAGCTAAAGCCCTCGACGTGAGGCCCTCTTGCGTGAGCTTAACGACGTCGTTGGCGAGTTGCTTGGTAGTTTTTTTCATTGTTAAATAGCGGTCTTGACGCGAGTGATGAATAGAATTTTGCGGAAGAACAAGTGGAAATGAAGTGAAATCGAGGGTTGGAAACGAAAACCATGACCCCGAAGGGTCAGAAAAGAGCGAAAGTTCAATGTAAAAATCACCTGTCGTCTAGACATTATCATTTTTAATCTTATTAATTAGTGGCGACAAAACTGGCCCGGATATGAGACGAGGGTCAAGAGGCGCGCGAGCCTAAGAAGCGCAGGTGCAAGCGAGAAAAGCGACCGCAGACGGCGCCAAACAGACTCGCGGTGCCAGCGAGAGAAAAATAAATGAAGTTCAGCGACGCATTCGCAAAATATTACGATACAAAGTCAGAGATCTAGTTTATTGGGCCGGAATTGTAAGCAACTGTAAATGCGCGCCCACCTGCCAGCCGGTAGGCCGGCTTGGCCCGGCCGAGCGTCCAACGAGTGGTCATTCGTGTGTACCTGTTGTATAGGTTGTGCGAAAGTTCAGTCCAGTTGCGATTGGACTTGTCACGTCCTAAGATCGTTCTACGGATGGAGGAGCAAGCTGAAAATTAAGGACGAGGGAGATGGCGAGATAATTGCGCAGAGTTCACCTGTGCGGCTTTAATGAGCGGAATGCACTGACATTTGAGATCCACGGCCAAAACTACAAGTCGCGCGATGTGCTCTTGTTATGGATTGCTAGCTTAACAAGCCAGTTAATCTACCAGGCAAGCAGGTAGTTCGCGAGCTTACCACTTGAGCTCTCCTTCAAGAGACAAGTATCGTCGTCGTCGCCGACTTGGCTACTCTTGGTCGACTCTTTAACCGGAAGTGGGTGAGTCGGAAGTAGGAGCAACATGTGGTGCTCGTGACTGTTGGCGGAAGGCGAACGAGTTCTCGACTAACTAATAATCAAATAATCGATTCACCTTCGACACCAAACGTCTACCTGCCAAAACTTAAACCTCAACCTCAACTACCATAACGATCAATTCAATCACATCCTCTAATCAGTCGCTACTGAGCCGACAGTCTACCTTTAGTCGATTTAATGGCAGCTCAGCCATCCTCACTCTCGATAGAACTAGTAGCTTTGGTCTATCTGTGATTTATGCTCGCGACGACGACGAAGGCAGCGACAACGATGGCGACAGAAACTAAAACTAAAGACTTCGCTTCAATCGCCCAGTTGGCGAGCTGTTGCTTGCCAACTGGGCGCTTAAATTAAGAAAGGTAATTGAGGCAAAGTGGGCAAAATTTGCAGAGCCGCCACGGGGGAGCAATTGGCAAGCTCGAGTTGCAGGAGTGAGGGACGAAATTGTCGAGCCGACTTGAGCAAGATTGATGAGCTTATTGCGCTAATTGACTAACAACATTGAGTCGCTACATTTACTAGTTCATTGGCGGCTGCGACAACGACGACGACGACGACATTAATTTGGTAGTCTGCGGATTGTGAAAACATTGCGACTGTCTCGCCGTCCGGTAGGCAAGACGATTTTAGACTAAACTCGATTTGGATTTAGATTTCCACTGCCGACTGACGACTGCTGGCACAACGAGCACCTATTATGTGACTACTGCTACTAGTGGTGCTAGTTTGTGTTTGTAGTGAGTCTATCAGACCAAATGGAAGTGACACGCGACAACGACGACGACGACGACTGCGACGACTGCGATTAAGAGGAAGAGATCAGAGGAGAGCGCGAGAGTCTAAGCGAGCGAGACCAAAGCCAACAAGTGCACATCGCGATGTTCGGTGGCCAGTCGACTGAGGGAGGCGAGGAGAGCAAAGCGCGAGCTGCGCACTCGGACGTGTTGCTCACTTAATTTCTTTATTTGAGTAGGAGTAGGAGTAGGAGTAGGAGTAGGAGTAGGAGTAGGAGTAGGAGTAGGAGTAGGAGTAGGAGTAGGATTAGTTGTAGTTGTAGTTGTAGGAGGAGCAGGAGGAGGAGAGGGAAGATAGCGACAGCGACAACGACAACGAAACTTGGAGTCGTTGGCGCTGCAATTTGTTGGCGCATGTCGCCAACGAGCCTCTGCTGGCTTCTGTGCGCCTCACAGCTTCTGTCGAGATCATAAGCCAGACTGAAAGTTAGCTAGACGACCAATTAACGTGCGTCTCTGGCAAAGTTGATGCAATGTAAAGCTGGGCTGAAATTGAGAGAATTGTACGGGGAAAGCGAAACACAACAAAACAACTCACTTTGCCACCTAAAGGCGCAGCAGTGGAAACGTTGAAACGAATGAATGATCAGCCAGCCGGTCGGTCGGGTTCAAGTGAGTTCAGAGCCGATGGCGGCGCTAGCAGCTCGGTGCGAAGCGAGCTCTTGCCTTTGCATTGCTCACTTGATCCTTGCACGTAGCTAGAGGCTTCAGCTTTATTCAACACCAAGCTTGCAACCGCGACCGCGACCGCGACCACGACAACGACAATGCAACAACGCGTGTCCTTCGCCGACCTTGAGCTTGGCGCCAAAAGCGCGTCCTTTGTGCTCGTCGCGTCTCTTCCTTTCTGCACCAACGCTAACAACTGGCTAGACTCGCACTAGAGTCTAGCCAGGCAGTCAGTCGACAGCCTGTTGCTTTTGTCCCTTGCCTCCTCCCTAAGCGCGAGATGATACCACGACCGCGACCAACGCTATTGCCTGTGGTGCTTGTTGTTGTCGCTGTAAGAGCTCGTCGTCTTTGCCTGCGACGCCGCCGCCGCCAGTGTTTCTGTTGTTTCGGTTAGCCAGTTTGTGTCAGTACTAGTGAGTGTTTCTTGCTCACTTAAGGGGCGCAACTGACGATTCGAGGACGCGACTGGCGAGGCGCAAATGGGAAACAATTTGCCATCTGAAGAGCAAACAAGCCGCCAGTTGCTGAGCCGATCAATTTGGCTGCTCGCTTTGCTCACCAAACTTTGCTCATTATTATGGACGACCAGCTTACTAACTAGTGGTTGCGAGCTAAATAATGCGACTGCTCTCTCGCTTCCAACAATCTCAGGTGAGCTCTCAGGTAAGCCGGGCGTTGTGTGTTGTTGTTGTTGTTGTTGTCGCTGGTGATGATGATGCCTCAAATGATAGGCCGGTCATGCGGTTGCTTTATCGTCATCACTTCCATCAGCCGGCCGCGCATGATCGCGCATTTGACGGACGGAAGTGGCCGGCCAGCTATAGTGCGGCGCCAGAATGACCGCTTAGCAGTGGCAACAAAATTCTTGTCGGGGTCACTGAATCGCCTCTATATATATAGAGGCGATGAAAGGCAAACAATCAGATGAAAGATAGAAAGGAAGAATGATAAAATTGATCCCGTGACCAGAGAGATTGATTAACCTGAGTGTGATGATCTCGAACAATAATTGGCCTGCTAATCGGCTTAAGCTGCTGTAACAATCTGCATCGCATTGCAGCGGAGAGTTACAGCAGGCTAAACTTGTTCAGGTGCACAATTATTGAGTGGCCACTTTTACATGTATCTTCTCGTGGCAAATACTGTAGTTAAGTCGCATTCGGGAGCAGGAATTTAGTTTAGGGCGAAAAGTTTAATCGGCCTAACGTAATGCCTCGCCATCCATATTCACGACTCAAGAAACCTGCACACTTGGGCCGACTCAAATCGCAAGCACAAAGGCATATATATGGAGGGAGAGAGAGAGAGAGACTCAACTCAGCGGACGCGCTGGGCTTGGCCAAACTCGTTTAGGCCAACTCGAGCGACTCTGAGTCAGCGCTCGGCGGGCTCGGATCCAGCTGTGCACAGTGACGCCCCCGCTTTCAAATGCACAGTATCACTGGACTAAATTATTTGCCCTCCCCCCTTCGCACCCTTTGGGGTGGTAACTAAAATCTCGCCACTGCGATTCCAAGGAGACGAAAAAACTCGTCCGGAAAGAGAGACGACAAAAAGGAGAGTTCAAGTTCACGTGAAAAGTCGCGCGTCGCCAAGCGAGTTACGAGTTTAGATCAGAACCATTACTGTTGCTGCTGTTGCTGTTGTGGCCCACCTCAACTACTAGTATTCCCATTACTACCGCCACGAGACTGAGGCGAGAGTTCGGCGGTAGGGGCGGCGGCGGCGGCGGCGAGGATGACGGCGACGTCCACGACGATAAGTCAGCTAACAAACCAACAAGCCGCAGGTACTACCTGTAGCGCGCAGCTCGCCTGATGTTGTTGTTACCTTCCTACTCTTACTCTTACTACTAATACTACTACTACTACCACTACTACTACTACTACTACTATTAGCTCGCCGAACTCACTCAACAAAACCACTTTGCTCCACGATGACGAGATCCAGGAACAACCTGTTGCCGTCAGCGAGCGAGCGAGCGAGCCAGCCAGCCAGCCAGCAAGCTAGCTAGCTGGCTCGCTGTTTCGACGAGTGTGCGTCTGTGTCCTTTGGTGGGCTAAGTGCGCGCGTTCGCGCGCGAGTTATGCGACGCCTGCTAAAAGCAGCGAGACTTTTACCTGTCTCAGGTGTCGAGGTCTCGATTGAGCGCAAGCAACGAGAGTTTTTTCTTTCTCACAATTGAAGCAGCAGCAGCGACTTGTTGCCATCGACAACGATTAATCGGTTGCCGTAGCCGCAAAGTCATTGACCTCGTTCCTTTGCTTTGGAGACAAGAACGCGCGAGTTGCGCGAGCGAACGCGAGTTAGCTCGCTCGCCGCGGCAACCTGTTGCCTGCTACCTGTGCCCTTGTCGCCTCCACCGCCTTCTTCTGGCATCAGCTATACTAGTAGTAGAAGTATTAGAAGTAGTAGTAGTAGCTATAGCTGCTTCCTTGTCACACTCACTGGCTAGACCTGAGTTACAAATGCCCTTGCCAACCCGTGAACTCGGTACTATCGTTATCGTCTACAGTGCCTGCAGCTTATGGCGCCAAAAAACAAGAGTTCTTTGTGCGACTGAGAGTATTTTTCTTAGCTAGCTTAAAAGTTGAGCAGAAAATTGTTCGGGCATTGTAATACTGTTAGCAATTGATAGACAGATAAATTAATGAATGGTTGGATGGATACTACGTTTAGGGGTGAAAATCTACAGACAGGGTTTTATCGTTTTGCGCAAAATCAAGCTAAACGAGGTTGCAAAGTTGCGAAACTTGAACTCTCTCGTCTCTTATGCCCAACGCCCCAAGTTGCTAGACGGTGAACTCGATGCCGAACCATTAGGCACGAGCAATAGTGGCGTTGCTCGTTGCGCGTTTAGCGTTTAGCATTGAGCAAAGCGACGACAACTCATCACCTGCGCCTATCGAGCACTTCCGGTCCGTCAGCTTGATCGCTTCAAGTTACGTGTCGTCTATCTGTCTGTCTGTCTGTCTGTCTGTATGTATGTCCATCCCTTCGTTCGGCTGCATCTCGGAGCCCAGAATTAGAAAGCTTAGCTCGCTGTCAATCAAGTGGCAACCTGCGAGCAATACGTGTAGCCAGGTAGGCCATTAGCCGGCAGCTGCGCGAGCGCGCTACTCGCGGCCGATCAAATGTCCAAACGTCAATCGGGTGGCCGGCCGGCGGGCAGCTAAACTTTGCTATCAAAAGGCAAGTTGCGCGGCCGTCCTGTCGATCGAATGCATTAGCGAGCTCAAACGAGAGCGAGTCCATCAAATTGATTTGAAATAGGATCAGCTGGCGCAGGAGTGGAGTTTGTTGTTATGCATCATGCGTTTTGCGTTGCGGCTCAGGTGAGTCTAGTTCAATTACCTCAGCGCGAGTCATCCTAAATCGTTCGAAAACCCGAGACTATGCACCTGAAAGTGGCATCGTGCAGGCAGCACAGAACGCGGAATCGTTTAGGGTGCAAATCGCCCAACCACCGCCTCTACAGCACATCATCTTTTGGGGCGCCAAATGGTCCAATTGCGACGCCTGTCATAATGGTGGTTGTTGTTGCTTTTGTGTATGTGCGAGAGAGAGAGAGAGAGAGAGAGAGAGAG
>WNKI01000001.1:6333064-6351562 GCA_015350385.1 Aculops lycopersici | reverse complement strand
CGTCGTCGTCGTCGTCGTCGTCGTCGTACGTCGTACGTACGTACGTACGTACGTACGTACTACGTCGTACGTACGTACGTACGTACGTACTCTCTCTCTCTCTCTCTCTCTCTCTCTCTCTCTCTCTCTCTCTCTCTCTCTCTCTCTCTCTCTCTCTCTCTCTCTTCTTCTTCTTCCTCTACACCTTATTGACGACCAAAAAGTCGTAATAAACTCAGCAAACTTAGTTTCTCTCCCTAAGATGCAACTCAACCATTTGCTCGTCTCAACTCAGCGGTCTGAGCGGAAGTCTGTGCGTGAGTTTTTCATCTCAAAACTAGCCACAGGACCAAGAGCTAAGTCACCCTGCCAATCGGTCCAGGGAGTTTGTGCTGCCAGTTGCTCGAGGAACACAGTGAGCTGCTACCGGAGCGGCGAATGGCCCAAGCATAAAAAGTTACATAACAAGTTGACGGCTGCTAGGTATAAAATAGGTGGACTAAATGTTGCCATAAGTCTCCTAAGGCTGGTGTTAGTCATTGCTGACAAGCGGATGGGAGATTCACACAGAATTAGAATGCCGCCCAAATCTCGACAGTGCCATTAAAAGCAGCGGCAACAACAACAACAAACAAATCTCGGGAGTTCCTGAGAAACTTTCTTTTTCTTTCTCTCTTTCTCGACTTGGCCAGAAAAATGAGTCACATTTTTCCCCAGCTCGCATTGCATCACATCTCATCGAGTTGCTTGGCAAACTAGCGAGCGGCGACAAGCGAGAGTTACACCCAAATGGACCGAAACTTTTGCTCCCTCCGGCCACTTCCATTCGTTCGGTCGGTTGGTCGGTTCTTGGGCGAGAGTGCGACTTGTGAACCGTTGCCAAGATTTCCGTTTCGTCGCGCGTCCCAAACGCTCGAGCTGGCATCTCGTGGAAGTCGCGAGAATCCTCTTTGGTCAGCTAGCAAGTTGAGTAACCACACGGCAGCAGCAGCAGCCGTAAACTTGAACGTCTTTTTCTCCTCTTACAGACGTTAGCTAGATGCTCGAAGTATAAAGCTACTAAAACGATGAGTAAAAGTTACAGTCGCCATTTGTTAAGCCACTTACGTCAGCTGGCAACAAACTCGATATCCTCGCCGGCCTGCCTGCTGCTGCTGCTGCTCTCCCACAAAGCGACTCCACGTGCGTCAGTTGAGTCAATTGCAAAGTTAGTTGGCATAATAACATAAATCGCCGAGTGCAAGTGCGAGCTTAGCAGATTGCCAGTCGACGGCTCCCACCGGCAAGCTAGTCGCATCAAGCCAGCGAGTCTCGCGGGGGGCGCCGCACAAGTTGCTCATCTGTTGCTAGCTCGCTCGCTCGCTCGCCGACTTGCCACAATCCAAACACGGAGAGCGCACAAACTCGCTAGGCCGAAACAGAGCGACGGCAGACGAAGGGGCAGCGGCAAAGTTTAAGTTGGAGGTTGGAACAGGCGAAAAGTAGACTCTTTGTGACGGCTTTTTGAGCAAAGTAGCTAGCGAGAGTATTTTTCCCACTCCACGAGCGGCGCGCCTGACGAGCCGAGTGGCTCGCGCGTCACTAGAGCGGCCCGGCAAGTTGGCTGGCGAGCTAGCTACAGCTCATCTCAATAATTGCATTACTCTCGATCTAAACTGCATGGATAAAATACGCAGGAATCCCATTTCAGCACTGCAGATTGTTAGAGCAGGAGATCTATCTGCGACTGATAAGAGTAACGCAATTATTTACACAAGCTGTAGCTCGCTCGCTAATAAGATCTGTGAATTTACACCGCAGTGGTGACAAAGCGCCGAGATGATTCATGACTTTGCGCTTCTCCACCTCACTTCCAACTCGCTTTAGTTCTGCTTAATTTTCCTTAGTCATTTTGGTGGGCTTTTGTGGAATCTTCAAAGTGGCGCCATCTGATTGGGTCGGGGCGAAAGTACGCAGGGAGTCAATGGAAAAGAGCGCCAGATTTATGGCGAGAAACTCGAGCTCATTGTCTCGTGTGCTATATGGCAAAATGTAAGTCACAACACGAGCCGAGCGAATGGCACTAACGTTGAGTCAGTAGCAAAGACTCACTCACGACTTTGAGGCACTTGTTGCTAGTGTTACTCGTTCGTTTGTGCTGTTGTCGTGGGCATAAATTTAGGTCTTAAGAATAGTGGCACTTTCGCTTGCTCACTCGCTCGCTCACTCACTCGTTTGCTCTTCTCTTTGATGCGCAAAAACAAGGGCAAAACTTTTCGGCCTTTGTTCTGGAAGTTTGTGTGCAACGGCAGCACACAACAAAAATTGCAACAGTGTGTGAGGTAGGTGACCACCTGTTGACTGCAACTTTTTGTGCATCAAGAGAAGGACACGCGCTAGCGCACGACCCCAGCGCAACGCAAATCGCCCAACGGGAAATCACTTAGAGTAACTTGCTGTTGTTGCTGGTGATAAATAGTTTTACCACTTGGGTGACGCTGTTTATTTGGAATGAACACAACGTTGAAAGTTTATCAGCTCGACTAATTGGGCACCATCAACAGCAGCAAAAGCATTAACCTCAGGTCACCTGTTGCTAGGTAGTTGGTTAGTTAGTTTGTTAGTTAGCGAGCGAGCGAGCGAACTAAAACAAACTTCGCCTCCACTTGCATTGGAAATAAGAAAAGTCAATGGAAGAAAACTCCAGGATCGAAGTAAAACTAATGACTTTGTAATCATTCGCAAATGGAATCAACACGATTCTTTTTCGCGGGCCCCACACACTTCTTCCTCGTCATTGCCAACTTGACTAGATAACTAGACCACACTCTTGTCGATGGATCTGAGCGAAGTGGGCCATTTGGTTGATGCTAGTGTATCATGTGAGGCAGTCGAGTTTTGAGGTATTCAAATGAGCAACTCACTTACCGAGAGGAAGAAGCAGCAAGAGATAGGAGGAGAGAGAGAGAGAGAGAGAGAGTAGTTTCAAGTGAGCTGTGTGAAGCCAATCGATCATTTGACTCGTCGTGTTGTCGGTCGATCGTTCTATCGGTGGGCCCGTCGGTTGTTGGGCCAAATGAGCAGTTTGGCGCCTGCAACTTGAATGGCAACTTTGTTTTAGATGCAGTTCTTTCTTCATTCTGAAACTTAGTCGTCTAATAGTTCGGGATACACACGCCAAGATACTGAAAATAATTGAAATCATCATTGGCGCGCTTTCTCTCTCTGTCCCTAAGGCGGCTGCAGGTATAAAGATGAACTCTCTTGTCTGATTAGATAAACAAAGATTCTTTATTTTCGGCCGGCTTTTTGCAGCGGCAACTGCAGCAGCTAGGCCAAAAATATTTCGCCCCCAGAGTGCAAAGTGCACAGCTGCAGGAATTTAGTGCCGGGCCGAGAAGTTTGCGTGGCAAAGTGCGTAGGTCGGTCGGCGGTGTTGGTGCCATTGCTAAGAAGGAGAGTGCCTGCAAAAGGACGACTAAATATCGGGCCGGCAAATAACTCGCAGTCCTATCGACGACCACACAGTCACTGCTTCTGCTGCTTTTGGTGATAAACTCATCTATTCATGTGTCGTGGCCACACGAGGGAAACTCGAACTCAATCTAAACTGAAACTCAGATAGTGGCGCTTGAGAGCGGTCGCAGCGACTGGCTGGCCATCCAGCCGACCGACCGGCCAAACAGAAGCAACAAGTGGCAACAGCCGCTCGTTTGGTTAGTTAGTTTTAAGCGGTTCATTTGAGAGCCTCTCAAATGCCTGCAGTTAAACGGTTGCTCTTACGAGTAAAACGAATGAACACACATACATACACGACGAGAAAGGAGCTAGATATGAGGCAAACTGCCACTTGTTGTTGTTGTTGTTGTTAGTGTTAGTGTTGTTGGTCGTTCAGTTGGTTGTTGGCAACGCAATGAGTGCGTCCGCAAAAACTACCTGTTTTATGGCCTGACCAAGAGAGTCAGCGGTGGCCAAGCGTTTGGGATGCAACAGCAACAGGAGAAGGAGAAGGAGAAGCAGGAGCAACAAGTGCCAGCAACAGAAGCATCAACAATCATGATGCTATTAGGGCAATGAGCTACCGGCTATTCGCTTGCGATTTACTGGCGCCACACATTTGGATGAGCAGCCACGGAGTTGTGATGATGTTGCGCCACAACATCATCAAAAGCTCAGAACCTGAATCCAACTCAACTTTGCTTAACTAAACTTGACTTGACTTGCTGTGTCCGTGTGCACCAAAATTGGCCACTCATCATCATTATCAGCGCCGGCAGTAGCAACAGCAGCAGCAGCAGCAGCAGCAGCATCAGTAGTAGCTGTAGTTGCAGCAGTTGCAATTGCAACAGTGACTGTTGGCTGAGAAGACCACCACTGATGATGATTGCCGACGATTACGGCGAGCCGACAGGTGGGTGTGAGCAAACGAGCCAATCGATCAAGTGGTCGAGGAGATCGAGTAAGCGAATGGCTCGAGCCGCCTGCCAAACGGATCATCGACACATTCACTGTATGTATGCACCAAATCTTTCCATCAACTTCAGATCGCGATTCATGAACGCCTAAGTGGACGGCGAGTTTGGCACCCACCTGAATCGTTCAACTTCACTTGTTCAATGAGCGGCCGGAGAGGTCGTCCGCCGGAAGTCGCTTGGGCCTCCTCAATCTCAGTTCCGTCTTCCGCTTTCACAGTCAAATGCCAGGATCAAGTAAGCTAGTGTCAGTTTCGTGAATTCATCAATTGGAACCGGGAGATAACGTGAAACAAATTCCATTTGCTTATCCATCCGTCCATCCAACTTTCATAATCAATCTTTGCTCTCGGAGTCGAGACACCAAAGTCGACTTCAACTACCACCACCACGACGATAACCAAGACAACGATGGGCAGATAAACAAACAGTGACACCATTGCGACCTGCGGCAGCTCATTAGTGGCCAATTAGTTTGCATTCGAACTAACTCACTGCACAGCACCACAAGCGGCTGGACAGGATCGAGATGGTAGCGGATAAATGGGGCAGTCTTGCTCTTGCTTGGATTTGCGCCAAAACGATCAGCGGTCGCCCCGAGAGTTCAGCCCACTTCAATTGGGCGCCCTAATGCTAGTCTCATTTAGTTACGTAAAGTTATGTTGAGCTGACTTTCGGTGGCAGAGTGACGAGCAGAAAAACGACGAAACTTGGCCTCGCTTCAGACAGCTCGATTCTGAGCTTGAGCCTGTCACTTTCGCTCGCCAACTTGCCACTTTCTTTCTGGCCCCTCGCCGTGGCAGTTGCACTTGTTGTGCTTTCAGTCTATGCGCGCGAGTAAAATGGGAAATTTCAAATCGCTAGCTGAGTTGGAGAAGAGCAACTTAATGAGCGAACCAGCAGCAGTAGCCGGCAATTAATTAATCGGCTTTGTGTGTCGTTAATCAAACTTGAGTTGCGGTTGCTACTTGTGGCGTAGCTTTAGTTTGCCTGCTAGTGGAGTAAAGTTGAGTAAAATGATGTAAAGTGAAGTTGAGTTGAGTTGGGTTGAGTTGAGTTGAGTTGAGTTGAGTTGCGTTGCGTTGAGCCGAGCTGAGCTGAGTTGAGTTGAGTAGCTAGGGAAATTTTGCGCTTGAGTTTAGTTTGTTGGAGAGTCAGCTCAACTCAACTCAAAGCAAAGTAACTGCTGTCGCCATTATGAGGATAAACGAGAGCAAAAGCGCACAAACTTTCGCTTGCTACCTTCTTGCTCCCAAGCTAAAGTGATAGTTATAGTTAAAGTTAAAGACTTTGCATCATAATGGCCACCAAATCTGCAGGAAGTTGAGTGAGCAAAAGTCCGACTGAATCTCGAATGCCTAGAGAGTGGAAGTAAGTGCGTGAGCAAATGAGAGTCTTGGTGGCGCGAAACGTTTCTCTCGCACCAGATCCCTGACGCAAGTGTAGTGTATTTGTGCGCTGCACTACACGATTATGTAACTTACTGTGTGAGCTGCTCATTGGATCGCTTGCCATCCTTGTGGTTTTGGTCATGTGGTTTGATGGGGAAAAAAGAGTGAGCTGAGACTCGGTGAATGAGAATTGCGGATGAATTTTAATGAGACTCCATCCAAACTCAGTACGAAGCGAAGCAAACTTCCGCTTCATTGGCGCCGAGTCTAGCTTCGCTTGCCATGAAAGCAACCACGTAGCCAGCCAATCGACCCTCAGAGTCTCGCCAAACTGTTCGGTCGGGCGGTGGAGCTGGTGGCGGCGACTCGCTTTGCGTTAGTCAAGTGTCCAAGTGCGCGATCTGGTGCCAGTCTGTCGAACGATCGCATCGGTGAGTCGCCGATGCCTCGACCGCCGCGGCGCCGGCAACAAGTGTCTGCTGCTGCTGCTGCAGTTGTTGCGCGCGAGCCGGCACACACGCACACGCTCACCAATCGAGGGAAAGAGGAAAACTCAGGTGAGAGTTGTTGCTGCTGAGTCAGCGCTCACCCGACTCAGCCTTTGGGTTGAGTTTTTCTTCAAAAGAAAGATACCACCACAACTTGGCATCCGTGGCAAGGGAACTCGCAAAACTCAAGAGTGAGTCTCGCCGGCGCTTGTGTGTACCTGTGCGAGACTCATTCACTCGCACACAAGTCCGCCTTTCTTTCAATTCAACTCAAAACTCAAAACACCACAACATTCCAACTTAAAGTTGGCCCACGGAGATAAGGCAGCCCAACTAGTTTGCCTCCTCGTGTCTCGTACCTGTACACCAACCTTCCACTTTGGCCATCATCGTAGTCGCGTTCGCATTGGCCCTCGTCGCAGTCGTTGCTGCCGCCACTGCCGCAGTCAAGTGGAGATTGGAATTGCCCCCGTGTGCCGATACCTCCAGTGTCGGCCTACCGAATGAGCTTTGCTTTCTTTAGCTCCCGCCGGCAGTGAGTCTTTGTTGTGGTAGGCTACTAGCCACCGTGGCCGGCCACCGAGCGCGCGCGCCACTTGTTGCTCCCTCTACCTGAGTGTAGCTACACTCACAAGGTAGAGGCGGAGACCTGTTGCCATCTCTGCTCTATTCAAAGCCACTCTCTTCCCTGCTCAGACTTCGGTTGTGAGGCCGAGAGTCCGAGTTGCGAGTAGACGTGGCAAGTCTCGCGCCGACCGGCTGAGTAGAGTCTCGCCACAGACGCCTCGCAGTGCAACAGGTGGGCGTTGGGAGTTTCTTTTTCCTTTTTTTTTCTCTAAAAGGTGGAACAAGTTGCTGTCGATGCTGCTGCTGCACTGCAACCAATATGCAGCACTACTAACAACTTTCAGCCACTAGATCATTGATTGAGACTTACTTTTGCTCACTTGCGTCGATTTAAACTCGTCTGCAGGAACAGGAGACGAGCTCGGCCAACAAACTGCAGCTTAAGTGGTAATAACAACAACCGATACAATCACTGAATGGTAGCATTGGACATCAACGGAGACCGAAGCGATCAACGAGTGAGAAGGAGAAATAAGTGATGCGGTTCAGGGCAGGCAAGTGAGCAACGCCAATGGCGCAACAACCAACATTGGGGCACCAACTGAGACGAACCACAACCGGCTCCACTTGCGATAGGCGACCATAGCGGCGGCAGCAACGAGAGCAAGAGAATCTCTCAATGATATTCTACCTATGAACCTACGACAACAACAACAACAACAGCAACAACAACGACGACGACGACGACGTGAGCTCTTGCTACTGCTCAACAATAATAACAATAGTAACCACCGACTAACGATGGTTCACTGGCCGCCTCTTTCTCTCCCTCTTTGACTCAATGTCTAGTTCATCCACTATTTTTGTGGCGTTTTATAGCTCCTCACTCTCGTTGTGGCTCTTTGTTGTTGTTGATGTAGTAGTAGTAGTTCTTGTTGCTTAATCCTCCTCCTTGCAGCAATTTGATCGCGAATCGCGACGCAACTCTCGCAACCAGCGGAGAGTTTCCGCGACAAGAGAGTCAATGGTGCGTATTGCAACTACAACAACTCGAGCAACTTTCCTACTACCACCACCACTAGTTCTGCTCAATGGGATCACCTTTTCCTTGTACTCATCAATGCAAGCTCAACCACCACCACCAGTTGCTCCCCACTAACTCTCATGTCGACTTCCTTTACGTCCCTCAAAGCTTCGATCAAAGATGGTGATCCTTGAGCCTAGCGGTGAAATGCAAAGGCCACCAAATGTGTTGCAGTCCATATCTCGCAGGTAACTTGCATCATCACCATCTTTTCTCTGTTTTATTTGAGTTTGGCGCGACGAATCGAGAGACTGGCAAGCTAGTGAATGACTCGATGGACGGAAGTAGCCGGCGTCTGCTCGACTCGAACGATGAAAAGCAACCGCAGAGTAGTATCCTACGGGACTAAATCTTGTATCACATGATGTGGTATTGAATTGGAAATTTGAATCAGCAAGAAAGAGGGAGGGAGGGAGAAAGAGAGCGAGAAACATCCGGTCTCTTGCGCACGCAATCAAATGACAGAATACCAAAACACGAGCCACTTACCTGCTGGCTCTCCCATTTGGGCTGGACTTTAAACTTGAGCCCTGGTGGCTCAAAGTTAAGACTTTAAAGCGCCGCCTGGTCAGCTTTAGGGCAACTAGCTATCGATAAACAAGAGCGACTCTCTATTCAAGGGAAACTTGTGCTCTTTAGGCGCACAAATCAACCAACTGGCTCTTTGTTTGCAATTGGCCATGGGCCAAATGCCTGAGTTAACTTATCGTAACTGCAGAATTGATAAAAGTAGAAGCGACGAGAAGTTTTGCCGCAACAGTGCCGACTTTTCAAGGGCCGGCTTTGTAATGGGCGGAGTGCCGGTCAGCAGTTGGACTCTTCCGAGCCCAATGGGCCGATTTGGCTCTGTGCCGAGCGCAGCGAATGACCGAGCAACCGAGCTACCGATTGGCCGACCGCCTAGCACACCAAAGCCGAAACCGAGTTGCCATTCCCCCTTGCGCGTCTCCTCCCTCCTCTTTGTTCTCCGCCTTTGGGGGCGCCACTCGCGGGCTAGGCCAACAGCGACCAGGGACCACTGGACCAGCCTGTGCCGAGTTTGGCGCACAGGGAGCCATTTTGTGCGACCAGCTGAAGCGGGGCCAGCTTCAAACTTTTGAGTCTCGTTGTGGATTGATGGGCAGCATTTCATCATATATAATAATAGTAATGATAATAACGAGATTTGGACGCGCTTTAGTCTAGGCCTAAGTTTGGGCTGGGCCGTGGCAGTTGGCTACGCCGCTTGCCCTGCTTGCAGTTTGCGTTCTCGCGCTCATGTGTGAGAAAAATGGTATCAGCTTCCTGCCGCGGCAACAGACTGCTTGCAATTGAAAGCAAATGGCAACTCCTGCTGCCACTATCCCGAGGTCCACAAGCGAGACCTTGTGGCGGCCTGCTGCTCAAACATATATATATATATATATTTGAGCACTTATATTCCACCACGCACGACGAGCTCATGTTGTGAGCCGAATTGTTGGACGTCGAGCTCAAGTCGCTGCGCAATCAACTCGAACTTGAATTTTCGCCTTGGACGCTCAAGTTGAAGTTGCTGCCTCCGCCACCGCCTCAGCTTGAGTCGTTCGAATGGCAAAGCACTAGCCGCAAGTTCGAAACGAGCGGAGGATAAGCTCGAGTCTCAGCCTCAGTCTCGGCCTGAGCCCTAGACTTGGCCGCAAAGTCCAGTGGATTGATGGACTTTAGATTGAGCTTTTGCTGCAATGCACCACAGAGACAGCATCAACAACAACTTGCACCATAACAACAACAACAACAACAACAACGAGGCAACAGCCGATCCGGATGATTTGGCGCCAAAAGTCGTGAGCATCAACGAGAGCAACTGAACGGCAATTGAACGTGGACTGGTGGCGTCAAGTGAGCAGCAGCAGCAGGATGAGCTGGAGGCGGAATTGCGCCATCGAGGGAGATGATGGGCTAGATGTTGTTGTTATTATGATTGCGCTTTCTTTCGCTTGCGGCCCAACTTTTGCCAGTCCCTCTCTCCTGTCCGGTTCAAAATGCTACCTGCGACCAGTTTTGCTTTGCCAGCTAATTCAAGTCGAGTTTGGAGTTTCAGTTTTATTCTATTGGAAGAGTTAAGTTGGAAGGAAAGGAGTCAAGTTGGATCAGCTGAACAGAAGTTGACAGTGAAACTGACCGACGATGACGTCACACTCGATTCCAAATCCTCTTGAGCTTTACTCATTCTGCTCTCCCTGTTTCTCGGTGGCGCTCAAAGTGGAGAAGAGAAGAGGCAACAGGTGAGGGCTGGGCTGTTTGTGTGTCTAGTTTGCAGGCCAGCCCACTTGTTGCTCATGGAAGTTGCAAAAAAGGGGCGTTTCCGGCTAACAAACGTTTAGGGGCCCACTTGGAGCTGTCATTGCAAGTTTCCAATATAACAACACGACACTAATAGTGGCAACACACTTTCTTTGATCTGACATCTCAATCAATGTTTCAACTTCGGCGCGTCGCCATCAATGGCCGCCATTTGTTATATATTTACATGTGCGATGCGACACCAACACCATTGGCAACAACAAGCCAAAGCCGCCTCCTTTGATCTCCGTCGATGACGCCAGCGTCGGGCAGCGAAATCATCCACCTGAGGATAACATAACATATAACAAAAAGAGCAACCGGAGGCAATTGAAGACGTGGCGTCCCCACCTCTACCTCAGAGAATATATCGCTAGGCCACGTCTGCACTATTTACTGCCCTTTTAAGCCTCCGACTCGCAAACCCAGACTCGCAACCCTTCCGCTCGCACGGAACTAGAACTTAGCTCGCACTCCCTATGGCGAGGCAGTCGCGCCACAAGTGGCCGTGAGATAAGCCCGGCCACTTGTTGCGTCTTGCTCGGTCTCCGTACGCAGTTTTTTGTTGCTGCTCCTGTTGTCGTTGCGTTGCGTTGCACCGGCAACGGCTAGCAAACGACAACAACAACAACAACAACCTGTTTGCTCTCTTCCTCCTCCACCTTCTTTACAAGACTTTTTCAGCTCGCCGCCAAGAATCGCTGGCCGGCGAGTCGCCGGCCAAGAGTCGGCTCAATTATTGAAAGTGCTATCGGCCTGCAGACTGGCCGACTGGCTCAAGTGCACCGCAGACCTCTGCCTCTGTGAAGCGTTTCTCGTTGGCGTCGGCGATCCACTTGATTGAGTTTGCCTTTCGCCTCAACCAACCTGAAGCTTATCCCCAGAGTCAAGAGTCGAGAATCGAAAATCTAAAGCCTCAGTTGAGGCATCCAAGTTCACGAGTTTTGCCGCCCGACGTTGCTACAGGAAACTAGTTGGCGGCGGCCGGCCGCCTGCGCAACTCGTTCGGTCCAGCAAGCTAGTTTAATGGCAAACTGAGCGCGGCAAGCCAAAAGGTTGGAGCAACTGGTGCAACTAAAAAACCACCACTACCAAGCAATCACCACCGAAAGACGATGACGAAGACTCGAGTCTTGCCCACAACTAACTCCCTTAATGGCTTTCCCCCCGACCCGACCCGTCGAGGGTGAGAGACTAGGCAGAAGGGAGAAAGAGCAAAGGACTGTCTTGCATCGGCGCCGCGGGCGCCAAGCGCGCAAAACTAAACTCGCCATTTACCGTCGTTGCGTTGAGTCAGCCTCCAGTTTCAGGTTTCTCGGCGGCCAGCAGCTCGGCTTGCCGCGCCGCGGCTAAGGCTAAGACTTCTAATTTCGCCTTTCGAGGCGAGAGAGGAAGGAGTTGGTGAAGGGCAAGAAAACAAGTGGTTTCTCGAGCCCATTATAAAACTGCCACAACAGCGGCAGTTGCCGTTCAAATTCGCAATCACGGCAACGGAGGCACTTGCACTCTCACGGCCACTTGTTGAGCCGGCCAAACTGCGCAACGAGTCGAGCGCCCGCTGGGCCGCCTCGCTCGCCTTGTGCCAGGCACAATAACCGCCGCCCTTCGCCGACGGGGGCGGCGCTGTGATGACTAGGCGAACTCTGTCCCTCCTGGTCGTCGGCGCCGCCGTCGTTGTCGCGGGCAAGCAACGAGGTAAATCCGTGGCAGTCGTTATGTAATCAGTCGCGGGTTAGACACTAGAAGGCAGCCAAACAGTCCACAAGTTTAGCACTCGGGGGCCAGAAGGCAAGTGAACTTTCGCGCGCGCGCGCCCCTTAAGTTTAGGCCGCCGGCGACGACTGCAATGGCAAAGGCGGCCTAAATTCAAACTCTTGGCCCAAGTTTAACACCAGTTTGCTGACCGGTCGTCGTCGTCGGCTTGATATTTGTAATGAGGGCAAAGGCGGAAGTTTGTTGGATATAGAGCGACACTTGGGAGAGCTATCAGCGACAGGTTTAGCAAATATTCGCCACCAGTAATTATAGTTGCAGTCGGAGTTGATGTTGTAGTGCATCGGCCGAAGCGGCGCCTCTTTCACCATCAACAGGTCGCTTCAAAAGTCAAGGGGCCCCTCAGACTTTCCACTCTCTTTTATCGTAGTGTTAGTCTTTACAGCGGCGAAATGGTATCATCAGTTGCGCAAAGGAGCAAAAAAGCCGCTCTTGCTCCAAAGATGGGGGGTCACCTGTGCGAGTTATCGATTCAACTACTACAGCTGCTGTTGCTGACACCTGTGGACCTAAAAGGGACCACTAGCTGTTATCGCTTGGCCGCTTGGCTGACTGTCACGAGGCTAAATGGAGCCTTGTGACAAAAAAGAGCCATTCATAATGTTAAATTTGGATAAGCTTGTTGTCTATTCCAACTCCCTTTTCCATTCGTGGTTCAAGTTGTTCGCTTGGCTGCTGCTGCTACTAATACCACTGTCGCCATCTAGCCGCTATGCTTCCTCTCGTTTCCTATCAGAATTATATGTGGCCAATGGAGTAGAGGGCGAGCAAAAGTAGAGTGACTTAATCAACTAAAAGCTACATAACGATGCCAACGAGGAGCAATCCGATTGTCTCTCGAATTGATCGTTTGGTTGAGGCACAAAAATTTGCTTTTGTGAACCGAGAAAAAAGTATGCTAAAACTAAAACTCAACTCGCTAGCCATGAGAACGACGCTCTCTATTTGACCACACGAGTTAGCGAGTATCGCAGCACAGTTCAAATTCAAGTGCGAGTGTGTGACCAAGCGACAAAAACAACAACCTGTTGCCTCCTCTCATTTCCGCTCGCTTCCAAGAATCTTCTAGCGAGATTCTTCAAGCTCCCACCCGCTAACCTCGTGGCGTCCTCCTTACTGACTGCTTACTGATTGCTACTAAACATTCAAGGATATTACATCACACACACAGAGAGACACTCAGAAGAGAGACGCCAAAGTTGATGCTCTCGGTTTCGTCTCGTCTCGTCTCGTCTCGTCTCGTCTCGTCTCGTCTCGTCAGATTTGTCCAGGGGAGCAACAAGTTGTCACTCGCATCTCTCTACCTGTCACACACACACAAACACACTAATGCACAGCGTCTTGGACTTTAGTGACGTTGAATTTGCCTGACGAGTGGCCATTTTTCACTTCATTTTGTTGTTGCCACTGCTGCTGCCGCCGTCGACATCGTTGCGCAATAGCTACAACAACGACAACAACTGAGACTGGCTGAGTGCCGGCTTATTAGTGGCCGTCGAAAATTGATGCCGACTCCAGGTGACCGCCAGCTGGGAGCGGGAGTTCGTTAGCACAATGGTTAGTGCGCGTGCGAGAACTATTGCGTCAACAGTGCTAAGTGGACTAATTGATCCGGTTCCTGGTCAAGTTGTGTTGGGTTGTGTTGTGTTGTGTTGACTCGTTGGCCGTCATTTAGGAGGATGCCGAAACCTGGCAGGTAGCGCCACCTTTTAGGCGCCGCTTCTTTAGATGTCCAGGTAGTGAGTGTGCGATAGATACGAGGCCCCACTCACTCAGCAACGCTCGTGCTGGTCAACAAAGAAGGAAACAAATCAGCGGGCGTGACCTAGAGGCTAATCTAAAACCGATGCGATCCGTCGGTTTGAGGCCGCGGCTATCCACTTTTAAGAGATAGTAGCGCGGCGTATGAGACTAAAAGGACTAAAAGTGAAAATGAAATGAGAAAACTTAAGGGGCCCCCAACTGGGCCACTTTTGCTCTAATTTATGTGTCGCCAGACGAGGAGTCCGTTGGTTTGTTGAAAGAGGAAAGTGGATATTGGAAAGTAGAGAGTGGAAAGTGCCATAGTAGTGCATGGTGCACAACTGTACATGAGTGGTACGGTACACATGTTTAGACCAATAGGTCAGCTGTCGCCGCCACTGGCGTCGAGTGGATAGTATAGTGCGAAAGTTTACTCTACCATTTAGTGCCAGAGAGTGTCTCGCGATCGAATCGCCATTTTGTTGTGCCACGCGAACCGGTCTTCAGTTTGCGCGCACTAATTAAAGCAAAGTGTCCGCCGCTTGGTTATCTGGTCATTTAGTCATTTTGTCGCGCGCGCGCGCGCCCCCCTCTTTTTGCCTATGCCTTTCTTATTACTATTATCATTATTATTATTAACATTGGCCTTCTTACTACAGTGTAGTTGGTGGTGGTTTTATTATCACTCGTTTGGTCATCTTGGTTTTGGCTTGCGGCTTATTGGTTCAGTTCTCGGCTTTGGTTTGTTAGTGGCCAGTTAGGTCGCCGCTTAGTTAGCCTCTTGGCGCCACGAACTCGAGAAGAGAAGAGCCAACTGACCGATAGTGTCAATATTGGTTTTCTAAAAACAGTTAGTGATACTAGAATTTCTACACTAGATACCAGCCGAGGTTCTGGTATCTAGTGTAGAAATTTAGCCATCTTATCTTGGTAGTCTTTTCGATTCATTTCGTTTCGTTTCGTTTCGTTTCTCTTTTTTTCATTTGCTCTGTCGTTGTCGTTTTTAGACCCCAAGGCGAGCAGTCGTTTCCCTCAAGTTATTAGGCCCAGCTCCTCAACTTGTGCTATCGATTGCAATGTCAGCAACAAGTTAATCACCCAGCAAAGTGAAAGAGCAGGAGTGAGAGGGAGAGACGACTGCTCGCATATTCCGTCTCCATTGCACTTGATTGCTCGGCTAACTCGCCGCAAACTCGTCTCCTCTCCGTTTTCCATGAAGTCGAGTGTCTAGTTGCTGCGCCAGACTAACCACTGTGCTAGTTGCTGGTGCAACAACGAGACTAGCGCAACAAACCGGCTAAATACAGCAGACAGACAGACAGCCAGCAAGTGAGCAGTCGCGTCGCCCATTACTGTTGCCGTTCGTGGTCTCGCTCGCTCTCGCTCTCGCTCTCTCTCCCTCCCTCCTCTCGACTTAGTTCTAAGGTTACGGAAGCTTGGAGTTGGAAAAGCGAGCAGCTAATAATACCAGTTGCTTTAGTTTTATCTCAGTCGTCGTCGTCGTTGGCTGCTGCTGCTGTTGTGGCCGCATTAAGCGATTGCCATTCTCTCTCTCTCTCTCGCACTGCAGCTTGCCTTGCGACTCGCGAGAGAGTCCAGCAATTTAATGATTTTATTTGTAGACACAACAGCCACTTTGCCTGCCTGCCTGCCTGTCGGACGGACAAGCGCCCAACAACAACTAAGGCAACAGCAATGGCAACAACGTCCAAAGCGACGACGACGACTAACAACATTAGCGCCAACCACGATCCTTAACTTGTGCCCTATTCCATTGGCGCTAAAGATTCGTGGACTTGGGTTGGCTGAAGTATAAGAAAAAAGAGGGGCCTCAGCTGGGCAATAAAAATTCAACGCATTCATTTTGATCCATTGAAGCGATCGGACTTGACTGTCTGCCGTCCGTCTGCAGCTTGCAAGCCTTTTGCAAGCCGGGAGAATCGTGGTGCCCTTTGGTGGTGGTAGTATTGGTGATTGTGGTGCCCCAGCGACTTTGTCTTACAAGTGCGAGGCATGCAGAAAAACGGATGGTCAAGTGGGCAGCGCGAGGAGCTAGACGACGCACGTACCGTTGCATATTTACTACACCATTTGTCTCCCTATCTCTCTCTCTCTCTCTCTCTCTCTCTTTCTGATCTTGCATTCTTCAAGCATACTGCAAGTCTAGTCAAGCGAAAGTTGGCTTCCTCTCCTGCGAGTTAGTGAGTCTGAGACTTTCCCTATCTGTCTGTCTCCAAGGCAACACTAGCAATCAGGAGTCTTTTTTCGGGGAAAAGTCCACAAAATCTCAGCTCTTCGTTTGGCCCGCTTTGCCTGAAGCCATCGTGACGAATTACTTCAAGTTCAAGTGAGTTAATGCAGCGTTAAGTTGCGATCAATTTTTGTCAAAACTTTTTGGACTCCTTTCTTCAGCAAAGTCGATGGCCCAAGAGCAGAGGAGGACATATAAATCGAACTTGGCTCAAGTGAGCAGTCTAATTAGAGAAGCGCGCTCGCTTGCACACAGCAACACAGAAACCACCGAGCGGCCACCAGTGGCCACTAATTGCCCCAGCGACTCGCTGCCTCTCGCTGTGTGCGTGTTTTGTTCCACTCCAAAAGTCGCGGCGCTAAATTTCGCCTTATTTCGGCCTATTAGTTTTAGGCGCACTCCCTGGCTCAATCGCTCACACAGACGGAATCAACGGAACTAAAAGGTCGCCACTATAATTTGAGTCAAAGTTTTGCTCGCACAAAGAGTTGGCCAAAAGCACGACGGTCACACACAAAGTGGTCGCCGTGCGCTTCATGTAATATCGCAAACTTAGGCCGCAACTTTTGCGCTCGTTTGTTGGAGTGTGAGAGTCGCTTGGAAACAGGAAGTTGCGCGCCGCCGCCACCGTGGCTTGTCATGAAGAGAGCCGCTTTTAGTTAATTAATCGGCTACCGATCACCACTGGCCATCCGCAAGTCCAACTAAAACTACACCACCGACAACATGGCCAATTACTGTGTGCTTTGTGCACTCGCACTCGCTCATTCTCTCTCGCAAACTACACGTAGAAAGTCCACTGAGTTCGAACTTCGAGGTTCGCACAAAGTCTTGTGGTAGTAGTAGTAGTGCGCTAGTCTCGGTTTAATGCCTCCGGACGGAAGGAATTTTTGCCCAACTAAACGACTACTAGTGCTCGACTATCCGCTTGCTCACTTCAATGGTGTTCGAAATTTCGCCACTTGGCATTACGTCGGTCGGTTCGGCCAATTTGGCGACTGAAACTGAATGAATGCAGCCGCCACCTCCGCTTCCCTTCTTGGTGATATAGTTGAATGCCAAAGTTGTGCACTTTGGCCACCGTTTTAATCTCTTGTGCCGCAAATTGAGTCGCTTCCGCAGGGCCAACAAACAGTGGGCTCGTTTATTGCGGCAAGCGAAGATTTAGGATAAAGGACATGGGGATGCTAGTGGGCGAGCAGCCGGCGCGCGCATATTACGCGATGACCAGATGACGAGATTGAGTACGGGGAGCGACTAGTGATTTTAAGTGAGCAAGCAAGTGAGCAGCTAAAAGAGAGCGGCTTTATTTACCTAACTTGCGCTTATTTTACGTAACGTATGCCCAAATTTTGTCGCCGCTCCTCTCGTAATTCAACAAAAATGCGCTCGTTTTCGGCCTCCACACTCGCCGAGCGGCATACGCACTAAGCGCCGCTATTTAGTTGCCCGAAGCTAGAAACTAATTTTGGCCAGCCTATGCAAGCAGTGCTCTTCTTGAGAATAAGTGACCAAATGATGCGACACTCATGAGCTTAAGCGCCACATTTGCAGCCAATTCAATCCAATGCAACTCAAATCATCGAGTCTCTTCTAGTCGAATGGCAAGTGGTGCCACTGGCGAGTGTTGCGTGCCGACTGGCTGCTCTTTTTAAGTGGTCTCTAGATCGGAACTCTGATTAGATGATGACGATGATGCAACTGGCTGGCCAAGTAGCGTTCATTGCCATTTCAAGTTGCTCCACACTTATGCCTCTAATAAATGAAAGCAGAACTAACGACTCTCACTCTTTAAGCGGAGGCGAGAGTTCTATTAATTCCAATGGCACTATTCGTTTAAACAACAGATAGACGGACGGACGGACGGATAGACTGTGTAATTTGAGACCCCAACTTGTCCGTCCGTCCGTCCCTCTGTCTGTCTGTCTGTCTGTCTGTCTGTCTACCAGTAGATCCAACAACTGAAACTTTCTAGTTGCTTCAAGCGAAAGTCCATTGGACTGGAGGGAAAAAGTCGTAAAGGCAACGACTAAACTTAAATGAACTCTTCATATCTGTTACACTTCTCCCATAGCGTCTCTTAATAACACCACTTCCGGTTGTCTCTCTTGAGTCTCAAAGTTTTTTCTAACGCTCGTTCGCTTGTTGGCACATCAAGTTGATAGTTGTCATCACAAGTAGTATCGGTGTAGATACAGTAATAATAATAGTAATAACATGAGAGTGAGTATTATTAGTATTAGTGTTGGAGTTTGTCATAAGATGGAGAGAGGGAGAGGGAGAGAGAGAGAGAGAGAGAGAGAGAGAGAGAGAGAGAGAGAGAGAGAGAGAGAGAGAGAGAGAGAGAGAGAGAGAGAGAGAGAGAGAGAGAGAGAGAGAGAGTAGAGAGAGTAGAGAGTAGACGTACGTACGTACGTACGTACGTACGTACGA
The DNA here is from genome assembly GCA_015350385.1 of Aculops lycopersici. Classification (NCBI taxonomy): domain Eukaryota; kingdom Metazoa; phylum Arthropoda; class Arachnida; order Trombidiformes; family Eriophyidae; genus Aculops; species Aculops lycopersici. The sequence goes on along the minus strand of WNKI01000001.1, from coordinate 6,333,098 downwards.
CGTACGACGTACGTACGTACGTACGTACGTACGT
>WNKI01000001.1:6302486-6333044 GCA_015350385.1 Aculops lycopersici | reverse complement strand
AGAGAGAGAGAGAGCGACGGTGATGATGACAGGCAAAGTTATTGATGCGGAAACAAAAGTGGCGTCGCTCGCCTAGTTTCTTTCGCCAAGTTGCCGGCCGCAAATGATTCCGCCTTTTCCTCACTCATTCTCTTCAACTCAACCAAGAGCTTTGGTGGCCAGCAAAACTTCCTTGACACGCGTGCAAACGTCGGTCTCACTCAGGTGTCTCAAATGGTCGTCATTATTCATTGGCTGTCGCAGAAGTAGATGGATGCATAGACAAATATACAAGCTTTAGCTTAGAGTCGAACTTAGGCACAGGTAAAAGGAGGAGGCGGCACTTTAAACTTTCGCAGGCTAAACTCGACAAACGATTCGGAAGTCTCTCATTTTGCAAGGTATATAACAACGATAATGACAACAACAACAACCAATTAGTGGATGGCAATAAAGTGGCTCCCAGTCCTCAGCGCTCCGCCGGCCAGCGGCTCTTGGCGGTCGCGCTAATTGCACGCACCTGGTGCAGGTTAGCTCCAGCGGCAGAGGCAGCTTTTGTGGTTCCATCTGGAACTGGCGGCCACTTCGTTCGTTTGCGCGACTCCAAGTGCAGTGAGCCGCGAAGCCAGGAAGTAGTTGTCGTCGGCGCCGGCGCCGGCAACTGCAATACGCCGGCTTCATTCATATTTCTTCTCTTGTTTGGATTTTGAAAGAAGGAAATTTTTGCTTTGTTTCGCTCTGTTCCATTCAGGTTCAATTCAGTCCAGTCCAGTTCAGTTCAGTTCAGTTCAGTTCAGTTCAGTTCAGTTCAGTTCGGCTCGGCTCGGCTAGATTCAGTTCAGTTTGGATCGAGAGTAGCGCAATTATTGAGACAAGCTGCAGTAACCAATAATTCACCATTGAGTTCAAGGCGATCGATCGGATGCGAGAAAAGGCCGGTAGCGCGCAACCACCTCTGCACGGCCACTTGTTGCGCGGCCGGTGCCGTCGCTGCAGTAAAACAAGCTGCTGCTGCTGCTGCTAAATGAAGCGCGCGCCAAACAGGCAACAAGTGGTCGCGTTAACGGCCGCCGCACACGTCGCCGTCGTCATGCTGATTGCATTGACAAGGAGAGACCTTCTACGCATGACGCGCCAATCTAAAATTGGTCACCGGTTCTAGACCAATCTCAACATTCTGAACCCGAATATGTTCGAATTTTTCCCATATTATTCCTAGTTTTCGAGATATCGGGATCAGAAGATGGCATTCTGAGCGGAAAAACCCCAAGCTCGGACGGATAACCTGCGCGCGGATAGGGTTGTTTAAGAAAGTTCCCTAGCTTTTCTCGATAAATACAAATAATATGGGTAAAAGACTATCCAAATGATGTTCAGGATAGTGTGGGGATGGATTGTGGCCAGAAAATTTTAAAAAAATCGTGTCATGCGTAGAAGGTCTCTCCTTGTGAGCCAGCTGCTGGACGCCGCCTGCACTTCGAGGAGTTTTGCACAGCACTTACTCAAGTTAGATTGATGAATGATTCACGTTGAGAGGCATGAGCAAAATGGCCAAGTTAATTTGTAGCCAAGAGGACATTAATGAGATGTAATAGCTGCAAACTTATATTCGAACAATGGACTTGAAACAGACGACAGGCGCCGGGAGGCGAGTGGACATTTCGTGGCGCCGCTAGGTTATTTGCGTGGCATCATCGAAAAGTGCCCCTCTTTAGCAATGTTATTTTCCCTCACTTTGCGCCTATGAGACGGACAGACTTTAAAGGTGCAAGTGGTATTTTAGTAAGTGAGTTAGTTAGTTAGTTAGTTAGTTAGTTAGTTAGTTGCTTGCTTGCTTAGTTAGTTGGCTAGTTATTTAGTTGGTTGGTTTCTCATGACACAAACTAACTAACAGAACACTTGAGTTTATTTTCACCACAAGCACCAACTTTTAGCAGGTAAAAACAGAACCACCACAGTCGCCAGCTGACATGGCGGCGAAATCTTTAATGGGCAGGTAGACAAACTTGCGGATTGTCTCCACGATCGACTGCGATGCATTAAATAATGCGGATTATTTATTGGCCAACATAAACAAAAAGTCGAGAGAAGAGAGCGAGACAAAATGACGAGCAGCAAGCCGGCGGCAGCAGCGAGACTTACCTGTCAGAGTCTACCTGTTGATCAGCGTTAAAGGTAAAAAGAGGGATAGAGCGTGCGAGAGGGGATCTAAACGTGTGACAATAGAACACTTGCAACTTTTTGCATTCAATTCAACAGTCGATTGTCGTCGTTGTCGTGATTGTTGTCGTCGTCGTTATTCTTATTCTCATTCTAGCACCATCTGACCGGAGAGAAAAAGATAGGCGACCAACAGAAAGAGAGAAAGAGAGAGAGAGACACGCACTTCTCTCTAGTCTCACATTTCGCATAAATCACACAAAACGATAGTCGACAGGAAAGTAGCAGCGCCGAAGAGGCGCAACTGGCGCTAAGCCAACGAGCCGGCAGTTTGTTGGCCTTTCAGGTGGGCAGTTGTTGAGGGTCAGGTAAGCGAGCAGGTAGTCAGTCAGTCAGTTTGCTGAGCCGAGCTGATCACTCGGTCGGCTAGTTAGACGGACAGCAGACTTGTGGTGATGGCCGGTGGTAGGTTGGTTAGTCGGCAGAACAGGTGGTTGGTTGGCGTGTTACCTGCGGTTGCTCATTTAAACCGCCCGCCAACCTTCTTCCTCTGTGTTTGCATGAAAGTTGCGATGATTTTGTCGCGTCTCGGAAAACTTCTCTCTCCCCCAATTTCTTTCGTTCTTTGAGGAAAGTTTGATTTGCAGAAAACATCACGTCAGATTGTCCACTGGTATCTAAGACCGACTAGTTGCGCGTCCACTTCCTACTCGCCGCCGCCGCCTCCTCCTCCTGCCTCCTCCTTTGCTAAGCTCTTCCTCTCCTCTGTTTTTATCCTCACGCTGAGTCACAGATCTGCTGGTTATTTGTGATGCAGGCGGCCGACATTGAGGTGGCAGCCGCCTAAGTCTTGGACGCCGGCGTCTTTTAATAGACTGCCACCGTCGGCTGGTGACCTACCTGATGAGTGCGCCGCATTCTTACCTACAGATTGATTGCGCCTGTTGCTGCTTTTGCAGTGTTATGTTGCGGCATAAATCATGAGCTAGACTTGATTTTGCTTTGAGAGAGAAAAACAGCCGCAAAGCGATGAAAAGTTCTCCCTCTCTTCATCTGATCTTATTTGATCTTTATTTTCAAGGTTCTGGTGTGCAAATGGTCTCAATGGCCGCCGGCTTTGTAATAATCTCACTCGCCAACCAGTGAGACGAGTGGCCAATTGATTTGGCCTGTCGCCACCTCGCAACTCTAGAAAGTCAAGTGGCAATTACGACGCTCGACGAGCTAACGCAGTTAGCTAAAAACCTGTCCATTAATCAAGTTTATCATGGCGCAAGCCAGCGAGCGAAGAGATCAAAGGTATTAGTATTGCTGGTGCTGTAGATAGCAATAGAGTGAGAGAGAAGCTAACTAAAAGAGCGCAACTGGCGCGCGGCCACCAAAGCGTCGAAATCTTGAGGGAGATAGAGAGAAGGGAAAGGGAGAAGCCATGCGGCGAGCAATATAATATTATATTAGATTAATATAATTTAATACAATTCAACGTATCTAGTAACGTAATCTAACTTAACTTGACCTAACATAACGTAACCTAACGTAAGATAAAATAACTTAGCGGCCATTTAAGCGTCGATCTTGTGGATGGACATTACGTATTCCATCCACAAAAACACTTGACTCGACCCAAGTGGCGGCGCCTCGATTGCGCCCTCACACTCTTGTATAAAGTTATGTTTTCAACTCCAATTCAACTCGAAGCGCCGGAACTTTAGTTTATAATACAAAATTGAAAACTCACGACCACCAACGAGTCAAGAGGATGAAGGAAGACTTTGGCGCCTTGCTCTTCTCGCCGATCTGGAGCGAAAATAAATGGAATAAAAATTTGCTAGTGCCGGCGGCCGCAAGCAAAGAGATCCCTGTCTGTTTCTAGCTTCGTTGTCGGTTTGTTGCATTTTAAAATGGGCCACACGCGTCCAATTCCCAGAGAGTTTAGGGCAAAGATTGAATCTAATTGACTATGCCAAAGATCGAGAGAAAGATGCAATCTCTTCTATTTGGGGACCACCGATGCGAAAGATTCGGGAGATAGAGGGAAAGTGGACGCATTGGAGATGGACCAATTAACTGGGGCCAGTTTGTGCGCGTTGTGCTTTTCATTTAGGGCCAATATCCTCCCTGGGTCCAGCCTTTTTTGTGCCTTGTCCGGCTGGCGCCATCTAGTGAAAGGTAGCTCGTTCGTGCGTTTGTTCGCTTTGGAAAAGTATAAACTCAGCCCAATAAGTGAGATTGATTGATGCCACTTGCTCATCATCAAAATAGAAATGATAATCATCGTCTTTGTCGTCACTATCCTCACCATAAAAGGGAGCAGCAGGGCGGTAGTGACATTGCCAGACAGTGTGTCACCAAGTCAGAAGGAGACACACAGAGTGAGGGAGCGGCAACAAGTGGGCACCGCAAGTGACTACATTGTTTCACTAGACCACCTAGCGGCGACGGCGGCGAGCGCCGCTGCTAGTGTGGTTTTGTTTCGACAAGCGCGTCATCTTGCCGCCCAGACATGAGAGGCAGCAGCAACAGTGGAATGTATTTTTAGCAAGTGGTTGCCCAAGCGCACCTCGGCCTCTCGTTGCAGCATGCCTTCTGCAAGTGAAGTCGAGATCAGCCGGCCGACTGATCTCCAGGCAAATCGGCCTAATGATACATTACGGAGCAAGTGATACATCACTCGCTTGGAATCTCGACCAGACTAAGCTAGACTCGACTCAATCGCACAGACTTGGCCTGCTCGGCCACTTCACACGACACTGACACTTGTTGCGCCGCCCGTCGGAACTAATTGAGACGCATGACCTCCGGCGCGGCAGCTTGTAATCATCAGACTTCAGAGCACCAACCACTTGTTGGTGGATTGCCACTTGTTTGATTGCTCGTTGCTCATTACGAGGGCCTGCCAGCCGCACGGACGTCCGTCCGGACAGATATCCAGGATGGTCGACTGGTTGGCCGGTTACCAGGCCGAAGTTGGTGCATCCAAACTAATTCTAAACCACGTAGCTTTCAGAGTGCTTGGCGTGAGTCTGGTTCAATTTAGTCTAGTCTAATGTTGTTTTTTCTTTTAAATATTTGGCCTAAAATCATGATACACTAGTCAAATTTCATTTTCGCTCTAGATTGACACACGCTCTTTGGAAAGAGCAGCCGACTCATGGCGGCTCATGACATTGATTTCACTTGTCGCTTTTTCGCCTCGCCACCGCCACCGCTGTTGCTTTTACCACTCAAAAATCTTGGAGCAAACCAGTTTAATCTGTCGCTAAACGAGTTGATTGGCTGATTGATTCAGAGTTAGAGGAAAATGGAAGGAGTCAGATCGGAGTAAATAATTGGCAGTGGCGACGCTCGAGAGATTGAGTCGTCGAGTTGGTTGTGTCAATGATCATGTCACTAGCGGCGACTTGAGACGGTTACTTGAGACGCGGCCAAGCAAAAAGGCCGTCGAGTCGAGAGGACAATCAGCCATTGAGTTGTGGGACTGGCAACAAGTGGTGGCGTCGCTCGGTTGGTGCAAATCAACTATCGGTTGCAATCATCTCGTCGAGTTACTCGCCGCCTTGTGGCCATCAATTCTGTTTGCTCTTTTTTGTTCGGTCCACTTTTTGCTCTACAAACTAATATTGCTTATATGTATTAAAAACCAATATCAAACTCCAATTAGCAAACCAAACGGCAACAACTAAAACCTCGACGACTGCGACGCAGAGTCAACTTTGCAACAATCATCAGAATTTACCATAAGCTTAAAATTACAAAACACAAATTGGTGCTGTTGCCTCCGACATTTTGATGTCTATAATTTGATTTAATTTACTTTTGACTCGATTTGATTTGTGTTCTCTAACTTCGGCCATCCACCCGTCTGTCTATCTGATTGTGTAGGAAGGCAAAAAGTTATACCACTACGCCAGCTACACGATCACGCACTGCTACCAATTCGAGCGGTATACTTTGCTAGCCCAACAGTCTGTTTGTCTATCGAGCATTTGAGTTTTAATTGTGGCCACTGCCATTGGAATCTACCATAGCCGGCTCCATCATAAATCGTATTTGCTTTCCGCACTTGGATCCTGGAAATCAAGCCAAATAGAGCAACAACAACTGCGACTATCGAAGCTCACAACTGAAAGAAATTATAACACTCCAACGCGGCAACAAGCAACCAATTGGTGGCCAGCGATGGCACCAGTGGCTCAATGTTGCCAGAAGGACAGATAATAATTATTTTATCGAGATAAGGAAGTCGACTAAAATAGCAACTTTATGGCCAGACCAGAGCAGACACCACAGCTAACGAACCATCGAAGCAGCAATGAGCCAACCAAGCAACAGAGAAATGACACAAAGAAGGCCGAACGAATGATGACTCTTTGGCGCTAGCATGGTTTTTTGTTGTTATATTTCTCGCACTCTATGGGTGCGAGAAATATCTCGCATCTCACATCTCGGATACAAAACGAGAGAGCTAGGCGATAGATCGATCACTAGCTGTCTACCTTCCCCTTTTTTGCCTAGCCCAAAGAATACCTGCCCAAACCAAGTGGCGCCGTCTAGAGGGAGCAACAAGTGGCTGGCGCGCTCGTTAACCCAGTTTCTCAGTGTTTCAAACAACAAAAGCCAGCCTCATGAAATCGATTGCTGTTGAAATTGTTGCAACTTGCAACAGTGTTCATCTTCCTGCATTCCCTGTTCCTCCTTTTGTTGTTGCTGATTTTGTTCAGCGAGCGCTAACAACCTGTTGATGGAGTTTCGCGGGTGTCGCTGTTGTCGCCGCCGCCGTCTGCATTGCCATTTGCCTCTGAATGTGCTCCCGTTTTGCTCCCATTAGCTAGCGCGCGCTATCACTCGCTAGCTTGCGTCCACCGTGAACAAGCAGACACCTGTTGCCGCATTTAGCTTAGCACGAGAGCCAATCGTGCCCGCAGCTCGTTATTGCTGGTACAGCTAAATTTTTGGGCCGTTGCAACCACTCTTCACGCCATATTGTGTTTGTTCAGGTAAACCGGCACCACAGAGCAAAAGAGGGAGTGGCGGGGGCTCTGGTGGATAGCTGGATAGCAGGCCATTTGTTGTTCTTTTTGCGCTTTGTGGAAGATCATCGCCTGGAGATGCGATACAATTGCGACGGATACTGTTATTGATTTTTTGTGCCGCCGTTGAGCTCCAACTAGTTTTTGTTGCCTCGACTTCGGCACAAAACGAGCCAAGCTCTCACAGATGGCCACTATCATCATCGCAACAGCAAATTTTTCCGTCCTCCGGTAGCCGCGATGCGCAAAGCTAGCTTGTCATTCATTCAGTCATTCATCCAGTCAGTCAGTCGTTCGGTTAGACAGATAGACAGACAGATAGATAGACGACAGCGAGCACCAACACAAAAAAGCGGTAAATGTCACTGGGCCAGTAGTTTCAGTAGAATCGACACTAAAATAGTGCCAGCTCTTATCATGATCCTCGATATAAGAGAAAAGTGAGCAGAGGGGAAAAGAGTTCGACTGCGCCAAGGACGCCCAATGCAACACAAAAAGTTATTTTTTATTCCGTCATCTCGATTCGAGGCGGAAAGCGAGACATTGCGACAACTTGTCATTTCCTGCGGCCCACTTTGTGTGCTTGTGCTGTCAACTTTCAGATGAAATGTCACGAGACTCGACTGCGTCAAGCCAACTTCCGGTTTACTAACGCGCAACGCACGCAAGCATTTCCCCCTACTTTTCTCTGTTTCTCCCAGAGGTGGCGAGTTATTAAAAACTCGTTGACATCATGATAATCCAGTTGCGGTCGCCATTAACTAACTCAGGTGCGAGACCTAACGTATAATTAGATCTTGAGAAAGTGGAGAAGTTTTCCCCTCGGCTCCAGAATCTAAAGAGGCACGCAAGACTTGCAAATAAAACTTGCTTTTATTTGGAAAACGACGAGTGACCTTTTCTTTTGTGTTTGTGCAGTGCATGGACATCTCAAAACACTGTGGTGTTTGGATTGCCACCACAACGACGAGCGCGAATTATCTACTCGGTCTCGTGCGAGCGTAACGGCAATAGCAAATACAAACTTTGCCTGGGCTTCTGTTGTCCTACCGCAGTATGGTTGTATCATTGTGTCATCCTAAAACTTGGCGAAATTTACTCCAGATGCTAGCTATGGCTTCAACATTCAGTTTGCAATTGGACAAGATAATGATGCCTACTAGCCATGTGTTAGTTGAACTCACTAACTAACACATACTTGTATTAGCAGCACTAAATTAGTGTTGATCATTTGGCTACTGGTTGAATGTTGACACATGAGAACTAGAATTAAAGGAAAGGAGGAGAGCGAAACAGGAAGCCGCGGCCACTCTGAATTTTATGCCAACCAGTGCGAATCTTTGTTTGTCATTCGAAAATTTTGCTTTATGACCCAACCAAAAGTTGAAAGTGTCGCATTCTGTACAGAGGTAAAAGAGAATTAAATCAACATCAATTTAATCTGGTCATTAGAGTTACACTTACCCTCTCTCCATTACGCCGATAATGGCAACGAGATGTTGTCCAACTTGTTGCATCTATGGACCACTTTCTCGTCCTCGACTGATTCGCGCCACTGAAAGTGTCAATATTGTCTCTTCTCGCCAAAATTGTCACAGTCTTGATAGTCGTAGTATTTGTTTGCCCACTCGAAGCGTCAGAGGCAAACTCCCTAAATATGGACCATAAATGTTAGCGGTAAGTTTGTCGCAGCTGCTCGTCTCCTTCGAAGTCGTCACCCTCGTCCAAGCCAACAGGTCGCCGACGTTGTCGTTTCCTCTTCGTCGGCACCGCCATCACATTTGACCTTGCTCTCTTGGCTGCTAGTTTCGTGTGACGCAACACCGAACAGGTAAACCACGGCCGTTAGCCAAACTCCATCTGGCGTCAGTTTGCTAGTATCCAGTTCCTGGTACTGTATTCTGACGTAACAAACAAAAGGACCTGTTTTGTTGGTCCACCTGATCCGATGGAAGAAGTAACCACTCAGAGGACGGAGCGGGCGACTGCTTGCTGCTTGTTGCTCCTCTCTTTGAACCAAAACAGAGACCAAACGCAACGGACAGGAGCAACAAAGGATCCTTCAAAACTACGTCACGTCAATTGGCGGTGGCGGCGGCGTGGGCTTCCTCGACTGCTAGAAAAGCAACAGGTAGTCAGATAGTCGACTAGCTGTTGGCTCCTCACAAATCAGCACTCTGATTGGTTGGGCCCGAGAATTGGCCACCTGCTGGGCCACCTCCGAGCCGTCGCCACCTGTTGACTTTGAAACACTTTTTGTGAACGATCTCAAATGCAATGGCGGCACTTGTTTGAGTGTATTGTTATGCCGCCAAGTTATGCGCTTGCCTCTCTCATCGTCATACCGCGCTACTTGCTCCTTCAAGGGCCGAGTAAATTATTATTCAATTGGTTCGTCAAGTAAACCAAAACTTGACCACACGACAACCGGAGATTCTAATACAAACTGACGACATGCTCACTTCAATGCGAGCTCATTAAAATTTCTAAATGCTGATGGTTTAATTTCATCATCAGGGCAACAAATCTCATGAACTTAAATGGAGCAACAACCGTTTACCACAACAAAGGAGAATGAGATGAATCATCCCAGACGAGGGGCCACCTGTAGCTGTGAATACACCCACCTGAAACATCGAAGCCAAGGGTATGATTGTTTATCCCTTGTGATTATTCTCCTGTCCCCGCGAAAGTGATGCGACTGACACACGTCAACAGGTAGTCGGTCTACCTGTGTATGACTGTAATTACAATCATTGGGGCTTCGCAGGTTTGGGTCGGGTCACCCAATTTGTTCTACTCACCTAACCAAAGATATACTCGCAAGCATAAAAGGTGGACTGCCTCAGTAGATAACGAAACACAAGTCAACTGGATCAAAATGAGGCAAGTGGTGGTCATCGTCCTCGAGAATTTTGGCGCGCGATCACATGATTCTTGGCCTTTGTTGTTGGGCCAAGAACAAAGGCAACAGCAGCACGTTTCGCTCCAGTTGTGCTGGGGCTGGGGCTGATGCTCTTGGGCCGGCACAAAAGAGCGGCCGCGGGAAGAGCGCACATCGGGCGGACTTTCGCCGCTGCTTGTGCACATTCCAATTATCGGCCCAACAAGGCCACTCTCGAATGACTGGCTTTATTGTTGCACTTTATTTTGAGCACTAAAATACCTATTTTATGCCTGGGCCGTCCAAGGGTCGAGTGGTGCCATCTACATGGCACCAGCTCAATTAAGGTATCTTTTTTTGATTGCCGCTAAATAGAAATTCTTCAGACGATTTACTCGGGGGCTCATGGCAAATGATTCAGTTGGTTTGTAAATCCACGAGAGGCAGAAAATTGTGTGCAATGCAATAGTTTTGCTATATATAACGAATCAAATTTGGAGTTAGGTCAAGAGAGAAAGAGTTGGAAGAGTTATAAACAACAACGCAGACATTAGAAGGTTTTTATGGTCAATGTTGATGAGACCATTCTTGTCTGCTTACTCTCTCGGTCATCTAGCTCGCCACTACACATCTATACGAAACAAACGAGCAAATGGAGGAATGAACGAACGAAATAAAAGCTAACAAACATCTCGTTAGGGCCAGTGCCACTTGTTGCTGCATTAGCCGATGCTCTCGCAAGTTTAGAGATTGGGCGCATCATAAGTTGAAAGGGATGTGACGTCACAGGAAGAAAGCAGCTGCTTGGATGGAAGTGATTAAATCTAGGCGTTTGTATAAATTTGGAGCTGATGCTCTCATTGTAACACAACACTAGCCTTTCGGTGGGATGCCTCGCCAAACATGAATATTGAAAATACTACGTGATTTGTCTTAGTAAATAGGAGGATAGCACACAAACAGTAGCCATTATTTCCTCCTCTCCCTCCGTTTTTCTCTGTCCATTTCAACTTTTGGAATTTGCTTGCGATGACCTCTCGACCGCAACCACTTGTAGATTTAGCGACTTTAGAGGTTTGTGTGACGCAACAATTGGGAAAGAGAAAAAATCTTTTTTTGTTAACTGACCAAGAGAAAGAAGGAACTGACCGACCACGCGTATAGTATTCTATCTACCTCGAGTTTGTGACGCAATCGAGCCAATTTTAAGTCTCTCGTCGGTTTTTGGCATCAGCTCAAGTTAACCAACTGAATTTGCACTGCCTTAATCTGTTAGTTTCCATTCCTAAACTCGAAAATCCCACAACAAACAAGCGGTGGTCACTCACTCACTCTCTCTCTCTCTCTCTCTCTCCCTTTAGATGGATTTGAAGCAGAACTGGAGAGTTGGCGCAACACGAAAAGGGAAATAGTTGGCTTGAGTCGGTGAGCACAAGTGACGGGCGCGCAAATGATTGATTGCATGAGCATCCAGTGATTTGGCTTGGTTACCTGGCTGGCAAACTCGCAACGAGAGCGAATTAACTCACACAAACTAATAAGCAGTGGTGGCTGTAGTGTTTCTAGAGGTAATAGTGGTAGTAGTAGTGGCCACGAGCAGCGGCAACTGAGGCACGAGGATCTATTATTATTATTGGGCCAAAAGCTTGCCTAAGCGCGCAAAACATTTTTCGTCTCATGAGCGATATTTCTAGAGGTAGGTAAGAGGATGAGCTGCATTAAGTGGTCCTCAGTGATTACAACTAATCACTGGCGACTTGTTGCTGTTGCTGCTCTCGTGCACATCATCGTACAAATCGGACATTTGATGAGCTTGTTGGCCCAAAATGTCGAAGCGACGCGAGCACGCGAATACAACTACGAGGGAACCGCCTGTGCTGCCCGTGCCAACAGCCGGCACAGGTGGCTCCAAGAAGACGCACCGGACATACGAGGCACAATGATGAGCTCGAAGCTTTGGTTGAACATCGCGGCGCAACACAATAGCAATCAAAGTGAGCGGGCTAATTAGGCCACGAAAACTCAACTACCACAGGAGAATGGCAACTGATCTCCCCGCCCACTTATCATTCTCGTCCTCAGTCGAGGCGATGGTAGCGGCGGCGGCAGCGCTAAGTCATAGGCCACAAATGGTTCAAAAACACACAGGAGACATTGGATCATCGAGCAACAAGTGGTAAGGCAGCACCACCACTTGTTATATCTAGTGTTCACTCGCTCTCTCACTCACTCAACAACTTGATACTTGGGCGAGTGTGTACATAGATACAACAAGCGGTTGCTTCTTGTTCCTAGTTGAATCATCGGACACCTCTCCCTAAATGAGCTACACTGAAGTATTTCCTAGAACTCATTCAATCAGTAAAGCTTTTGATTGGCGACAACACAAACGCCAACAACTGGAGAAAGAGAAAAAAGGAAAGAGAGAGAGAGAGAGAGAGAGAGGCAACAAGTTGACTAACTTATAATAAATGCAGAAAAGATTAGTAAAGAGGAGATCGGCTAAAACAACGAAAGCCGCCACAAACTTTGGAGGCTGGACAATGAGGACTGACTAACTAGCTAGCAGCCAACTAGTTAGTTGGAGTAAGTAAATAAACATAAACTTTCAGTCGCCGTCTGTTGAGTTGATATTGTTTGGCGGCATTTTGTTTTTAGCTAACTCAATCAATTGCCAGATGACGGTCTGACTAACTAACTGACTAGACGTTGCTGCCGTAGCTCAATCTAGATGATTGAGTGACTGATGGCCGCTTGGTGGTGAGATTGTTTGTAAATTAAATGAACTTTTCTAGTTTAGTGGTGAGCTATGGCATTTGCTTTTGCTTGTTTTTATGTATCTATTTATCACAAACCAAAACATTGATGCATAACTTGGTTCCAAGATAAACTCATCAACATCACAACTCAGGCATCATCATGCTAAAACTTTGTACTTTAACCTCCATTTGAAACGTGCTCGCGCAACCGCATCAACAGGTTGCTGCTCGTTAAGGCGGCGCTTTACTCGACTAACTATCGGATGGTAACCAAACATATCGGGTGTGTCCATTGATCTTTCGTTGCTCTTTTTTTGTTTGTTGTTTTACAAGAGGTTATAACAGGTAGATGAATGAATATAAGTTTCATCTAAAGCTCAGTGATTGATTCTCTAATTACCGTCCATGTTACGTGGAGTGACTACTTCAGTAATCTATGCACAAAAAAACTATAAAAGCTTAAGCTGATCATCATCTCGAGTCATCGACATGAATCTGTGAATGTGGATTCTACTAGATTCTAATCATTCATACACTCAACCGATTAGAATCCTTAGTCTTGAGCGAAGATGGATTTGATTGAAAGTGTGTGACGCAATCAATTGGCTAATCCGCTACCTACTTGTCTCTGTTGTGCCACGATGACCACTTGCCAGGTGCTCAATCAATCAAGTGGCCGATTGATAGATTGATTGATTGACATATCGAACGCTTTCTCGACCACTACTTTTACTTATGCAAACAATACGTGATTTCGAACAGGTGGCTCAATCTCCGAGGCGCGAGCGCCTCAATGCAATCATCATCTCGAACAGGTGCGCTCGTCGACTTTACCCAGCTGGACTAAGTAACTTGGACTAGCCAACTTCAAGTTGCACGGCGGGTGGTCGGTAACAAACTGCAGATCAACAAACTTCAATATACGAGCAGGACTGAGGTTAGGGTCGGTGCCTTGTTGTTGATCAATCAATTCCTATTCTCACCAGAAATTGTGATTGCCTTTTCACCAATTAATAGTAAAGTTAACCACAGCAATAACAACAACAGCTCGTATTCGGGTAAACCTGTTGCGTTGAACTTTCGTGGAATATGAATAGATGGTTCAGCGGAAGGTGAACAGATGATTAACCCGGTGCAATTAATTTAGCAAAAGCAACAAGTTTAACAAATCGACACGATGACACCTGTTGCCAAGGAGGCAAAAACATGAAGGTCCGTCGCTTTTGGGGAGGAATAAGGCAGACTATAGAATCAGGCAGTGGCCTGATTCTCTCTTGTTATTAACAACTCTGTTGTTTCGGCCTCTACTCTCTATAAGATTGTCATTCAATCAAAGTCTCGACTGGAATCAATGCAATGAAATAAAGCAAAATTATATCAAAGATGATGACCGAGTAAACAACAATCTGACGCAACAACAGCCACTTGCATTTAGCTGTCACGCAAGAGACACGAGTGCATCTCATGGGCGAGATTCCAGTTTGGCCTAGCTCTTTATTTGTCAATCTAGACAGTAAAGAGTTAACTTGTTAGTTAGCTCTTATTGCCATAATCTTTAGGCTGCCAACAATTCTCAATACAAATCAAACAAAGCCAGCTTTAGGCAATAGACAAATGAAATGTGACAGGTGTTTGTTGTAAATTTGGGCCTAACTCGAAGGTTGGCCTTTCGATTTTGTGCGCTCATTGCACCTCTTCTGCGCGCCCAACATAGGGCCAAAAATTAGATGCCGATTACGTTTTAGCCGGTGTCGCTGCGCGAGTCGCGACTCGCGACAGCGGCTGCGGCAACAACAACAGACTGACACTCGTGGAATGTAAACAGAAGCCCCTGATGAGAAACATGATAGCAGACTATCTCATCAAATTATATTGATCTCTCTTTTTCTCTCATCCAATCTTTATTACATGCTACATACATTTTAGTACATCAACCATCACACTTGAAACATGACGGTACATTCGATCCCAGTAACTCTTAAATTGATCAATATCAGATTCCAGTGACCTCTAGTTTACGAGGAGAACAATATACAAAGTGGTAGAGTTAACCTATGGAATCCACCTCCCAAATGGCCGAAAATCGTCAAAACTCAATGCTAGTTGGTCTAAATTGGAACTTGATATAATTCTGGTGGATCCGATTGCAATATTGATTTTATTCTAATTAACCAATGACCAACTGGTCATCATTACATCAATCTATTATATACTTTGAACGCAAATGTGATGTCATTCGCAAAAAGTCAGACCTCATGCGAAGATCTCATTATATTCGTGACAAATTCTATTGCAACAAACAATATTACTCTGTGATCAAAATAGAATTCCCAAGACTTCCAATCATTTCGTGGAGTCCAGTAACAAGAATCGAATAATAACAATCGCAAAAAACTCGCTACTCAAAGGTTTCTTATCAAGACAAAATGGAACTCTGTTGCTCAATCAAGAGAGTTCAACTACTAGCTCTCATATTCGCAGTCATTGCAATAGTTGTCGTTCTCGTGATATTACTCTTTTATAACTATCCAACATTCGCTAGAAACCGGGTCATCGAGGAAATTGTTTTTAAAAATGGATCCATGGCGTTGGAAAGGTTTAGAACGACAAAAGAGTTAGAAAGTCTAAGAGTTGAATTTTATTTTTGGAATGTAACAAATGTTAACGACGTATTGTATCGTAATGCTAAAATCAATGTGAATGAGGTGGGCCCATTTGTATACCATGAGCTTAAGTACAAAGAATTTTTAAACAATGACCAAGTGGAAGGATTGATCACTTACAAGCTAAAGAAAAGATTTATCTTCAGACCCGACTTGTCGGTCAGCTTAGATAGTACTACTAGAATTACCTGGCCAAATGTGCCTCTGCTAGCTCTACAGGGTTATCTAGAGAACATTTCAATTACTGAACCTATCTACATCTTGATGAATAGTTATATCAAGACTCTGAATGAGCCAGCTTTCATCAGAGATACCGTCGAAAACTTCCTGTTCAAGGGTTCATATCGCGAAATCTTCGCAAAGCTACAAAGTTGGGACATTTTTCACCTCATCAACCCATGGCCATTACCGAACAACAAATTTGCCCTATTGTACAAGAGAAACGATACTTGGGATCCCACCAAAGATCATGTTTTCACTATGTCTGCCGGTTTTGGTTTGGACCAGACATACCATGACCTGAATAGTTATGTCCTTATGGATGGAAAACCTAATCTTCCCTTCTGGGCCAGTCAACCAAAAGATTGTAATGCGCTCAACGGAACTGATGGACAATTCTTTCCACCTTTCCTGGACAACGCTGACGAACTACACGTGTACTCCTCAGATATATGTAGAAAAATCACTCTTAAATTTAGACAGAAAACAACAATATCTGGTGTACCAGTTAGGAAGTATTCATTTGACGAGAATAATTTACAAGCACCGACTAAGAATCCAAAGAATCAGTGTTATTGTATCGCTAAAAAGGATGGCATTCCCTCGAGAGAATGTCAATTAGATGGTCTTATCGACCTCTCAACTTGTGTCACAAAGAACTTAATGGCGTCCGGTGCTCATTTTTTAAGAGGAGATGAAGAACTTCGTGACAGAGTTACAGGTATCTCGAAGCCAGATTCCAACTTACACGAACCGATTATTTATGTCGAACCAAATACTGGTCTTACAGTATCAGTTAAAGTGCCAATACAATTGAATATTAGATTGAAAAAGAACAAGTTCAGTAACTTTCAATTTTTTAAGGATATCAACCCGATAATCTTGCCTCTAGTATGGATCTCGGAGAAGGCCGAGCTGTCTCAGGAACAAGCTTCTCTATTGAGAAGTAAACTGATGTTGTTAGACTCCTGGTTTGTTATCATGGTATTAGGTGGTGTAATCATACTAATAATCACCATCCTAGTCATAGCCTCGGCTCTATGCATCAAGTATCGCAAATCAAGAGCAACAACTGTGGCTAGACCTGCTCGTGAAACTGATCCGCTTATTGCAAAACGGGTTAGACGTCCATCTAGACGACGAAGTGATGTTAGGATATAAATATTGTTACTCACATCAACGGAAACTCTGTTGCACAACTTTATTTGACCGTAAGAAAACGTGCCCGTCATTTTCATGTAACTAGCCGTATGCGGCACAATAAATTTATATTGATACACCAACATTTAATAAAAGGCCCACCAGTTGCCTCAAAGAGTATAAAAAGAACTAACGGTCTGTATTTGAAGCGCTAGCAGGCCAGTTCTACTGATGGTACTACTCCTAGAGATAGTAAATATTTGTTGTGCTAAATCTTCTGACAGTTCTTGTTTATGATGCATGTACAAGTAGTAAATTGACATATCCATACCCGGTGATAAATTAGGTTCAACGCCACCAATACGGGAGATTTGTCCCCATTTGGTTTTTTGATTTCATTTCATATTTATTTACACGTTTGTTGCATCAGTTTGTCCTTCGGCAAACCCTTTACCAGACTATTGTTGAGATTGCCATAAAGACACAGAAGGCTGCCACATAACCACTCTTCCTCTCACCTATTCTCGCAGCTTTCCATGGAATGCCAGAGATCCCTTTCTTCCATCTATCCATCCAGGATGGTGCAAAGTGTCTAATATATGTGCAGGTGCAAATAAACAATAGTATAACCACAAGGAGGCTGGAAAAGTCAAATAAAGCTGACATGATCTAAGATTTCTATATAAGGGGGTTTTGCTAATCTAATAAGATGGTTGACATTTGTAAAATCGAGCCTCTTTAATGTGTTGTGAACAAGCTTGAAATGTGTCTGCATCTTTCGAGCTAATCCATTGCGGCTTATGTACCAAAACATTATATTTTAGCCGCACAGAAAAAATACACATTTTCCTCGGCTAAATCCGCCGCGTATGTGGTCTCCTTAGTGAAACGTCACTTAGAGAAACCGTAAAAAAGAATCATTCTCCAATACAGTTTGGATCATCCAAATTAATACTCGCAATATTTCCATCAATCAAGTATAGCAACTGATATATTATTGTTGTGTACCAAGACTAGACCCAAGGAAAAATGGCCGAGATTGCAGATTTTTTCAACCAAATGCCTCTCATAACGAGGCACTGGTTTGCCGGCTCCCTGGCACTACCCCTCTTATGTAGATTCAATGTATTCAGTCCCTATACTATGCTGTTAACCACAGATTTCATAACAACCCTTAATCTCTGGAAGCCCTTGACTTCACTATTATACTACCCACTGACCGGCAACAGAGGGTTTCACTTTTTAGTCAACTTATATTTCATTTACAATTATTCCAAGAACCTTGAGATGGGCTTCTTCAGTGGTCGAACAGCCGACTATGCCTTTTTATTCTTGTTTAATTGGATAGCATTAGTGGTGAGTATTTTGTTGATGAGTAGGCTTCTCGAGTCCATGTCAATGGCTTCTAACATTTTATCTTCAATTCGCGATAAACAAACAAAAACACCACCAAACCAACTAGATGCTCTCACTTGCGCTCGGCATCTACATGCTCATGGATCCCATGGTTATGAGCGTGATTTATGTCTATTGCATGATTAACCAAGACCAGATAGTTAGCTTCTGGTTCGGCACTAGGTTTAAGGCAAGATACTTACCATGGGCTTTGTTTGGCATGAACTTCTTACTAGGTGGCGGAGGAATCTCAGAACTAGCCGGCATTCTAGTTGGTCACCTATACTACTTTGTTATGATGAAGTACCCAGCCGACCAAGGTGTTACATTACTACAAACACCTCAATTTTTGTATCGCCTCTTTCCAGATGGTGGACAGGCTGCCTTCATGGCGCCTAGCCAGCCGACCGCTAGAACAGCGCAGCCAGTGCCTAGAGCGACCACAGCTGCCGGAGCCACAGCGCCGACAGGATATAACTGGGGCCGAGGTAGGAGGTTAGAGGATTAATCGTTGCAAACTACTATGATCACCACTGATCTATTTGGATAATTAAGATGTAAATATCTCAATGTATAGATTTGATATGACGAGAGGTCCAACTGCATGACTACATTCAGACAAATCAATCATGTCTCCAATTTTTTGATTTCTCGCTTCAATTCAGTTTAAACATGTTCATCGAGTCAGTTAGTTAGTAAGTTTGTAGACCCCGAAATAACAATTGAAGTGATCATTATGATGACAAACGGCCGCCCAAAAATACAACACCAGTTCGCACGACTCCTCATAGCATCCTTGAACATCTTTGATGGATGCAAAGAGTCTTTTTTGTTGTATACAATTATCATGGTTGATAGCATCACCTCATAAAAGATGGAAAAGTTTTGCATTCCGACGAGTGGATCCTAATTAGATATAGACACTTGTTCAAACTCACCTCTCTATTGCAATTTGCAAACTTCTAAACGCTAACAAAAAACATTGTGCGTGAGCTTATAAGCGTATTCACTGTGGCGATCAAAACATTGCATTTTTGGTCTTTCCTTCGAATAAACCAACCGCGTGTGTGCTGTCCATAATGAAATGTCACATTAGGATCATGAGAAATTATTAATTTTATAGTTTTATTTCAGAATCAATCTAGAGAAGCCACTATATTCCTATAATATCATTAGCCAACAAGCAATTAAATTACTATTCAACATTAGGACTAGACTCAAAGAAAATGACCGATCTCTCTAGTGGACTCAATGAACTGCAAAATATTGAAGCGTATCGGCAAACATTTCAGAAAACAAGTCAAATTTACAAATATCTTAGAAATACATGGAGGAAACAGCCACTATATCTCATCAGAACCCTAAGCTATGTGATTCAGAATCGCCCTAAAAGAAACATCACGAGGAACCCAGCGCGAAAGTCTGTTTCATTGAATGTAATATGTGACCGCCTAAAACAAGCAGCTTTAGCGAGAAAGGCCAAGCAAAAACAGAATCTGACTAATAGTACCACCAGCAACAACAATAATGTTAGTGAATTGAATAGATCAAATAATGTCAATGGTACCAATGGGAATGGAATCAAGAAGGTCACACCAACCCTCCTACGAAGCGGAAAGAACGCGACCCATCGATTACCAAATAATGAGCTTGCAACCAGCGATGGTTATGTCATCTGTTATTATCGTTGGGTTTGCAACAATCCCGAAAAAACCTCTCAGAAGACTATGACAATTGGCTTCTGTTGTGCCTGGTGCAACCGTAATTTCTGGGCTCGTGACTCCCTGATGATGCACTTGAAGACTTCGCATCAACGTTGCAATTTCAACATAGTTGAAGAGCCAGTAACAGGCCATAAAGTGATTGAGATGACGCACAATCCTTCCTTTGACGGTTCATATTGTGGCTTCAAGTATCCAGGCCACAACATCACTAGAGACTTCAGTTTCAGGCCTCAGTTTCCAACACCAAGGGATTCGTTTACACAGATCATCTTCTTCAGGACTAGGGTAAAGAAAATCACTGCCGATACAAAGTTGCATAAGATTAACTCAAATCCAGAAAATATCGATATTGAGTCTGATGAGTTCGAACCAGACGTTGATATCTCCTACGGTCGCCTCTACTACCACACCTCCACCTGTTTACCTATCAAACCTAACGAGAATGATATAGACAGTGAGGCTGATATGGATCCTGAGTGGTTACGCGAGAGAACTCAACTAATGATTGATGAATTTGCAGATGTTAACGAGGGAGAGAAGGAAATATTGAAGTTATGGAACTTGCATATTATGAAGAATTATAAGTACAAGGCTGACAGTCATATTCGCCAAGCATGCTTTGATTTCATTGAAGTCGAGGGCCCAACTATACTGTCCAAGAATTTAAGTAAGAACTTTACATTACATTTGGCTAATTTATTCGATTTTGGATTAATTAGTTCAGGAGATTTACTAGAATGTATAAGAGAATTTAGAAAATTAAAATTGGCTCATCGAGAGACGAGAGCCATCACCTCAAGTCCAACAAAGTCGAATGGAACCAAGCGGACTAGTAACGAACATTGCCAGCACTCACCTCCTGCCAAGAGAGCCTTATACAATAACTAGCATTATCAACTTCGACACCTCAATCAAATAATAAATGAGACCCAAGAGACTATACTTGTTGGACAAGACAAGATTGATTTTATTTTAAATTGATCATTGTACCCGCAATCGACAGCATCAATTCTAGTTTGATAGTTACACTTTACCGTTTGAGATCTTCGTCATACCATTCAGTTTCGAGCAATATCCTCCATCTATATCAATGGTACATCCATGGATGAAACTTGCCTTGTCCGAGCAGAGAAAGACAATGGTATCGGCGACTTCCTTGGACTCGCCAACTCTATTTAGGCCAGTCATAGACGAGAAACTTTCGATACCTCCAGGAGCAGAGAAGTTTGTGACAATCGGCCCTGGCGCCACGGTGAGCACCCTGACACCCTTGCCGTCTAGGGCATTGGCTAATGTTTTGGTCAACATCGATAGGCCAGCCTTTGAGATACAGTATGCGCCCATGGGAAGCGCAACTCTATCTGCAACCGATGAGACATTGATTAGGACTCCCTTTGATTTTTCCAAATGGGGAACGGCTAGCTGGGCGATCCTGGTGGCCGCCATCAGGTTGACTTGGATAATATTCTGAAAGTCTTGATAGAAATCCGGATGATCGAATGACAATCCTCTTCCTGAATACCCTGCGTTGTTTACCAGTATATCAAGTCCGCCGAAGTAAGCCACAACATCTCCAACTACAGGCTCGACCTCCTCCTGTTTCTCAAAATCCGCTTGAATGAAGAGGAAGTTATCCTTTGACTTGCTGGGTGAGGCTTCGACGAGTTTCGTGATTACTGCCTCGAGTCTCTCGAGATTTCTACCTGTTATGGCCACTTTATAGCCCAACTTGGCAAACTCTAAAGCTGTTGCTTCCCCAATACCCCCACTACCTCCTGTCACTAATACGATCTTCATACTGTTTTGTATTTGATGCTTCTACAATATGTTGATAAATCACTAAAATGCAAGAAAACTGAAGCTTATATTACTTTTTACTGTCAAATGACCATCCTAATCAATAAGTGTCGTTAGATTATATACCTAAACGGTCGGTCGAGAGATCTATACAGAGTACTGAAAAGTGAGGAGGGAGGTACATCACGTACTGTCTAGATGGAACAGGTGCAAGCTTACTCTTGAACGACTTGAAGTGTATGCATCGTCTTTCATGCAATGGACTGTACTTCTCGGCCTAGTGACACGAACACGAACAAACTTGGATACTTGTATTGCAGCGAGAAACGAGGTGCGCACGAAATTTTCACAACACCCATACATGTCCCAAGCATCGTATTTAGTTTTTGTGGCCGCTATCCCTTTATTTTCATTTATATTTCGATCGCTACACCATAACGTGTATTTTGATTTACCACTATTATTCTCCCATTGAATCCTTATCTCTTATAAATATATATATAGTTAATAGATCGGACAAGAATCTAACCTCATCATTCTTGACTCGATCGATTGGCAACACACGAAAACAAGATTGAATCTTGTTGCAAACATAGCAGAAAGCTTAGCCAACTATCAATTTTGGAAACAGTAGTCAATACTATAACTGTGATCTCAGTAGCCATCCCAAGCAAAGAAACCCTTCCAAGCAATCAATAATGGAACAATCAGCATCAACCAATGAACTCCTATCTATCTCAGAATTAGTTAGCGACTCTAGCGTTAGTAACAATGGAACTGGCTCACAAAATGACGACTATCAAATCCAGCAGGATGCTCTCCTGGCCGCCAAAATAGCCGGCGAGGAGGCAGAACATGAGCGCGATTGTGCAAGTGATGCCGCTTTAGCAATCGTGCTTCAAAAACAATTCGACACTGACTTCAATAATCAGCTGAAACGCGAAGAGGCCAGGTTGAATGGCCAGTCTAAAGTTGGAGTCTCTTTGGATAGATTCAAGCGCAACGCAAGTTTCAATACCTCGGTTCCAGATGAGTCTCTTTATGAGAGTGACGACGAGAACATCGACCGCGATTCTGCAAATCTCGATACTGCTTGGGACATCTTTGAACGCGACGAAATCAAGCAAAAGAGTCGCATGGTGGGAAAGCAGGGATTTGTGATCGACGAAGAGGGCAATGTCATTACCAAACACGACATCCCAACTTCAAGTCGAAAGAACATGTGTAGATTGATGGAGCTCAAGACGGACATACAAACAGGCGACGCTGGTGGCAAAAAAGATGACTTTAGAATTACCAACTATGTCTATAACAAGTTGAAGGTCCACTCGAAGAAGAGCTCACGACGTTGCTCGCAAAGATTGTTTGACAAGAAGGAGCGCGAAAACGAGCGTATCCTCGAGGACATCCAATCGTGCAAAATGAGCGACGCAACTCGTGCCATCATGGATGGTCTTCAGATAGCCCACAAAATCGAAACTTTGAACGGTGTCATCGGTCATGGCAAAGAGTCGACTGTTTTACATGCCACTGGTCGCGATCACGAAGACCTACCAGAACAAGAGGTGGCCATCAAGATATTCAACTCGAATAGTAATGTCGCCTTCAAGACTCGAGACACCTACAACAAGTCCAAGTGTCCATCTTATAAGTTCGACAAGCCAAAGTCCAAGAGTGATTCATTGAACAAATGGGCTGAAAGAGGGTTCAAGAATCTCAAGTTGTTGAGAAGGGAGAATATCAATTGTCCCGACGCAATATCGCTCAAGAAACACGTTCTTGTGATGAGTTTCTTAGGATCAAATGCAAGTCCATCACCGCAACTCAAGGATGCTCACTTAGATGACACACAGTTGCGCAACTCTTACGAACAAGTTGTCGATATAATGTGCCGGATGTACAAGAATTGCGAATTAATTCACGGCGACTTATCGGAGTATAATTTACTCTGGCATCAGGATCAAGTTTATGTTATTGATGTTAGTCAGTCCATGTTTAGCTCGCATCCAAATGCGAACTTTTTCTTGTACAGAGATTGCGAAAACATATTGGACTTCTACGCTAAGGCAGGTCTCACTGAAATTTTGGATGCCAAGTCCCTTTACAAGCTGATTTGCGACAAGGATTTACATGACAAGGATGTCGAGTTCTGGGCTAAGATTGAGGACTTTCCAAGAAATGAGAAGCTGATGCAGAGAGATGAGAACACGAATCGAAAGTATGGTAAATCGGATTGTTTTGAAACCATGTTGAACTCTACTGGACTCAAAAAGGAGGTCCCACGTGAGGAAGCTTAAACAGTTACTCCAATAAAATTTACCATGATTTCTATTGCCAAAGCTTTCATTTTGGCCCTCCACGATCAATGTAGCCTCCCGAATCCCTCTATATTCTTAAAAAAATTTTATTTTGTCGTCAGATGAGTTGAAGGTTACTCATGCTTCATGAGTATCGGGGAATCAGCCATTATATGCCATTTGAACAAGCGCGCGCACGCATGCAGAGTCAAACAGGTGAATCTCTCGGTACGTGTGATTGCAAATCGAATTCTTTTACCCACGTACCACTCTAAAATGAGCAGCGGCTGAATATACTTATTTACCACCTCCGATGTAGAAGGTGACAGCTATTAGTATTTTTATCATATACAATTATATAATCCAACAAACCATCAACATGACGCCCAACAAACCCGGTAAATACTATTGCACAACAAAAATGCAAATAATCACAACTTTCGCCATAATACTGGTTCTGGCCATCTTTACCATACAAACAACAGAGGCGGCGAGAAGTGGCAACAATAAGGGACCAGTAGTATTAGATGAAGATAATTGGTCACAATTGTTGCATGGAGAATGGATGGTTGACCTATTTGCTCCCTGGTGTCCGGCTTGTAAAAAACTCGAACCAGAATGGCGTAAGTTCGCTGATTGGTCAGACGATTTGAATATCCAAGTGGCCACGGCTGATGTAACCATCAATCCAGGTTTGAGTGGAAGATTCATGGTTCGAGGGCTTCCAACTATCTACCATGTTAAAGATGGAATCTTTCGGCTTTACAGTGGCCCAAGAGAGCACACTGCCTTGATTAATTTTATCGAAGAGAATGGCTGGAAGAAAATTGAGCCGGTTTCAAGATGGATTGCGCCAGACACATTACAAATGTCATTCTTGGCCTACTCATTCCGTATATCCATGGCCTTACGTGACATTCACAATCATTTAGTTGACAATGTTGGGCTACCATACTACATCTCGTACCTAATATTTGCCTTATGCACAGTGGCCGTCGGAACTACTTTGGGTCTACTGCTAGTTTTTGTAGTCGACCAGTTCTGTCCTCCAAGATACCCAGAGGCCGCCCAAGAGAGCAGGTCAAATGTTGCTTCAAGGAAGAAGACAGATAAATCCAATGATAGCGACTTGGATGATACAGAGGAAGTGAAGGAAACCTCCGCTCCTAAAGCCCAGAGTTCAGAAACGTTGAGAAAGAGGACGAAAGGCTGATCACGATGGATTCTAAATCCTTGATATATGTTTACAAAAGCTCAAGTTTCAACCATTAACTCCGATTGAATCCAGCAAAAAAACATCTGTTGATACACTAAAATCACAACTTTAACTGACAATATATATATAAACCTACACTCTAATTTGCATAAACATCTTTCTTCTATCTCAGTCAGCTTTACTTGAAAGTTTAGGCGAGCTCATTGTTTACGATGAATGGATCACTTCTGGACAATCTCCACAAGCTTCACCATCCAAGCACTGCTTGGTTTGACCTTCATTTCTAGATTAGAATTGATGAATATTGGAACCGTCGGTCCATCGTTGAACAAATCCTCCACCGTATACTTAACCACTGTCTCCTCTAACTTTGGCTCTAATGGTTTGGCACCTGGAACCAAAGGCACAATGTTACGTTCTCGAGTCATAGCTAAAGCCAGACGTTTCTTGCATTCGTCAGCATTGAATGCAACTCCACCGGATCCATTGATCTCATTGTATCTCTGAGCCGCCAAGCTGATTGGTGCCTTTGTGATTATGTCTCGTAATTTGAAGCTAACCATCAGCTCATTTCCTAAAGTGCGACGATTTAGATAGATGATGGCAAATGAGGGACAACTGTTGATGATAGGCATCACTGGCTTGACAAACACCTGAACCGAATGGTCGGGGTACTCGGTAACCATCATACCAAAGACACCCATTGGGTCCTGATCGATAGCTATAACTTTTCTATTCTTTAGCACTTCAGCCATATCAGCCTCAATGGATCTCAGGTCGTTGCTCATATACAGTGGTGCTGACCAAATAGACCAGATAGCCATCTGAGCCTGAGCTTGCCTCAGACTCAAACCAAAGTTTCCAATCACCAATTGGTCTGGATCAAACCAACCCCCTGGTCCATGGTATTTGACGATATCCGTTTGCATCTTGACGGTAAAGTCAACGATGGATAGAATACTAATCCATGAATCTGTTATGTCGTCGTAGTAGCGCCATAGGTTACAACTGTCCTTGACCAACTGATAATCTGGATTGCCCTTTCCAAATCTTAATTTGTAAAATGGCCACTCGCAACTCAATAGGATGGACCTGTTAGTTTGCATCAAAGCCTTGGCCATCTTGGGACAAATGGACTCAGCTTGGTTTGGGTCGATGTTGCAGCCGTCGAATTTGAACGAGTCAATTTGCCACTCGGCTAATCTCCGAGCATCTAAATCGAAGTAATTGTCCTCAAGGTTACTCTGACTCTTCAATTGAGCGGGATAACCAGCGCAAGTTGCAGTTCCGCAATCTCCGTAGATGCCTAACTTAAGTCCCAGCCTGTGAATCACCCTAGATAATCCGTCAATACCCATGGGGAATCGTTCGCGATCCGGAATTAACTGTTGCTGCTGATTTCTCCTTTTCTCCGACCAACAATCGTCGATATTGATGCGATCGTAGCCAACATTCTTGTACCCATCACTGACCATTTTATTTGCCATATCCAAGTACAGTTGTTGGTCGATGCATTCACCTGGATGTGACTTACAATCTGTGTTGCAGAGAAACCTTTCCCATGATATCCAGCCCATTGGAGGTGTTTTTGCTAGTCCATTGTCGAGCGCCAACACCTGACTTCCTGTCAGTGTTGTTGCTAAGCAAAAGAAGGCGAGAACTGTTGTCGAAAGCATCTTGAGGGTTATCCTCGGGAATTTTAGAATATAATGAGTGGTGCTCGGGTATTAATTCGTCCCACCATCGTCAGATAATATAACAAGTCGCTCATCTATCAATCAGATACAGATGAGATAAATCATTGATAGCGGCAAGAACACCGCTGTGTTCGACTTCTGAAACTCAACGAAATGCATCGCCATTAGCAGGTGTTTATTGCGAGTATATCGATCGTCATCAAAGATCAACTTTGATTGGAAACTCCCTTAATTCATGATATTTGTGCTCGATTTTGTCATTCAAAACCTTGACTATGCGAGCTCCACTTTTATCGTCACCTAATGTCCCACCAATGGCCGAGGTAACGACCAATTCCATTTCCTTATACCAACCGCCTGCGTTTCTGTGATAGTGACCGCACATTATCTTGGTAACTCCAGCCTCGTAAAACTTACGCAACCAATTTAGCCTAATCTCTCGCTTGATATTGAAATACTCATCCTCTTCGTCAAAGTGTTTCAAAAACCAAGGAATGTGCTCGAAAATAATCGAGTATTTGTAGGATTTACACTTGGTTAGCATATCCTCCAGCCATTGATCGTGTTGTTTGGCATAGTCCTCAACATTTGCCCTATGCTCATAAAATTGACTATTGATAACAATGAAAAAGACTTCATTCACCACGAAGCAAAAGTAATCTTCGCCAAACTCTCGCTTGTATTCCGTGATTGCCTCTATTGTTGGCTCATTACCGATGTCGTGGTTGCCACAGACACAAACCATAGGTATGTCTCTGTTCAAATGAGAGAATACCTTTTTGAAATCTATCTCCTGTGGCTGTCTCAATTTGGTTCCTGGCATTGCGTCAACCAAATCTCCACAAACAACTACAAATTTGGGCTTGGGCTCGAGTTTGTTACAATTGGCGATGAACGTTTGAGCCAACTTTATCTCTTCGGCCCAACCGGGATTTTCTAGTTTCTTGATAAAGTTGTCGATGAGACCAAATTGACTATCGGCACCCTGCACGAAATAGAAGGGTTCGAATTTAGTTTGCTCGTTATCTTGGCCATTTCGACAGGGTGGCTCCTTGAAGCCTTGGATCAAGTTTAGTTCTATCTTTAGAGGCATAATGTTAAATTTAGAATATAGATTGCGAGTCTATATGAGATAATTTGGTGGGCGAGACGTTAAGAAGTAAAAAGAAGTGGGATATTTAATATTTTGACTGTACCGATAATCATCTAACCTCAAAATCTCCAGCTAGATCTTGTCACTAGGCGTCCTTTTGTATTTGTTGTTGGCGCTATTATTATTATTATCATTATTATTACGGTTGTTGTTCTGTCGTCACCATCTAACTTCTATGGCTGTCGTCACTAGTGTCGGCATCTACCAGGTCGTGGTAACACGACACCACTCACTTGTTGTCGAGTCTCACGTTGGAGAGCTGCAATGTCTG
Source organism: Aculops lycopersici (assembly GCA_015350385.1). Lineage (NCBI taxonomy): Eukaryota > Metazoa > Arthropoda > Arachnida > Trombidiformes > Eriophyidae > Aculops > Aculops lycopersici. The sequence continues at coordinate 6,304,660 of WNKI01000001.1, read as the reverse complement.
ACAACTATACATATTACGTCAAGTTCCAAGTAGTTTCTAGCTGATTAAGTCAACCGATGATCTACTATACATCTAGGCACTTGTCTTAGCTTTGTTACCAGTTGCTCCGTTTGGACTCTCGCGGAGGTACTTTCTTCTCGACTTGAATAGTACATGATTCTTACCGTCATTAACACCAGACTTGATTCGCTCCTCGGTGTTCATAATGATTTCTCGAGCTTGCGACCAGCTTCCTGGACCCTCGAGACGATACTGATAGGGAACCGAGGGACCGAAGACCAGACGTCGCCAAAGTGCCGGGTCGGTGAAGAAGAGTTTTGTTAAATTTGGCTTGAACCCTGCCCTCTCGGCAATCTCATCCAGATAGGCCACCCAAAGTCCGATTAGTTGATACTTGGAGTGCGATCTAACCGAGGCAGATCGTTTTGCTTGAAATCTGCGGCCATACTTTTGCATCGCCGTTGGGACTGGCAAATCAACTTGACCTTTAAAAACTTGGGCAACATACCGAGCTTGCATCTCGCTAACCACTGTTATGGAGCCAGCAGGTTGAACTAAACCAATGAAAGCTAGCGACTTGATTGCCTTCTCTGGTGTAGCCTCTAAGCCGGTAATTGTAAGCTTTGGGGCAAAGATGTTCATAAAAAGCTCATATTCATCGTGATCAGCTGACTTGAGGCCCAATTCAAATTCGTTTAGGAAGGGAATTCTAACTGTGTATCCGGTGGCGAGCACAACAATGTCAATTTTGTACTCCTCCTCCTCCTCGCCATCAAAGACCACGCCCTCGTTTGTAAAATGCAACACTGAACTCTTCATACAAACGCCACCTGTAAACACACGGAATGGAAAGAGATCGTTGATTGCAGGCACCAACTCGGAGGGTTTGTGTTTTGGCGTTAGGCCTAAAAGTTTGTGATCTGTTCTAGACTCAACATCTCTAATTGTTTGCCAGTCAATTATTGCAGTAGGCAAGATTCTTTTCTTGCATACATTCCATCTAGTTTGGTGCTTGAAATCCCACAATCCATCAGCTGTGAAACGGCTCCTAAACCAGTTGCCACGATGACAGGAAAGGTAACACTTTTTGGCCACAAGCGCCATGTCGCTGGCTGCATCGCAAGCCGAATTCCCAAAGCCAACTACTAGAATACGCTTATCGATAAACCTCTCGTCAGTCAGAATATTCTTAACCTTTGCGGAGTGTATGATTGGCCCCTTGAATTTGTGTTGATCCCTAAAAGTTGGCATATAAGGAACATTATGATGTCCAATGGCAACCATCAATTTGTCAAACTTCTCCTTGTAAGTCTCATTGGCAACCAAATCTTTAACCTCAACCTCCCATATCACCTCGCCGTCGGCTCCTACTTCCGGTTCGCAGTGGATAATCTGATGCTGTAGCTTTAAGTGGGGCAAAATTTGGAAGTGATCCACATAACTCTTGATGTAGTCCATATAGAGATCATGTTTCATAAAGTTAGGCGTACAAGGCGGAGGTGGAAAATCTGAGAAGGCCGATAATTCTTTGCTTGTATTCAAGATTGTAGTTCGCATTACAGAAGGAATAAAATCTCCGTTTGCATCGAAACTCTCCGGTACATCCTTGTAATTCCATAGGCCCCCATAGTGGGGACTTCTATCGAAACAGGTAACCCGGAAGCCGGACTCTAGACAAACCTTGGTGGTCACTATACCGCTGTGAGTGTTGATTATACAAGTTGCGTTAATTATGTATCAACAATCGAAGTAACAGATATAATATACAAAGACTCTATTGTTTAATTTCAACTTCAAACAACATAAACACTTACCAAACTCCGGCTCCTATGACACAAACATTCAAAGCACCATCTCGTTGAGTAGCAGTCGTGGCACTCATCTTCTTACTCTTGTTGTTCTTCTTGGCAGGTAAAGGTTACAATTTGTAGGTGGCTTGCTATGCTATGGGATTGGCACTTATCACTACAACTTCACACTTTGGACTAATGACAAAGAGGGAAAGTTTTTATTTGAACCCGATGATGCGCCAAGCTCGCCGCAAGTCGCCTGCCAGAGTTTGTTTGGCCAGTTGCCAGGGGGAAGAAAGCGTTGCAACAAGTGGCACAGACTTGGTTTAGGGAGGTGCCTAGAGTGCTAAAAGCAAGTGTTTGTGTGAGAGAGAGAGAGAGGAG
>WNKI01000001.1:6284097-6302466 GCA_015350385.1 Aculops lycopersici | reverse complement strand
GAGAGAGAGAGAGAGAGAGAGAGAGAGAGAGAGTCAAACAGATTGTATCAGTCATTTGATTTATTTTGGATTTGTTGTCGTTGCTTTGAGTGTTTGTGGCTTGCGTTAGACAATTGGGCCAACATAGTACAATGATTGATACATATGCTTTCCTTGCGCACGGTGCCCACTAAGACAACAAGTGCAACAAGTGGCTGCTTTCCATCTTTAATGTAAAAAGCTCAATGAAATATACTGAATATTAAATCTTTGAATGCCTACGTGCCACATTCACTCTCCCTTTTTGTTCGAGATTTCGCGAGATGAAGCTACTCTTTCTATAGAAGTAAAGTGAAGTGAACCCCGTAAAGTATCAATTAGCATCCACTCAACTGTCTGATGAATTCCTCTTCCCCTTTCTCCGTATCCACTTTCCGTGAAACATTTGTAACTGTCACCATGGCGGATAACAGGTGTATGCTTGACTAACCACCTGCTAGCCGATCAACCGAATGGACTGCTTGCTTGCTAACTGTCTGACTGGTCAACTTGTTACTGAGTGAGAGAGTCACTAAGACGATGAGTGAGATCAACTTGGATGATAATTGTTACCTCCATCTTGTCATTGACAAACGACCGAAAGTCTCCAAGGAGCAAGTATTAGGAAATTGAACTCTATCTTCTTGGTTGTAGAAGATCTCGAAGGATGGGATAGAGTTGTTGGGGTGATTGTGCTCACAAAGCGATTGGAGTGAGAGCAAGCACCAGCCTACAATCGCCATATTCAAAGTTCATTGAAGCCATCAACATGCCACTACACAGGTGTGTAGCCTCACTGATCGGCCGCTACCTGTTGAACCTCAACAACGAAAGTGGCGCAAGCAATATTGCTGCAAGCTGCAAAGAGGAATCGACCCGCTGGCCTTTCGAACACCAGGCACTTGCCTCCTTTGTGTCCTGGTCTCTTATGCTTAACCTTAAAGATGTATGTTAAATGTCAGTCTCTGTCGATTCGTCGTCCAATTATCTCACACCGTTGACAGTTTCGAAACTTGGTGGCTCGTAACTTTGCTTTGTTTGTATCTGCTACCAGGTAGTCAGCTTCAACTTTGCAAGTCTCACGCAGCTCCACTACAATGAGCTTCAAGCTAGTCAGTCTCTATTTTGCTTTGACATCAGAAACATTTTTTCCATTTGAATAACCATTATGAATCGAGCTCAAATATTCACACTATCGAGCTAATAGAGTGCTTTGCTACAGTAATGCGACAATAGAGTACCGAGTGTCGTATAATATATCAAAGACAAGATGGAAAACACATCCAAATCAACCCCAAGATTAAGGTCTCTGACAAAACACACAAAGAGATGCCATCACCAAGACTTCAATTTGTCGGATGTCACAAAAGAAGAGAAGGATCAAGAAGATCGGCGGCGGCGGCGGCAGAAACAAGCAGCGCAATCAAGCGGCAGTATCCTGTGTAGAGTTAGCCAAACTTCAGCTGCACTTCCAATGAAACAACCGAGATCTTCGCTTGGATCAAGAATAGGTCTTCTAATGGTTGCAATGATTGTTGCGGCGAGCGAGTTCACTTCATCGCCAACAAAAAACGCATCCACCCATCAATCGATTGTTAGTACAATCACCACTGGAACCGGAAGAGGGTTCGTGACACAAGCGAGTGCTCACATAGTACTGACGCGCGATGATCGGGGCCAAAATTTAGTTTTAACAGGCGACGATGGGGGCGGCAAGGGCAAAGGGAAGGGTGGCGGCGGCGATCAATTGGTCATCGCCGGAAGTCAGATGGGTGGCAGTGGCCAGGATACCAATATGATTGTTCAGGATGCAGCCAATCGCGAGGGCGATGTTGTAATACAGGGTAACTCGATGATTGTACCCGGCGAGGATGGGCACATAGTCTTGGCAGATAGTAGGAGCAAGGGAGGAGAAGGAGGGGGAGGTGGTGGTGGCTATCGACCGGCACCTTTCAACCCAATGTTGTTGTGGTTACCTTACATCAGCTCACGGTCAACCTACAGAATGATGCCATTTTTTGGTGGGATGCCAATCGGACGGAGATGATAATTAATATTATTGATTACAGCGGATTGTACAATGAAGACGTTGCGACAAACACTTGTTGGCACTATGAGTACAGTTGGGTGCAAAAGATTTATCTGCAGTTAAAACTAGTCGAGAATACAAAAGTTTCTATTGTGTTATGCGTGAGAGAACGCAGCTCGCTCAACAGTAGCAGTCAGATTCGACTCTCTTTCGTGTAGGGCCATACTAGGCAGAAAGCACCGCTTCTCGTCAGCTCAGCGAAGTTAAGCTGCCTTAGGCCGGGTTAGTACTTGGGAGGGAGACCACCTGGGAATCCCCGGTGTCCTACGCTTCTTTTTTCTTTTTTTCTCACCTCTCAAATTGTCTGTCTAATCTCATCTCCCGTCCTAATAATCTAATCGACTCATTGTCTCTAGATCCATTGAATACAACCCTATCACCAACACTCTATTTTCAATTAGATTGAGGGCAATTTCTTTGACAAAAAGTTAAAATGGTGAACTCAATCTAATTAAAACGTTTTTCCCAATTCATCATCGAATATGAAATTCCACTTCCGTTATTCCAAATTGAAGAGAGTGGGGCAACCACGGACAAGGTGTCAGCCTGTTGACGACAGTTGGTGACCTAATAAATGTAGAGCAACAAAACAGGATTTGTTCACTTGTTAACACTTTTTTCCCGGTGGCGGATGCCGCATCAACAGGTACTAGTATCATTGTGCGTTGATTGTTGCAGAAGGTGTCGCTGACAGTCTAAACTTTTGATGCCATTGTTTCCGCTTCATTCAACGTTTTTCAGCTACTAAATGAGTCCACAATCCAGGGACAAATGTGTGTGTCGTCATGTCACATTACTTCAATCTAACTAAAGTTCCAACTTGGATTTCGGAGCTCTCAGATCGAGAGAGTCTTTCGTTTCATTCATAACTCTTTTTCAGTAACGATGATGTTACCTCAAAAATTCATCTGGAGCCTTAGTGCCACCTTGGCAATCGTAGTGATTTGCAACATTGAAGTAGCTTATCAATACCAAGTGACTCAAGAGGATCACCGCAAAGCTGGAAGCCTCAATGAAGAGCGAAACTCATCAAAAAGTATCCTTGTGCTAGTACCTTCGGGTTCAAATTTGACCGAAACTCAATTGACAGATGGAAACTTCGATCTATTTAAATTGAGCGCAGATGTGCTATGGGGTCAAGAAGCTGGCGAGGATGACGAGGAGCCAGAGACAACCACGCAGCCAGCTACTGCGGCTTCGGACCAAAGTGAAGATATGGATCTAGAGGAGGGAAAATCAAACAGACCATCGAGAGACAGGAGGCAAAGGGCTATGCGGATGAATATCCTGAAGGGTAGGTGGAGTAAGCCAAAGGCTAGCCCACTCTATTTGGTCAATGGAACAGTATGTCGCTTTGTAAACTCTAGTCCTATTTGCACGACACTAGCCACGACTGGCTTGTTACGTAAGTAGACAATAAGCATTAAAGAAATCTAAATTCAACAAACAGCTCAAGTTCAACCCGTCATTCCTAAACTAACCCCGATTCGTCCAATATCACAAAGCGACTGGTGCAGCATCAGGTGGTGGCTCGGCCGCCCCTAGACCCGCGACAAATGGCCAGTTCCAGGGTCAGGGATCCTCAGTTCAATTTTCTAACCAGCCTCCTAGGCCGGCTGCTTTGTTGGACGATGACTCGCCAGATATCAATGTCGAGACCAGTCTAAACTCTTCCGCAACTGAAAATACTAACTTCACAAGACTCCAACAGCAGCAGCAACAACTGCCCCAGAATCAACTCGCTTTTCAGCAACAACAACAGCAGAATCAGTTACAGTTGAGGCCCATGGTTGCAGTCTCATCTCCCTTCCAAGCTAGACCACTGAACTTAGTCGGTGTCAATCGGAGGCCGTTGAATTTGATGGCTTTAAGGCGGCCAGTTCGCCAATACCAACTTGTAGGCAATAGAGCCTTTCCAAGAGAGAGGAGGTTACCATTCTCCAATTTGACGAGAGTTAGTTGAATTTATTCCCAACGTATATGTTGATTTGATAGTGCATTTTGTAGGCTAGAAATGTATTTGCTTGATATTACTGGAGAATACGACAAGACAGATATTGCCAAAGATGATCAATTTCTCAATGTTGTTGAATCCGGCGTAAGTAAAACACACAATTCATATCGCGCGCCTCACAGCAACATTTCCGGATTCCACCTTCTACGCATGCGTTGGGCTCAAATCCAATGCCGCCGCATGCTTTTTGCATTGCGAGAATGCATGCATCACACACATTGGAATCTTTACATTGCAAGTATCCCATAGACCGGCTCCATCACAGTTATCGCGCTTGTATTATGACATAAATATATCAACCATATTATTAACATCAAGAAACAATTATATATACATAATTCACATTTCAATTATTAATCTAATAATAATAATCGAACACAATGGTCGAAGAAGTCAAGAAGAAGCGTCCCTTTAAGACCTTCAGCTACCGTGGAGTGGACTTGGATCAACTCGTCAAAATTAGCCAGGCCGAGCTTAAAAAATTGTTCCCATGTAGACTCAGAAGAAAACTCAACAGAGGTTTGAAGAAGCAACCACAAACCTTGTTGAGGAAGTTGCGTAGAGCAAAGAAAGAGGCCGCACCAATGGAGAAGCCAGGTATTGTCAAGACACATCTCCGTAACATGATCATCCTACCCGAGATGGTTGGCTCTATTGTCGGTGTTTACAATGGACGCGTGTTCAATCAAGTTGAAATCAAGGTAAGATGAAGGTCCAAGCGACAAAAAACTGTAAGAATAGGTTCACATAAACTCTCAGTAACAATATGAACTAACCCCTACTCTCTCATCCTACCTACTTAAACACATCAGGCCGAAATGATCGGACACTACCTAGGTGAATTTTCAATCACCTACAAACCAGTTAAGCACGGTAGACCAGGTATTGGTGCCACACACTCGTCCAGGTTTATTCCTCTAAAATAAACAAGTCTAACACATTTAATCATTATAAAAAAACTTTGTACAAAATTCTCTAGCGCATCTCCAATTTTTTGCTGCCCATCGAGCTTTTATTCAAACTTTCTATCCACTGTCTGAGAAAAAATCGCCATTGCTGTAGGCGCCTCTAGTGGCGTTTTTGGCGTTAAACCAGCGCCTGAGGGCATCTATGGCTGCGGCATTCGCCACCCGAATGAACAGGCCGAGCGGCGAGTCCCGCGTGCTGCACAAACCACAATAAAAATACCAAATAGAAAATTTACAATTGTACAATAATAGTGATAGTAGTAGTATTAGTAATAGCAACGACAACAACCAGAATCAGATTCATAACCAGGACCAGGACCAGGACTAGAACCAAACCCAGACCCAGAGCCAGAGCTAGAACCAGGCCCAGGACTGGGACCAGAACAACATTAGCAGCAACAACAATAACATCAACAAGTTTGCCGGTCGGCCACTCTCCCTCACTCTCTCGCTTTCTATCAAACTTAAGGTATGTAACACTCTCCCTCTCCCTCTCTCTCAATCTCACACTCCCTCAGCCCCCACTTTATCTCTGCTGGCTCACCAGCTAATTAGGCCCACGCCCCAACCGCCAATCACCACCAAATTTTGATAATTTTAGCCCAAAATCTAGACAAAATTACAGTCGCAGCGCCATCCATCAGATTTTTACGCGTATTTACATTCATTCATGCAGAAAACTAACATTTTTCCCATTGACTTTTCCATTGTAGATGTCTGATCAACTCTCAACGAGTATGGTTGGTGCTGAAATCAGCAACTCGATGCTTGTTCTGTTCGACGACGATGATGCTGTTACGACCAAGAAGAAGCCACCCCAAATTGATAGTCCAAAATTGACTATCCTAAGAACACCTCTAGTGCTACCACCTCAACCACAGAAATTACGAAGTCTTGATTTAAGGCCGGATTTAGAGGCAGCTAGAGAGGGGCTATGTCGTGATGCTACAGCTATATGCTTTGCTGGTGCCCCCAGAGTGAGATTTATTAATGGCTCAAAGCTTTACTGCCACCTGGCAGGTGACAGATGTGTTGTTAGTGAGTTGAATCTATTGCATACAGATGATAAAAAGCTTGTAGAAAAATTAGACACGTTCCTCAGAAACTATTCCATGATCACCCAACTTGAGATGCAACCTGCTCTTGCTCCATATATTGAAACATTGGACTTCATCGATGGTTCGCCCTCTTCCGATCTACTCCAAGCCTTGTATGGGCCTATGCAATTAACTCCATATGCGAAACAGATAGCTCGTAACACCCGAGTGATCGATTGGCTGGCTGACAAGAATTGCAAACTTGAACCCCCTGACAATTTGTATCAGCAAGCTATCTATCACATGAGTTGTAATCGATACGATATGGCCGCTGATGTCTTATTGGAAAACAATCATCTAAGACTAGCTATGTTGGTTGCGACACCAAACAAAGACGACATGTACTCGCAATTGGAAACTTGGCGCAGAAGTAAGGCAGACCAGCACATAGACACCGAGCAACTGAAGATATTCATTATTCTATCCGGACTAACAAAATGGACTTTATCAAACGGTAATACAATCAATTGGCTAGATGGACTAGAATGGACGCAACAGTTGTGTTTGATTGCCAATCATTATTCTGGGCCCGAAAAGTTAGAGACCCTATCGCCGCTGATCAAGTGGGTAGAGACGGATACTGATGATCCAGACTACCACATCATCGCGACACATAATCCAGCTGATGTTATATCGGCAGCGAGATCTCTCGAGGAGCAATGGTTCCTATTGGAAACCCTCAAAAGTTATCAACTTGAGTGTGTTGATTCTGATGTTGTACATTGCAACCTTGCGTCACAGTTGTCAGATCTACGATGGGCCTGTTTTGTAGCCCTACATATAGCAAATAACGAGGCCAGAAATCAAGTTTTGATGAAGTGCTTGGAACAAAATGTAGAACAATTAAATCACTCGTCAACTGAAAGCTGGTTAATTCAAAATCTCAAATTACCACCAAATTTCATACAAGAAGCCAAATCTTTATTACACTGAACCCCTGGTCACACTAAATAAATGAAACATCCATAGCCCTGTCAAATTTTCATCTTTGTAGGATTTCGTTTCATTTTGATTCTATATGAGCAGTCTATGTGTAAAACGAAAACCGCTTACAGAACATTATGTAGCGGTCAAGGTCTAGCTATTGGTGTACTCGGGTAGAAAAAGGTCTGACCATCCAACGTAACTCCTCATATCACCGAGAGTAGTTGTATATGAATCAACTTTTGAGACCTGCGAACTGTGCCAACTTTGTAAGAAGCGATGATTCTGCGAACCAGCAAAAATAGGCATTGTCCAGAGTTAGAATTTCTCACGAGCGTCATTCTCTCTCTCCTACTGTATAACTATGCTGTATCAATTCGATCTAACAGGTGTCAAAGAGGGTTCCGATAAGCGTGGGAAATTTTAACTTGCCGTTTCTAGGACCTGTAATTAAAGAGGGAGCTGACAGTTTGAATCAACCTCATCTTTCCTCCTCTTGATCTGATAGCCAGGATCAACTTTTTGCAAAAGTAATATGGAAAAGACCCCAAGATTGGTTTTCAAGATGATAATCTCGAAAATTATGGAACTTAAGAAGGCAGAAGAGACCATGTGCCAAGATTCTTCGATTGTGAAAAATGTGGATGAGAGGATCTGAAGGTGGAGCGAAACAAGTCAACGAGTGTCGAGTTTTGCCAGATCTTAACCTCGAGTCAGATTTCACCAAAGTTAACAAAAGAGCCAAGACGTCAATAAGAACGAGAGGACTCGCTAAACAACAACGTGTAGCCATAAGGTGTTTGTTTATTTTTGTTACCATGATTGTGGTAGCCATATCGTGCCAAAATCATCATCTAGAGGATCACGCCATCATCAGGCCTGAGACTAGATTTCCGGATGTGGAATCAGTTCCCGACGATAGGATCTTGGGACAGAACGCTATGCATCCAAATGAAAGTATTAGTGTTGTTGACAATGCGGTTGGAGATAACGTGTCAGGTGAAGATGATGATCAGAGCGACGGTGATCGCGGAGATGAAGGTGAAGAGGAAGAAGAGGGCGGCGAAGAGGAGGAGGACAAGGCTAAGGCTGAGGCTGAGCCAAGCAAGTCACCTGTTGATTTTGGGGGCCAAGGCGAAGCAACCGAACTAGTCACTGGCCAGCCGGTGGTGGTACATTTCGACGACGACGATGAGGATACTGAAGCGGACAAGGAAGAGGATAAGCTCGATGAGGTTGACGAAGATGTTGATGAAGAGGATTTTTACAATAGCAACCCAGTGGACCAGCCGAGTGATAACAACGATGAAAATATCAACAAGGACATCCATTTAGGCACTGCACTGGAGAAGCCATTCGATGATTTCGATGATCATCAGGCTCTCAACTCTAGCTCATTCTACGATAATAGTGATACTGCATTGGATTCGAATGACAAGATGAGAACAATGCTTTACAACCCTGTCGATGAACCGGAAACTAGCGCAAGCCACAAGAAGAAGAAAAAGGTGAAGAAGATTAAGAAAAAGGTTAAAAAGAAGATGAAGAAAAAGAAGGAAAAGAAAAAGAAAAAGAGGAAAAAAAAGAAAGGGAAGAAGCATAAGAAGGAGAAAAAGAGAGAGAAGAAAGAGCATCACACCGGAAGTCAACAGTCGCATGTCTGCGCCATGATGCTTCAGCGGGGCGGATGCATAACTAACTCGGCTATAGAGCTGGCTGTTCGGAAAGCGAGAAGATTGCTAAGATATCAGCAGCCTTCCGATCTCATGTCAGCTGAGCCTAGCGAGTCAAGTTTGAATGCGGTCGGCGAATTGATTGAATATACTACACGAATATTGGCTCAGAGATTCCATCTGAGTTATGATGAGGTTCATTTTGGCATGGAACAGATCAACGTTAGCTTAACTTCCCTTTGGCGACAGTGTCCCGCTTTATTCCGAACCCCTCCTGCCTGTCCACCTGTTGGTAGATATCGCAGTCATACTGGTCAATGCAACAACCCGCTGGGTCCTCACCTGGGATCCAGTTACATGTCGTTCGCCAGAATGCTACCCGCTGATTACGCAGACGGAATAGGCATACCTAGGCGCTCGGCGCAATTGAGATCGGAGCTTCCAACGCCTCGATTGCTGGCCATAAATTTGCACCCCGATTTAGATCGCCCCTCGAGTGACCTATCAACCATGTTCATGGCTTGGGGTCAACTGGTCAATCATGATTTAGCTCTAGCCTCCAGTTCTCGCATTCAAACAGGACACGACTTCTCTTGCTGCCCAATAGACACCACAGTCACAGCTCGCTTACTTCTCGCCAATAAACCACTCACTCCCCGGCAGCGTGTGTGTTTACCCATCCAAATTGGACCTGGTGACCCAGTTTATGCCCCCTACAGGATCTGGTGCCACGATTTTAAGCGATCCATTGCTGGCCTGCGGCCAGGGTGTACTCTGGGTCCACGAACTCAAGTTAACATGATCACCTCTTTCATCGATGCAAGTTTTGTTTATGGATCCACGAGAACAATGACAGCCTCACTGAGGAGCAATCGTCGAGGTCAATTAGCGATGCAATACTACTTCCGGAACCAAAATCTAAAACCTATACTACCCCCACAAACAGCTAATCCGGACGAAGAGTGTCTCGGCAGGAGGGGTGGGTTATTTTGCTTTCGTTCAGGTGATGCAAGGACTAACCAACAAATACTATTGGCTACCCTGCATACTGTTCACGCTCGTCAGCATAATCGACTTGCCGAGGCGCTGGCTATGGTGAATCCTCATTGGCTTGACCAGAGGCTGTACCACGAGGCCAGACACATTCACATCGCCATGGTTCAACATATTTTACTGAGCGAGTACCTACCCTCCTTACTTGGCCCCAAGCTAACGGCCAAGTACAATTTGCAAGAGGAGGCTTCAGGTTATTGGGATCATTATGACCCATCGGTTAATCCCGGAGTTTCGCAAGCATTTGCGGCAGCCGCCTTTAGACAGGGACATACAACAGTGCCAAGCGTGATTTATAGATTCAATTACACTCATGGATTGCGCGGGTTGTACCTGCTACGATCAGTTTATCGACAACCCTGGCCTCTATACGAACCCTTTGCGCTTGATGAGTTCTTATTGGGAGCCTTGAACTCACCTAGTCAATCGGTGGATCCCTTTATAAGCACTGATTTAAGTGGCCACCTGTTACAGGAACCCAACCAACAGATTGGTCTCGATCTAACAGCCATAAACATTCAGCGAGGCCGCGATCAGGGAGTCGCCGGATACAATGCCTATCGGGAGTGGTGTGGTTTGGGTCGCGTGGAATCGTTCGACCAGCTGGATCAATATATGAGTAACGCCAGCTCACATCTGATGGCGCAACTATATGAGAGTGTCGATGATGTTGACCTCTTCACAGGTGGCCTGAGCGAATTTCCGGCTAACCCTGACTCTCTCGTAGGCCCAACCTTCGCTTGCATCATTGGGCGTCAATTTGAAGCCATAAGGAAGGGCGACCGATTTTGGTTTGAGTCTTCAATGGGACCGCACGCTTTCACACCTCCCCAACTTGAAGCCATCAAAAGTGTCACTCTAGCGAGATTAATCTGCGCCAACTCCGACACTGTGGTAGCTGTCCAGCAGATGGTCTTGCGACTACCGCACCCGATTCTCAATCCAACAGTGATTTGCAATCAGCTACCCGATATTGATATCAGCTTATGGTATGAGCCAAGAGTGATGGCTACGAGGCCGATATCGCCTGAGGCTGGCTGAATCCAATTCTTGATTTCACATGATAACGTAGAGTTCTTAGATATACAATGAGACACAAAAAGCTCATTACATGTTGATTGTCATGCGAAATTCATTGGATTTTACTTCAATTTATAGTTTGAGCCGATTGTTGTGTACCTGTCAAATGGTATCCTTGGTCCATTATGCGGCCTGATAGGTGGCAGAGGTTGATTGTTTTTATCCCTTACAACTTCAAGCAATAGTTCCTTGGGAGGTGGATTTGTTACGGTTTTGTCGGTGTGAATATCGATAGCTAATTTGACGTCATTGATATCGATTATATCCTTTTTGGCATGACTCGATAATACTTGTGCCTCTTGCAAAACATCGCTAACATAACGATTTGTGAATTCCATGAGCTGATGCACAACTCGAGGCTCATAGTCTGTTACTGACATCTCCCCGAGTATTGCATCGATTACCTGAACGTCTTTGGACATGTCGCTGATTCTATATGTATAATTAGTTTAATTCATTGAAAATATGACGCAAATGGAAGCGCGAGGTTATCAGGGCGCCAACCGATGAATCTACCAACAGAATGGCTTGAAAATTGTGAAGCAAAGTGGCAGTTTTTCCCCCAACTTCTAAGCGCGTGGAGACCGCGCGTAAAAGGTACATTCAGATGGGAAATATTGTAGTAAAGTTGACTTCAATGCCTTAAAATGGTAAAACTCAATGTGTGTTCATTGTGTTGACTGTTGCCTGTGTTATACTGGTAACCTCACACGCGCACGTTTTATCACGATCTTTCTCTGTTTACAAACTCTATTCATACAATTTTTTGCGTAACAAAACCCCCGACCAAATACAATTATTACTAGATATTATCAAATACCAATCAAAAATGAATATCAAAACAGAAACCTATGGCTCTCTACTGCCATTCCTCGTGGTCGAGGCGATTAGCTCCCAAAAACAATCTTTCGAATCCATGAGCGTTAGACTGATGGATAAGGGATGGGCTTGGCTTGTCAGTGGTCGAAAGTTACTCGTTTGGCGCTTCAAGGATGATCCAACAAAGGTCAAGACGCGTAGGATGTTGAGTCCATGCTTTGAGTTACCATTACCTCAATCAGATGTATCGCATCGTGCCAACTTGATACAGGTATTTTTTATTCCTCAGAACCCAAATACCTCCATGAGAGCGGTTACAGTTCCATCTGCATTTGTAGTGTCCCCTGAGGGAGTGATAAGATTTTGGTCAAGTGTAGCTAGCGAACAATATACCGAGATGACTGTTGCCGAAGTTCAAGGACAGGAATTTTGTATACTAGCACCAATATCAGCATATGAATATTTACTCGGAACAACTACTGGTCTCATATTTTTACTCACAATTGGATTCGACTCACATGATCCGAAGAAGATTCTCATCTGCTCGCCTCTAACCGAACCGGCAAGTTTGATATCAGGATTTAGTAGAAGAATGACAAATCTGTTCTTTGGGCCTATGACAAATGAGATAACAGAAACTAGACGTCCCCTTTTTGCGGTACCGAAGTACTCGCAATCCACAATCGAGAAGTCGGGCTCCACAGATCGACCTTTCTTTATATTAAGCTCCACCCTAAGGTTGAGGCAATGGGCTCGCACCAATCAAGGTGTTCACAGTGTTAACCAGCTGATAAGAGAGTGGGATTTGCATAAAAATATTCAGCTTGGATTGGTTTCCGGACTCGAGTTGAATGATGCGAGCAACCTGAGCTTTTGGCCCGTCGATATGATAACTACAAAGTCGAAGGAGCTATTGATTCTATTAGTAACTCTCAATTCGGCTCGCGATAACACCGTGAATTATGCCACCTGTATCTTTAATCCATATCAAGCTGGCGATAGACTATCAAGCGTAACTATACTTGGATCTCATACGTGGCGCTACTCTAATGAGTCGGAAGACCAACTACTATCTCTGAGATTCCTCGAAAGAATTGTTTCCCCATCGACGCCATGTTTTCTCTACGACCGCAAGTTTCTCTACCTCGTCCAGGTGAATGATGATATCCTAGACGCATTAGATTATGGAAACCAAAACGATAGTATACTCGGTGCAGGATTTATTGAAGGTGCTCCGATTCTATTCACCCAGCGGGATGGCCTGATTTACGTCAAGCCTGTAGTCAACATGAATAAGTCTCGCCTCAATGATACAAGCATTCAAATTGATGCTGCAATGCCAGGCACATCTATTCGAGACGAGTCTATGAATCGCTCAAGACACAATATGACACAACAATCCATGGCCAGTCGTGTCGAGCCTATGGTTGTGGAGTTGGACGAAGAAGATGATGCAAACAACGAGAATAATGACAAGCCAACCGCCACCCCCATCGGTGTCAATGCACATAACAATAACCAGTCCATGTTCAACAAGTCCACCCAACCTCTAGCGGATGAATCTATGCACAATAGATCGGGCTTCACTGACAGGCAATCTAATCGCAAGGTTGATGAACTTGCAGACGTCCTTAAAGAGAACAAGGACTTCCAATGGATACAGCAGATCGACTCTAAACAATACTTACTCGCCAGTGAGACTCTCAAGCAACTCGCTGAGAGTAGTGAGACTCTAGCAGATCGGAGAGAAACGTTGTTAGCCTTGAGTAAACTGGCTCAACTTGCCGAATGATCGATCGATTTATCTCAATAAAATTTGGTGATATTACCATTTCATTTGTATGTTCAACATTTTATTCAGCATAGTCAACAGAGAGAACAGGTAGCTTTAAAGTTTAGCCAATTATCAATGCGACCAAATAAACTGATAGCCCTATGGTCACTATGCACAGGATGGTCGATACCTCTGTAAATACTTGACTTTCCGGTTTTCCAGTGTGGTCTTGAATGAGAAATCATGACATCTTGAGTCCAGAACAGATTGACGATATCGGGTTACTTTTTATTCGAGATAAGCACATAAGGGAAATGAAGGAAATGTTCATTTATTTAAAGCCGAAGATTCGTGCTCAACCTTCATCTTGCAGGCGAGAGATGCTTGAATATCACACTATCAATGAAGATAATCCAGATAATTAATGAGCCACGGGAGATTTGTTATAAGTTGATGTTGGCGGGAGATCCAGCTTCTTGATACTTTTCTTGGGCATGAATATGTCCAGCGCGCACTTGAGATCGTCCGGTTGGTCGTCCAGTTCATCGAACAACGAGGGGTTGGCTAATGGCTTGGCGCTAGTATTCGGTTTGTCCGATTTCCCTGCACTCTTCGTGATATTTGACTTTTGAAAGCTTGGTGATGTTTTTAGATCTGATCCAGAATTGTTGTTGCTCACAAACAAGGAACTACCGCCATAAGGTAAAGTTTTTAGACGATTCAGTAACATATCAGGACTCTGCTTGACTCCACTGTCTGTAGGACCCGACAAACTCGAAGCTTGTTGGCCGGCGTTGTTGGTGACTCCAAAGAGTGATGATTGGTTATTTGCTGTCTGTGAGGTATTACCAAACAATGACCCTGTTTGGGTCATGGATGGTTGTGTCGAAAAGGGACTGTTGAACATTGTAGGCTTTGATGGCTGACCAAACGCGGGTGTACTGTTCAAGGAGGTATTGTTGTTTGTGTTCGCACCAAAGTTGAACAACGAATTCGATGGTTGAGGCTGACCAAATGCAGACTTGTTAGCATCTTGTGAGAGAGTGTTGCTGAATATTGATCCGCTTGTCTGGTTGTTTGTGTTCGAGAAGATAGAATTAGAGTTTGAAAAGGGGCTATTGACATTTGATGTGGCACCAAAAGGTGTCGTACTAGACTGTGCACCAGTTGTGTTGTTGTTGTTGCCGAAGATGCCGAAAGTATTGTTCTGAGTCCCACCTAGTGAAGTATTGTTGGCAGTATTGAATGGCTGGCCTCCGAGCTGAAAAGGTGAGTTGGTGATACCTCCAGGTTTGTTCTGAGTATCAAACAAGCTAGTCGAAGTATTCGGTGTTTGTTGGCCGAAGATACTAGACGTTTGAGTCTGTGTCTGACCGCCAAATATACTCGTCGAAGGCTGAGAGGTTCCTGGTGTAGCAAAGAGCGAACCAGTTTGCTGAGTAGCAGGCTTGAATAGACTCGGTGTCTGCTGATTGGTATTACCTCCAAAGATTGATGTGCTTGGTGTACCGAAAATCGAAGCCTGGGTAGTTGTTGGTTGAGTGGTATTTCCAAAAATCGACCCCGTCTGCGATGTAGACGGTTGCGCATTTGCACCAAACGGGCTGTTGATTACTGATGATAAGGTGGAGGTTTGTGATGGTTGTCCGACTTTTCTGTTCGCCATGTAGTCTTCCAATCGAAGCTCGTCGACTGATTTGCTCTCGTACTCCTTCATTGCGCAAATATTCTGATGTCTTGTTTGGATAGTACCTGGTCCAGAAGAATTTGCGGTTTTTGGAACAGTATCTGTTCCTTGTAGTGGCTGAAATCTGAGCGTGGTTCCAACTGGAACTTGTGTAGGCTGTTGAGCACCGAAGCTTAACTCTTGATTTGTCCCAAACGGTGAACCAAATGATGTTGCAACTGTGCCAAATGTATTATCACTACCAAACTGCTTGACTCCACTATCTGTAGGACCCGACAAACTCGAAGCTTGTTGGCCGGCGTTGTTGGTGACTCCAAAGAGTGATGATTGGTTATTTGCTGTCTGTGAGGTATTACCAAACAATGACCCTGTTTGGGTCATGGATGGTTGTGTCGAAAAGGGACTGTTGAACATTGTAGGCTTTGATGGCTGACCAAACGCGGGTGTACTATTCAAGGAGGTATTGTTGTTTGTGTTCGCACCAAAGTTGAACAACGAATTCGATGGTTGAGGCTGACCAAATGCAGACTTGTTAGCATCTTGTGAAAGAGTGTTGCTGAATATTGATCCGCTTGTCTGGTTGTTTGTGTTCGAGAAGATAGAATTAGAGTTTGAAAAGGGGCTATTGACAGTAGATGTGGTGCCAAAAGGTGTCGTACTAGACTGTGCACCAGTTGTGTTGTTGTTGTTGCCGAAGATGCCGAAAGTATTGTTCTGAGTCCCACCCAGTGAAGTATTGTTGGCAGTATTGAATGGCTGGCCTCCGAGCTGAAAAGGTGAGTTGGTGATACCTCCAGGTTTGTTCTGTGTATCAAACAAGCTAGTCGAAGTATTCGGTGTTTGTTGGCCGAAGATACTAGACGTTTGAGTCTGTGTCTGACCGCCAAATATACTCGTCGAAGGCTGAGAGGTTCCTGGTGTAGCAAAGAGCGAACCAGTTTGCTGAGTAGCAGGCTTGAATAGACTCGGTGTCTGCTGATTGGTATTACCTCCAAAGATTGATGTGCTTGGTGTACCGAAAATCGAAGCCTGGGTAGTTGTTGGTTGAGTGGTATTTCCAAAAATCGACCCCGTCTGCGATGTAGACGGTTGCGCATTTGCACCAAACGGGCTGTTGATTACTGATGATAAGGTGGAGGTTTGTGATGGTTGTCCGACTTTTCTGTTCGCCATGTAGTCTTCCAATCGAAGCTCGTCGACTGATTTGCTCTCGTACTCCTTCATTGCGCAAATATTCTGATGTCTTGTTTGGATAGTACCTGGTCCAGAAGAATTTGCGGTTTTTGGAACAGTATCTGTTCCTTGTAGTGGCTGAAATCTGAGCGTGGTTCCAACTGGAACTTGTGTAGGCTGTTGAGCTCCGAAGTTTAGGCCTTGGTTGGCCCCAAACGGAGAGCCAAAGGAAGTACTACCCCCGCCGCCTCCACCAAAAGAATTATTATTACCAAATGAAGATGATCCAAACATTTTTCTCTATCGCAATTAATATGTCAACTAGTTGAAAAGATTTGGATTTTATATTGTGTAGTAATAATAATGATAATAATAAATTGGTGAATCTAGATAACAATGTTGATAATTTGATAAAGAGGTCTAATAAAATATTGATGCACTGAACAATTTTCTTGAGAAGTGGAAATAAAAAAGTAAACATTGATTATCACCATGCGTCATTCGGGTTGCGATTGTGTGTTGTTCGATGCGCGCGTTGCTCAAATCCGGACTTTCTCGACCAGCGTCCGCCTTTTTTTACTCGGTTAGTTTTCAGCATCCCACAACAGGGCGCGCCACTGGCCTAGCTAGTGGAAGCCAATACACATGTGGTTGTTGTGATATTGGCATCACTTCCAGTTTGATTACATAGAAAAATCTAAGCTTGTTCTCATTGAATTCCAAAGCCAGGTGTAGATGAGTTTCTTACCCAGACCTTTGATTCTAGCTTTGAGGATTCGAGTTAAACTGAATATTCCCTCTTGTCCATTTGTCGATAATACTCAGCGAGGTCAAGTTACTGGCTCACATTTATCATATTTTAAAGGAAACTTGGATCGCAACAAATCTAAGATGTCGTCTGTTCAAGATTTGGAAGGAGAGCGCAAGCAATTGGAAGACAAGATCCACTTGTTGGTCGACAAATTAGAGTCTCAAAAGAAACCAGAGCAAATTAAGGTGCCAAAAGAGGCAATCGTTAGGTCCAGGGAGGAAGAGGAGGCAGCTGCAGCTCTTGAAAGGTTGGCCATCAAACAAGAGGAGGAAGCAAGCAAAAAGGCAGCTGAAGCTGCTGGCACCACCAAGTCGGCCAAGACTGACGACAAGGCGCAAGCAAAGAAGGGCAAGGGAGGCAAGGGAGGTAGAGGAGAGGAGGCTGCAGCACCCGATAGGCCAGTGGATATTAGTCGTCTCGACTTGAGGGTCGGAAAGATCATCGAAGTCGACAGGCACCCAGATGCCGATGCTTTGTATGTGGAGAAGATCGATTGTGGCGACCCAACGGGACCAAGGACTGTTATTTCAGGATTGGTTAAACATGTACCAATTGAGGAGATGAAGGATAGACTTGTTGTGGTTTTGTGCAACTTGAAGCCGGCAAAAATGCGTGGCATCCTCTCGGAGGCCATGGTTATGTGCGCCTCAACCCCAGAGAAGGTAGAGCTCCTTGGCACTCCACCGAATGTTAAGCCCGGTGATAGAGTTGTTTTTGATAATTACCCCGGCGAACCAGACACTCAGTTGAATCCAAAGAAGAAGATTTGGGAGTCGGTGGCGCCCGACATTAAGACCGATGACAATGGAGTGGCCACCTACAAGGGCGTTGAGTTTAAGGTTGCCGGAGTTGACGGACAATTCAAGTCTAATTTGAAGAATGTAAACATTAGATAGATTTATATTTTTGTATAGATAAAAATACAAAAGAAAGATTAGGATATATCACACTCGGGTCTCGTGACGCAATATTCTGCTGAGTCTTTCAAGCACGATGGGCCGCTTACTTGATAGTCAATCATTACAACAGGCGAACGGACCGCGGCGGTGACGCAACAACAATGACAACAACCACTTGCTGTTGATTGTGTTGTCCATTGCTCAATGTTGGTAGCCATCGAACTTGAGAGTCAATGTTTTTGGGCCCATGCTCTTTGTTCGAGTCTTTCCCTCTCTCTCTCTCTCTCTCT
>WNKI01000001.1:6212611-6283648 GCA_015350385.1 Aculops lycopersici | reverse complement strand
CTCTCTCTCTTCTTGTACTGGTTCACAGTTTGGTTTTTGGTCGCCCAATGTGATGGGCCTGGCACTACATACTGACACAAGCAACCAACAGAGTGCCAGCAACTTGAAATGGCCACTGGGGATTCGAGGAAGCAGCAATTCGTTGCGCAACAATCTTGAGCGCCCATATGGCATTTCCACTTCCGCTGCCTTGTCCGTTGGCAACTACTTGTTCAGTTGAATTTTTTCCCTCTCCCACCATCGAAGCGAGCCAAGCATTGAGCATCTCGAAGGAATTGGCCGCGTGGTGGTCATCCTCTCTAAGTCCATAGGGTCGATTGTTCAGGACAATTGTACACGGCATCTACTTTTGCACTTTTGCAGAGCAGAGACCAGCTGACCAACCAGTTTGGTCGCCTGTATGAGGCGAGAATAAATTCTCGTTGGTGCTAGAGTTTTCTCCTCGCAAACCCAACTCTAGTTTTCAGTCAGAGCGAAAGAGAGAAAGAGGCACGAATTCTTTCGTCAACACCAACAATATGCTGTCAACGAGTCCGCAACTTCCGCTTGGCGAAGGTTAGTCCGAGTTGTTAAATAAATAAACCTGGACCCTCGACCAAGTTGCAGCTTTCGTCTCGAAGATGAATAAAAATAAATCGTCGCCATGTTGTTGGTATTGGTGTTGCTGGTGCCATCGCTCTTGGGCTTAGTGGTGGTTGCAGCGAGAGTAGTAGTCGATGTTTGGCGTCATCTAGTTGGCTAGTTAGTAGCCAACTGGACGGCGGCAAGTTTTATCGGTAGAGCGACATTATTGGTGATTCCATTGAATCTTACACTGAAGAGGAAATCCAAAACCAACGCTTATGAGGAGCCACCGCGACGACAAGTGTGCGTTACGTAATCTCATTTGTCTTCCTCTGCAGGTTCATTTGCCAAACTCGTAGTCAGCTTCCGTCGACAACTTGGTTGCCGTTTCCTCTTTCTTTGCCTCTTCCACGGCAACTACACAAGTTATTCCCTTTTCGACGCTAGTTCCACAAAAAAACCAAAAGTTTTCTCTTTGCCTGGCTCCCAGAATTTAGTCACCAACTCGTCAGGAGATTTTCCGGTAGAGGCTGGGGCATTCAACTTACAAGCAGCTGGTTCAACGGCACTGGTGTTCATAGGAATCATCGCACTTCGTGGTCAGTGGAGAAGAGCACACATCCAAAGAGAAGCTCAGTGAGCATCTGCGCCTCTGATCGCATTTTTTCTAGAATGATTCGATTTGGTTGCTCTCTGTCTCTTTGGGTTACCTGTGTGCGTTTGCATTGCGGCCAGGTTACCTGTGACATTGCCACTGCACAGCAAAGCCGCCGCACTCAATGATGTTGCTCGACAATCTCTTTTTAAAATGAATGAGCTCCAGCTGAATGATGGTAATAATTAATAATGGAGCGCAACTTGCTAGTGGCGACTTCGTTCGTGGTGCTTTTAGTTGGCGTTTAGTTTCGCTGGTTTCACGCTGCACTGTGGCTAGTAAAGAGCAATGGGACGCGCAACAATATAAACCAAGACTCACAATGACAAAGTGAATGAGTTTTTAAACTGGCAAAACTTTTCTATTCTTCTTCTCCTCCTTTTACCTCGTGGTTAGTTTTTAATCCGCCAAAGCAGCGCCACTGTGTGCAGCAGGTAAATAGAGAAGAGACTGGAGAAAGGTAGAGGTAAGAGAAGCGAGTGAGCAAATGAGTTTTTGGTCGCAATTATAATAAAAACCGACTGGCTGGATGAGCAAAAGGTAGACAACCAGGCAGGCAGCTGACCTTTGGTTAATTTCTTTGCGACAACCAACAAATGATAGCGACGATTTTGTTCCTCTTCTTGAAAACTAACTTTCTGATTATCGGCGGAAGGCAGATGCAAAATGAGATTGAGGTTGTGGATTGGGATGCAAGAAACTCTGTGGATTATATGTGTGTTAGTATGTTTAGAGAAGAAGAATAGGGAAATCCTTCAAGTTTCCCGGTGGGTCAGTGCAATTGAATTGAATCATTGAAAATTGTTAGTCATTCTCTCATTCGGTTAGTTAGTTGGTTGGTCATTTGGTTATTTGGTCGAGTTAACCTGAGCGCAAATCCACTGGCTTAATACACTGGCAAGAAATGGCACGAGCGTGAGCATCGACGCCGCGCGCCGTTACGCGTGTGCTGCTGCGTGCGCGCGCCGGAAATCGCCAACAACCACCGGCTCGGCTCGGCTCCGATTGCGCATGAGCTCGTGGCGACCTATAACACACCATAATACACCCACACGAACGGCACGAGCCGCGCGAACAACTCATTGGCTGTCTGCTCTCGACTTTGAGGACAACAGAGTTGGAATCCAGAAGCTTTTTATTCCAAGCTTATTCCATTCTACCGTCAAGAGTGCTTATATAAACACTTTTGCTGTGACTCTGCCAATGAATGGAACTAGAGGAGGGGCAAGCGAGCGAATGGACAAATTTTTCGTCTAAGCGGAAGTGCAGATTATCAAAATCAGAGTGAGGAATAGTTGAAAGGTAGCATGCAACTAGTGCAATTAGAATTAGAACTAGAGAACATCAAGTTACATGAATCATCACAACTTTAGCGAGCAAGTTGACTATATATAATGAGAGGAAGAAACGTGAGCAACTTGAAGCCGCGCACCTGAATAAATTCTAAAATTCTAAAATTAAATTCTCCCCTCGATTAGAGGTAGCACTACTGGCGCATTCAACTTTAACTCACTGACCGACGAGCACCCAATGCGCTCGCTAGAGAGATAGAATATATCCAGTTACTTACTGAGTCACTGAGCACCAACACACCAAGAGCTTATTAGCCAATAGACACCTGTTGTCTCGTTTCCTTGGATCCATTAAAGGATGGCATCGGCAGCGATGCAACAGCAGCAGCAGCCGCAGCAGCAGCATCACACACAGCAGACTGCAAGTGGTCAGCTAGGTGCTGTTGCCAATCAAGTCGAAATTCAATATCCTCACTACTCAAATGCAACTACAGTAATTAGTAGTTACAACGATCAGATAGAGAATGCAGCAAATTTCCATAATGCCCACTGCCAGCAATCAAATTATCACAACCACCAGCACCACCAACAGCAACCACCACCGCCGCCACTCCAAAGCCACTCTACGCAAAACCAACAGCAGCAACCCTATCAATACTACCAATACCAATACCACAATCACAACCACCACCACCACCAGAGCGTCGGCATGAGCAATCAGCAAGTTTCAGGATCAATTGAGGCGGAGTACGGGGGTGGAAGCAAGAGTGAGTACAACAACACCACCAACAACAACAACAACGACGGTAACAACAATCAAAACTCCTCCTCGCCAAGTGTCAGCGCGGTTGCTCTAGATGTTGTGGCCGCGGCTGCCGCCGCCGCCGCTGCAGCAGCAGCCGCCCACCACCATCACAACCACCACCACCACCATCACCAGTTACACAATCATCAAGCGGCAGCCTACCAGCAATACTCGAATTATGCACAGGCTGCTGCGGCGGCGGCTTACCACGCAACCGGAAGTGGAGGCGGCAGCAGCAACAGCGTGGACCACTCGCATCTTCACCATTACAACAGTAACGGAGTTGCTGCGGTGTCGTGTCAGTCATCAAATGGCAATCACTCGTTTGCAAACTATTCGCACCAGTATTACGCACACCAACAACAATCACCACAAGCGGCGGCGGCGGCGGCGGCAAAAGACACGCCGACCGACTACTTTGCTGTGTCGCGGCGCTCCAGGTTCGAGCAGGTGGTTGGAGCGGCCGAAGTTGGGCGAGAGGTCGAGTCCGAGTTGGAGGAGAACGAAGAGAACCAAGAGCAAGATGACGATGAGCTTAGCAACTATCTCGGCCGCAACCACGACGACAACGACAACGACGCCGGCCAGCAGCAGCAGAACCAGCACCGCCGGCGAGCAAATCGACAAGGCCGATCGCTGGCAGCGAATGGCACCAGGAAGCTCAGGTGAGTAGTTGATCATTTTCATTCACTTCGCTCGATCATCAGCTCGCCCTTATTTATGCTGAACTTTTAGTGGCTGACATGTTGGTGGTGGCAAGTGAATCGAGTTATGACTTATGTGCGCTTGTGTTGGTGTTTTCTACAATCTTTTCAATGAGTAGCAGAAATCCAATGCAGATTCAATGTCACCAAAACTAAGCCTGAAGCTAAATTTAAATCTTGGCAGCTCTTTCAGCTAGACCAGACAGATGGCCGCAAAGATAGTAACCACGACCAGTCGGCTGCTCTCTTGCTCACTTCTGTGTGGGGGAGTTGGATTATTTGCATCACCACAACAACCACAACCGCTGGCAGCTTGCTCGCTCGCTCGCCCGCCCGCCCGCCCGCCCGCCCGCCCGCCACACAACCTTTCTCTTGATTGCTCCTTTTTGTCAGCCTTAACCTTTGGGAAGTGGAAAAGTAGGGAAAAAAGTGTACCCAGTTCATTATTTGCCTAATCAACTCTCCTCCGCTCTCGCTTATCTCCCGGTGGCATCATCAAAATTTGGACGCTGGAAGTTGTAAAATGGAAGCGAGAAAACTTGTTGCTTGCTTCGCAAACAACAACAGCAACAGCAACAGTAACATCCGATGATGAGCCTACTAGTTGACATTTTGGTCCACTCTTTTTCTTCTTCCTCTCCTCTATTCAATCGTCGCGTTCATGTTCGATGTTGTTTTATTCGAAAAAGAGCAGCTCACCTGTGGGCTAAAGTGTGCAATCTTACCTGCGCCCAGCGTCCACTCTTCTGTAACTCTATTTTGCAGCTTACAACACCACAACTAGGAGAAGTTAAACTGCAACTCACTCCCCCGCACAAGGAACTCTGCATTATCGGCCATTCAGTGCGGCAGCGAGTGAGTGACCGCAGCGGCATCGGTGGCGCTACATTAGAAGCTTGGAGCAAGCAGCCGAGCATTGAAAGAATACACCTGAGTTCTAATTTAATCTCCATTGCTACCAAGCCACCAATTACCTAAAAGTGCGCGTCTGTGTGGCCACTGGCTAGCGGCGGCGGCGGCAGCAGTAGCAGCGATTCTGTCCTCATACGCAAAACACTAACCAACAACTCGTTTGTATGTTCCGACTTCAGATCCAGAAAACGGCGGCAAATCTCAAATCCAAAAGACACCAACTCGCCGCAACTCGAGTCGAGCGATTTGATTGAGTTGGAGCCGAAGCAGCAAGTGGCAGGTGATAGAGCGATCACGATTGAAACAAGCTCAAGCGACCTTTTAAATGGAAGCTTAAAAAGGGGAAATAGTATTGGAGTCGAGGAGAGAGAAGTTGAAACTGGAGCTAAAGATACAATTTACGACACAAATTGGACGTCGTTGGACACAAATTCCTATAGCGAGATAACAAACAACAATGCAACGCACGCCCGCCGCCGAGAGCAAGCATATCACCTGAACAGCTACCTGGAGAACAACAGTATCAACCAAGATGGCAGCAATCATAGCAATAATAATAACAATAATAATAATGCAAGCAACTCAACAAGCACCAGCGACATTCTTCTAAACCAAAGTGAAGCAAGCGCCACAAACATAGAGGCCAAACTGCAGCAGCACGGAGGCATTGGCTCCATTAGCGGTGCCAACGAGACTGGTGGCGCCGGTAGCGCTGAGGTCGGAGGCGCAAGCGGAAGTGGATTGGGAGGCGGCGGAGGGGGAGGCACCGGAAGTGAGTCGCTGCAGCAGGGACAATTTGGTGGACAGCTGAGGTGAGTAGTTCACGTAGTAATTTGAGAGAGTTGAAGAGTAGTTTTTTGCACTAGACTATGCAATTTTATGAAGTCAACTGATTTACTCGCTCGCTAGCTTATATCATGATCTATCATTATCAACTCAGCGGCAACCACGAAAGCAGTGGCGCTAGAGATAGACCAACGGAGAGTTTGCTACAAAATCATGTCATCATCATTCATCTCGATCTAGTTACTTTGCCGCTCGCCTGTCATCAGTTGCCCAATGGCATCATCAAGTCATGAGGCACGCGACTTTCGGTGCGCTGATCCTAGAGCAGCGAGGACCAGCGCCGACTCTGGTGACGTCACGGAGTGGAATTGCCTTCTAGATGCTACTAGAGGGAGTTCAGGTTATTGGTTTTTTTTCAGTTCTATCATCAGTATTTATATATATATATTTCTCGTCGACCCGTCTGCTCATCTACTTGCTCTACTCTCGCCAGTTGACCTCCTTGCATCGTAGACACAAAAACCAGCATTAGCACTTATTGTCTTTCGCGGCGGCTGCTGCTGCTGCTGTGGCTTTTTGCAACTTCAAACCACAAACGAAAGCCAGCAACCAGCGACTACATCGGCGTACAAATAAACGACCACATGGTGAGTGCAATATGAGCTTGCGGTTGCCAACCTTGTTATTGGATTTCCTTCAAACTGGAGTCTACTGGCGTGGCCCCAACTGCTGCTAGCGCAGCAAGCGGAAGCGGAAGCGATGATATGATTGCGCTATGTGACCGGTCGCTGTGCGTTCCCTCGCGTGGGCGCATAGAGCTGCAACCGAAAGTTGAAGCCGCCGCCTCTACGGCAAAACTGAAACCGAAGCCGATGTTAAAGCCGAAGAGGAAGGGGAAGCTTTCCGCTCGTTGCGCGTGTTGACGCCGAAGGGCAAAACCTAATGAGACTGGGCGAGAGCAAATATCGATTGCCTACTTCAAGATCTCAATTCAACTAAACTGAAGATAGAGGCTCCGAGTTTAAGTTTGAATGTGAGCTAGACAACAAACGTCGTCAGCAAAAACCAGAGCGAGACCAGGGGAGCAGCTGCCACTTGATTGGCTCGAAACCAGCACCGCCACTTGACTGTGCAGTTTTCAACAAAATCAACTGTCCCAATTGCCGGTGGCTAGTGCCGGCTTGTGCTCAGTACCTGACAGCGAGCAGGTAGGCTCAGCTCAAACGTTTACCTAAATAACTGAGACCACCAAGAGGAGAGCCTCTATCTCTGCGTTTTGATTGACCAACCAACTGCCCACGGACCAGCCAACGGACCAATTGGACGGTAGCTAATCAATATCGACGTTCACTTCGTAGCGCCGAGCAAATTTATTGCCAATTTTACCGCTCGCCTCCGAGGGACGACATGCCGAGAGGTGGGTGCTAATAATTGTAATGATATGATAATTTGGGGCCCGCTAACTAACGATTTGCTCGAAGTAGAAGTAATCTGCCAGCCGTAGAGTGTGAGCAAAGAGTCCCAGCGGAACTCTTGACTCTCCCTCTCTCTCTCTCTCTCTTTCCGGTTGCTGCTCACTTTTATCAATAGCAAACCAAGCAGGCGCGAAAATTAAACTAACGCGCGGCGCGCTCCGTTGCGCAATCAATAAAAAGGCGCGCCTCAAATGAACCAAGATCCGAGTTTGTTTTATTTCATGAAAAACTCATAAATTGCTCCTGGCTAAAATAACTAAGCTATTTGCTCCGTCTCTTGATTTCGGTTCAACGGATAAAGATTCGGGTGCTCTTTTAAGAGCGTGAAAATGATTAGACATCGTCTCGTGGTCCATCATCATCATCATCATCATCATCAACATTGAAAGTTGAGAGTTGAGATGATTATTGTTTCTGGGCAAATATTATCTCAATCTCCTCGAAGTCTCGATCGCTCCTTTTCCTACTCAAATCACTCAAACAAACCAAATGAACAGCAACCACAGGCCACTTGCTTTAATGACTCACCGATGGGCTGCCGCCAGCCAGTCAGTCAGTCTACTCAGGTCTGCGCGCTAATTAGCTTAACCTGTCATGACGCGACGTTCGCAATGAGAGTTCGATGCCAACTCACAAGTTCCCTTTGCGATCAAGGCTAATGAGATTTTGCGCCGATCAGTTTTGCCGCCTCTACTACCGCAACTGCCTCACTTCCGGCCGATTGACGTCTCGTTGCGCGATCGAGTTGACGAGATAAGAGCAAGAGGAAATTGGAGTCTCGTCAAGTTGATTGATCCCATTGATTTGGGCTCTCGGTTTAGTTTTTGTTGTTGTTGTTGTTGTTGTTGTTGTATTTGGTGCTACTACAAATATATGTAATGTGTTTTTATTGCCTCTTTGGTATTATAGCACTATGAGCTCGTCTTCGATTCCATGTCTTGGTGCTGGCGGCGCACAATTGGTGGCCGTCGCTGGCGGGCAATTTGCTAACACTGGCCGCCGACATTAACACGTCGGTGGCTTGCTCTTTTCGTTTCGCCTGTGTCGCCACTCGGCTTAACATTGGCTGAAAACAACAAAGAGGGAGAGAAAGGACAGCAAAAACTCTCTTTAGTCGACGATTGGCTACTAATTGCATTAGCAGTTAATCTAGTGCCAGGCAAACGGAAGCGAGACAGAGAGGGAGAGCGAAGCGATCGATTGCCTCGCTCTACCGGAAGTTGAGTGTTTTACTTGCTCCTCTTCGATTGAGATCTAGACGAAGGGGGGGGGGAGATAATGAGAAGTTACAGTTGTATCCTATTACTGCTCACGTACAATTATCTTTCCTTTCTAAATTAAGTCGTCGCTTAGTTGACTGTTGCGAATAAGAAGACCACGCGGCGACCTAAGATTTGAGCTGATTGAGTTACTCTCGCTTGTGAGCAATCAAATTGTCTAGTGAGTGACAATATAGTTCAATTGGCATTAATTAGATTAGCTTGTCCTAGCGAATGGCTTGCATTTGGATACTCGTTGTGCCGCCCAATGGGGCGAAATTCGATGCGCAGGTACCTAGCGACGGAGCGTTGAATTTGGCGAGAGTTGGAGAAGGACAGTGGAGTTGAACGACGACATTTGATCTTCTCAGAGGACCAGAGGAGAAAAGTAAGGGCAGAAATGGACACAGAGGAGGCTGAACTAGCGAGGGATTTGGGGTATTTTCGCCTTTTTGAAGCGTGAAGTTGGTTGCAACGCAACGCAACGTAACGTAACCCAACACATACACATACACACAAAGCAGCGAGCCTAATGAGACACGCCGAGCTGATTTATCGCGCCACTTTACTTTTCTCTCGGCTGGCCGCCGACTCACTGAAAGTTCCCCTAAAGCTGCAACGGCAACAGTGGCGGCGACGATGGTGACGCAAGTCGTTGGTTTTGGAGGCGCGATCATGATCATCATCATCATCGTGGTGGTGGTCGAGTCCATAACGAGAGGATGCGCTTAGTGTAGGCAAAACAACACGACTCTTGGTTTGTGTATGTGTATTTCCATGGAACACACAACTTGAGTCCAAAGGGAGGCGGCTAATTTTCGAAATTGTTTCCATTATCTCGTCCGTCTCTATGGTGGTTGCAGTTTCAGTCCCATTTCAGGCTTCACTGTGACTGACTCACTGAATGATTGAACCAACCGACTAAAAGCGACTGGCCAGAGAGTGGAAAATAATGCCAAGTCGTTGAGGTTTTGCGGTTAGGTTTGGTGAAAATTGGCGCCCATTGGTTGCACTTGTCGCAGCTTTTTATCTCCACTCTCGCCGCTGTTCCTCTGTTGTCGTCCAATTTGACGTTTGTGAAGGAAGCGAGAAGACAACAAAGACAGGAGGCACCACAAGCAAGACAAAAATCCTCTTGTTGCCAAATAGAAATCAAAAATCTTCCAAATCAAAAGCGTCTGCTCATCATCGTGGCGCTGCACAGTGTTGAGGCAGCGCCCAAAACCAAGACTATGATAATGGAGGGTAATAATATTATTCCGTCTGTATGAGCATAACACTTGTTTCTCAAATTGACGCAACTTCCGCTTATGTTTCGTTATGTAGTCGCGCGTCAATTTGCTGCTCGCTTACTTCCCCAATGGAGCTCCTTTTTTTATTATTGCAACAGAAACTCAAAATGTCGCCCCCTTTGCGTTCACTTGCTCGTGGGCTCGTTACGTAAGCGCGAGACTAAAGCGCGATGGAGTTTGGAAGAATCCCGAGGAAACCGCACCGATGATTTGCCACCTTGACCAGTGTAACAGCAAACCGAGATAAATTGCCAATTTGTATCGCTTGTTTCTCATTTCGCTTGCTTCAACTTGGCTTCGAGTAACAGTAATAGTGTAGCAAGGAATCATTTTTGATTTTTCGCCCAGATGGAAACAGAGAGAGAGAGAGAGAGAGAGAGAGAGACGCCATTAAATTAAATTTTAAAAGAAATAAAAAACACGTGTAATGGCCCTCGAGTTGTCTGCAGTTTGGAAGCCAACGACTCAAAAGTCGTAAATCAACTCACTGGTTGAGGTCTCAATTGATTCCCTTGAAGAGGTTGCCTCACTTCTGGTTGCGCAACTCGCCTTGGGCCCGAACTTCAAACAGGTGGTTTTTTGGGGCTTGCAAAAACAATAGCCGAGAAATAAAGATTGACTCGCTCGACTTGCTGACATCCATAGCGAAGGGAGAAAAAAGAGTTTGGAGCCAATGAGATGAAGCCAATTACTTTAATTGGCCTGAGAACTGGAGCGAGGCGCAATGGAATGATGATCACCATCGAAAACCATAAAAGTGTGCGCGTGTGTTCCTGTGAGAACAGAGCGCGTTAAACGACGATTGCGCGGCCATTTGACCTCAGCGAGGCGATGATTTACCGTCGCCCGGTGGTTGCCGCCCGGTATTAGTCGCGCAACGACTTGCTGCTCAACTTTTGGCCGCCCACGCGGCTCGAGCAATTGTTGTCGCTCCCTTACGTAACAGACCCACGATAACCGGCCGAACTGACTGCGCACTTTCCACTGGCCTGTAGTTTAGTTTACGGTCGAGCAACAGCGGCAGCCTCAGCCTCAGCAGCAGCAGTGCGGAAATTCTCTTTCTCATAAATAAATAAATTGCGCAACATGATACTTTATCAGTGTGAGAGGGAGACAATGAGATTGCAATGGCAACTGTGACCTAGCGACTGGAAGGAGATAATCCATTTGAGTATGTAAAATTATTGTCGTTTAAACGAAAAACTTTGTACTCATTCGCTCTGCGGCGTTTGTTGTTTGTTTCAACGTTCGTTCGTTCGTTCATCTCCATCGCGAGAGTTTGCGCGAGAGTTAACCGCTAGCTTGCGAGCTTCGAAAGCCAACGCGCAACGTACAATGGCCCCTCGCTTTATGGCCCCTCGTTAGCCACTTCCGCTCTCGCGGTTGCCGCCTGTCCAATCAGCTGATAGCAGACTCTAACTAACTCAACGCACTTGAATCGGCGCGCGCTTTCAGATAGAGCTTAAGAGTTTTGGTTTTGCTTGGGGATTAGCGTAGGAGCAAGCCTGCAAAAGTATACGGCGGAGAGGCGAGAGCAAAAGAGTGGAAGGAATCTGGCAATGAGATGAGACCGTATTCGTATAAGACCCAGTTGTTGGCCGATTTTCCAACAAAACCGGGCCTCCAAAATCAAGACAAAACTCAATCCCTCGGTTTCTGTTGGAAACCATGTGATTTGTTGGCGGCCATTAGCAATTTAGTTGGACATAGAGAGAGATTTGAATGTTATTTACGGCTCCCTCTCTTACGCTCCGCGTTGAATATCGTAGAAAATCAGTCGGATCATCGAAATCAAAGGTGGGGGCGTGTGAACTGAAGCGCTCAAGTATATTATTTCTATTATTTGCGAGCCATTATAATATAGCGGAAGAAACTAAAAACCTCCCCTGAATAGAAGGGAAAATAGTATGGTGGAGTGTCGATTACATTTAATTTACTTGTTCGCTTGCTCATGGGCAACATAATATTAATTACACCGGCAAGTTGCTTTGTTCGCCGATTTCAGGTTTGGTTTACTTTCGTTCAGGAATAAACTAAACAACAGGCAAACTTGTCGCCCGATGGAGCTAGTTAGAGGAGAGGTGAGAATATTAGCCGATTATTTACTCCTATTTAGCATAATAGAGAGTTCAATTTCGATGCACCAATAGAGAGAGAGAAAGTTTAGATTCCGCTAGTCGCAACTGTTGCCAGGCGCGATTACGATGACAATGTTAATGTTTCCAATTGTCACAGTTGATTGTGTGTCGATTGATGTGTGTGCTTGTGCATACGATCACCAGTTAACCAGGAGTGTGAGCAGTGTGATCGCGGGTGTTGTTAGTTGATTTGTGTGGATCGTGTTTCAATGGTTCAGTTAATCAAATGACTACAGCGAGCTAACGCGCGACGGGAGCTCTCGATCAATTTGCGCGCACTCGCGCACGCGTTACGCGTTTACATTTCGCCCTGCAAGTCGCAACTCGTTGATTGTTGCCGTCGGAGCGACTGATTAGCTCATTGAAAATGACCGTTAGTCAATCAACGCTCGCGTTGCATGTACAATGTCAACACATTCACTCACTGGCCAGCGAAACAACACAATCAACACACTTGCGCTCCCCGCTTCCGCTTGACCATTGCGGTTTCCGGTTTTGGCGAGTTCAAAGCGAGAAGGAGCGAGAGTGCATTACACACTCCAACGGGTTGTTGTTTCTACAGTAAATAATAATAATAATAGTAGTAGTAGTAGTGGTAATGCGCTGCAGTGTAATATGCAATCAAACGTAAAGTTGCTCTGATTACTGCTTATATTTACTCCTTCGCTAAGCGAGTGTCTGTATTCCTGCGCCTGATTTTGGAAGCCGTTTGCTGGATTACACCGCATACAGGCCGAGATTGACAGCAACCTTGTTGTGTGGCTAGTTGGCAGTTGAAAGTCAATCAAGCGAAAAGGTGGATTTCATTTGGAAATTGCATGCGTTCGTCTCGCAAATGGGAAACACTGCGACGCACAAAACTCGGACAACCATAACATTGTTTAGTTGGTTTACTCGGCTGCATTCAGCCAGTTGGTCAGTTTTGTGGTTGCATTTCACAGAAAAGACTGCGGCCACGTGGAAGAGGGAGAGACAGAGTGACAGCAAAGGTGATATCTTGTAACTGGATACCCACTCGGTGGACGTGATAGATTAGCAGGCAAATTTTAAGGTCGCAATACCTATACCTTCTTTTCTCTCATCAATGGACACAGCACAACTTGAGGTGTCGTTGATGAACTGGCGCCTTGAAGAGAGAGCTTCCTCCCCCAAGAGTTGATTAACTCTTGGGGTTTTTTTATCATTCTTATATTTCTTATGAATTGGAATGGAATTCTTGGAATGAGTCACTCATAATGTTGGCTGGCACGTCCCTTAATCTTGGCGCTCCCTTCGTAGCTCTCAAGAGTTACGTAATAATTTGTCTTGGAGCGTGAGAGTCAATATGTCTGTCGAGTTCCAAAAGAGACTCGTCAGTTCTTCGACGAGGAGTCTTTTGATGAAGTTAATCAAAGAGGCGAGCGCTGAACTTTGACTCAAACTTTGGGCGAGAAGAGGAGAGGAGGGGAGAGAGGAAAAGAGAAACAGTCTCTTTAATCAGCCGGCAGGTCGTAAAATCAATTTCATTACTAGTTTCTCTCGCTCTCTCTCTGTAGAGACCTTTCTCTTTTTCGCGAGCAAATGAGCAAAAGTTTTGCGTGTGTGCGCTTTCCTTCCGGTGAAAAGTTCAAGAGAAAGTCGAGAATCATCTTCACTTTGGAGATGTGAGGAATTGAACTAAGATGACGTAACAACCTTTTAGCTGCTCCTGTGAGCAACTCGCAAATCCAATTGAATTAGAGCGGAGCGCTTAAGTGAAAGGGACAGAGAAATCGAAAAACAGAGAGACAGACGAACAGAAACAAACCGCCGCCGTCAATGTTGTTGTTGGTGCTGTTTGTTTCTTCGCCCCGTTGCTGCCAATTTGTTGAATTTTGTGGCCCGGAAGTGGGGAGAAACTTGCGCTCTTCGAGGCCAACTGTTTGTTTGGCGCTTCGTGGCAATCATGTGGCCAACAAAACTATTGCAGTCTTGTGTATGCAAAAAGAGTTTAGCTTAGCGAAACACAACCTTTGGATGCTGAACGCCAGCGTAGATGTTAATGTAAATTCCCCCTTTTCCTCGCGGGCGTAAAAATGAAACCTCTCCGTCTATTGTATAGGGCAGCAATGGTAACAAAAAACTCGCCCCCTCCTCCTCCTCCTCCTCTTGGCTCAGCTTGCCAATCAGTCGACCGAACGATCGATTGATGATTGTTACTCTTCTCTCGCTTCCCGCAATCATCGTCCTTCTTTTTAGTCCAATTTACATAATTTGTCTGCCGCCTCGAACCGGAAATGTTACTTTTCCCCCTCTGCAAGTTTGCTGCTGCCGCTAATGTTACTTTTTGGCCCAACGAAACGATGACGCAACAACAATCCCCTCAAGTCCACAACAATCGAATCAAACATCGATTTCTCTCCCTAATTTAGAAGTGTCGCCGCCGCCGTTTCAAGTGTCGCGCCCACAGCAAGTGAAACCAAAACAGTTGTTTCGCGCCACTTCAAATGGTCAGCAACTTTGGTTGCTGGTTGTCCGAGTGAAAGTAGTCAAGAAAACTTGAGGAGAAAACTTGACTAATGATTCCGTCGCTAGGTTCGTTAAGCACACAAACACTGGCGCACCACTCTCCGGTTGCCTACTTATATTGACCATAAGCGCGGCGGCGTCACTTGCGACTTCCGGTCAGTGAGTTGTCGTCGATCGAGAGGTTGGAGTTTTTGTTTGTGCTTCTGGTGATTACGTTCGCTTGCGCGCCCATCTCTCGCCGATTCAGGAGCCCTCTTAACTTGACTAATGCCTAAGGAAATCGCGCCGAGCTTTGTGCAAGAGAGATGAGCGTCGCAACGAAACAATAATTTGTCACCTCGACTCTCGTTGCTCACTAACCGCAACATTTACTTTAATTTTTCGCTCATTAGCAAATAAAAGCGAAGAGACAACCACTAATTTACCTTAGCGGCCGCTGCTTCGGTGGTGGTGCTTGTCACACTTGCTAATGATGTTGCCGTTGCTTTTGTTGAGAGGCGTATGGGAAGAATCTGATGATTTGATTTCCCTCGCTGCACATTGATAACTTATTGTTGCATTGCCCACTCCACTCGGTGGTTAGTCTATGATTTGTGCTTTGTGATGCCAACTCCAACTCCAATTACAACTCTAGTTTTTGGTTTTACTTCAAACAATATGTTACTAAACAGCCAGTAGGTGGCGCCCCATCGCTGACTTCTGGAGTTCGTCTAGATTGGGACTATATGCGCGGAGGGGGGGGCTATAGCGACTCGCGAGCTTTGCGCCATCTCCAGATTATGGAGGAGTTTTCCGCAGCATTTCTGGCCAAAATTCTACAAATCTCAACCCAAAATTAGCAATAGTTTCCCCAAGAGTGGGACAAAATTGCTGCGAGGTTTCGTCGGTTGAAAGGCGATCACAAATAAAAATAGAGAGGATGCCGAGACTATAGGCAGACCAGTCAAAGTAAAACAATTAAACGGAGGCTCTGGAGATAGCTAGCCGAAAATCTCAAGTGTCCCCGAGATCGACCATCAATCGATTCCATTTCATTGAGTAGTGGGAGCAGGAGAAGGGGGAGGGCAAATAAAATCTCTACCATCAATTAGCAAAACCAGCGAGCAGAATCTCTGGCCGTCACCTTGGCAAACATGAGGCGAGATGGCGAATGTTTTTATTTTGTCCACTAAGCGCGATGGCAAGTTTGCTTTGGCTCTCAGTCGCCAACAACAACAACAACAACTGCATTAACTGCAATGCGGATGTGCAGTTGGGTACCATGAAAAAGTTGGTGCGCAGTCGTCGTCGTCGTCGCCGCCGCCGCGGCTATCGCCAAAGGCAACGACAAAAACCACCACCAGAACCGGAGCTAAAGCAACGACGACGACCATCGAGAGAAACTAACCGAGAAAGAGACCAGAGCTAACGTTGGCTCGCAGGTTACGCAACTCGAGCGCCACCAGGCGACCGGCCAACATCTTGATTGTTTGAAAATTCTCATCACGTACCGAGCGGCCGGCGAGATACTCGCGCAGAGGCAGCCACTGCGCTAGTATCTCGAGTTTCTCTCCTCCTCAGTCACTTTACTCGTATGGGTTGCGTTGCATGCTCTCTTCCAATTTCTCGTTGCCTCACGTTAAACTCGGCCGGACCAACTAGCCAACCGACCGACGGAGTCTCCAACGAGCAACCAGCGACTGGCTGGCCAACCGAGAGCGTATGACGTGGATTTGGTTTGTTGCGTCACGAGGGGCAGCGGCGAGTTTCGCGCCCACCCAACGCTTCAAATGATCTCTCTCCACTGGCTGGCTCGCTGGCCGGCTAGTCGACTAGACTCGCTGGCTCGCGGGTTCAATTCAATTCACTTATTTCCCGACGGCAGCCAGCAAGTCGCATGAATCACATTTAGTCGCCAAACTCTTCCTTCGGCTCGCAGGCCGCGAAAGAGCAAGTTTTGCTTGCAACTGGAAAACGGCAAGCTGCTGGCCAGCATTCGATCGGCGGGCAAGCCAACAAGCAGCCTGTTTGCCAGTCGAGCTATGGAGAGCCAACCAACGAGAGGCAAAGTTTGCCATCAGCCGCTTGTTGGCTTATGGCCAATAGTGGCAGGGCGATAAACACCAAGCAGCGAGAGAGGAGCTAACGGCATAGGGTTTGTTGTCTGTGTTGGAATTATTGCTGGCTGTTGGAATTATTTTGCGCCAGCAGCGCGATCGTCCGTGTCTCTCTATGGTGCGCAGTGCAGAGCAGAGCTTTCCAAGTGGCCAACGCCGCCGCATCGATAGAGTGGCGCAAGGAGGTTGAGGGGCACATAGGGTCGCTGCGGCGCGAGCCTATTGACATTTGAACGGCCATTTGAGGGCGGCGGCGTTAGTGGTAGCAACAACAACATGAGCGACCAGCGAGCGAGCGAATGCGTGTGTGCTGCGCGTATAGTAAACCGAGCGCCAGAAAGTCGAGTGTTTTTCTCCTCCTTTTCCTCAGGATAAATCAGTTTCCTTGTTATAGGTGCCTTGTGTTATGGTATTCTGTGTTGTTGTTTCTGCTGCTGCTGGTGCTGCTGCTATATTATCAGTTTACTATAAGAGATGATTCCTGTAATGAGGAAAAATAATAAAGATGACTGATGCACAAAAACCATAGCTACAAAATACAACCGAGAAAACAAGAAGCAAACTAACTGAAATCCTTTTTCACTATTGATATTCCATCAAAACTACAAACAAAACACCAAAAATCAAATCATCTCCAGAATCCTCGAGATGAGGAAAGAGAAGAGTCGCGATGCGGCGAGATCGCGACGCAGCAAAGAGAACCACGAATTCTACGAGCTCGCCAAGTTGCTGCCACTTCCGGCGGCGATTACGTCACAACTGGGTAAGTAATATTATATCAATATTTCTCTTTTATTTTTATGATGATGATGACGTAACTAACCAATACATAAACAGACTTTCTTGATAAGGCCTCAATCATTCGGCTCACCATCAGCTTCCTAAAACTGCGCCAATTTTCAGTCAACGGCCAGCCACCTTGGGCGCCCGACTTTACCACTCTAGCTTCGGTGAATCCCTATAGCGCCCATTCGTCGTCGCAATTGCACATCAGCAATAGTAGTAACAATTATACAGAACCCAGTGGCATCTATAACCATAACTCGAGCACTCCAACACCAACGCCCCTTTCTCGGCCCACAAGTACATTGGATGCAAGTTTTCCCATTGGCCCGCCACAGCCACCACTACCAAGCATCGACTCCTCACTTCCCCTGCAACATCAACCTTCGATTCCCCATTTGATGGGAGGTGATAGGACAAAGAGTGCAAATTTGTTCGACATTCACCAGGGAACTCACATCCTTCAATCGCTTGATGGCTTTGCGTTTGCCATTAGCCGAGATGGAAGGTTTTTGTATATTTCAGAGACGGTGTCCATGTATTTGGGCTTGAGTCAAGTGGAAATGACTGGTTCCTCTGTATTTGATTACACCCATCAGCAAGACCACGAAGAGTTGGCCAGGCAACTGGGTATTCCGTATGCAAGTTTAGCGCCAGGTAATGAGGCGGAAATGGGAGCTTCCCGTCCATTCACCTCCACCTCCACCACAACCACCACAGCCCTAGCGCAAGAGTCGAGTCAACATTTGAACTCGGACAGTCCAGCGCCACCGAATTCCGTTAGATCGCAGTACTCAACGGCTAGTCAGGATACATTGATTGAGGATCACATCAACAACAATGGCAACCACTCGAGTCAGGCGAAGAAGAAGTTTAAGGGCGCCGCCAGTGCGAGAGGCGCCTACAGAGGTAGTAGTGTAAAGAGACAAATGACCACGACGAGCACGCAGAGTATTAAGCAAGAGCCCAAGGTTCGTTTAACAGGTGGTTGCGACAGCATCGATCATGATAAGGAGCGAGGAGAGTTGGAGAGCGATGCAAATTTAAGCAAGTTAACCAGAATGCACGACGACCAATTTGGACACAAGGGAACGGAAGAGGATCCGTTGGTTAGACAGTTTTGCATTAGAATGAAATCAACGCTAACCAAACGAGGTTGCCAGCACTTCAAGTCGAGCGGCTACCGTGTGGTTCATGTTGTGGCCCACCTTCGCACCTACCAATCGAATGATCACGGCCACCTGATGGATCCATTGGACGACCCGCTGGCCTCGAGAGGCATTCAGCAACAGTCCACAGGTGCCAGTGGCGCTGGAGCTCCTCAGTCTTCGGCAGGCGGAGGCGCCAAGCAAGCGAAGCGACGAGGACCCAAGGGAGCGCAAGTGAAACAAGAGACGATAGCTGTAGCAGCGACCTGTAAGACGAAGAGCAGTGATAGCAACAACAACCTGACACCCGGAAGCGGGGGCGGAAGGGATGGAACTAATAACGTTGGCACGGTCTCAGGTAAAGCCAAGATCATCGGCATGGTTGCGGTGGCCATAGCGCTTCCGCCGCCTTCAATCAACGAGCTGCGCTTGGAGTCGGATACGTTTGTCTTTCGCTTGGGCTTAGATTTGAGAGTCACGCATATCGAGCCAAAGGTGACGGAGCTACTAGACTACCAAATTGAAATGATTGCCGGCAAGAGCCTCTACTCGTTGGTGCATCCCGCCGACGTGCACCAAGTTCAGATGTGCCACAGGGACTTGTTGCGCAAGGGACAAATGATGTCCGGCTACTACAGGTTGCTTGCGCGAACAGGTGGCTACATTTGGGTGCAGACTTGCGCCACTCTGATTTGCAATAACAATCCTCTGGCCGTTCCAGTGTCTCAATCGACGGCCATGCTTCAGGCGACAGATCCAATCGCGCAATCCTCGTGCTCGTCAACGTCGGCGGTATCAATGCAACCGATGACATCGTACTCGCAAATGAACCACCAATCATACAACAATCACAACCAAATGCCAATGGACTCGCAATATGCTCAACACGCAACGCAGCAGCCACAGCAACTACCGCAACAAAGTAAAATTTCGTCCCCTAGTGTGAGCAGCCATTTGAGTAGCAATTTCGATGGGCAGGACCAGGATCAGTGTGTTATATTTGTGAATTACATGATAACCGATGTGATTGAACGCGACACAATCCTCGACATTTGCCAAGATCCCGTTGCTCAACATTCGTTGTCGTCGCTGACGACGACGTCCTCTTCAAATTACACCCAAATTTCAGGATCCATTCCAAACAGTTTGCCAAGCTACAGCTCGCCAGCTCCAAGTTCCTCGCCTTGTCTCACTACGTTGAAGTCATCAAACTCCTCGACAGCAAGTTTATCCAACGGAAACTACATGGAGCCGCCGGCCACCTCGTCACCGCACAGGCAAGCCACCTTCCAGAGCCAGAGCCACAATCGCATTCATCACCATAATAACCACCATCATCAACAGCAACAGAAGAGCACAGGTGAGAATCAATCAAAATCGAGCTACAGCAACAATCATCACCACAAATCTGGTAACCGGATGGGCAGGCCAAATGGCGGCAGTTTGTCTTCGTCGTCGGCGGTGGCGGCCAAGTCGAGCCATTTGAAGCACCTGCAACCGATATACTCACAGCAGCAGCAACAACAACCACAACCACAGCAGCAACCACAACTTGGCCACCTCCAACACCACAACCACCTGCAAGGCTACGAGTCCTCCATCTACGGCGCCTATGGTAGCACTCTAGCTTTAATGTCCTCCACTGGCTCCGTTGGCTCGACGGCGCTAGGTGCCGCCGCCGCAGCCACAGCCACCATTGCCGCTACAAATGCGGCCGTCGACAACACAACAGCTTCAACGCAGCAGTTCTATCCAATGGCGACAGGTGGCAGCGCGAGCGAGTTGAGTCTGAGTGGCAGTCGATCAAGCGGAAGCCGATTCTCCGCGAGCAACAATAACCAACACCAAAGCTACGGCTACAAGTCAACCTTCGGTTTCTCGACGCCGCCGTCGTCGTCTTCGCTATCCTCTGAGTTGACAGCAGCAACCGGAAGTTACGCCCACTCTGCTGGCAACAATCACCCGTTGCACCAAACGGCGGAGCAGCAGCAGCAGCAACACCAACAGCAGCATACGACAAACCAACAGCACCACCACCACAACCACCATTACCTAGAGGCGTATCCGGTTTCCGCGACAAACCCGGCCACCAATCACCACCATCAACAGGCGGCTGCGGCGGCCTACTACAACTACTACGGTTACTACAGTCGTTGACCTTTATTTTGCGAATCCTCGCCTAGGTCCGTCGCAGAAGCTGATCAGGATTTTAGTCCACGAGTGTTTCGAGGGGGAAACTGGCTCAGTTCTAGCGAGGACTTTTTCTCCTGTGTTGTTGATTTGATACCAATAGTTTACAAGAAACCTCGTAGACTCCACCACTTGACTAGTTCAAAATCAGCGCCTGGATGCTCATATTAGATAAATTAAAAGTCAACGAGTGTATGGCAACAAGTTTATTTAAATTTGCAAATTACTAGCCTGGTACCCGCTGCCAAGCCAGCGTATTGCCGCTTGCAATAAATATACGATTATTCGGCTTTTGACTGTATGTTTTTCGTGCCTTGCCTGGTGCCTCTATCGCGTAACTCGTCCGCTTAATCTACGATTTAATCTTTTGTTGTGTCCTGTAGTTTTCCTTGTAGAAGGCAGCAAAGAGGGCAAAAAACATGCCGGCAATAGCGACACCTGTCAGGGATAGTATCCTTGGGTAGCCGCAATTTGGAGTTAGCGCGGCAACGGCAAAATGGAGTCCCAAGATGACAAATTGAATCAGTTGAATAGTTGTGACATACTTCTTCCACCACAGATACGGTTTTACCGATTCAAAAGTGGACAGGATGTAGTAGGCATACATAATTGTGTGAACCATTCCATTGACAATGGGAAACATTGCGGTTGATCCACCTGGAGCTAACTTGACGTAGAACCAGGTCATTAGTAGGACAAACGAGTGATGGAAAACGTGTAAGAAGGTAATTTGACGATTCTTTTTCCTCAAACAAATCCATAATGTGTCAATTAATTCTAAAATTCGCGAGTAGAGGAAAATGTGGCAAATGTTTATATGTTCCAATGCCTTGGGGCTGTGATCATTCTCACTGACGGGCTATTGTTATCATTGTTGTCAGCGGTTGTGGTTGTGGTTGTGATGTAACAAGAGATTGTGATTGTAAAAGAGTTTTAAAATGATGGACGAGTTAGCATCTCTATCTGTTTCAAGGTCACCTGTTGAATGATTAACATCCTTTTCTTCCTTAAAAAAGTCTACTATACTCACCGAACAGCCGAGACTGTCGTAGCCCCAATTCAATAGCGAAAAGTGCCTCTTCAAGAGCCAAACGTTGAGCAATAATATGAATGTGTTAAAACCGCGCACTGTCCACACTAAATCAAATGGTTTCCTATTTTTCATTAGCTTATGAGGGCCGAGGTCATAACAAAAATATACATAAAATGTTGATATTAAAAGTACTTCCCAGGGATTGTCCATGAAGCGGAGCTCAGCTACGCGCTTGTCGCCATTTGTCTTGAAAAAGTTTTCAATGGCCGCAGTGGGCGACCAGGAGGTTGCTTGTGCTGAGGACATGATAAATACTTGATATACTTGTGGGGCTTATTTAATAAGAGATACTTTTTCTTAATAAAAATATTATAATTTCTTGATTTAATTGGATTCGATATTAATCTTAGGCTTGTTCTTGGTCTGAGTTTTGGTTTGGTGATGGAGGTGGAGGTTGGTGGTGATGATGATACTCGCATACGAGAGTCCTGGCATCGAATGGTAACTCTCTCCAAGCTACTGCATGTTTATATACCTGCGCACAGGCGGTGGAACCGGGCACAGCTGCCACGCCCTCTCGCTAAGACGGCGGGTCGGGTCCGCCCCCAGCCCATAGCAAGGCGCTCACACACATAACCCAACGATGTAAATCCTATCAAGAGTCTACAAAGAGACTAGAACTCGAGCTCACTAAAAGTCTCTCTCTCACTCGCTCTTTTGCTTGCTCGCTCGCTCGCTCACTGGCAAGCTAGCTCGCTAGCCTGTTCATCACTCGGGAAAGCCAATGAAAAATGCCTTACGTAACCAAATCTCGACCACGACGAGTTACAAGCAGTAGAAGGAGATCGGATTGAGTTAGTGGAAGCGAGCGTGCGAGCGATCAGTTGCGCGCTCACCTGTTGCGCTTTCTCGATCGCGCGAAAAGAGCAAGAAAACTAGTACGCAGCTGACAGCCGACTGGTTGGCGATAGAAAGTTACTTTCCATCTAGCAGTAGACTAGCAAGCAAGTCCGTTGGCTAGCGGCCGGTTAGTTTGGCGCTCGCCTGCCTCCTGTTGCTCGATTTGCTTTCGTTTCTCGCTACATTACTCGCTGTGGACGGCAACCACGACAGCAACGACGACGACGACAGTAACAACAACAACAACAACAACCACGACGTCGTCATTTTAGTCGTCGTCGTCAAGCTAGCTGACCAAGTAGAGTGGAGAGAATGTCTGGCCAAGGAAGAAAAGTGAGCGAGCCAAAAGAGAGAGCGAGCGAGAGACTTAATTATTGCCATCGCAGTACTACAACATTAGCAGCTCGTGATTCAGTTTGCTCGCAGTAAGGTTATGGTCGCTGCTCTTTTGCTTTCACTCGCTTGCTCGCTACCGGCTGCACTTTGCTACTCGTGCTTGTGTAGCTGTCCAGTTTGTCGGCCGCTTCAGCGATACAAACTGACTGACTGACCAACAGGTAGATGGAGAGAGACGCGCACACATCTAGCTTGCCAGAGCAAGAGCTGAAAATTTGGCAGGCTAGCAGGTAGTTGTGTGTAGTTTTAGTCCAAATTTTTGGACCATCAAACAAATAGTCGAAGGGAATCGAGGAGATCCACCGATTGAATGGCTAATTTTGTCGCTCGACTCTCGTCCTTTTCCTCTCTCGCTCGATCGGTGGAGCCGCCGGATCAAAGGTGTAAACAAACACAATGCAAAATACTATTATTTTTATTATAACACCGGCCGGCTGACTGGCTGGCTGACTGGCTCTACCACTTGAGATATGGACGCCTACCTCTGGTTTCGGTGATAGTGGGAGCAGTAGCAGAACAAGTAGACAAATCAACTCGACTACTAAAGACGACCACTTGAAGGAAGCGGCCAATCAAAAGCCACATGGCGACAGCTGCCGGCTATGGTCAACCGATTACCTGCCAGGTTGATATTTACTCTGGCTCAAGTCTCGCTATTAGTCTCGATTCTTCGAGTGTCCAGCGGAGTCGAGTCAGGTCCAGTTAGGTTTATTTCTCGTTTCCCTCCGCGGTTAAGGCAAGTGGCGGCGGCAGCGACTGCTCATCGTATCGCATGTCTGATTGGCGGATACCTTGAACTCGCCGACAACGATGACGACGACACCGCTGACCAGTGTTGTTACGTAACCAGCTATCGTTGTTGTTGCTGTTGTTGTTATCGTGATCTCAATTTGGGATAACCGAGCGGAGCTCGTAGTTGATTCAAATAACTTTCATGAGCTGGTTCGAGAGAAAGATTATATTTATCCCTCTTACCAGCTCCCAGATTAGCCACCAACACCAAAAGACTCGTTAGCGGCACGTGAACACCTGAGCGCAGCTGACCACAACCAGCTCCATTGGCAACAGCAAGCCCATTGGCCAGCCAGTCAGCTAGCTAGCTGAGTAAAAGTAGCTGTTGTTCAGTTTGCGTAAAAAACCAGTAACAAACACATCAGTGGC
Source organism: Aculops lycopersici (assembly GCA_015350385.1). Lineage (NCBI taxonomy): Eukaryota > Metazoa > Arthropoda > Arachnida > Trombidiformes > Eriophyidae > Aculops > Aculops lycopersici. Next base: position 6,259,572 of record WNKI01000001.1, on the reverse strand, counting down.
AGGCTATTTGCAGCTGACCAATGCTAACCCAATGCGCCGCTCAATGACGTGCAAGGGGACAGCAGAGACCACCACTTGTTGCCGATTACAGGTAAAAAACTAAACTTGGCTCCACGTGATTCCATTTTTAACTGGATCAAAAACAAGCTCAGCTTTTTGCCTCGTCGCGTGCTAATTCTACGGAAAAGCATTTTTCGTTGCTGCTGTTGTTTTTTGTTTTTATTGCATTTGTTTCACGAAACCTCGTGAATTTTTTACACATGAAAGGCGCACTTTTAGGATTCATTGATCTTCGAAGATTTAGTTAGCTCTTACATTTTGGCGGCGGCGGCGACGACTACTACTATTGCGCCAGCCAGAGCGATAGTAGTTACGAGTGCATGCAATGCTCCAAAGTAGTGTTGCCGTTATCACCTGTTGTCGCTGCTCACATCTGGCCATCAGCCTGCGAGTTACCGCTGTTCAGTTGGCGAGTTAGAGGGTATCGGTTCTACAGCTGCAAACACGATGTTAAGCTAGGCAACGATTGGCTCCAAAAAGTAACTGCGTGCATCGACCGCCGCGGCGGCGGTGGAAGCGTCAGCCGCCATTAAGTTAACTAGCTAACAAGCACATTTAGAGAGTTCTCTAGCGAGACGAAATGAGGAGAGAAAGTCTCGTTACGCGGTGATAGCATTGCTCAAATAGGTGAGCACATCTAATAACTTCAAATCTTTGGCAAGACTTCTCAGTGGCGCACACACGAACAGAGTGAGCGCGCGCTGCCCTTGGTGACAAGCCAACAAGCAACAGGTCGCTTGTGCCTGTCGAACTGCCACTCACATGACGGCTAATGCCGAAATCCTCAGCGGTTAACTAACTAACTGCTGACAAGCTAACTAACTAACCAACGAACCAAGCGCGCGTTTCGTGTAACCGCTGAACGTCAGCTGAGTCGACGACACTAACCTGGCGCTACGCCGACCACCAGGAGACCACGTCGCTGCCAGCCACTTGAGGGGCGCAAATCGCGCGTCTAGATAGGAAAGACGTATGCAGTTGGCAGCGGAGGGGCTAACAAGTAAGTTGAGTTCAAGTGATAAAAGCGAGAAAGTCTGGCACTCACTTATTAGTTGCGAAGCGCGCAAGCGACGACCACCTTGCGTCGCTGACGCCACTTATACATGCATCAAATTTGGTCACAACACTGGCGCGCTGCTCACCAGGCAAAACTCCAATATCCCAGTGAGTAGAGGTGGCAATTGTAAATATTATTTTGTGATATAATGCCAAGCGAGAGGGAGAGCTGAAGCAACCGAAAGCGATAGGGACAGGGTTATCTGAAATTTGGTTAGCTAACAGGTAAGCCCGGACGCGAGCGCAAGCGACCACTTGAGCCAATGGCTCGAGTGGCACTCTTGAGCAACTTGGAAGGAGGGACACGGGGAGTCGCCTTGAAAAAGTCAACAGGTTGCCCGCTTGCCGCCTTCTTGAGGTTAGGTTTAAAATTGGAGGAAGGGAATATAAAACTCTGGCTCAATAGAGATCCTATGCGCTGATTAGCGAGCTTGAGGCTGGTTAAGTAGTGTCTCTAGAATTTCACCAAATTCTCACTTCCATTTCTATTTCAAGTTTGTTCCAATCGCTTCCATTGCCTTAAGGCGACCATTACATTACTATTTCTCTTGAGTTGAGAGCTTTGATCTTTTTTCTCGAGGAGAAGGAGGAGGAATAAAGAGGAAACTTCCCGAAAAATTCCTTCTCTGAAATGTGAGTTTTTTTAACGTTTAAAATATTGTAAGTGTCAATATAATAGCAATTAATTACCAATCACAACACACTTCCTATGAAGGCGAGTTAACTCGAGAGAAAGTGATAGTTAACTTATCAAATGAATTTTACACCAATAACCTTTGACTTCGACCCAGACAATGAACTTGACACTGGGGTCTAGATCTGCTATCGGTGCTTGTTTTGATCTGACTGCAACCTTTGGATCGACGGGTGGCTAGCCAGTGGTTAAAGTTTAAAACGAAGATTGTCGCCAGGTCCGACATTCTACATGCGGCCCGGCGAGACGTGGGACAGAAATGGAACTGCAGCCACCTGTCCAAGTTTCGACTTTTGAAACTCGCACTCCAACATGTCATCAAAGAGATACCACTCACAGAGGAAATTCCGTATCCTACCATTGAAGCAAATCTAAACTAAACCAAATGAATGAACAGTTTGATGAGCCTGCCTACCGTCTCTATGAGCTTCTTGGTCCTAGTTCGGCTCGTCTCGGTCGGCGACTGTGCGGATGGGAGGCTTAGCGGATGGTCTTGCAGAGGGAGATTTACTGATTTGAGAGACTCTTACGACAAGGAGAGATCAGACGATATACTGGACTCGGTTTCATGCGTTCCGTTGTCACGATCTAGTGGATCGCGGCCACAACCTGACTACCGAAACAAAGGAACAGCGCAGCAAAGTGTCGAGCAGCACAAATGAAGACATTAATGAGGATGGATCTGGTTAGCCAGGATGGGTCTTGATTGTTTGTTTGTTTGTATATCTGATAGATAGTAACAGGTTGTTTGTCGATGATGCGTCAATAAAGTGATCAGATATCCAGAATATAAACAAGTTTTTTCTGCGTCAATCTCGAATTATAATTTCCGCTTGAAGATGGAATGACTCTGATGCCAAGTAACTAGTTTCTTATGACGATCGTCACAAAGAAATGTTATTGTGATGGAGCGGAATCTGTGACAGCATCGCATCAAATTACCCCAAGCTCAAACTCGATCTTGAGCATCCGACGTCGTTGTTATCTCGATCAATAATTAACTAGCCCACTGGTTGGATAATGCCTTGTTATCTATCAGCATCAAACACGAGTCACTGACACTTTATTTAGTGAGCTGTTTATGAGGAACGAAGATATCAAGCTTTTCGTCATCGTCGCCGAGTGCGTCAGCACCAATAGATCACCAATCTATCTCTCCCTTTAACTCAAAAATGTGACATTCTCATTAGGGTATCCATCACCACTTCGTCTGGTGCAATTTGTTCTAACCACCTTGCCGACGAGCTGTTAGGGTGCGCACCTCGGCGATTTCAGGTATTTGCGAACAAGAGAGGCAATTGTCAGGTTGATGAACTTGACTTGTTGACTAACTCTTGAAGGATGCGGCTGCATTTTGTTCTTTCTAAAAGTTTGCCTGAAAATTTAAAAGTAGAGAGAAGTCTTCCTTTCATTATGAGCTTGCCATTCACGTTTGTCAGTCGCAATGGGATTTTCAAGCTCCCTCTGGTGGTACACGAACGCAAGCGAGCTATTGGTTTTCCCAGAGCTTCACAAGTTCTTTGCTAACGACAACAAAGTTTGTATTAATCTTCCGCCGACGAGTTAACTCTTTCACTCTAGCTCGTTCTTATTCAGTTACATATCGGAATATTAATCTTGACTAACCAGCACTGAAAAATAATTAGTTATCTTTGAGCAGGACGACCAGAAAGAAACAACAACAAAAATTAGCAATCATGGTTTGCATTCAATGCTATCTACCCACCATTTTCATCATCTTGTACATGAAGTTTCTCAACCCCTACGTACAACCCTACGTCCAACCATTATTTGATAGATTCGTTACCTACTTCTGGGGTCCAGAGGCACTGAATGCCTCGTGTCCCATCAGGCCAAAGGCTGCTAAGAAGAGGGACGACGGACCGGAGCCGTCGACGAGTAGGGCGGGAGGAGACGATTCAGCAAGCAAGTCCAAGGATGACTAATTATTATCAATCCATTCATTGTTACCTAACAAAGATATTCCATGATCCGTGATCCCTCACATACTAGTTTAGCAATAATAAATATTTCCTGATCTAATCAAAGTCACAAGTAAGCAAGTTAAGCTTGCAAGTATCCCAAACAAACTTGCAGCTTCTCTCTAGTATCCTTTATTTTTGTATTTTTTTCACTCTTTTGCACCAAACTGTAGCGTTGACGATGATGCCGCACCAACTGCACGATGCAGCGAAAGCGCAGCGCGAGCAAATCTCTCGTTGCCATGCTTCTCTTGCGGCTTTCGGGCGGCGGCCCACAGTGTAAGCTAAGACCACATGCGTGCGATTCTCTTAAAGCCAACTGCACGTTGTCCTACCTGATTATTCTTGTGGAATCGAACTGAAAATATCAATATTTAGATACTAAAACTATTAGTTTGTAGTTTTAAGCTATTGTTACTTGTCACACAAATTGAACATAACCACATTATTAACCAGGTAAACTAGAGAAGCAGTCAAGATGATGCAATTCAGGCAAGTCAGTCTGAATCCTGTAAATATTCTTAAGAATGAGGCCGACGAGGAACAAGGCGAGCAGGCTAGATTGTCCTCGTTTGTTGGTGCCTATGCAGTCGGTGATCTTATCAAGTCAACTCTCGGACCAAAGGGAATGGACAAGATTCTGTACGGAAGTGGTCGCGACGAGGGCAAAGTGGAGGTTACAAATGACGGGGCCACAATTTTGAGATCCATTGGTGTGGACAACCCGGCGGCCAAGGTTTTGGTCAACATTGCAAAGGTTCAAGACGAGGAAGTTGGCGATGGAACAACAACGGTTGCCGTATTAGCATCTGAGTTGTTGAAGGAAGCCGAGAAGTTGGTTGGCAAAAAGTTCCATCCACAGACAATCATTGCGGGTTGGCGTGAGGCAACACTGGCCGCTAAAGAGGCTCTAGAAAAGACTGCTCGTCCCCTCGACAAGGATGATCCAGAGAAATTTAGGGAACAATTGATAACCATTGCAAAGACAACCCTCAGCTCGAAGATTATCTCACAAAGCAAGGAGTTGTTCGCCAAATTGTGCGTCGACGCTGTTATGAGATTGAAGGGTTCGGGCAATTTAGATTCAATCCAGCTGATCAAGAAGTTGGGTGGCTCACTTGAAGATTCCTTCCTAGACGAGGGCTTCTTGCTGGACAAGACGCCAGGTAATGGTCAGCCAAAGCGCATAGAGAATGCCAAGATATTGATTGGAAATACACCGATGGACACAGACAAGATAAAGGTTTTTGCTTCGAGGGTCAATGTGGACTCGCTAGCCAAGGTGGCCGAGTTGGAGCTGGCCGAGAAAGAGAAGATGAAGGACAAGGTTAACATGATCTTAAGTCACAAATGTAATGTATTTATCAACCGTCAATTGATCTACAATTTCCCAGAGCAATTGTTTGCCGACGCTGGAGTTATGGCCATTGAGCATGCCGATTTTGATGGAATTGAGCGCCTTGCACTAGTGACTGGTGGTGAGATTGTCTCAACCTTCGGACAACCGGGAAAGGTTAGACTTGGAACATGTGACCTCATTGAGGAAGTTATGATTGGCGAGGATAAGCTACTGAGATTCTCAGGTGTTCCAGTGGGTGAGGCTTGTACAATCGTCATCCGTGGGGCTACGCAACAAATTTTGGATGAAGCCCAAAGATCTATTCACGATGTCCTATGTGTCTTGGCAACCGTAGTGAGGGAGCCGAAATTAGTATATGGCGGTGGATCATCGGAAATGTTGATGGCTGACGCCGTTGAAAAGTTGGCACACAAAACCATGGGCAAGCAGCAGTTTGCTATGGAAGCCTATGCAACTGCACTTAGAGCATTACCCACAATCATCGCGGAAAATGGCGGTTACGATAGCTCGCAGCTGATCCCACAATTAAGAGCTTTACACACGGCAGGTGAATTTTCAAAAGGCATCGACATGAACAAGGGTATCGTTGGCGATATGGCAGAGTTGACAATCAACGAGTCATTGGCCGTCAAACGTCAGGCTCTAGTTAGTGCTGCCGAGGCAGCGGAAATGATCCTTAGAGTGGACAATATCCTCAAGTCTGCACCCAGGAGACGCCAACCTGACCACCGTGGCCATTAATCCTCTTGTCGTCGAACTCGAATTTACTGCTAACAAAGTATTAAACTTATTTGATCTACCAAAACAACAACACCAACGAAAAAGTCAACTTTTCCACCCAGAGATTATCGCACCTGTTGCCCAATATGTTTTCGATTGCTCCTGTTTTCTCTTTCCAACTGTCGACTGCGTGAAACTCAAACTGATCCCGTCCAACTACCGCAAGCTTGTTCTCTCGGAACTAGACAGAACCGGTAAGCAGACCGAGCGCCTAGATCGTGACAAGGGCGCGTCTGAGCGCCATTGGTGATCCTTTTACCCACAGTCGTCAACATGACATCGAGTTTCTTTCTCTCTTTTGCCGATTATTTCAATGTTACACTTGGTGTCGACTAGCACAGTTATAATACTTTCATACTGGTAGCCACTCGCTCATGCCTAGAACTCTAGAGTCAGCTAGCTCGTAGGAATTTTATAACTCAGCGTCAAATTTGTTGACAAACAAACGCATGAACGGACGGAAAAGAAACAAAGTATTTAAGCAATCAGAAAGTTTTCGGTCGGTTAGTGAGATTATAACGGCATTCTATTGACATGTCGGATTTAAATTATAACAGAGGAGTCATTTGTTATTTGGTATATTAATGACTTTGATTCAGAAAGTCACCTGTTAGAGCGCGCGCGCGAACCCTAGCGCAACTAGAGCCAACTGAAGTATCGACAGTTTAAACAACAACAGAAACTTATGAGGAAACTTGAGAAGAAATAAGAAGACTGCAATCAATCATTCATCAGCACAATGTCCGTCTTTATATACCACTACTTCCTATTCAATGTCGGCCTCTCGGCCACCATAATATTACTGACCCTATTTCTTCAAACTCATTCGAATGCAAGCTTATCGGAGATTGGAGTTTTGCTTATGGCAATGCCATTCTTGGCCTCCCTTACGAAGCCAATGTTGTGCGCTATGGCCGATAGGCAGCAGGCGCACAAAAAGTATTTGATTGGTTCAATTTTAATCATGGCCTTGGGTTATGGTTCCCTATCAATTGCTCCATTTTTTCCCGAAGTTATTAAGAACCATGGTCGGCTGGTTTGGTATGCTGATATCGTTAGCATTGTGGTTGGTTACACAGCATTTGGTGTCGCCTGGTCCATCGGTGACGCGTTGGCTGTAAATGCGGCCCGAATGAACGGGGTGCCATGGGGCTCGTATAGAGCCTGGGCCACTGCTGCTTGGGGAATCGGAGGTCTCATTGCTGGCCAACTCAATGAGCTTCCTTTTCTGCCCAAATTTGTACCCGCCTTCCTGTTGCAAACTGTAACCCTCCTAATTGAGGCCATGCTGCTGGCTTGCTGGCCCAATGCGGACTTTCAAATGGACGGCGCCGATTGGGCGGCCGACGCTGCAATGGATCATGGATTTTCCACACCAACCACCAAGGATCAACAGGTTAGAAAGCAGGATTCGTGGGCGCACCCCGCCGACTTGGAGAGTGTTACGGGCGCCAGGCAGTTCAATGGCGGAACTCTGGGCAGTGGTTCGGTTAGGATGAACCCAAAGATGGTTGGCGCGGTGGCAAATATATTTCTCGAGGATATCAAATCGAGCTTGACTCTAAATAGAAGGAAGCGTGGAGGTTTGAGCGAGTTACTTGCGCAACACCAACTTAGCAATCCACTGAAGGTGTCGCCGAGTCTCACCTGTAAAACAACGGATTGTTCAATCAACAGTAGCGGCGGCGGTGGCGGCGGCATAAACAAGTTGGAGGACACGCTAGCTCTGAACAGAGGCAAGCTCGAGGCGGCCAAGGCAAAGGAGGCATTGGAAAGTAGCACCGGGTCCATTAGAGCTACCCCGCCGCTGCCGCCACCAGTGGCCAGATCCAGAGCTGCGTCGCCATGTTTGTCGTCCATGACGAACCAAAATGCCGCCGATAAGCAGACTACCTGGGGCAAAGAGGCGCTGAGGAGAACCCAACTGGCATTGGGTCGTCTCAACTCGTTGAGTGCCGCCGGCGGTCATGTCATTGTGGACGACTTGCACAACTCAACTGGCCGAGCGGACTCGTTAACAGGTGGTGGCTTTGGCGCTGATTGTGCTGGATGCAAACCGGTGAGGTCGCAGGTGATGATGATGAGCAGTCTAGCGTCGAGCGCAAGTATGAGCAAGGCGGCTGCGGCAAGGGCTCTCATGTTCCAGCAACAATCGGCAATTAATGGCTCCCAGGGCGAGAGCAAGGACTCGGCAACCTTCTCGTTGGACTCAATGTCTAAAACAAACTCAATTGACTCGATAGAATTGCAAAAGAAAATTGGAACTCCATCGTTGAAGAATTCAATTTTGGACACAACAATGAGCTCGCCGACCACCACCACGACAAAACCCGGCGACGATCTACAATTGGTTCTGTTGAAGCTAATTATCAAACGCGACATGAGTGTGCTCAAGTTTCTGCTCATGTTTGTCCTGTTTGGTCTCCTGGTTACAATCCATTTAACATACTTCTTTATTCACGTTGAGAAGATTTGCCGCCAACATGGCCACGAGTTTTCCTATGTCTCTGGTGGCTACTTGGCCTGTCACTCAATTAGCGAAGTAATTTGTTTTATATTTATAGTCCCCTTTCTGATACCTAAAGTTGGCCGCTCAGGTGGACTAATCTGCTGCTCGCTGGTATTCTTCGTTAGATATGCCTACTACGGTACCTACCTGGAGGATTACTCGCCCTATTGGGCCATGATCACCGAATGCTGCCATGGACTTGCCTATGGAATTGTGTACTCGCTAATCACCGAGGTTGCATTGGATTGCGTCAATAGAGTTGACGATTATTTACCTGAGCTAATTGAACGCAAGATTGTTGATCCAGATATTGATCCAAATGTTTTAAAACTACCTCTTAGAGCCACGATGCAGGGAATCTTTAGTGGCGCCTTCGATGGTTTGGGCAACGGATTGGGTTGCCTCACAGCCGGCGTCTTCCTTGACTACTACTCATTCACGAGCCTCTGGCAAGCTTGTGCTCTATTATCGTTGGCCATCATGATCATTTATCCTCTCACCGAGTTGCCCTCTTGTTTGAGTAGACGGCGAGAAGAGCGACAGAGTAGATAATAAAAATTACATTGATTTGTAAGCATTTGTTGGATATTGCTAGTGTATCTATTTCATTTGCCTCTTCGACTGCCTCCGCCGCTGAAAGCAAGTTGACAGGAAGTCGCGCTACTAAAGAGAGCCGTTTGGTAGATCATCGGCTCAGGACAAAGATCCCATTTCCGACGACTTCCTTGCCATGCTCTCGCCTTCCAAGCTTCTGGAGTCGACTCTTGAATTTGGTGGTTAGCTTTTGCCACTTGCCTCAACTCTTTCCACTAACTTTCCGGCTTTTCCTTGCAGTATTTCATCGATGTTTTCCGCTGAAGCTGTTGAATGCAGCTAGTACAACTGGAGAGGAGACAAGCAGCTTCGTTGTGGTAGTTTCATCCTCAAGTATCTTTCTTGAAAAGTGAAACTGAGATACTTGGACATCAATAAATAAAAAAGATTCCTTATGTGCCAACCGGTTAATTAGAACACAGCGGGGTCTCCGTGCTAGCTGATCAAAATCATCAAAAGTGTAGACAAAATTAGTGAGTTACGAAGTTAAGTTTCAAGGGCTTTTATGCAGTCCATTGATATGTAAAGTCTTTAATATTGTCTCACTCAATTATTGTAATCTGTATCATCCATCTTCAAATCATTGCTCAGGTATGCGGCGCTAGGCATTCGCTGACTGTTCTCCTCTTCATCTGTTTGGCCTTGCTGGCCACCTGTTGCCTCGTCGGGCGCCGACGCCTCGGCCGCCTCCGCTTCTGCTGCCTCCGCCTCCGCTTGAGCCTGACGCCCGGCCTCCTTGGCTGTCTTCTTGGCCTGCGCTTCCTGTTTGGCCGCCTTGTCCAAGACCAAGTCCTGGTGGGATTGTGAGGGGATTTCCATTTCGTCAGCGCCGTCATTTAACCAGGTGCTCTCGTCGTTGTCGTCGGGATCGTCGTAACCATCGGCTCGTCTGGTGTTGATCGGGGGCGGCGGTCGCCTTCTAACAATTGGCTCCTGATTATTGGACTCGCTTGCTCGACCATCGTCGTCGCTGTCAATGCGCTGTCCCAAACCAACCTTCCCCACTTTATCATACTCCTGTCTCCTCATCTCTGCCTCCAAATCCAAGTCATCTGGTCCAAAGGTAACCTCGTCCAACTCGCTCGCATCATTGTACAATTGCTCATCCTCGGGATCATTAAATGAGATGTCCTTACCTGGCGGCATCGGTGTCTCCTCGTCTCCCGGTTCCTCCTGATCCTGCATCGAATGTTTCTGACCACCAAAGCCGCCTAAATGTCCTCGCGTCTTGCTAGTTTTGCGCATTGGCGATGAGGCCGCAGCTTTTGCGTGCCTCGAAACAGGTGGGTGTCGTTCAACTTTCTCTATGTCGCGACTAGCAGACTTAAAGTCCTCCTCGGGATCGTAGCCGCCGAGAGCTGGAATTCTAAATCTCCTGTTCCTCATATTGGTCACATAAACCCTATCCATATCCTCGTCTTCGGCTTGCACGACCTCGCTACCATTAGCAAGCAGCACCTCGTCCTCCAGTCTACGAATTGGATCCATAGGTTCTCGTTGCTGTTGATGGTTATTTTGTTGCCTCATTGGCACAACCAACACTCGTTGGCTTGGAGTGAATCCGCCGCTGCCATTTGGATCACTTGTAATTTGGCGCGTAATTATCAGCCGGTTACTCGACGGGCCCCTTGCACCATTAGTAACAGGTAGTCTCACATAGTCTGTCTCAACTCGCGAGGGCAATCGCAGCAGCTGCTGTCTCGTCTCTTTGTTAGCCCCATGACTTTGGTTCGAGTGTTTGATTTGATATTTATTGAATGAGATATTATAAAAATGGGTCGTGGTGTGCGTTTATGTTAACATAATTGTTCTCGTAAACATTTGCCATTCAGGTAGGTAGGTGTATCATTGTCACTAACCATCTAAAGCAGCATCTCTCATCAATTCCTCCTCCTCCTTCTCCTCGTTAGTCCGTAAGCTGGTGTGTAGTTTGGTCTAGTCTACTTACTAATGCTCTTGATCGATTCTCATACCAACATCTTCAGGTTCCTCGCCACTTGGGTCATGGACACTAAGTTGAAGCTGTGAACTGGCCACTTGTAGGTCTAATGGACTCACCGGTGGCCTTTGGACTTCTCGCGGTGCAATTGCTATCAGGGGCACCAAGTTTGATGGCAAATTCTCCTTGTCCATTCCATCCTTTTCACTCGCACCCAGGTGGTCGTCGAAAAATCTCTCCAGATCAGCCTGACCTTCCTGTTCTCTTGGCGTCTCTTCATAGGGACCATCTGAGGAAGAAAGTCGATGCACTTGTAAGTTATCTGGCCAGTTCTGTGCAACAAGTTGTTTTCAGTTAATTAAAACTTACCCGCCTCCGGATCCTCGTAACCATCGCTCGTCGGCTGGCTGTTGTCGTCTTGATTTTGATAGGAAGCAGACGCATCCTGGTCTTTGTCTGGATCTCCGTCGCCCTCGTCGTCATTCTCGTAGGACTCTCGTCGCTGCATACTCGGCACTCTTGGCATATACCTAGCTTCGGATTCAATCACTAAATTTGCCACCACAATCAACGCAAAACTCGCAACAACAAACTGGTCGAGCCTCCTGAGTTGTAACGCCATATTCATCTGATTGCCTCACTTAATGCCCTACAACACAATACAATTCGATGCGCTTCAAAGAATAAATAAATAAATAAAATAACTAATTAATATCCAATATTATTGCAATTTCTCATCTCTCTAACCTCATGTAGCGTCCGGGTCTCATCTCAAAACTAACGCCTTCCTCGCGGTGACAGACGCATATAAAGATAGACAAAATCAAGGCCAAACTGGAATTAGTTGTCAACAGGCAAGATGGTGAGGAAGAGTCGATTGGAGAAAGTCAGGTGAACTCTGTTAATCTAACCCTTCTTATTGAGTGCTTTAGTGTTAGTGTTAGTGTTGTTAGTGTTGTTAGTGTCAGTGTTAGTGTTGTCCCTGGATTTGTGTTTTTGCGGCACACCTGTTGAGCGACCAAATCTATTGTCTCCCTCCGATGGATGTGCTAACGTTTCTCACCATCCCAAGTCAACTAATTGTCTTGGGTTCAAGATATCGGAGCCAATCTGAGAGAAGTAAGAGGGGTGAAGGCGGAGCTACAGTTGATGGTTGACAATTTTTCATCAACAATACAAGTTATCGTCACCTGCTCGTTTGATTCTAACCCAATTTAACACACTTGCAATTAGCCTCCAGGTTACTTGAGGGTTCAGATTATCTAGAGTTCATCGATTTGTTGATTGCGCAACTCGCGGGATCAAGGATACGAGTCGACGATTACAGATAGAAATTTCAAGAATTTACTCGAGCTTTATAAAATGAAGAGGATTTGCTTTACTCATTATCACTGTACATAAAATCCACTGGATAGAGAGATCACATGAAAGACTTGAAAAATGTCCCCACCGATTTCCTGACCGAATTTCCCATATTTTCGTTGCTTTTCTCATTTGGCGACTCGCTTGTAATAATTGGTTCCCTAGTTTCAATTACTTTATTTAATGATGGCCGATTATAGTCGCACTCTGGCCAGTCAACTTCAGCCAAGTTGTTGAGGATGCATCTGGAGCACTTGTCATCTTGGGTCGTTTCATACGCCTCCAGGCTAGCGGCTAAGGATAAATAGGATGTACTCAGGGATTTTCTAGGCATTGCTGGTGGTAAAATTTGCAGGATTTCGTGAATGTTGCAGCTAGATTGTGAGCAACTTGGATGTAATTGAAGGGACACATTTGAATCGAAATTCGAATCTTCATGCTGCGAAACGGGCGACAGTGGCGAAAAGTCCGACGGGCAGGTAGAGTAATCAACTCGTTTCTCGGCAAGAAAATCCTCTTCAACAACGAGACTAGTATCCAATACCATCAAAAACTTAGTCTCGCCGCAACAATACAAGTTTGTTAGATGGACCACATGCATATCAGTTTCCGCACCCAAAAGAGAGGGTAGGTGTAATCTAAGTATTGACTGGGGTTTTGCAATTACATCGCGACGGATGCCAAACTGATCATACCGATTTGAGTTTTGTGCCGAGAATTGAGCAGAAAATGAGTCACTTGTTGTCGCTGACTGCTGAGGCTGTTGCTGAGATATGGATGTACTGTCCTCGGCTCTTCTAAATTCAACAGGTACTCTTGGTTTGTCCTGCCTTGGATCTTTGACTGTAATTATTGCTCGATCAAAGCCAAACTTTTGCACATTGTCCAAAAGCGACTCGTTGATGTTTCCAATTTTAACAAAACTTTGCTCCGATTCATGAGCCAACTCAGTATCTTGAATTTCATTGAATTGCCTGTTGAATGATAGATTGGCCTCGAGAGCTCTGAGTCCCCAGAAATAGATTTGGTTGTCGCGAGTTAATGCCACGGAAAAGTCCGAGGAACAAGCGATACCCTTAACTCCCTCCAAATGAATCCGCTTAATTGCCCGAGATTTTGCAAGACACCATCGCAATTGTCTCCTGATACTACGATTGAATCGCTTTCTGATATACACTTTCGAGCAATTGCTAGAGTTGCTAACACTTAACTTATATCCCGAAATCTGATTGGTTTTGAGAGCCAACTTGACCATTAGTTTGTAATCACTAGCGCCTCTGCTGGAATAGATTACAGGTGGTTGTCGCTGTTGCTGTCGTTGTGCACCAACTCTTTTGATACCTGAAAATTGGTGCGATAGAATACTAGTGGCATCGATACTGTGCATTAAATGGGAGTAATTAACATCCTCACCAAGGACTAGACACTGGCCTTCGCGTGTAACGATGAGGCTGTGGTTTTTTCCAATGGAAAAACTTGATATCCTGTAACCAAACAAGGGAGTTATCTCGGTAGGAATCCAGCATTCCTCTATTACTACTGTGGATTTGAACCTCTTTCTCACATCTAATCCCATTCTATTAGAGGCATTCTCACCGCAAGCCCAACAATTTCGATTGGAATCGAGGAAAACGGTGCATTTGTCGCCGCAAAAGGCGCGCCTGATCTTGACTCCCTTGGGAAAGTGACAAACTCTTGGTTTCCTGACAATTGGCGAGGCTAATTTCTTCAGCTTGGACGACTCTCGCTTTCTAGCTGAAGAGGAAATGGTTGGATTCACACCGAGACATCCGCAACTCTGTTTGCCCCAAGCGAAGGCTTTGCCATTCGCGCAAACGGCTACCACGTGCTCGGGTCCAGCCGAGATCCAGGTAACGGTGTCCAGACCAACCACTTCTCGCGGCTCACCCGAGCTGCATGTCTCATTCTCGTTTTCATTCTCATTCTTGACCATAACTCTACCAAGACAACCACTTGTTGCACTGCCACAGGTAAGCACTTCGCCTGTCTCGGTTAAGAAAACACTAAAGTTATTTCCAGCTGCCACCTGCGTGATCCTAAGCTCGCCTCTGATGAGTTCGTTCAAGATAAACGGCTTGCCTTTCGTCGACGCCGATATCTTGAGCATCACTTGGCTCGAGTCAGGTGGCGATGGTGGTTTGTGTATATCTCCAGTTCCACCCAGCAAGCCATAAATTGTTGGTGAACTTGAACAGTTTGATGGTTGTTCATGAAGGGTACGACGTGGAAAAGGTGTCTTGCAATAATGCTGCCGATATGGCGAAACCACTTCATCTTCTACACTGTGTTCGCCCTGTTGTCGTTGTCGCTGTTTGAGATTAGTTTTAGGCCAGCTTTCTTCGGAGTCGCTCTCAATAACCAATGGTTCGCAAGCACCAAGTTGACCAAAATTCCTGCTACCCCAACCATGAACTACACCGTCATAATCGAGCATTAGGTAGTGCGACTTCCCTCTAACTATCATCTTAATTCGCTTGCCTGCACTTATGAAATTAACTCGCCTTACCTGAATGCGCTCGCCGACAACCTGTACCTGATAAACGAGTGAGCTAAGTTTATTTTTCACCCCTCCGCTTCCATCCTTCGCCGACTCTTTCGATTTTGACTGCAGCAACCTGATTGAATGCTCGCCTATTGTATCGTTAGTGGTGATTTTGGTGCAAGTGGTTGTTAACTGGCCACCAACACAACTGCCATTACCGCAGTGCAAAAGGTTATCATTTTGTCCATTTCGCCCTCCACTCTTTCTCAGCTTTAAGTGTATGTCATTCATTAGACGCTGAACTCTATGCACTAGCATGTCACTTGTTGGCCGCTCACTTGGATTCCGAGCAACAAGTTTCTCAAATAAATGGCGCAGTTTCGGCGACGCCATCGAGTCTTCTATTGGTTCAAATTTGTGTCCTTCAATCAAATTTATCAGATCGCTCCGGCTATTGGCTGAAAACATGGGTCTCTGAGTGATTATGTGATACAAGATGCAACCCAGTGACCAAATATCCGACTTGAAGTAATCAATGCACCTACCTGCACAAACCTCAGGACTGCAGCAAGCTAATGTGGCCAACTGGGCGAGTTGACCAAAATCCCTTACTTTCTCTTGCTTGCAATCTCGTCTCAATGTTAAGGCACCCGGTTGATCTAAAACAAATTGCACCAGTCCATAGTCGCCGATCTTTACGTGAGCATCGCGGTTACGAACCAAGACGTTGTTTACCTTCAAGTTTGAATGGATTATTTTCTCCGAGTGCAAATAATCCAAACCAGCAACAATTTGATGAAACAAAACTAAAACTTCCCAACCCTCCAGGGGAGTTGTCATTTTTAAAGTTAAAAAAGAGTGTAAATTTTCAGAACTTGGTGAGTATTCCTTCACAAGTAATAATCTGTTATCCAAGGTGAAAGTGTTTAAATGTTTAACTAGATTTGTGTGACTCAGATTGATCAACTCCATTGCAGCTTGAATGGTAAAACTCCTTGCATTGGTCCTTCTACATTTTGAATACAAATCGATATCCTTAATTACAACCATTGATCTATCGGAAGTTCTACGATGAATGTAAGAGATACCAAAGGAGCCATAACCAAGTATGGTAACTCGTTTATACATTTTGTTATACTTGATCCGGCTTTTCCTCACGGATTCCGGACTGATGGCGCCAGTTGCTCTTATATAATCCATGTTATAAACAGAATCTAGATTGAGGATAGATATTGACGAAAGATCTAAAAGGTTGGTTTAACGATTGACTAGTTATTTGATTACTATTTATCATGAGATGTTTAAGTAAAGAAACAGATGAGCCTACTTCCAACAAATAAATTCCCTTTGGACCACAAACTAAGGCGCCTACAGGGTACGGAAATTTTCCATCTTCAATCAATACCCGAATTCGCGCCTTAACTCGTGGGCCATAGTCTATTGCATTTGCTAGCCTCGTGTTCCATGGCAGGTGTCTCGGCCACTTCCGGATGCATTCTAATCTCAATTATGAGACTTTCCTTCGAAAGATGGAGCCACAAGGCCACACTCGATTAAGAAGAATGAAGAGTGGGAGGGGTAACAAACAAAGAAAGAAGAGCACTACACAATGTGATTCAACGAGAATGGGAATGTAGTCGCGCGCAGTCGCCTATCCATTCGCGTGGACAAATTACACATTCACACTCACTAGCGCCCACAAGCAAGATAATTATGCGAGATTATTAACATTGCAAGGCAGCAAGGTTACGTAATGAGCCCTTTAGCCGTATGGATGGTTGCGGTTGGCTTCGGCGCCGATGTTGCCGCCATAGAGTGAGAGTTGTGACCGGCGATCAGAATCGACCAGGACCTATTGTTTCGGAGGAGGAGGGGAAATATCTGCAATTACAATGCATATCAGCGCCGTCGTCGCCATTGCTGTCATCGTCGTCGAGAAGCAGCTCTCGTTTCTCACAGGCAGCGTGACCAAAGGGTTAACAGTTAACATAGTATGCGAGTGGTGCCGTCCTCGTCGAGCTCGCGTCGTGCGATACGTTTTGTCGAGTGTCTGGGCACGATAATAGGGCTAATGATTATTCTAGCCCCAGGCTGTTTACGTCAGAAGATGCCGATGAGCTTTGTCGTTGGTGACTAATGGGCAAACAAATGATTTCTCCATTTTAAATTGCGACCCAACTAGCCGCCGCCGCCGCCTAGGATTTAGAGTGGAGGTAGTGAGCGTTGGCGAGCTCGCAACAATCTGTTCCAATTAACTTTCAATGAAACCCCCGGTCCGCCGTGTCCACTGGTTGCAAACCTAAACGAGGCGCTTAGCGTTGAGAGCGAGACGAACAGTCATATACCAATTGGCAAGATAGACCAATTGGCCAACTCAGAGAGCTGTCCACGAAGCGAGAAATAAATCAACGAATAACTTTTGCCTTGCCACCAGCAAACTCTCCACTTGGCGCTAATCTTCTCCGTTCTTAGCGTGAATTGGACTCGCAGTTCGAGTTTAGTTATTGTGGAGTTTGTGAGGCGCAGCGCGAATCACAATAGAAAAAAGTGAGCCGCTCCATCATTTCTGTCATCGGCTGCACAACTCGTCGTCGCCGTTGCCGCAGTCTGTCGGTGGGTCTATCTCTCTGCCCTTAGGCCTGCCTGGCCAACTGCAATGTAGGCCAACGCACAAACACACACGAGGCCAGAGCAACTAGCGAGCAGGACGAATCAATAGTCCGACTATTCGTCTTCGTGCTCCAGCTTTCCGTCTGCCTCGCTGCCCATCCATTAATGCATTATATCCGCGAGCGGCGCTAGGTGCCCTCAGCTCTTGCCGCTCGTGCCAGAGCCGCGTTAAAGGCGCGCTGTGTGCTAACACACACACACACACACTCCCACAAGAGGTACCTAGCGGCGTTCGCTCCCGCAATCGATTCTCTTGCCCCAGCTGCTCGATCACTTCATGCAGCGCAATGTATATTTTCCAGGGATCGCTTCGAGTGAGATAGACACCGACTTTTACTCTCTTGCCGACGGATAAAAGTCATCCGTCGTGCTGGCAATCAGAATTGCTGCCCGTCGGTTTGTTAGGCGAGCTGTTGGTCACACAGACACAGCGAATCCGGCAAAGAAGCCGACGGCAATCCAATGTGTTTGCTGGACAATACATACGACAGACAGACGAAGGGACCAAAGAAAGAACCAGCAGCACACTTCGTCCATCGTAATGATGCCGAGAAAATTACCAGTAACTAGCGCGCTTCCTATCAGATTGATAGGTCGCGGCCTCGTGATGCCACCGCTTCTCTCCCCTCTGGTCCACTCCATTGTTTCTGCAAGCCGACGAGAGACACTCATTCCATCGGTTGCTGCGTTACGCTGCGTTTCCCGTTACTTGCTTCTAATCCCAATGGAATCAGTGCGATGACATTATTATCCGCCAGCTAACCTCTACCTTGTCTCTCTCTTTCTCTTTCTGCCCCTCAACCACAACATAAACTAACCGAGCGACAATCTAACCTACACTAGATTTCGATGCCACCTCTACTACGTCTACTTTGGCCACACACAATTCAATGTATTCCAATCACCTTTACTCTCACGTAACACCAGCAAAAGTAACCCACAAAGAGCCGAGAGTATCAATAACCAGGTCGCTGAAATCGATCCTCACCGGCAAGCGAGTTGTCGAAGTTGCTAGACTAACGGTAGATCAAACTGATGCCGTTTTAAACTCATCGGCTTTGGAGACAACATTAGCATCGACCCGATGACGGTGACAAGACTCGCTAAGCTAGTGGGCTACGGCGGCGTCGGCTGCTGCTGCTGCTGCGGGGGAAATTTCCATTGCTCTGACCTTTCCGAGTAAAGGTCAGAGCAATGGCGTTTTCCGTGGTCGCGGCCGTCGTTTTACATTCAATCTCTCACCTCTAGTATAGTTTTGGGGCCGATGCGTTGGCGGCGAGGAGCTCGCTGGAGGCCCGCAAAAGTCTCATACGCTAGCTTGCGATCACCACACTCGACATGAGAGTTCAACTATATCCACGGTGGCTAGACGAGGGGCGACTCAAGTTGGAGTTGGAACAAATGTGAAGTTGCCATCCAAAATCGTTTCCTCGTTCGTCGCAATTCGCAACTCGCGACAAGCGAGGAGAAACTCAACCGATGAGCTGTTAGCCAAAAGGCTAGTTCCCGTCGAAACGGGATCCCATCCGGCGAGGTAATTTCCGCAAAACGTATGCGTTGCTCGCCGTCTTCGTCTGTGCATAAGCTGCTTGCAAGCGACAGCCGTGGAATCCAGAGCAAAGACATAAAGCCAGCCAGTAAGCCATTAGTCCCACTCACAAGAAACCAATCACAAGAACTTGGGAAGATGTCTCGATTGGTGGACGGCCAACTCTAGCGCCTAGTGACCTTCAATAATTGGCAGCCAACAACGAGAAGATCGATGTGCGGTCATAATGCTAGGCGCCATGATGGTCACAATCCGTCATCGCTGGCGCAAGAGATGTCCAGTAACCATGTGGTTGGAGGCGCAAATATTGCTCTCACTCACTCTAACCCTCTTAACCTCTAGCCCGACATCTCTCCTCCACACCTAACCCCCGGGCTCCGACCAGGAGCTTGAGGAGTTTGACTTCCCGCTACCTGAAGAACGCAGTTAATTGCGCCACTTACCACCCAGTCGCTGGTTCCGACTGGCAACTAAGCGAACGGCCAAGTTCTAGGAAGAGAAGAGCTGTTTGCTCATCGCAAGTCAATGTCGTGATGCGAACGCATACCGCACCGGAAGTGCTGGTGAAAACGTAGCCGATGTTAAGAGAAAGAGAGGGAGAGAGTAACGGCGAGCGACTTAACTCGTAGCTATAGCAAACGCCATGGCAAAGTGCTACTGTCGAGTCAACTTCATTGCCACTGTCAATAATTACAAGACATTACGAGGTTTGGCCTCTCGAGCCTCCAGTTGGCGTGACCAATCTGTTGAAGTCGTCAAATAGTTATGGCTACAGCTACTCCATTGGATCAACCAACAATCGCCGCCTTAATTCTGTTTCACTCTGTCCAACAAACGAAGCGAGGCACAAAAGCACCAGCAGAGATCCAACTAACTAAATAAAATTATATCGGGAGTAAATCATGGGAGTGGGGGTTGGAGTGGATAGTAGCACAATGGCAAGCTAGCAAATCGTTGGCCCGTTGATCTTGGAAAGATCGCGGTGGCAGCGATGAAAGCAGTGTGGCTGCCGTTGTCCCTATTGCTGTCGACGCCAATGGCAGCTAACGGGGAAAAGTAATAGACTGACAACGATAAAATTCTGGCCCAATAAACTGGATCTCTTACTTAGTAGCGTAATATTTTGCGAATGCTCATCTGAGGAGCTGATTGGTTGCTAAGAAGATCCACGAATTGCGTTGGACTTCTCAACCACCAGACCTCAACCAAATCGAGATCTTGTGGGCCGTTATCAAGCGGCTCCCTAAGAATTATGAACAAATGTACAAGAAGAATAGGCAAACGTGTCATCAGTGGAAACATGTCAAAACTACATTGAGGGCGTGTCAAAAAGAAGAGCTAAGTGCATTATGAAAAAGGGAGACCGACTGGAACTTGGAGAGGAAGTAAAAAAGCTGATTCCCCTGGCCCGTATCACTAAAATTCAAGCTCAAATCAATTAGCGACGTCAGCGAGAAAAAAAGTCGAGTTTGAAATGAGCAGTCGAGAGATGTGAGCAAGCGAGTTCAAAATATCAGATTCACTTGTATTTTCATTCTCGAGTTATTACGAACTTTATTTGATGCAACAACTACTTGGGCCAGTATTGTGAGCCACAGTATGATGGACTCATCATACTCCACAGTCTCATCTACCGTTTTAGTGTATGTGTTTGAGTGTGTTTTCATTTAGAAACTGTGGCGAGACTCCTGATACTTGCACACATGTGATCTGCGCATACCAACTAGCTCACCAACTAACTAACTTACTTACTTACCTCGCGATATGATGTGATATGATAGGATCAAATCTCCACTATGTGCCAGACTAGCAGTAAGTCGCCTTCTCCGTCTCTCTCGCCCTGTTATCTCTACCGTTGAATCTCCAGTAGACTGGAACAGATTGGTAGTCCAGCAGTCAAGTATGCTAAGCCCAAATACTTATTTGTCGCAACGGCGCCACCAATACTTTTACTATCCAACTTTGAGACTCGTTGTTACTGGTGCCGTAATTGTCGTTGCTGCTTCTATTGCTCACGCAAATCGCAACGAATCTCGCTTCGACTTCTGATTCGCGAGATAATGGCTCGCAAGCTAACGACACTGGACATGGAGGCAACGGCGGTGGCTAAAAACTGTTGCCCAATGGAAACGCGTATGCAAACGTGATTCAAATTGTTATTAGCGTCAATTGAGTGTCACCACCGGTGCGCGGTACAAACAAAGCCAATGTCAAGACTGGAACTAGAACTAGAACCGCAACCAAGTGTCGCAAGCGGTTGCGATTGTCTCTTAGGTTTCTGCTTGCTGTTGTTGCTGTTTTCGAGATTGTCACAGACCCGCTAGGTGCCGAGCGGCGGCAGTGGCTTTTTCCCACTCGCTTGGCAGAGGCTCATACACAACAAGCTAACCACAAAATCGATTGCGCAGCCGCTAGCCGATCGATTGCCTTGACGTTTTCAATGTTGGTGCTTTTTCCTGCTTGAAATGCAATCCAATGAATTCACTCCCCCCACTCTTTGAAGCTCCACTAATTTCGCTATCACTAATGCTATCAATCGCCAAGTTGAACTTGAAATTTTATGTAATAGATCGCCACTCAACTGTCTTTGTAAACTTGAAAAATGTTCAATACTTACTTCTGAAGATCCATAGAACGAATAAGAATGAACTTGAGAAAAAAAGAAAGCGATCATAAATACTATTGAACGAACGGAAATGATATCGATAATCCTTGATCGAGACCTAAGATGGTGATGATTGCATTCAAATAAAAGGATTCCATCCTAAACTGAATTATTGTATTCCGGCTCATAATCCGCCAGACATGTAGACTCGACAACTCATAATAACTATGGGCCTCATCGATTGTTACTTCCTTTCTTATTTTAGGATCGACTCGCGACCGGAAATAGAGAGATAAACTCTCGAGGGAATACAATGAAATACAATGATATAATGAGCTCAATGGTATTATGTTTGCTTACAACTGAGCTGGTGGTTTGCCAAAATAGGAAAGATTCGGGTAAAGAATGTTCATCTGCTTGCTTGATTCCAAATGACCTTCGTTTGTTGGTGCAGCAGGTATCCTCTAGTCGCCGACCATATGGAACTAATGAGCTCGTAACGACGACGAGTTGTTGGCGGAAATATCTCGTGGGGATCCGAAAATCCACAAGAACCTCTCGTTATGCCAATGACTCAAATTTATTCAAACTAATAACTTTGTCTGCCACCACCATTACAATTGGTTAAAATCCAACAAGTTTCGAGAAGAACAAATAAGCGACGAGAAAGAAGCGATCTGTACCGGGACAAGATGCTAGTGGCGACGGGGACCGGCAAGCCGTTCGACCATGAGGCAAATCGAGTGAAACAAATTGTAAATCCGCTTATCGACAGCCGCCACTAATCCTCTGGGCGCCAAGTTAACGAGTCTTGGCGGCGACAAGCTTGCCAAAAACTCGCTTGCATCTCTGGAGAATATCATCTTGACAGACAGTCGCGCAGACGCACGGGCAAAGGTGGGGCAAGCAGATGAATGACGGTCGGGCAGACGCACCATCGTTGCTCGCTGCTCTTGGTGATTTTCGCTGGTCGCCCAATGGCTCGCTCGGCCGAAGCCGGGCCAAACGGGATCTCAGCGCACAGAGAGGAGAGACGCGCGACACGGAGAAACGACAAGCAAGCGGCCAGTGTTTCGTATGTGACCCTCTGCGAGAGTTTGTGTCAGTGGCCGCAACTTTTGCAAGTGGCCTGAGTGGCGGCGCTTCGAGCGTTGAGTACTGAACTCTCAATGTGTGTGAGTGCATTCCGTAGAGAGAGTTGTTGTTGTTGCTGCTGCTGCTGCCGCTTCTCCGGCTGCTTTTGCTCCTCTTGGCCAGCGGCGATGTCGACTGCCTCCGTCGTCGTTGCCGCTAATACTGCAGCTGCTGGTGCCGCTGCGACTCTTCTCTCAATTCTGTCCTGCTTCTCATCTCCACTTGCACTGGGCGCTCACAATTCCAATGCATCCCAATGGGAAAAACTACACTGCACAAGAGACTGCGACACTCTATTTCTTTCGCTGCGTCTCTCTCAGCTTCTCTCTCTCTCATCGTCGTCGTCGTCGTCGTCGTCGTCGTCTCTTGCTCCCTATTTTTCTTTGGCCGCCCGACTTGCTGGTTCACTGTGGCTGGCGCCGATCCTAGTGTCGCTGTTTTTCGCTCTCTGTGCTTTTGCAATGGCTGCCGCCATCGCTGCTGCTGCTGCTGCTGTTGCTGCTTTTGTAGTAACTCTATCAGTCTATCATTAATATTAAAAACAATATCACACATACACAATTTAAATCAATCCACTTACCTACTGGGCAACATTAGAAAACCACATTTATATCTCTATATCTTTATATATATATATATTTATATATATATATATGTGTATAGATATACTCACATATATATATATATTCACAACACACATATATATATAAATATATATCCATTGATCTAACTACATTTATATATATATATAGATATTAGAATCAAAGCAAAGCTGTAACATCATGTCACTAGATAGCCGAAGATCGGGCTTCAATAGACTAAATGCCCCAAACAATAATGTCTACACAATCACAGCCCACCCCGGACTTCTGCACCCTGATCAAAACGAAGAACAGTCGCCTCAAGAGGTTGAAATTTCCTACACAGATCTAAGGACCATTGGTAATGGATCCTTTGGGGTCGTATTTCAAGCTACATTGCAAAGGCCAACCCAGGAGCAGATTGCAATCAAAAAAGTTTTACAAGACAAAAGGTTCAAGAATCGTGAGTTGCAAATAATGAGAAAATTGGATCATTGCAATGTAGTCAAGTTAAAATATTTCTTTCATACTATGGGCGATCGTGGTAGCTCCGAGGTATATTTACATCTAGTTTTAGAATATATACCTGAAACATTGTATAAAATTGCACGAAATCACAGTAGATCTAGACGAAACCTTCCAATGATATTGGTCAAATTATATATGTACCAGCTATTTAGGAGCTTGAATTATATTCATTCCATGGATATTTGTCATAGGGATATAAAACCTCAAAACCTTCTACTCAATCCTGAAACTGGTGTATTGAAATTATGTGATTTTGGATCAGCTAAATCATTAGTGGGCGGCGAGCCAAATGTTGCCTACATTTGCTCTAGATATTATCGTGCACCTGAGCTAATATTTGGCGCCACTGACTATACTACTAAGATTGACATTTGGTCAGCGGGCTGTGTTATGGCTGAGCTAATACTAGGCGAACCAATGTTTCCCGGCGAAAGTGGAGTGGATCAATTGGTTGAAATTATTAAAGTTTTAGGAACACCAACGCGCGAACAAATGCGAGCTATGAATCCAAATTATACCGAATTCAGATTTCCCGTTATCAGGGCTCGCTCTTGGAATCGAATTTTCAGTAGCCATTTAAATGCGCCACCTGAAGCTGCAAAATTGGTGTCAAATCTATTAGAATACACCCCAACAAATAGGTTAACACCCTTAGACGCCTGCGCTCACCCCTTTTTTGATGAGCTTAGGTCGCCAAGCACTAGATTGTTACCAAATGGACAACCATATCCCCCATTGTTCAATTTTAGTGATGAAGAATTAAGAAAAGAGCCGCATTTGGCAGCTAGATTGATACCTAGCAATTTCTCAGATCATAATCAACTGTCACAACAGCAGCACCAGAACAGGAGCAATCCCTCGGCTGGAGCAGCATCATCAACAACAACAATAACTTCAACTTCAACAACAAACACAAATACTTGTAACAATACTACATTACCCTCATCAGCGCCAACTCAGCCGAGTCCTTCATCATCGAATCCGTGTGCTGGCACCACGAATACGAACGCCACCGCCTCGAATGCCGCAACTAATGCTGTGGGTGCTTCTTCTTCATCTTCTAAGGCTGCTGCTGCTGCCCCATCCATTACAAGTAATAATACTGATTGTAGTAGTAATAATCCAAATAACAAACAACAAGCTACAACAAATACTGATGACACCACCGGCGACCATAATCCTAATGCCGCCACTGGAACAGCACTTAACGGTTCACCAAATTCAACTAGCCAATCTGGCAACACAAATCGAGCTAGCGACGTCGGCGGAGGAGGAAACGTAAGCATAAACGGTAGGGGTCCAGGTAACTCAGGCTCCTCATCGGAAACCAATAGGCAGGCATGAAATTATGTCCCATTCTATGTTGTTGTTCATATTGTTAGTAGTATTTGGTTCTTTTTCCTCAACAAGAAAGTACATGAATATCAAAGTTGCCACCAATTTGGTCCCGATCGATGCCCTCTTTGTCAGTTTTGTAGCGGCACTGTCGCTATCATTGCCACCGATGAGATGTCGAGAGGTGGAGCAGAATACCGAATAAAAAGGAATACTAAAATGGAGGGCGCTTGCATTGCCATAAGCTTAAACTGATTTGCTTGCACACACCAAACATAGTCAATAATAGAAACTAGCTATTCTTCAAGTTAACTCACCGTTATGATAGTAGACAAGCTAAGCAAATAATAGCCAGCCTTACAAATCAGCCAGCGAACACAGAAATACCTATGTGATCTATCTCGCAAATTTCTTTCTACCTTCACTCGCCCGATCTCTACTCATATAAGGCTGCTTAATATATCAGCTTTGTGTGTCTCGTTTCTGGCTAATTTTCCAAAGTTAGTTGTCTAAACCAATCATCTAGGTAGCCCAAACTCACCTGACAGCTGGCGGCTTACAAGAAGGAAAGGGTTGGCTGCGAGTCTAACCGCTTGTCAGTTTGCTTGCTCCATGTGACCTCGGCGTTTATATGAATGAATGACTGCTAACACCTCGCCTGGCTTGCCTAAGCATCGCGCAACCAGCGTAATCCTACCAAGCTTGCAAATGGCGATCCCATTCATCACTACGGCAACCACTGAGGCCGTCACCACTCTTAACCCTGAACGTGATGCAGGAGCACATATTTTCCCCTGAATCGTTGTGCAGCTTCGTCCCGCTTCATGCGACCCACTAGCAGCGCCCAGCGACCATAACCCTGAATCAACAGGGTTTCTCCCTGAAGTCCAGCCAACACTCGTCCGTTCGCTCTAATGTTGTGAGCCTGTTGCCACAACCACTGCTGTTGTGCCACTGCTGCCTCTCTGAGGAGATAGCCTCACTGCAGGTTGCAACCCTGAAGCAGAGGCTATGGGATTCCGATGCAGAAAAGAGAGAAGCGGTGGCAGGCAGAAGCAATAGCAGCACACGGAATACTGATATTTCCAATCAACCTGTGCGCTCCACAACCACCACCACCGTCGCTTCAACTAAAACCTCTGTCAGAATCCACAATAATCCACGGAAAAAGATGTGGTTGTTGTTGCAGAGGTTTTAGTGTTTATATATTTATTATTTTGTTTCATTCCATTTCTCCTCTCTCACTCATTTTATCATCTATTACAATCGGTATTAGTTTCTTTGATATCCATATTAATTTAAGCATAAACAATTATTTTGCACATCCAGTAAACATCCAGTGCCCACACCTGTGGCATTGGCGTCGGCATTGGTATTGATATCACCGATACCACCACCGCCACAAGTTTGCGAATTTACATCACCGACACAATCAAACACACATACCACTTGACACCTGAACTGCACCTGAAAGAGAGAAACTAAATCACAAGGAGTAGAAGAAGAAGACACTCTAACAATTATCAAGATGAGCCACGATGTCATCAAAATTAAGGCCTTCTATGGTCAGGCCAATATGGTCACTTACATTGAGCCAAATATTACACTGGACAAGCTAAAGAAGGAGGTCAGCGAATTGTGGCAGTTTAGTTCAGATCAAATGTTTACAATCAAATGGATCGACGACGAGGAAAGTCCCTGTATGTTGTCATGTCAGGAGGAACTTGACGAAATGTTACTGTTAACAAATAGTAAGGAGCCGGAGATTAAGATTCATGTATTTAAGAACCAGCCTGTTATGCCGGGAATGCCCTGTCCAGGTGAGGATGGCAACATTTACCGTCGAGGGGCAATAAGATGGCGAGAGAAGACTAAGTATAAGATTTATGGTCACATTTATGAGCCGAAGCGATTAAAGACAGACACTTGTCGCTTTTGTCAGGATAAAATTTGGGGCCTTGGGTCGGGTGGTTTCAAGTGTATCAATTGTAAATTGATGGTCCACAAAAAGTGCCATAAGCTTTGTAAGATCCCTTGCGGCGGCGATCTATTGCATGATAACCAAGGTGGCCATAGGTTACCCATTAGAGCAAATAGTTATGCGCCTGAACTTCAGCCAGCCGCTCCGGGTAATGAGCAAAACATTGACATGGACCAGGAGCAAGCTGGCCGCCCGCCCCACTATAGTTTGGCCGATTTCGAGCTACTTCGTGTCATTGGCCGGGGTAGTTTTGCAAAGGTTTTCATGGTGGAACTAAAGCGAACTAAGCGAATCTATGCAATGAAGGTGATCAATAAGAAAATGTTCGTATTAGATGAGAACGAGGATATTGATTGGGTTCAAACGGAGAAGCACGTATTCGAGAGAGCCTCAAACTATCCATTTTTAGTTGGACTCCACTCTTGTTTCCAAAACGAATCGCGACTCTTCTTTGTAATTGAGTTTGTTCGCGGTGGCGACCTAATGTATCATATGCAAAGAAAGCGAGTGCTTAGCGAGGGGGAGGCACAATTTTACGCGGCAGAAATCTCACTAGCACTTGATTATTTACACATGAGAGGTATTATTTATAGAGACTTAAAACTTGACAACGTCCTACTGGACCACGAAGGCCATATAAAACTCACCGACTATGGAATGTGTAAGGAGGGTATCCGACCAGGCGATAAGACGTCCACATTTTGTGGAACACCAAATTACATATCACCGGAGCTACTTAGAAACGAGGAGTACGATTTTAGTGTTGATTGGTGGGCATTAGGTGTACTCCTTTACGAAATGCTTGCTGGAAAGAGTCCCTTTGAGCAGGATAGAAATAGACCGGGAGAGGAACAAAGTGAGGAGGCTCTATTTCAACATATTCTCGAGAAAACAATTAGAATACCAAGGACACTTACTGTAAAGGCGCAAAATATCCTCAAGGCATTCCTCAAGAAGAATCCGGCCGAACGTCTGGGTTGTGATCTAAAGCGAGGCTTTGCTGAGATTAAGGAGCACGAATTCTTCCGCTCTATCGATTGGGTGGCACTCGAGAGACGCCAAGTTCAACCGCCCTACTTACCACCATCCCAAAATGATAGAGATTTAGCCCACTTTGATCCAGAATTCACCAGACAGCCTGTAGACTTTACACCGGACGACATGTCCATTTTGGCCAGACTAGACCAATCTGAATTTGAAGGTTTCGAATATGTGAATCCATTGCTTATGGGGCCTGAGGACGAGGTTTAGCCTCCAAGTTGAAAGAGCCAATTAATACTTATGTAGATCAAAATGAAATTTTCCAATCAACCACAGCATCAATAATACAGGCAACAAGAACAAACTCAAACTCGAATTACTAGATAATTAGATATAATAAATCATGCATGTCGATTTATCCTGTAGACAGGAAATGAATACAGAAATGATGTACTTAGATATGAGATGTCAGTTTACCTGCCTTTTCGAGATGTCATCAATTTTGGAGTTTGCTATTTATTTCATGACGATCCCTTGGCTCTCTGACATCATGAGAGAAATTCTATTCTTGATAGATAAGTGCATCATCATCAACAGGTGTCATCAATGGCGGACTATGCTTAACACCTAGCTTAGCGTTTTGACTGGCTCCTTTGATAGGAACTGCAATTCTTCGAGTCTAC
Organism: Aculops lycopersici; assembly: GCA_015350385.1. Lineage (NCBI taxonomy): Eukaryota > Metazoa > Arthropoda > Arachnida > Trombidiformes > Eriophyidae > Aculops > Aculops lycopersici. The sequence goes on along the minus strand of WNKI01000001.1, from coordinate 6,230,686 downwards.
CTCGCTTGCAACGCAGCGAGGTAGACTCGAAGAAACAAATTTTAGGAAAGCAACATACGAAGCGATTCGCAGGGGTGCCGAGTTCAGCATCGACTGGCCCATTGTGACCACAACCAGAGCAGTTTATCGCGGATTGGCATGAAAGTGCGGCAATATGAGCTTGGATTCATCCGCTAGATGTGCCTCCTCTGGAGCTCAAAGGAGGCACATCTCCGTGAGGCGATACAGTTCCCTTTTTCTCTACCAAGCCTCAGGTAAATTTGACACCCATCAGATTTATGGTGGGTTAGAGAAGAAACTAGAAAAGATTAGGGCTCTTGCCAATCATGCCAAAGAGCATTGCCGAAGCTAGTGAATGCTTTGGGTCCAGCGTTAGAAGTGACCCAGACAAACAACAAGGAGATTTCCATTCCCTTGGGGTGCTACAATGCCTGCAAGTTGTTGGTCATAAATGGAATTGGATATCAAGCACTCGATCGTATCGGCAAGCTCACAAGTAATCTCCACCATGAGCTCATCCAAGAACTTATCAATCCTAGCTATAGGCAAGCTGTGGTATGAAATGGTCCATACCTGCACTAAAGTTTAGCGAAACGGAGCCGTTTGAGACCAAGTTGAAAGGGAGAGAGAGAGAGACGTCAAATCTAATCATAAGATGATTTAAAAATTTCGATTCTCATATTCTCTCTTTTGATATCGCTGACATGATGTCAGCAAATCTACCAGTTAGTTGGTGGCAAGCCGCAATGGCGATGGACATCAACGAGTCAAAGTAATGTTGTCACTTCTAGACATACTTTCATGAGTTGCAATGGTCACTGTTTCAGAGCTTCGTGGTATCATTGAAAACAAATACACATGAACAAAGTGGGCAGGTATAAACCATCACTCTCTCTCTCTCTCATTCCCTCGACAGCGAGAGCTAGACGCTTAATTTAGGAAACGGCTCGTGAGGCTTGGAGTCTTTAGAATCAGGAAAAAGGAAGCTGGAGGAGAGATATATAAGCAATTTTTTCTTCTAGTTTGCACCAAGATTTAGCCGAAGAGGGATGGAGTGAAGAAAACTGGATTTGTGTAACTGCATTTAGTTGCAAACTCTCAACTCTAAGTGGATACAGCGATGATCTCACCACCGGCGCCACCTTATCGCCTACCAACCTGCCCGCCTTTGTCTGGCCAGTGGCCACTTTCTGCACCACCGATGCTTTCGAACCAGCAAGCCGCGACTCTGAAAGCAAAGTAAGACAACTATGACGTCTTTTCAGTCTCTCTCGCACCCTCTTTGGCTGTTTTTAAGCCGCAGTGGTCGGTGGCGAAGAAGAGATTGTATCGGAGTCACCACCACCGGCGGCGTCGTCGACGCCGCCGCCACTGCTGCCGCCGGTGGTTGGCGCGATCGATGAGGATGAGCGAGTCCGATCGGCGTCGTAACTCTTCATAGCTAACTAGCCGGCTAGCATTACGCATTGAGCGAGCGAGCAAGCTAGACGACAACCACCTGTGAAGCGCAGACAAACTTGCGCGCTAATCGCTCTCCACTCGTCGACCAGAGCAGCGAGCTAGCTCGCCAGCGATAGCCTACGGCCATGAGGATGCTGAATTAAATACCGTTGCTCTCACTCCATTGACCGGTTTTTCTCTCCTTTACACTTTTCAACTTCTGTTTGTTCATTCCGTCGTCGAGCTAGCCGCTGCCGCCTTATTTAGCTCTTCTCCACGCGCCGTCGTCTTCGTTGCCTCCGATGAGGAATTACCGTTTACTACTTTCACTGATCGGTTGCTCACTCGCCAGCTTTAGCATTTCTAGCAACTCGCAAGCAACTTCGTGTTCATTAGCTCCTTCCACTCTCTCATTTTTGCTTGCTCAGTTGGCTGCCTGCTTAGCATCGGCTCGTACTGTTGTTGCCGTTACTCCTGCTACCACTAAAACAAGCATCACCGCGGCGCCAATATATAGCCTTTACTCTCGTCGTCGTCGTCGTCGTGATATGCGAGCAGCAGGACTAAGCACCGAAACATCCAGTCGCTTAAGTGTCCATCCAGCCAACAGGTAGTTGTCGGCGCGTGAGATAACCATGATGATGACGCGCAGCGGATCGGATCGCCACCGGACTAGAGTTGCAGCGCAACTTCCTGCTCTCGTTTCGCTCTCCCTTTTCCCAACTCTCTGTCTGTCCCTCTCGTTCGCCCTCAGTTGCCTTCCTCTTTTGGTTCTAATGTCACTAGCTACCCACAGTACAGCCGAGTAGTTGAAGTGACCGAAAAAAAACAACGACATCGAGAAGAGAAATTTCGAGGTTCTCGTCGTCGTCGTCGTCGTCGTCGCCGTCTTTGCCGCCGTCGCTTGGTGAGCAGTTACTTCTGATTTGTTAGTGGGCGAGAGTATCCGGAAAGCAGAGCAACCATCAAAAATTCACGACCATCAGTGTTGTTTGTCGAGATTGATTTGGATTCGAATCGTTCGTCGAGTTGATTGCTCATTGTCACTAGACGTCAAGTGTCAAGTTAGAGAGGTGAGCCAGTTGGTCAGCCACCTGGGCTACTAGCAGAGTTGTGTGTCTGTCGCCAGGTTAGAGTATTAGGTCGAATTGACCTCTAAGTTTTACATGGAAACTTGATTTAATTTAATGAACCAATGTATTCCTATTAGCTTATTTGTGATACCTATCTACACAGCACTAGCGCAAAACTATGTGATCTAATTCATACAAGCAAACAGTTATTCAATCTCAAGCTAGCAAAAGAAAACCAGAAGACACATACTCATATTCTAAGAGCCCAACTCTTACATCAAGTTATCCATAACATCACAAAAAAGATCTATACATCAAACCAATACCAATAATCAGATTCAAAATGTCCCTCCCAACTCTTGATTCTTATACACTCCTTTGGTTGGAGTGGTCCATTGGCTCAATCCTTGTGGGCGTCTCCGGTGTTTTAGTGCTCAACTACTCAGATTTATTACCAAATTTTGTCCACCGGATGGTCAAGTATGGAAAGTCAGCTGATTCACATGAAAAGTTACAATTCCTTGAGATGCCAAAGAGGTATTTTTATCACTTTTACTCGGTTGCATTGTTATTCTATACCATACTAGCAACACTAGTGATCAACACCTACTTTAACCTAAATTTATTTGGAGAGAATCTACAAACCAAAAGCAGCAACACCCTCCCCTCGATATTTAGCGATGTTTTGGACTACTTTGCAAACTTTGATTACTTTTCCATTAATTATCATCGAGTTGCCTCAGTTCCACCCGAATCGGTGATGATTGGTTTGTCACTACTGATCATACAGGTGTCAAGAAGGTTGTGCGAGTGTAAGATGGTCAGTGTTTATTCCAATGCCCAAATGAACATCATTCATTACATGTTTGGTCACCTGTTTTACATTGGAGTTGGGCTCTCAATGTTAGCCGAGGCGCCAGGTTTCACCGCTCAATGTAAGTAGAGATTCATTCTTAATACCTCTATCAGTGTATCAAATTTTGCCACCATTGAGGGCCAAACAACTAACTTAATCTCAAATCTAATCTTAAATTACAGCCTCTTACATGAGGATCAAGCCAAACACATTCGAATTCTTGACACCATGCCACATGATTGGAGTTGCCCTATTCTTATGGTCCTCATACATTCAATTTGATAGTCATAGAATATTAGCAAATCTAAGAAAAGACACAACAGGTCGCATTTATACAACAAAGCATTCAATTCCACAGGGTAGATGGTTCGATCTAGTCTCAAGTCCACATTATATGGCTGAAATTTTGATCTATTTGGCCATAACAATAGTTTTGGGCGGCAAGAGTCCAACATGGTGGATGGTGTTCATGTTTGTTGTTACAAACCAAATCTTTGTTGGAATGTTCAACCACTCCTGGTACCTGAAGACATTCAAAGATTACCCAAGGTCTAGGAAGGCGATAATTCCATATGTACTATAGTATTATTTTCAAAAAAAACTACCTTTTATCACATATATATATATATATACATATACATAAATATATAACTAATTATGTAACAATATAAATAAAAATACAATAATCAAATAAATGATTTCTATTCTTTCGACAGCTAATCAAAAGTCCCACAGGTGGCTTGTTAGCTTCACATGACCACCATGGCCGGCGCTCGCCTCCGCAATTCGTGAAGAAGCCACCACTTGTTACTGTAGAACACGCTCGCTTCAAATCTTGTGGGCGAGTGGTGGTGAGCTAAAGCCTTGAAGCGAGATAAGAAAGTGACTGGCAGATTGCTGCACTTGTTGCAAGTTGCAACAAGTGCAGACTCAAGGGCGTGGTGCCGGGCGCTCGCGAATTTCGACCATCTGCAGCTATCGTCTCCACTATTGACACACGGCTCTGCCGACCTGTCGGCTATTTCACATTATTGTTGGGATGTATATAATTATTTCACACTATAACTTGTGCAAAATACTCATTAGGTGGATTTAGTATTAGAAAAAGGTCAGCAGAAAGCATTTAGCAACAAGACGAAGATGGATTATTTAAACAAGAAGCTGAACACTCTGACCGCAGAGACGCTGAGCGGGATGGCCAATAGAATCCAGATGAAGACTCGGCGAAGAAGTCGAGAATCAAGAGAGCAACAACGACAGGAGGCTCCTATTGGGGAGACACTTGTCCAGGCAAGTGAAAAAAATGTCCATTTATATGGCGAACGCGATGGTGATGCAATATATTATCCGAATGTTGGCATTGCATTTGGAGCAGGCGAGACGAGAGTTAGAGGAGGCGTGAGGCCGCCGCCGATAGGATTTAATTTGCAAAAAGAAAATCCGAATGCAAATGAACAACAATTGAAACGAGAAGTGGAGGTCGATGATACAAATTCCAATGACAACTCGGCATCAAAACCACAACAACCGCCACAGACTTACCCAAGATTCGAGAGCAGCGAGTCTCTCTACGAAGGCGACGCTTGGACCAGGCTGTGGTTTCAGCGAGTAATGATATTGACCTTTTTGCGGATGATCTTGTTTATTAGAAAAATTTACGAAGATTACAATGCAACAAAATTGTACTCAATCACAGGACAAACTGGCCATCTATTTATCTCGGCCTTAACTCTGTTCCTACCAACTATTGTATTTACCATCTACCGAATCACTCGTTACCTCCAACTTGCACTGCCAATCATCGACCTCAAGAAATTGAGCTTGAAACCATCGGAAATTAGTGAGAGTGACCGATCTAAGGATCACCGTGCTAACCTTGCGGGTGGGAATGATCGAGAAGAGGATCAACTTCGCCGTGCACTAATGAGCCAGTCGCCTGTTGGGGGCGCCCAGAGCCCCATCTCAACGGCGAGAATCACTACAGAGGATCAAGATGGACTTGTTACCGCCCGACAGACGCCGACTCAATTAGACAACGAGCAATTTCACGACACGCAAACAGGTGTCCTCGAGGTCGAGGCTTCGGTGGCGCCGACAACAACAGCACCACCTGTATCTGTCAGTAGTTCATCTCCTGCACCATCAACAGCAACGACAGTGACACAAGCCAATCTCAAAGCTTCACAAGGGCTCATGCTAACAAGAAGCTCGACACCTGTTTCAAGGCGGAAACAGCAAGAAGAGCTGGAGTTTAAGGAGAAGGTTAAAATTGACAAGTTGGGTCAACTACCAGATAGAGAAACTACAAGAGTCTTCATAGGCGCCAGTGAACAGCTCCTACATGGGATCATGTTTATATTCTGGCAGCTAAAGCGTCAGGTAGACGTGCTTGCCTATCTCATCGAGAGATCATGCCTCTGGCGACGTCCAAGTCAATACGAACAACAGGAGGTATCGAGACTTAGCACCGGAAGCGATGGACTCGAGTGGTTCCAAGACTTTTATGCAGCCTTTTTGGCCATCCTCGTGCAAGTGTACACTCTAGGTCTTCATTGGAATTCTAATGAGAGTCTAGTAACCGCAAGCACGGTGCAAAATCTCAACGCTGCCCTGGGATCTAGTGGCCAGACTATTGGCACTTTGCAAGCACCCGATGGAGCCATCAGTCAAGCAGGACAAACCTTGAGTCAAGCCATCGGCCAAATCAATCCAGCAGGTGTCCTATCCGGTCGCGATCTTCTGATTGTCAGCCAACTTATCGTTTCGTCAGCAGTTGTATCATCCTTATTGGTTGCCGTAAGACGACGCGATGATGGACCTCTGACTTTGGGTCTATCAATGCTCGGCTGGGGCTCATTATTTGGTGCTCGCATAGTTGTCATAGCACTTGCTTTCGTCCATATTGGCTGGCAGATTATGTTGCCTCTCGTCGTGAGTCATGTTCTGGGTATCACTCTGTGGATTTACAATATAGCAATAGACTCACATAACGAGAAGCCAGGCGAAAGCGAAGAGAGTGAATGGGACGAAGTTGATCTGGGCAACGGCGACCAAGTTTTACCACCTGAACCAGCAACAAGTGGCTCAGCTATCGAACTTGAGGCTGGCCTCAGGAAAACATCGACGGCACCAGACGACCCGTCGGCGACAAGTAATATCAAGGTAACCTCACTTTGGTCCTACACTCAGCATATCATTTTGGTATCACAAATCTTCACCCTATTCGCTATTCCATCGCTATTTTATTGGCCAATCATGTTCAACTTGAAGCTTCATTTAAGACCACTCAAGTACCTAGTGCTAATTCTATCGGAGAACTTTATATTGATTCCTGCAATTTGGTTTTCCATCGCCGAATCAAATGCCACTGCTGGACAATGGTATTTGCTCGGCTCGGTTGGTCTATCATCAGTAATGGGATTCCTATTTATTTACATGTATATCTGTTGTAAGCCAAATCTAACTGAGTACTTTGCTCGCTCCGACGAGTTGTACAATGAGGCCGAAACCTCGGGTATCTATTTCGAGTTTTGCGCTAGAGTGTTCAAGTTACCTGATCTTAGCAAACACTCATTCCAGCGCTTGACAGACCAAAAGGAAGTGATTGAAGAAATACAGGTGGTTGAAGAATCTAGTTGACACAAGCATTTTTACCCTACTCAACCGACTACAATCAACTCAACAAGTTGCCATACATAAACTTTGACGACAAATCAATGTGACGAGAGAAAGAAACAGTAGCAGAAACAAGGAGAAACTTTTGCAATATACTCAATTTTAGTAATAACATTAAAGAATTAAATCAATTGCCTTCGGTACATTAGTTTTTGAGTAGGTTTAGATTTCGTTAAGAGTATTTAATGAACTTGAAGTAGTCGTCGAGTGTTGTCTTTGCATACTGTTTGCAGAATATTTCATCACTTGGTTTGTATAACGCGGATGGTGGTACATACAGAGGTTCGCGTGGGTCATATTGATCTCGTTTCAGTTTCTTCAAGTATAAGCCCCGATATCTTATGTCCAACTCTGGACCGGTGATTAGCTTAGGGTATCTTGCTATCATTGCCTGGTTTATACCCAGCGTGTTGTGTGCCAAATCTAATCTGTCAATTAGAACGGGCCTATGGATTGATATTATATTGGGCTGTTTATCTAAGATGCTATATATTTCGGATTGCTCAAAGCCGAACTCTTTGTCCAAAACGAATTGCACTAGTATATATTGTCCATGTGGTATAGAGACAATGGTAGGCTCTTGGACTACCTTCGAACTGAGTAGATCGGCCGGCAGGTTGATTTCTACCTGAAGTTGTCCTAGCTTGAAATCAAGGGTTTTGGTAGAGGGTTGGGGGCGCAATCGAATGTAACACTGCGACAAAGGTGATGATTTTTCCACTCTACCTATGATTCATTGGATAATTGTATCCATCGCATAGGAGACCGACATTAGTAAAAATTTGTTCGAATTTCAATCGTTGATCGGCAACGGAAGACTTTCCATCGACCCATTTGAAATGAACAGACGAGAAGCAACCTGTTGAATTGTCAGTCACAGGTAAGTGGAGCGTTGCCTGATTCTGCGAGCAGTCTATCAACGTTGCCGGTCATCATGAGTCTCTTAAGACGATAGCGACAACCTGAGAACATCGACAATTGACTCGCTGCTTGCCGCTGCTGACATTGATGTCGTCGTCTTCCTTTTACTCTCACCTGTCCAAATTGGGTTTGCCGCTCGATGAGTACTCTCAGTTTGGCTTGCAGTATACAATGTGATGGTAATGACAGCGCGCGACACGATTGAGTTTCGCGGTTTCTCTTTCTTTGGAAAACGAGGGCAGGTTTGGGGGACCAGCAATAGGAGGGCGGCAGAAATTTAACGCAGTCGGCGGCAATTCAACGGACAAACAAACAACAATTTCAAGTGGACACAGTGAGAGACTTTTGAGGGCCTCGAAGATTAAGTGAATTATTGTCGTTTCGGTTGTCAGGTGAAACCGCAAGACACTAACCTTTTGGTAGTCGCCGCGGCATTGGCGCAAATTCCGGCGTTCGTTTTGGTCAGACTGTCGAAGTGGTTGAGACTGGCGACTTTGAAAATCACGACAAGAGCAACTTCTGCAACAACAACAGTCAATTTGCTGACCCCAAGAGGTAAATGAGTGAGTGAGAAAGTCAAGGTAAAGGTAGAGGAATGGATAGGAAGAGAGTGGAAGATCGAATGAGAAACTCGAGACCTCCGGCGCGCTAATGGTCGGCCTTGAGTGCACATGTTGATGTCGAGTTAGTCGCTCGAGATGAATACAGGTCGCTTTGGTAGGTCAGGTAAGCCACACAGGTAAACTAGGCATCGTTCACCTGGCGCACGTCCTTTCCACTTCCTTGTTCTATGATGGCTTGTGCCGCTATCCTGCAGCGTTCAAAGTTGCGCGACTTCCTCTTCCTTCGCCGGCGCAAACTGGAGCACCGCTGCAAACGACCAGTCAAGTCAAAACAAACACTCAAACCATCAGTCAGTTGTTATTATATAGAAGTGGAGGCAGCAATCGAGTGGCGCACGAAGTTTGGCGCCAAGTCAAACTCGAGTTAGCACCTGAAGCATTTTAACTTGAAGTGGTCTGCCTCTCGATAGTGTAGTGTTTTGACCACCAAACTTTGGATCCAATTGTGGATCTTAGCGACCAAAGTGAGCATCGGCCCGGCGGCCCCACGAGCCAAAGAGCGAACGATCGCGCACGTCCGTCGTTCGTTACCGAAGTGAACAACAAAACACAGCACACAACTCATCAACAATAAGAGCAATTGAGAGTTAATCGTTTGAGAGTTACCTGAGCCAAAGTTGGAGCACAAATTTGAGCTGGAATCCAGTCACGAACTAGCGGCACACTCATTTTCATTTTTTTTCGGCCACAAACAGTTCAGTTGACCAATCTGATTTGATTGGTCAGTTAAAAGCTAGAAACAAGGAGACAGAAGAGAGCGAGAGTTAGAGAAGAAACTCGTGAGTTGGTCGTGAAGTGTTCCGTTTACCTCCGAACCGCTGAGAAATCGGTGAATGAATTTCCGATTTTTCTCTCCCTAGTTTCCAACTTCAACTGGTCGACTGGAGTTAGTTGCTCACTTCAGCACACTCAGCATCACAACAACGCTACTAAGTCGATCCACAAGTTGTCCAAATTCAAGACTTTTGGTTTGTATTGTGTTCAGTTTGAGTTGAGACCTCAGCAAGTGAAGATCAAATACAAATGTCAGAGTTTCCAACGATCAAACCACCTGTTACAAGGATGCACATTCAATTAACGACAAAAATGAAAATTAAACTCCTTCAAATCAGATGGCTAAGTTGCCTGTGCATTGTGGTATGTTCAGCAGTTGCTCAACAAGTGGCAGCGGCGAGCCATTCATACGGAGAGCAACAGGAAGTTGACATCATTTACTCTGAGAGACTAAATCCCGATTATTGGTTCAAGTATTCGGATAGGCCAATAGTAATAGCAGATGCAAATGAAAGAAATGCTCATAGTAGATTCAAGAGAAACACGCCAAATAATCATTCAAATAGACCAAATTCCATGGAACAAACGACAGTCGATGCTTGTCCCTCGAAGATGGAGGTTATAACTCCTTACTATGCAACGAATGCCAAGGGCAAGTTGCGAACCATAGTCAATAGTGAGCTGATGCAACAGGCAATTCAAGTTGAGACTTGCGCCAGGTAAGTTTTAGCTAATTGTTTTTCTTTTCTTCCATGAGGGGCGATCATATCCTGCTCTTTGAGTTGGCTGATGAAGTTGGAGTCGGCGGCTAATTGAAAAAGAGTTGTGATTTATGGAAATGGTCGATCAGGCAAGAATATATACGCTAGTACCTGTATGAAAGCTAATCAAGTCGGCAACCACTAACCTCACCTCATCTCATGCCCCTTTTCATTTCACAATCCAAAACCATTCAAACATCAGACTCTCAAGCGCAACCGCCAGACCAAAGTGCAATTCGCAGCCCGATTGCAGCTGCGAGCAAAAATACAAGTGGCACAGGTTGCTGGTACTCGACCCGAAGGATCCCAATGCAAGCCGAGGCTTGTTTATGGATTGGTTCTTATTCCCTTCCGCCTGCCAGTGTCGATGCAAGCCAAGCGGTGGCACGGTCAACAGGTTGTTTCTTCAACCTGCTGACCATTCCAAGTTCCTATTCAAACAAAAGGCCAAACACTCTGACCGCAGAGACGCTGAGCGGGATGACCAATAGAATCCAGATGAAGACTCGGCGAAGAAGTCGAGAATCAAGAGAGCAACAAGGACAGGTGGCTCCTATTGGGGAGACACTTGTCCAGGCAAGTGAAAAAAATGTTCATTTATATGGCGAACGCGATGGTGATGCAGTATATTATCCGAATTTGGGCATTGCATTTGGAGCAGGCGAGACGAGAGTTAGAGGAGGCGTGAGGCCGCCGCCGATAGGATTTAATTTGCAAAAAGAAAATCCGAATGCAAATGAACAACAATTGAAACGAGAAGTGGAGGTCGATGATACAAATTCCAATGACAACTCGGCATCAAAACCACAACAACCGCCACAGACTTACCCAAGATTCGAGAGCAGCGAGTCTCTCTACGAAGGCGACGCTTGGACCAGGCTGTGGTTTCAGCGAGTAATGATATTGACCTCTTTGCGGATGATCTTGTCCGATCTGACATCGACAACAATAGCACCACCTGTATCTGTCAGTAGTTCATCTCCTGCACCAACAACAGCAACGACAGTGACACAAGCCAATCTCAAAGCTTCACAAGGGCTCATGCTAACAAGAAGCTCCACACCTGTTTCAAGGCGGCAACAGCAAGAAGAGCTGGAGTTTAAGGAGAAGGTTAAAATTGACAAGTTGGGTCAACTACCAGATAGAGAAACTACAAGAGTCTTCATAGGCGCCAGTGAACAGCTCCTACATGGGATCATGTTTATATTCTGGCAGCTAAAGCGTCAGGTAGACGTGCTTGCCTATCTCATCGAGAGATCATGCCTCTGGCGACGTCCAAGTCAATACGAACAACAGGAGGTATCGAGACTTAGCACCGGAAGCGATGGACTCGAGTGGTTCCAAGACTTTTATGCAGCCTTTTTGGCCATCCTCGTGCAAGTGTACACTCTAGGTCTTCATTGGAATTCTAATGAGAGTCTAGTAACCGCAAGCACTGCCCTGGGATCTAGTGGCCAGACTATTGGCACTTTGCAAGCACCTGATGGAGCCATCAGTCAAGCAGGACAAACCTTGAGTCAAGCCATCGGCCAAATCAATCAAGCAGGTGTTTTATCCAATTTAGATTTCGTTAAGAGTATTTAATGAACTTGAAGTAGTCGTCGAGTGTTGTCTTTGCATACTGTTTGCAGAATATTTCATCACTTGGTTTGTATAACGCGGATGGTGGTACATACAGAGGTTCGCGTGGGTCATATTGATCTCGTTTCAGTTTCTTCAAGTATAAGCCCCGATATCTTATGTCCAACTCTGGACCGGTGATTAGCTTAGGGTATCTTGCTATCATTGCCTGGTTTATACCCAGCGTGTTGTGTACCAAATCTAATCTGTCAATTAGAACGGGCCTATGGATTGATATTATATTGGGCTGTTTATCTAAGATGCTATATATTTCGGATTGCTCAAAGCCGAACTCTTTGTCTAAAACGAATTGCACTAGTATATATTGTCCATGTGGTATAGAGACAATGGTAGGCTCTTGGACTACCATCGATCTGAGTAGATCGGCCGGCAGGTTGAATTCTACCTGAAGTTGTCCTAGCTTGAAATCAAGGGTTTTGGTAGAGTGATAAATAATATGGGTTGATTTGTTCAGTGCTTTGGCGATCATTTTCTTTTCGAACCCCTTGGATTCTAGGTAGTTGATTCTAGCTTGTAAATCATCGAGGGGAGTCTGAAAAACAAAGGGGAACTCCGATATGAAATGTCCAATGTTCTTCTCTTTCAAACCATTATCTAGAAGAAATTTGATGTAGGGCAGACAGTCTGCTTCGAAGTCAAGGTTGACTAGATATTTTGCTGCAGCCATATTAGTATTCTCAATATCGAAGAAACTAACACCAAGATTCAAAAGTTTTTGCAAAGTTTGAGAATGATTCACGTAGGAGGCTAGATTGAAACTTCTCTTCAATGGTGGATTCAAGTCATCTAGAAACTTCTTTTGGCTCTCGGTGACTGGTCCAAATGGATTGAGTTCAACAACAGCCTCATCCTGGGGTTCGGTATTTGCTAAGGCCCTGAACACTTTCACTCCCGAATATTCCTTTGCCCTCTTGTGAAAGTGGCTGACATTGCAATATGATAGATTCATGGTTTGATTGAGTCTACGGAGTAATAGGTTTAATCTGAAAGGAACGGCCATCTTGTTTGAAATAGGGTGATATGTATATGATACAATTTGTACCATTTACACTTTTGCTTGAGACTTTCTTGTGATTGAACGAGCGATTGTTGTCTTTGTTTTCAAGTGCATTTTTGCGCACGTTGTTCAAGTGTTGTGTGCGTGTTTTTAAATTCTGAGATTGTACATGTGTATTTATGCGGCCAAAAGCCTAAGAGCATCATATTAAACTAATCAAAATAGATAGCATGTTATAATACTCAAATAGATAAAGATATCAATATTTTGATCTTAATCACACATATCCAACACCATATTTCAAAATGGATAACTTGAAACTATTCATTCGATGTATCTTGGGCCCAAATTTGTATTCATTCTACAAACTTACGGGTCACACGCTATCAAGCACAACCCCAGAGGTATTGAGTAGAAGCCATAAATATCAAGCTAGCACATTGGAATCTGCCTCGGACTATGTAATCAAGATGTCAAAATCACTCACATATTTTAGCACCTACATGTCACCTGTAATATTCACCTATTTGTTATACAAACGCAACGTCCAAGGCTCAATCGTGAGCTCCTTAGATCATAGTGTCATGTTGAGGATGTTTACAACCGCAGTCAGTGTTGTATTTGGAGCGCTTTGCGTTCGAGGCTTTGCAAGATTTTCTAATGCAGAGTATTTGGCATTTCTTAGGGTTTTGGAAGAAACACGTAAGAATCCATCAATATCAAACAAACGGATATTGAATCACTTCGACGCGCATTTTAGTGCGTACCCAGTCGAGTTCAAATGGTCCGAGGGCCGTGATCAAAGGCCACCTGCTCCTTATAGGAAAACCTTTCCCACCCCTAGCAACGAAACTCTCATTCTAGACAATTTTATCCTGAAATGGCCTTTAGAGTTTATACTGGCAATTGTGATGAAAACCATCGGCAGACGTCTGATCTACCCAGGATCGCTGGGATTCCTGCAGGCTCTCATGCAACCAGCTATAAATGCAGGCAGGTCCAGGCTGATTGAGGAAGAAGGAGGTGTAAGGTACAAGCTAGAATCTTATGATTCGAATGCAATCGATACTATGTTCATTGATCGAAGAGGCAAGACTCCAAACGGTGACTATTTGGTCATAGGGTGCGAGGGAAATGGAGGATTTTATGAGCTGGGCACTATATTAACCCCCCTCCAAGGAGGCTACTCAGTATTAGGATGGAATCACCCAGGATTTGGTGGGTCCACAGGAATCCCATATCCAGATCAGGATGTGGCGGCATTGGATACGACCATCAAATTTGCCATGGACAAACTAGGCTTCACATCAAGCCAGATCATCCTCTACGGTTGGTCCATAGGTGGATTCACCGCAACTTGGGGAGGTATGAGATATCCCAATATTCATGGGCTAGTTATTGATGCAAGTTTTGATCATATCCTTCCATTAGCTAGAAATATTTTTCCAAATTTCATGTACCCCGTGATCCAACTGGCCATCAAGAAACATTTTGATTTGAACAACTCCAGACACTTGCAACATTATACAGGACCAATATTACTAATCCGACGTTCTCAAGATGAGGTCATATCATCGGATCCATATAATTCACCACCGACAAATCGTGCCAACTACCTCCTGATAGATTTGCTCAAGGCTAGATTTCCCCAACTTATCGATGAGCGTGCTGAAACTTTGATCAAAGAGTACTTGGGCGGGAATGCCCGATACCAAGATGGAGTTCTTAGAAGGTTTTCAGTAAATAACCAATCTTGCATTCGAATTCTGTTGGAACATTTCCACACAAACCGCACTAGTTATCCCGTAAATATTGGACCGGATTTGGACATAACTACAAGAGATCAACTAGTGCTATTTCTCGCCTCAAAACACCTTATAGACTATGACTCTGTTCATTGTGCCCCACTACCCGCAAGATATTTCCAGCGACCCTGGAACTTGATCAATTTGGCCATGAGCACAAGTAATCTGTGAGAGACTGTGAAACATATATGCACATCATGGTGAGGGTAATTTATATAAGCGCAGTTTATTATTGCATTTGTAAATAAACGAAAAATTAACGGTAACAATTATAAAGCCAATTAACAGTGATTAATGCTCGGGCTGCATATTGATTAGAAGATGTACCTATAGATTGAGATTGCAGCACTGACAAAAGCGCAAGAGACAAGCAAGAGTCCCCACCAGAACATTGTTAGATTGATGCGACAAATACGATCCATACATCCAATTGGTCTATGTTCTGTCTTATCTAAGTCGAAAGGAGCATGCGAGGCTACACTCGAGTCACTCAAAGCTGCCACAGACCCCATGGAGGCCGTCGGGGCAAAGTTTCTATTCACCTGTTGATTATTATTGTGTCCACTACCATTGACTATCAGCTGATTCATTTTCTTCGCATTCAAGATTGCCTTAGCCTGCACCAATCTCGCCAAGTCCACTGCACTGGACCGAGGCCGATTGGCCACCGCCAAGGGGTTAGAAATCATTATTTTGCCCAGTAGTTCGGGTCCATTTTTGTTGCCAGGTTGATGCAAGATAGCTAGCGCGGGTACCTGTTGACTCGCAGCCGGTGGTTGCACATTGACCAATCTCTGTTGTATAGCTCGCTGTTGTATCAATTGGTTGAGTTGATTCTGTTGCTGCAAACGCAAGAGATGGTTGATATTCACAAGCGGTTGTTGTCGATTGGTTAGCATTCGATTGATGGCCTGAGGCAATGGCTGCTGACTGTTGAAGTTTCTAGGCGGGATCTGGTGATATTTTTGAACACTTTGCTGATGATGTTGCTGCTGGTTGTGGTTATGTAATCTAGCTAGTTGCTGGTAGATTTGGCTACTTGTATGCAAGTTTGCAAATTTATCTGCTGCAACGGTAGCAGCAACTTGTTGCTGCTGAGGCTCTGATGCGTTAGAATATATTGGCGTCTTGTAAATGTTCTGTTGCTTGGGTATACCCAAACCTGGCACCAACACATCGGGATTCTCGTAGGGTTCACTCTGACTCCTTGGATTCCTTTGAATGTGTTGGTAAGCGTCCGAGTAGATTGCACCACTTGCTACTCTCTTTGGTCTGCTTGCTACAGGTGGTTGCTCCACAACCGCTCGTCTTGAATGAAGTGCGGTCAGCGCTTCAGATGCCGGTGGCGCGACTACCTGTGGCCGAGTGTCAAATTGTTTCTCGGTTTCCACAAAAGCGGCGGCAGCGTTAGCGGTGGCACTCAGCAGGGCAGCCGCCGTGACTGTTGCATAATGCAAACTCTCCAACTGACTCTTCCTGTCTATCGCTGGCCGTCTCGCCGTGACAGGTGGCCTTGCATCCACGAGAGCTTCCGGTAATAACAAATCCTCCTGCTCCTCTTCATCCTCATGATTATCATTGACCCTCTCTGCTATGGGACCAGTGGAGGTGTTGAGTTGCCGACGAGCTGGTGAGGGCACGTGATCGTTATTTAGATCGTAGATGTCTCCAGTTTTATTCTTCAAGACATGATTGTGATGATTTGAGGAATTCAATGAGTCGTATGTTTGATCTTGATAGTGCTGATGGTGGTGTTGAGTTGGATGCTGATGTATCAAGTGGTTGTGAAGCATTTCGGGATGATTATTTAGCTGTTGGTGGATTTGGTTTGTTGTGGTGGCGTATTGCTGAGCAATCCGATGGTCTTCATGTGTCAAGTTGTAAGTCTGGGCTTGGGCCTCATTCAATCGCTTGGTCTGTTGAATTTGGTGTCGCTTCATGAGAAACTTTTGTCTCTCTGTTGGCTGGTTTTGAACAAATATTTGAGGCGCTTTCTGTTGGGGCACTTGATGCTGGTGCTGTTGCTGATGCTCCAACTTCCGGTCATCCGGCAATGCAACGTTTCGGTTGCCGTAGATACGCTGCAATTGTTGATGGACTTGATACTGGAGTCGGCGATGTTGTTGCTGCTGTTGTGTAAGAGACTCTCTACTGTTACTATTACAACTCACGCCACTTGACATCGGCAACAATCCTCTCTGATCAAGTGGTTGGTGGTGGTGTTCCAAGTTAACCCTGGTTGAGGTTGAGTTTGGCGACGAGCTCAAGTCGTTGGCCGCCCGTGCAGTTGGTTTGATTGCGTGGTAATCTGCATTCAAATGATCGGCAGCTCGACCCCCGATTAATGCCATAGTATCTCGCTGTTGCTGATTATTGTGACTATCGTTGTGATTTTTGGCTTCAGATGAACCCAAACTAAAAATAAATCCATCCGAGCTGACAAATCGTTGACTACCACTCTGACCATCGCTAACACCACTACTAGTGCTACCACCACTTGTAAGCTGCTGGTTTGGGTGCAAGCGAATCGTATCACTGATACTTCCAGCCGTGGAGCTGCCGCTAATACCGTCGCTTGAACTCGCTAACAGGTAGTTTTGGTTGCTATCAGATAAGAATCTCTTTATTTGCGTTTGTTGTAGGTGGCGATTCAAGCGCCTGACGTCGTCGCCTCTATTTGGTGCCGCTAATCTTCCATGTGGACTTGAAATCATTTTGCCGACTGTGAGCAATCAATTTGCATTCCGCTTGGAAGCTTGTGAAAATTCCACTCAATTTGATTGAGTATTTACTGCTAAATTGACTTAAACTCATGACCTAATATAAGAATGCAGATATTCAATTTAATCTTCCCTACGTTCGATTTGATAATATCTGCTATCAGTCTCTCTACCTCTTCAACTCTCACCAACTTGATCAATTCTAACGAATTACTCTCAATTCATCTACTATCAAAAAATAGATGGTCGTCGTGGACTTAACAAGTGACGAAACTCAGTGATGGCACTTCATTTTCTCAAATTTCTGTGAGATATAACCAAGACCAACTGACTGGCGAGCTAGCCAACTGAACTCCTCTAAACTCTTGTTGTATTGTTGACTGGCTACAAGTTGTTGCTCGTGAGAATGGCCGCGCGGTTGTCGATACACTTACACTTGTCTGTGTAAGTGTACTACTCAGCTATGGATAGACCGGCCGACGATTAGTGGGCACAGGATGTGAATGGATGTGATGAAGCCAGGGCCAGGGGAGGAGAAGTCGCCGGCGGCTGCAGTGTATTTGGGAAGTGTGGCCAACTTTTGTGGCCACTTGTGGATTCTTCTCTGTGTGTGCTGCGACCATTGCTCAACTAAACTCGACTCCAGCAAGATTGTCCACAGGCATGCCAATCGGATCAAATGTACTAATCAACTAGCCGAGCTGATAGCCGGCATCGCCGCAAGATGATCTCTCTCTCTCTCTCTCTCTCTCTCTCTCTGNGACTCGCGACGACGACACGACGGAGTAG
>WNKI01000001.1:6177471-6212591 GCA_015350385.1 Aculops lycopersici | reverse complement strand
CTACGTCGTACTACTCTCTCTCGTCTCTACTCTCTACGTACTCTCTCTACTACTACTCTCTCTCTCTCTCTACTCTCTCTCTCTCTCTCTCTCTCTCTCTCTCTCTCTCTCTCTCTCTCTCTCTCTCTCTCTCTCTCTCTCTCTCTCTCTCTCTCTCTCTCTCTCTCTCTCTCTCTCTCTCTCTCTCTCTCTCTCTCTCTCTCTCTCTCTCTCTCTCTCTCTCTGCTCCAGGCTGTCACAGCAAACGGGAGAAGGAGGAGGAGATCAACAGGTGAGTTAAGCTGACGCACTCCCGCTAACTCGCTCAGTTGACTCAGCTGAGCGGTAGTTGCTTCGGGATACTGGATGCTCAACTCTAAGTGGTGAGGAGAGCCATCCGGCTGTCAAAAAGTTTCCTAGCTTCTAAGGCTCGCCTGTAGTTGGTGGGGTTTAGATTTGATTTTGGCAAAGTAGAGTAGAGTTTTGTAAGGTTCAGTTGACTTTAGTAACGAGACACTTGAGATCTTTTGTAGTGGTCGCCAGTTGGTAAGCTCGCCTCGCTTCTAATGCACTTCTCACGTAAGAGCTTCTAGCTGACCAAATCCAAAAAGTTGATCACTCTCACTCTGTGTGTATTTTCGTCCATTGAACTCGAGAATTGATATGATTTTTGCCGCCACTTTCTTTCGAACTTCACTCTCTACTTAAATCGAATAATCGAGTTGGAGAAAAGAAAGGGCCAAAAAGCAGAGAAATAGAAAGAGGATCAAGCGAGTTAGTGAGATTATAACAAAAGAGATCCATTGGACCTTATGCCGTTTGTTGTTAGCCTTTTGGTGTTCTATTGCTGTCTTGGTGGTTAGGTATACGTTAGTACGTTGTACACAAGCGTCGCCTTGAGAGACCACTGCCTTTGCCAACACAAAACTAAATTTAGAAATTATTCTTCTTCTCGTTCCTACAATAGATAGTAACTAATCAATTTATCAATCAACTAAGCCCAAATGTTTTCCAAGATACAATTGTCCTCCATTATGAACTCGCTCTGATAGGATGAGTCGTGTTTGGCCAATACGCGTAGTAGGGATCTCAATTTTAGCCACCACTGATCCTTTGGTATACGATGCTTAAAGTCAGTTTCATTTTTCAACTGAGCCAAAGCGGTGAGTCGATATTGGCGCCTAACTAAACCCAATAAGACTGCAGTATCCGGCGCCTCGCATGAGATTGTTCCATCGTGAGAGGTGTGAGCATTCAGCTGTTCAATTAGCCAGTCGGCTGCCTTGGCCGCAAGTTTAGTGCTAAAATTCCTATCATACGGTGACGGCGAACCACCCTGTTGCATGTGGCCAAGTTTGTTCATGCGGCTAGTAAAGATGGTCTTGCCCTCTTCGCTATAGAGACGATGTATAAAGTCAGTGGTGTAATTGTTGTTTGCATTCTCATTGCGCAAAATTAATCCTCTCTGAACTCCCTCGGCCATCTTGGCTTGCATATGGAAAACATCCTCCATTAGCTCCTTAATTCCAAATGGCTCCTCAAAGATATAAGCGGCATCAGCGCCACCTGCAACTCCCGCCAAAGTGGCCAGGTAGCCGCAATATCCGCCCATCGTTTCAATAACAAACACGCGCCTCTTAGTTCCCTGAGCGGATTGTCTAATGCGATCGCATATTTCCGTTATCTCATTTAAAGCTGTATCGGCACCAATCGAGAAGTCTGTGCCAGGTACGTTGTTACTAATGGTTGCGGGTATAACACAAATGGGAATCTTGAGCTCGTTGTGCTTCTCTCGGGCCTCGGCAAACTGCATTCCAGCTTGAAAGGCCTCGAAACCGCCGACAATGAGTAGAGCTTGTATCTTGCTTTCGCGAAACTTTTCAACACACTTCTCCATGTTATTCCCATCGCCAGGTAACGTTCGCCTCGTTCCCAAATTAGCGCCACCCTGATTAACCCAACCGGCGACCTCGGACCAGGGAATTGGCGCCACTTGACCCTCAATCAGACCGTCAATTCCTTCGTGGATTCCAAGCACAACCTCGCCTCTTGAGATGACATTACGTGTAAATGATCTGACCGCCGCGTTCATTCCACAGCAAGGAGCTCCAATGTGCATGACGGCAAGACGGTAACTTGATCTATGATGCTCACTTTCCGTGCTAGCCATTCTTGGCGGCCTAATGCGAGTTAACAACTTGTAAGTAATTAGATTCCTCTCGAAGCTTCTACCTCGCAACTTGACGGCCATATCCCAATCCTTAGCCGCCATTGCAGCCGCAACCTTCTTCGTCCTCTCGACACATTGCATCAGGGGCACTCTAACAGCTTGATTTCCATCCAAAGATATGACGCAAGCTTCCGTGTCCGGCTTCGCCTCCTTCAAGGCCAATACTGCCTCGGCCCCCATTCGGCAACCGAGAATTCTGTCAAAGGCGCTAGGCGATCCGCCGCGTTGAACATGGCCCAATACTGTGATTCGAGTATCTTGCTTTAATTTACTAACAATAACATCCTTAACTTGCTCCGCCGAAATAGCTTGTCCCGTGTGGTCTATTGCACCCTCAGCTATAATTATAATATTAAGTCTCTTGCCCAACTCGCGTTCTTGTTTTAATTTGTTACACAGTCTCTCTGGCCAATCCTGTTCAGGCGGCCACTCGGGTATAAAGACATAGTCTGCCTCGGAGGCCAAAGCGGCAACTAAAGCCAAATACCCGCAATGTCTACCCATAACTTCTAGTATAAATGTCCTTTGGTGACTTGAGGCAGTGGTTCCAATGGCATCTATAGCCTCGATTATTCTGTGTAGAGCTGAATCAGTTCCAATTGTCATATCAGTTCCACAGAAATCATTGTCGATGGAGCCAACGAGGCCAACGATATTTAAATTTTTAAAATCAACAAGAACATTTTCTTTGACTTGGTTTGTATCAACCAATTCTTGCAACAACGATGTCCACTCGTTCCTAAATAAATTTGCTCCCGTTAAACTACCATCACCACCAATAACAACCAAATTGGTGATTCCATATTGTAACAAATTTAGAGCAGCCTTCAATCTTCCAGCTCTCTCACGGAAGTCAGCGCACCTGGCGCTACCTATGACAGTGCCTCCCTTGTGGATGATATGCGAAACGGACACCCAACTTGCCTCAATGATGTAATCACCTCCATCTACCATTCCCTGATATCCCTCCTTGATGAAGTAAACTCGGCAGCCGTAATGGAGACCCATACGAATAACTGCCCTAACGGCTGCATTCATTCCCTGAGAATCGCCTCCCGAGGTGAAGATGCCAATAATTAGTGGCCTCGACATCTTGAAATTGATGTTACTCTTGCTCCCGCTATTGATGTTTCTATTGCAACTTGCGCTTCACTCTTTGGCTTAGACTTGGCTTCTGGTTTATATGTAATGCGGGCTAATGAAAGATTGGGCATCCAGCTAGATGAGAATTAGTAGCTAGGGATATGATTTGCTTTTAGGGTGGAGGTGATTAGATCAGTTAATAAGTTTCCTGGGTATTTTAAATAAACAAACCCCAAAGGAAATGGGACTTTTACTTTTACTTTCTCTTTTCTATCACTCTTGAATATAAAACTTGGCTGTGTTAAATGAATGGAAGAACTCTCATCCTACAGATCAAGTGCCACTAGCCTAGCGAGAGTATGAACACAATGCGCGTTTGTTTACTAGAGCATCTATTGCAATAACTGCACTCGCCGCTTTAGCGGCGCTCAAAAACACACACTCATACGTAAACACGCAAACAGCGCGCAAACGACGGACAGTGCAAGAGTTGCCCGCTTTGCGTTAGGCTCCGTTGTGGAGAAGCAGAGGACGCAAAGGAAGCACAACGCGAGCGAATGGGCGCCAAGCTGGGCTAGCAGTTGCGTGCCGTTTATCTCATATTTCAATGTGACCGTCACATAACTGCCCTCTCACTGACCCTACACGACTTTGCATGCGTTGCAAGAAAGCCCACTGGTAGAGCGAGTGAGAATCATGTGAGTTGCATGTCCGCCAGCATAGCACACACATGCACACACGCACTTACGCACACACTGCAAGCGTAAAGTGCCAAGGACGAAGTGAACGGGTTGGCTAGACCATTACACTTAGACGGAGGCGCATAGAGGAGCTCGCAAGCTCTAGGTTACATTCATGTGTCGAAAGCAGAGCAGGGTTTAGAATCTGACGTTAGATTGACGAGTATTTCCTCTTTATTTTTCGTGCAAATCGATGATAAAATTTTCAATAATTTGAGCAAACCGGGTGATCATCTCGAGTCACTGTTGATCGTCCAAATTGCTGATTGCTTTTCCACGTCTTGCTTCGTCTTGTTTTTAATACTGTTTATGCCTCGAGTTTCCAAACTAAATGAATCTCCTTTGGTTGACTTGCAAATACAGATCCTCGATCCATTTACGTCACAATTATCGCCCAAATCGGCATCATAATACTCACCCGAAGTCACCTTTCGCTTGCTCCTCTGTGAGAAGTCCATTAAATCGGTTCGAGCTAAGATTAAAAAGATCACTCCGCCGAGACCAGTGATTCCGGCGGCTAAATAAAAGTAATTGTACCATTCGGCTCGGCTTGTGTGCCGAATCATTAGCGCCTTCACCGAGGGCACAATGAAACCTGTCGAGCTTCCAATACAATTTCCAATGGAGTAGATGGTTCCGGCGTAGTCAATTGTCAAATCGGTTGCAATTTGAATCTCTGAGCCAGCAACAAATGAGTACATGATAATTTGAGCATACAACATACCCAGCACCCAGGTTTCATTGCATCCAATGTAGGGCAGTGCAACGAAGACAGCCGTTTGTCCAAAGATGGCGATTGATTGGAAAATCTTGCGCACTTGCAACTTGGTCAAACCAAAGGGTTTTGTTTCGATTAATAGAGCTGCCGTTGTGCCAACAATTGGAGATGAGACACAAAAGATCAAGTAGATAACTGAGTTGATTAATCCATTTTTAAAGGGCGGCACGTGGAGAATGTCGTTCAGGTAAGTGGGTAGTTGGATTAATACAATTGTAAAGGCCCAATTTGAGGCAAACGACACAATGAGAAAGGCCCAAACTCCGTGGGATTTGATCACCTTTAACCAGCTAATACTCTTCTTTGTCTCACTTGGCGACGCCTTCTTAACCTCTATTCTCGCTTCAATGTAGGCCGATTCCTCGAGTGATAAATATCTATGCTCATTGGGTTCACTTGCGGACAGCAGTGCCCAAAGTGCGGCCCAAATTGTACAAACGCATCCAGGCATATAGAAGGCCCAAGGCCAACCAAAGGCTGGTTGCTCGCTGAAGTAACCTGTTGCTGTTGCGGTTAGCATTGAGCCAATGAAGGCGCCACAGCTGAGCACTGCGATAGCTTGAGATCTTTCAACAGGTGGTAGCCAGCGCGCAAAGATGACGTAACAGGCGGGAAATAGTGGAGCTTGAACGACGCCCATAATAAATCTAAGCAGACAAAAGGCATAGGGATGCAGTGAGATTGCCCAGGGCGAGAGGAAACTAATAATTGCCGACCCAAGTCCAGCTGTAAATAAAACCCACTTTGCACCAAAGATTTCCGCCACCCTGGTGCCTGGGATTTGAAAGATCACATAGGCAACAAAAAAGGCACTAAAGACCAAGTCGCGCGCTTCCGGTTCCCAATTGTAACGAGGTCCGTAGGTCACGGTTTTGGGCGCTTCCATTTGTTGTCCATTCACACTGATTATTTCGGCTGCTGGACAAACGTCACTATTTGAAGCGATGAAATCACTTATTCCTTTTTGTGGCGAAGCATTAGTCGTCGTCGTCGGTTTGACGGTAGACTTGAGGAACGGATTTGATGTAGATGAGGAAATTGGTGTCGCTGTAGTTGTTGTTGAGACTGATGGTCCATCGTTGTTAACAATACTCACAATGGCCAAGCTGAGATTCTGACGACTGATGTAGCAAACAATGGGGCATAAAATTGTTAGTATAACTATCTGAAATCTAATCTTGACGAAGGGCGCCTTCTTTGGACGGCTAATATTCAGCTCGCTAGGTGTGGAAGGAGCGCCCATTGTATCTAAAATTTCTCTGTTCTATTGAGTAGAGGTATTGTAGAATTTTAATAAACCGACCAATATGAATATTCGGTCGGTAGATTTGGTGAGTGCTGCAATAGTTATTGATAGATAAGGTTTGCCTTTGCTCCAACTTCTTCCCTTGGACGCGCTCAAGTTTGCGCCACTCTTGTTGTCGTAAACTCATTCATGTTGTTCAAGATCAAGTTATTAATTAAGAATCTAAGGGTATATTGATCGCGAGAAAGCGATCGTGTGCTCGTATGCTAACGCTGGTTCTGGTGACACTGGTGGCAGTCTATTAATTTGGTTCAAGGGTGGTGAGCCATCTAACAACAACAAGTGGCAGATTCCTCAATCAACTTGCAGTGACTTGGTAACGGCGACGGCGGTGGCAACGCCAATGTTACAATAATTGAGAGGATAGATTTTTGGTTTTAGTGGTTGTATGAGTCTTAGACTTGAGGGTTATATAATGAGAGAATGAGCTTGCTTTTGTTGATGAGATAAATAACATGGTAAAGGGGTTTTTTCATAAATGCAAAGAGCATCTTCAATATTCTATCCTTATGTTTCAATGTCTCGTCTTCAATCGTTGATACTGTGACTCCCAACATGTGACTAGTAAACCATTAGTATTTCTTGTAGTGACTAGTCTATATCGACTAACCAGTTGCCTTAGCCTTGGCAAAGGGTTTCGTGGTTGTTGCAGTCGTGTTCCCTCCCCCCTCTTGCTTGAAGATTTTGCTTTTTGAGTGTGATTACTTCAGTGGCCAATTGGCGCCACTTGCTCCCTTCGGCTAAAGCTTCTCTTGGTTTCTTCTGATAATGATCTGGTCTAACTTGAGAGTAGATGTCAGCTTTGGATAACAAAGACGCCGATCGTATCGCGGCAACCGGAATATTGTGACACGCTAGTGTACCACTCTTAGTTGGCACCTAATCAAACATATTAACAACAATATCACTATTTGTCTACCTCATCGCTAACTTGTCAAACTGAAATCTCTCACTGATGCGGAAGAAAAACACACAACCGCTGCGAACTGGATATTCAATCGGGCTATTGTTTCTGTTGCCAGCTTGATGCTCTTACTGATTAGGAATTCTAATTTTCCAGCTTGATGTTACTCAAAACTAGATTAACAACCGGAGCAAATACGTGAGCAAAAGGCAAATGATACTTCCTACTCACCGATTTGGCCAAACAAACAGACAGACAGTTAGACGAGAGTACCGTATGTAAAAATAGAAGCAAGATTAGTACAAAAATATCGCTGCGATTCTACAACATCAGTGCATCTTCGAACTGAACAAAAAAACAAAAATTGTCTGTAAAAGAAAATTTGTAAATGTAGTCCTAGTTCACAAACAGCATCTCGCCTTGAAAAGTGTGTGTTGTTTACCCCACTATTGAGATCTATGGTCTTGCCAAAAACTCCGAGAGGTGCGACAAGTGGGGCGCTAAAACACCGTTCGACTGTGTTGAGCGCCCCTCCGCTTTTTGGCCGCTCGTTCAGATCATTAGTTTCTACTAGCTTGGCGGCACCTAGCGACTTGGGGCGTTTTGATGATTTTAAAAGGATTTTTGGCAAACCTAGTTATTCTAGTAGAATTATTCCAAGTTCTAGAATCACTCAACAGTCTAGTGGGACATTTATTGCATCAATCACATGAGATTGTGTTTCTTTTTCTCCTGTCTGAATCTCCAAGTCCATGATTTGAAGTTGCGGCTCGAACTTCAAACTCTAAACATTAGTTGGATTTACATTTGAAGCTTTGGCATCCGTAACTTTGGGGTTTGTCGAGTCGCTATCATGTGCTCGCTCTCCGATCGCTTAATTGGACACTGAGCTCTCGGATTTCTTCATTAAGTCGGCACTTCGGGAGCTGGGCATTTGCTGACTGGAAACGGACGCCACTGGAACATCGATTGGTTTCCCAACTGGATTACTCTTATTGATATTACTGTCGTTATTGCCACCTGTGTTAATAATGTTGTCGCTCACTTTCTTTGGATTATTATTCGACGATGAACCCTGAGAAGTGAGACTGTCGATACGGTTCCTGACCGCAGTGTTGAGACGATCCAACAAATCGTTAAACGACCTGAACACCTTCTCATTGGTCTTTTTGGCAATATCAACCACACGTGAAGTGATTTCACTCTCTTGTTGAACCGCCCCCTCGGTTCGTGATGATGAGAGCGACGACTCGGTCACTTGACGCCGAGATTGTAGAGTATCCGTGATTCTATCGCCGATGCTCGATTGGCGCCGCCCGCTGCCCGAATAAACGGGAATCCCTAAAACAGTCACCGTCATTGGGCCCGCCAAAGTGCCGTCCGCTTGCTTTGCCTTGTCCCGACTAACGGTAACAAGTCCATGCAAAACAGACAAGTCCAGTTTCGACTTGCCATCGTCTCTTTCCGAGTTCATGTCAAATACAATTCTGTGTCGAAGACAATTTTAGATATCGATTTGAGAGTTAGACTTTTGATTAGTTTACATGTCGTTAGAGGAGATCAACTCAATCGATCCTAATTAGTGATACTCACGGAACATGAACGTCAACTCGCGACTTATTCTCCTGCTTGTCAACCGCAACCATTGGCCAAAGTCCACGTTGTCCTCCCTCGCCGAGTGGCTGTTGTCTCTGGTCTTGATGATGTGGCATTGGGTTGCTATCTAGCTGTTGGATTGGTTGTTGCGGCAATGGTTGTTGTTGCTGCTGCTGATCCTGTTGTAGGGACACTACAACAAGTACAGTTTGCAGCAATAATGTGGAACATACTATTGGAATTAGGGTTTCCAGTCTCATCTTGTCTTGTTTCTATTTTGGTTTGTGAGTGTCTATGTTCTAAGGTTTATCACTGAAACAGTGGCTATTCTTACTGGCCACGAATGCAAATCTATCCAATAGTGTGCCTGTGAAATCGACTTGTTAGGCACCGTTGTTGAATGCTTACTGTGTGATTTCTCGATGCCACCGGCCGCCTTATATCAACCACTTGGTGCTGCCACCATCCGCTTCGTTTCCAAAGATGCCGAAAGTCACGAAACGTAGGATGATTCGGGAGAGTGGAGGGCAGTGACAACGTCATTGAATATAAAGCAATAGAAACGCTGTAGAAATGGTAGAGGAAAACGTTTTGGTTGAGTTTAGTGGAGCCTGACAAACAAACAAGTTTACATTACAATCAGTCAGTTAGACGGTGGGTTTACTTTTCCTACTCCTACACACGAAAAAAACTAGACTCATCTGTATTATTTAAATTACATGGCACTTGTTGGCTGTCGTCGTCGCCGTTTCCGTTGCCGAGTTTTGGATGAGTGAGTAAGAGGAAAAGCGATTGCAATAATTTCACACCGGTTCAATAAACGTAATTGATGCGCTCGATTTCAGGCAGTTGCAATTTTGAAATGCGAGAGAAAGCCTCCATCTCATTAGCAGTTTAGATTTATCGCTTAATCGAAAACAAATGAACTGATTAAGCTTCTCTATGATGCACTCTAATCTCACCATGCGAGCAGCACGGGACACCAAAATCCCACCAACTACATGTAAATGATAAAGTGGTCTAGAGAAGCGGAAATAACCACCATTTGCTGACTCATAGGCGCGTTTACCTGTGATCAAAGCAATTAGCAGCTTGTTATAGTGAGATGATGTAACGAGAGGCAATTTATCTGGCAATTTGAGTCCTTGTCACGAGATAATCTCATCGGAGATCGACAATAGACTTCTGACACAAATCTCAACTGTCGTCAAGTTGGCGTCAAGATTTTGGCGCCATCTTTGATCACGACGTTAGCCTGCAAGTTGTGGACTTGCTGGCGACTGGTCACGAGCTCGACCACGTGCGCTGATAACTGTTGCCATTCAACAGTCAAATTAAACGTGGTAGTTTTCAGTAAAAGAGTGTAATTATCATGTAGTCCAGAACGATTACTTGATTGATAGTGCTACTCTTCATCGTGATCTCAAGTTGTGATTGTACTTCATTGCTCGTCTAACCATTAGGCAAGCGCATTAATTAGTGATTAAACGAACATGGGTTTCAGGTGTAAGACTTCACGATCAGGCGACCACTTGTTGAAAGTAAAGATGACGCATGAGTTTGCGATGGCATTTTGTGTCGGTGGCACTGGTGCAACAACAGTAGCCATTACAGTAGTCTCAACGACACGTTCGCTTTACAAATCTATGCGACTCGCAGAGGCTTTGCCATCGCCTCTGCAGACTGCAGCGCCTTTGACCGTTGGTGGTTGCTGTGGTACAAAAGGTGGTCTCGCTCACACGATGTCCATTGTGTCGCAAATTAACAGCACCCACTTTCAAGATGATTCTTATGTGCTCCATGAGCTAGTAATTTGAGACACATGGAACGTTTTCCCTCTTCGCCAACACAAAGCGCCGTGGAAGATGTGCAATCTCTTGTTAGTGTCACATATTTCATCACTCTTCTTAACCCATACCGATACCTTTGTTGATATATCCTACCTAATAAATTACTTATAACTGATTCTACTATCTCAAATTGGATAATCCCATATTGCTACGCATACCTCAGATTTCCAGGAAATTTCCAACATACCATCTCAGCTAAAAAACTATTTTTTTTCATTAAGAGGACGAGTATCACGTAACGCTAAATCTCGGACTGATTGACGCCCTCAAAATGCAATCATCCAATAGGAGGCAACAGCAACATTTCCATTTAATTAAGAGCCATCAATCTAGGACAAGATTACCTGTGACCATGTTAGCGATGGCAACTACTCTTGGAACCATCACCCTACTACTTTTAACACACCAGAATGCTGTCCAAGCCGACATTCAGCAGCCGACAATTGATGATAATGTTTACCAGAGGGAACATTCTCTCGTGAAACCATACCAAGGTGCAGGTATGACCATACCTAACTGGGAATTCTTTGGCTCAACAATAGTCACAAGCAACTATATCAGATTAACTCAAGACGCCCAGAGTCGGCAGGGTGGCATTTGGAATGTTGTTCCATATCAGTCAAAGTATTGGCAAATCGAGATAGCCTTCAAGGTTCATGGGCATGGAACCGAACTATATGGAGACGGATTTGCATTGTGGTATGTGAAGGATCCACCAAAGGGTGGTCCAGTTTTCGGAAATAAGGACTACTTCACAGGATTGGGTGTTATTTTGGACACTTACGCGAATCAAAACAATGCCCACTCGCATGGCCATCCGTATATTTCTGTGATGGTAAACAACGGAACTCAACATTATGACCATGAATCCGATGGAGTTCAATCCGAACTAGGTGGTTGCGAGTGCAAATTTCGTGGTCTGGAGCATGAGGCACGTATTTTGGTGCAATATTATAACGAAGAATTATCCGTAAGGACAGATATTGAAAACACGGGAATATGGCGCGAATGTTTTTCGGTAAAGAATGTCTATCTACCTCCTCAATATTATTTCGGTATGACAGCTGCCTGTGGTGATCTAAGTGACAATCATGACATTTTATCCATCAAAATGCGACAACTCTCGCCCACAATCTTCAACCACGTTCCAAAGCCAGACGATTTACCTAGAGCCGATTACTCAATACCAAACAGTAACAAACTTTCAGATGTCCCAAGTGGCATGTCGGCCTTGAGGAAACTTTTTGTGGTAGTCTGTGTATTTGCTAGCTTGGCTGCTGTTGGAGGTTTTGGGTACTTTCTGTACACAAGCAAGAAGAGTTCAGCTAGAAAGAGGTTTTATTGATCGTAATTGAATAATGGGTATAAAAATATATATATTCATGTCTATTTAGAGAGTAGAAAATGTTGATAGTACACTTAAATTTTTAGGATTTGATATGAAAATACACACCGAGATGAGAAATAGAGAATCTAATGTTGTAATCATATATGTGAATCAAAATTGCTGTTAAATTTCTAATCAACCAGTTAATTTCCGTCCTCGTCGACACATATGGGCCAAGTGGAGTTTATACCGCAATGTGAGTTGATCGAAGAGATAAGATCATAATTGCTATTCCCATCTGGTCCAAATGACGATGGAGATGACCTAGCGAAATAGGCGGTGGTAACCATTTAAACAAGCGGTCAAAATAACTGGCTTGATTAATCGATCAATTGTTTGCGCGATCGGGCAAGTGAGCAGCAGCAGCAACAGAAGCAAATTAGCAGCTAAATCATGCTCCCCTGGTGTGATCTTGGGACGAGAGGGCAGGCGACTAGAGTAGAGCAAGAAGGGAAAAGGGTTATGGAAGTGGCGCCAACCGAACAATCTATTGGCGAAATTTTGTAAACAAAAGAAACTCGTTTGTCTCCTCTGACTTGCGCCTGATGACGTCACACTCACTTTACCATGATTTCTGTAACTTCTTTCTACTGACTTCAACTCGATTAACTCTAAATCTTAATTAGAACTAGAACTGGGTGCTTTTCCTCGAAAGAAAAACCTCTAATTGAAAAAAGCGACAATTAGACTGAAAGATATACACAAACACAGACTCACACAGAAAATAATGTTAATCAACCGCCTAGATCTGAACAGATGAGATTGTGTATGACACTTGTTGCTCTTGGAACGCTAAGAAAGCAATGGTTTTCAACAAAAAAAAACTTGTACGGTTAGATTAACATCTGACCATGTTTACATGTCGATTGAAATGGTACTTCACATTAAATTGATGATTAAATTTGATCGAGGAATTAAGTTGAAGCATCGTTAATCACATCTGACTAGTTTTTTTATGATGAGATAAGCATAAATATAGGTGGAACTAGCAAACTTGTAGTTGAATTGACATTAAGCCACTTCGCAGAGAAACAAACAACAAGGGGCGAGTAGCTAGTTTCACAAACTCTCGTGGGCATCAACAGATTAAGCCGGAGAGATAGTATTTAGCTTGATAACAACAAGAACAACAACAATATCAACAACGAGCAAGGATCTCGGTCTTTGGTGGCGGTCACCTGACGACTGTAAGCAAACAGCCTCAAGTGCTCTTAAGTCAGTCAATTGTTTGCATTGATATCGATTGACTCACGCCCGGTATGCCGAAGGGGGAGGAAGTAATAATGTTAATCGGGGAGGAGAGAGAGGTTGTGTTGATTTTTTGACCAGCTGTTGTTGTTGGTCTTGATACCGAGACCAGCTTTAGCTAACAAGTGTTTGGGTCTTGGATGAGCGTCAATCATCGTCTCGTTGCCTTCACCAGCAATGATTGTCGGTGGTTGCTTTCGGGTGACTCCTACATAGAGAGTGTAAGAGTAGTATCAAATACTATTAAATCATTTAGCTTCCCTGGCCAATGGTGAATAGATGAGTTTGGTTTGAGTTTATTGTCGGCCAGGAGCTCTGGCAATCTTGTAGTCTCTTGTGGCCAACCAAGAGCGACAAGAGGAACATGAACGGCGGTGCCATATTGGCAAGCCACTAAGCTAGTTAGCTAGCTGGTTGATGAGCCAATCAAAGCTACACACGGTGTAAACGATGAGATAGTTGGAGGAACTGGAGCTCACTGATTTCTAATTAAAGACCAAGGAATCGGTAGGCGGGTTTAGTGTTGGCTTATGAGAGGATAGTTGGTTTGGATCATTAGCACTAGTGTCACATTATGATCATTGTTACCATTATTATTAGATTACACATTAGTGTAGCTTTCAAGCTGCGCATCGAAGCGCCGTAACATAAGCGGAGCAAGTACTGCCACCACTAGTAATATGATTATCTCTCTTGATAAATCTAAATCATGCTTCCTCTTTTTAGTAGTCATACTATACAATAAAATAGACTCAGGAGTAATAGTAGAAGCGGCAGCATTGGTAGAGTCACTTTTAGGTTAGCGACTACAGCTACAACAACCACCACCACCTCCACTCCAACCACCATAGCCCCAGGACGAGGGAATATAAAGAAGCAGACTCTTGTCTCGATTCCAAGCATTCACAAGCATCGCACTTATTATGAAACTTGAATAAAAAGAGAGTGAGAGATAGATAGCAACATCAAACACATTGCACATTGGACATTAGGCAATCAAATCAAGTTAGTCAATTTAGCAACATGAAGTACCAACACAGAGACACGCAATCGCCACCAGCCAACTTGGTGAGCTCGGCCGACCAGGTAGCTCAGGCTCAAGGTGTTGGCAATATGGTTGAATCGAGCATTACCACAACAAAGCTTGACCCAACCAACACCATCACCAACAGTAACATTACCAACACCACCACTACGTCCACATCCACAACCAACATCATCAACAACAATGAATCGCATTCAATTTACCATCACAACTATCAGGTTGTGGAATCCGCTACAAAGTCACTTCTTATTAGCCACCAGCAATTGGAGATGATTTGCGGGCTACTTGTTGATGAATTCAAGCGCGGTCTCCACCGTGAGACAAGGAACCAGGCCAATGTTAAGATGTACCCAACTCACATTCGCGATCATCCAGCCAGCGACTTGGGCCACTTTGCCGAGCCAGAGGAGGGCAGGTTTCTCGCCTTGGACTTGGGCGGCACCAACTTCCGGGTTATCGTTGTGGAGCTTGAGGGTAGTCAATTTCATATGGACAATGAGGTCTACTCCCTGTCACAGGAGTTGATGCACGGACCTGGCGAGCAACTGTTCGATTACATTGCAACCTGCTTGCACAAATTTGTCGACAAGCGCAACCTAAACGGCCACCGTCTGCCACTTGGATTCACCTTTAGCTTCCCCTGCCAACAGGATGGCTTGGCTCACGCTCGTCTCGTCAATTGGACAAAGGGATTCAAGTGTTCCGGTGTGGAGGGTCGAGATGTTGTGGAGTTACTCCGCGAGGCCATTGATCGCCGATCAGATTTGGACATTGAAGTAATGGCAGTTTTAAATGATACAACCGGAACTCTAATCTCGTGCGCCTATCAAAACCGAGAGTGTCGAGTTGGATTGATTGTTGGAACGGGAACCAATGCCTGCTACATGGAAAAGGTGGAGGATGTTCATTGTATGCACCGCGAGGACCCAACCAACCAGGATCCATACGATGACATTTGGAAGCCGCATAAGTCTCAGACCACGGTGGTCAATACCGAATGGGGCGCCTTTGGCGACAATGGAATACTCAATTTTGTTCGAACCAAATGGGATTTGGGCGTCGACGAGTGCAGTGTTAATATTGGCAAGCAAAAGTTTGAGAAAATGATCAGCGGCCTGTACATTGGAGAGCTGTGTCGCCGAATTATGTACGATATGGCGCTGGAGGAGAAAGTTCTATTTCAGGGCCCATCAACAAACCATCACAACCAGCACCAGAAGCAATTTGAAACCACCTGCGATGAAACCACACAACCACCTTGTCTCGGCGACATGAGCGTATTGGCCCAGCGAAAGCGATTACTTTCAGCCGGTAAGTTTAGCCAACAATTCGCCTTTGAGACCCGATTTGTCTCCATGGTTGAGAGTGATCCCATTGATGTATTTGATAGCACTCGAGCCGCTTTGCACGAGGCCTTCGGGATCGATTGGGCAACCGATCAAGATTGCGCAATTGTAAAGCTAATTTGCACTCGAGTCTCAACGCGCGCCGCCCACTTGGTATCGGCTGCCGTTGCCTGCTTGCTAAACAAAATGGGCCGTGCCCATACGGTGGTTGGTGTCGACGGAAGCATGTTCAAATACCATCCTCACTTCCACTCAATCATGGCTAAGAAGACAAAGGAGCTGACTAATCCGGAGCACAGCTTTCAGTTGATGTTTTCGGAGGACGGAAGTGGCCGCGGAGCCGCCATTGTGGCTGCGGTAGCACAAAAGCAACGGCGCATATCCCAGGAAATACGCGAGCGAAGAAAGAGTTCATTGATTGAGGCACAGATATAAATTATTATAATCATTATCATTTGCCAATTTGATTGTGATTTGAAGAGTGATAATTTTTCAAATTGCAAATTACCAAACAAGCGGCGACCTGAACCATGCAGCTCAGACGCCAACCGGAAGTTGCAAGGACAAGATCGATTGATAAACAAAACAAATCGACGACGATCATAAATGATTATGAGACAAAGTGAGAGTTAGATAGAAAATTTAGCAAATTACTGTGCCTACTTGACGACCACAACAGCAAGCAATATAAGCAAACATAACATATAAACATTTAATTATCATTCATCCACTGGAGTCATAGAATAAGAAAATATATATCTATATGAATTCATTTATATATACATAATATAAGATAATAATGACAAAGTATATTGCATGCAAAAACCAACGAAAAATAATAAATTAAACAAATAAAACTTCAACTGAATTATTGATTCATTAGGCATGATGAGAATAGTGCTCTAATATCACTAAAGCGCCCACTTGTTGATCCGCCTCGAACGAAGCCATCGCCGCCGCTCCAATCGCGAGACACTTGAGTTGCCTATGCGGCTCTATGGCTAGAATTGTGCGCCACTTTCACCACAGGCGCTTAGAGCCAGAAAGCGCAATGGTTCCTAGGCAACCAAGAACGATGTCAGGTGGATGAGCGGCGGCCACTTGACTTGCTTCAGTGAGTAATGCCAAGTAGAGTTGGCACTTGAGACCAAGTTAAGTTGAGAGATTTGTATTGATTCTAATCAATCAATCAATAGCAGCGCCAATTCATTACAGTGGATTGACCATGGGAGTCTCAGTGCCAATGTCACTTTTTTTCTATCTTGGTGCAAGTGCTCTCATGACCATCCTTTTATAAGTGACAAGATATTGAGCATAGCAAGAGTTGATATGAACAATAGTATGGCCTCGACCATCAATCAGCTTACAATTCAATTAAGTCGTTTCGAGGGTGACAAATGCACAAGTATTGCTTGTGTCGACGAATGGTACTAGTACACATTTGCACCTCAACTCGAGCTTGCCATCCCAGGTCGACGTTTTGTATTGCGCGCGCTAACATGCTCCTTGTCTTCCACCGTATAGTGCTTGCAATGATGAAAAGTCTCGGTAATAGCTTTGCGAAGGTAAATGTGAGACAATTGTGATGCAAACTTCCTAGTGAGCTTCACAATCGCCTAGGGGCGTTTTTCGAAGCAACAGCGGAATGTGTAGCACAATCTTAAGGCAAAATCACCATTGAATCTCTTGCTTGAAGGGTATATACAGTGCTCAGCTCCATAGGATGGCTAGTAGTAAAAAACTTTTGACGGTATGGCTGCAGCACCGGTGGTATCAAACATTGTTACAACTACGACAGCACCATCGTGGCCTTCGTCCAAGGCTTGAAGATAGCTCCTTTACACCCCTAAAGCGTCATTCATTGTTCGTCATTGTCCCCTAACACACCACGACTACCACCAAGACCAATAGACTCATCATCATCATCATCATACACTTAATCACCCATTGAAGAACTATTGTTATATATATGACTATATATATATATATTTTTGCATATATATATATATTTGCATATTGGTATATTTTAACCAATAGCAGCCCACCGCTCAGCGCTCATTGAACACATAGACAACTCAACTCATTGCCACTGGCAACTTGAGGTATAAACATAGAGCAAAGATTCTACATAGAACCAATCGAAACCACCACCTCGTGTGTCGTCGGCATTGGATAGATTTGAGAATAAAAGGGAGGGAGAGTGTAGGAGGAGGCGTTAAGGGAGATCTTTCACCCGACTTGGTAGAAAGACCGCAGATATACCAACACCCTCAACAAGTGGGAGGAGAAACAATAGGCCATCATCAATAGAAACCAAATGAACCACAACCACAATGCCTTTGTTCAATCTCTCACTTGGACAACTTTTTCTGGCATTCATCTCGGCCGCTCTGCTCCAGAGGCATAGCATTCATCGTTTCTTTCTAAGATGGTTGCTGTCCCACAAGCTCATTTGCTACTTGACACCTACAGACGATGATCTCCGGCGGCTGCGCGGTCGCTACAAATATGACTCGCCACCAAAGAGCTCGGCGCCGAAGGCCGCCAAGGGAGGGCGAAAGGGAGGGCAAAAGCAGCAGCCAAAACAGAAGCAAACTACATCCACTCCCTCGCCTAGGTCAGAATCGAGAGCCGAGACTCCCGATGAACATGGAACCTTCAAGGTGCACTGCTCCGAGTTGGGATTGCTGAAGATGAAACAGAAGGTTATGACAATGGAGGATATGGATCAAATTATGTACACCGATGATCTCGAGTGGCTAGCTGGACTCTCGTTCATGTCCATGTTTAGCTACATCTTTACAGAACTCCAATTTTACCTACAACCACAGACTAGAGAGTACAACTTTAGTCTTGTTTGGGGTCTAGTAGTAATCTTCTATTGCTTGAAGATCCTTTTCTCCCTTACACTTGGTTACTTTTTCTCCGGCTCAACAGGTGAACGATCCGTATGCTTGTTGGCCTTTTGTGTTTACCTATTAATCTCTATGGTCTTTCTATTTGAACGAGAGGATAAGTGGGAATTCGGACTTGAGGATTCGTATAAGGCCTTTTGTGAATCTGCCAGTAGTATTATGGCGCGCGGAGCTGATTTGGTAACTACCACAACCACTCAAGCAACTTTCATTGGAGACAAAAAGGTTTTCAAGCCAGTCGACTTGATGGTAATCAAATTCGTGCTTTCAATTCTCAGTGGATACATCGGAATGATTCTCATCTTTCCCGGCTTAAGATATGGACAAATGCATAGGGAGCTGATGAGCAAAGCGGGACCGAGTTTGATCAAGCGCCTGCTATATGCGTTCAACTACAAATCTTCAATCTTTATAGTTTTCCTATGGTACAAGCCACTCGCTAGGAATCTCTTAACTAAACAAACTCTCTTTCCCCTAGATGATGCTTCCTTCGACACCCTAAGACTTTACCTGATCATCTTCATTGCACTTGTGAGATTTGTCCAATTGCCAAACTACCTAAGCGCTTACCTGTTGTGTGCAACGAGAAAAGTGGAGGCACTTCGTGCGCGCGGTGGCACCGTCACCAACAAGGAAATCCAATTAGGAGTCTCAAGTATGGTCACCTATGTTAATGTGGTCTCAATGCAATACATTATACCCTTGCTCATGGTCATTTTCCATGCAATGATTATAATCTCCATCTGCGGCTACAGTTGGGTGCCGCCAGCTTTCGCGGACTACTTCCCCAGGAGCATGAGCCAAGTTGGCACCTATGTCAATATAACAGATAGTCCCATTGAGGATACAAAAAAAACCGAGACTAGCCTACAAAACAATCAATATTCAACAATGTCTCCCGCAACCAGCACAACTGAAATACCTCCACCTGTCGATGAAACCACAAAAGCACTGGCTGATGGTTTCAAATCTATCTACAATGAGATCGCCTCAATGGTATCGTTTATACGACTTGAGGATGCGGAGCACATGTCAAGACCAGCCATCTTCAAGGGACTCCTCAACTATTCAACCTTCTGGATCCACTTCGTTTGGTTCACAACAACCAGCTTAGGTCTTATTTACAACACTTATTTGGTCAACTGAAGCGCCTAGCGACACTTTTTCTCATCAAGCGCGCGTATCTACCATAACACAGGAAGAACACATAAGAAATCATCAATCTTATCATCGTTTTTATCATTTACTTCATTACCTCGATAGAATTTTACAAATCAATGGCGATTTTACATTGCATCAAGAAACAATGAATCATCCATCCATCTCACAATATACAAGCAAATCGCAAATGCTATCAAAAGCGGTCATTATAAGATAGAGTCGGTTTTAATAAAAAGTGAAAGTCAACTTCATGCTGATTGGTACAATCGTATCTATTCATATTTGCATAAGTTGCAATTCAATCAATATATTTTGGCAAGCTTCATTTCTCACAATCATGCTGGACGGTTCTTGTTGATATAGTAAGTTTCTCGTTCAGTTTGTTTTAGTTGGGGGGGGGGAAGGGGTTTTTTTTCTTCTAGTTGCAATCATGATATACCAGTGCATATTCGAATTAATTAGTTAACATGCTCATGTAATAAATTTGAGCAATTATGTCAGCTATCTTTGATAGCTCTGACAATCTCATAATTTAAGTGAAAATATGAGGACTGGGATAAATTTGATACTTGATCGTCGTCGGAAACTATGTCGCCTTTATATAGTATAGTGACTTGATCGGTGGGTTCTAGTTGAAATTTTATCACTAATAGTTTTCTTAGAGTATAAATGTTCACGTCTA
The DNA here is from genome assembly GCA_015350385.1 of Aculops lycopersici. Classification (NCBI taxonomy): domain Eukaryota; kingdom Metazoa; phylum Arthropoda; class Arachnida; order Trombidiformes; family Eriophyidae; genus Aculops; species Aculops lycopersici. The sequence goes on along the minus strand of WNKI01000001.1, from coordinate 6,192,341 downwards.
TTGGACATTCCAAATAAATTGGACGTTGAGTCTTTTGTTGATTCGTTTGATGAGTCAAGCCTACATGGATTGTCTTCAGGGCCCCATGAGTTGAGGCATAGAGTTGGGGAACTAACTTATAAACAATATCTTGCTTATTCTGGTCATACTTGATGTAATCCAATGGGCGGTGTTGGTGGATGACTATCTCGCATAGGGGGCAGTGATTTGCTTCCAACTGAGTTATGTGTTTTATAATGCAAGTTCTGCAAAAGGTATGTAAACATTCATTGATAGTTGTGGCATCGGTTAAATAATCCTTGCAAAGAGGGCAGCAAATAAAATCTCGGAGATCAGCAAGCTTTACAGCAGCTGCTTGGCTCATGGTGGCAGGTCAGGGGGCGAGGTTACCAATAATTTGATGATTAAATTCCTCGATAGAATAGGAGGATAGGGAGAATTGGTTGGTACTACTCATGAAAATAATGCTCTTAACTTTTTGAGCCCCAAAACAAAGGAAAGTACTTTGTTGTGAAAAGTTTTGAACGACAGTCGTCGCTCGGGCTGTCAGTTTAAAAATCGCGCCACAACTTATGTGTAGTCATTGTGGCAGCGTAAAGTGCATGACCAGATGCAGAAATCTCATTGCTTTTGTGTCTGCCGTGCGATGATGTCAAATTCTCCATTCCACGATTTTATGGTGGGTCAATCTGTCATATGTTTATTATTATTATTTAACCCGGTATTAACTAGATCATTTTACATATCTATTTAGAATATTAATTTATTGATTATTTACTCATTCTCTCTCCTATTAAACAGAGGATGCTCATCAAGTGGGAACCACAATCAGTCCGTGTCAAGGGCATAGCTTTCCACCCAAGACGAAGATGGGTCTTGACATCCCTCCATAGTGGTGCCATCAAGCTTTGGGACTATGGCGAGAAAGTGCTTATTGATCAGTATGAAGAACACAAGGGACCAGTTAGAGGCCTTGACTTTCATCCACTTCAACCAATTTTTGTTTCAGGTGGTGATGATGCCAAGATCAAAGTTTGGAATTACAAATCAAAGAAGTGCTTGTTCACGCTTGATGCCCACGAGGATTATATTCGAACCACCTTCTTCCATCACGAGCATCCATGGATTTTGTCGGCCAGTGACGATCAATCTATTCGAATTTGGAATTGGCAATCTAGATCAAAGGTGACAATATTAACAGGTCATGCTCATTATGTAATGTGTGCTCAGTTCCATCCTGCTATGGAACAGATATTGTCAGCTTCTATCGATCAAACATTGCGCATTTGGGACATCTCAGGCCTCAAGACCAAGACAACCTCATCTTCACCATCGTCTAGGGAGGAAGCAAATGCTGGTTTGCCAGAAATATTAAGTAGAACAGATTATTCAGTCGAGTCTAAGGATGCTCACAATTCGGAAATCAACTGGTGCGCTTATCATCCGAACCCAGCAAAGCAACTCTGTCTATCTGCCGCCGATGACAGTCATGTCAAGATATGGAGAACTGGTCCTCGCAACGAGCTACGAGAAATCGACACTCTGAGAGGCCATTACAATAATGTCAACTGCGCAATATTCCACCCAAGAAGAGATTTGATTGTTACAGCCTCAGAGGACAAGTCTGTAAAGGTATGGGACTTGGAGAAACGCACTGCCCTTGGAACTCATCGACGAGAGTATGATCGATTCTGGACTCTTGCCGCCCATCCCAAAGAGAATCTCTTCGCTGCTGGCCACGATTCAGGCTTCACCATATTCAAGCTCGAGAGGGAGCGTCCAGCATTCACTATAGTGAAGGATGTTATTTTATTTATTAAGGGAAAACAGCTATGTAAATACAACATGAAAACACACGATAAGAAGCTATTGATACACTTGAAGCCAAAAACAGAGATGACTCATTATTATCATGCAATCCATTGTTATTCGTATGAGAACAGCCAGACAAATCAAGTTTTAGTCTCTGTCCGTAGCAATAACGTCGACAAAGGAGTTTGCGATCTTTATAAGATATCTCAAGGAGCGCTTGGCGAGAGCTGTGAGCCAGTTAGAAGTCAAGGTCTGACAGGTTTGTTCATCGGACCAAATAGATACGCCGTGCTTGATCGACTAAATAAGGTCATCTTCAAGGTAAACAACGAGGAGAGAAAGAGCAAGTTCACCATCACAGCTAATGAAATATTCTTCGCTGGTCCAGGTAGACTACTAACGAAGAGCGACGCGGGTGGTTCAGATACTGTCGCCATCTGGGATATCGAGAAAGGTTGTGAGGTAGCCTCCTTGAAAGTTGAGGCCAAGCGAGTTATAATGAGTGATAACAAGAACTTTATTGCATGCATCGGAAAGAAGAAGATTACCATTTGTGATGGCCATCTGAAGGTTCTCAGCACCATTCATGAACAAAGAAGGATCAAGTCTGCCGCTTGGGAAGAAAGCGGAGTTCTTATTTACAGCACACCCGTTCACGTCAAGTACGCCTTGTCTGATGGACATACTACAACTATCGTGTCTGTCAGGCAGACATTATACATAATGGCTGTGCGTGATGACAAAGTGTTTTGTATCGATAGAAATTGTGATGTCAAGCAAATTCCAGTTGATTCGAGAGAATTCAAATTCAAGCAGGCAGTCATTAGGAACGACCGAGGTGCAATATTATCTTCACTCAGACAACTAGGCTCGCTAACACGAGCTGAAATATCATTCCTTGTAAAGAAAGGTTATCCAGGTTTGGCTCTCAAGTTTGTGAAGGACGACAGTACTAGATTCCCACTAGCCCTACAGGCTTATGATATCGAAGAGGCACTCCAAGCTGCTAGCCGACTGGATGATAGGAGATGTTGGAGTAAGCTTGCCGAGGTAGCAATGGAGGTCGGTCATGTCAAGGCGGCTGAGAGAGCATATAAGGAGTTGAAGAAGCCCTACAAGCTAGCCATGTTATACCTTGTTACTGGTCAGCGGGACAAAATGCTCGATGCTCGTGTTCAAGCTAGAAGTCTCGGCGATACCTCAACCGAATTCATTATATCTCTATTGGTCAAGGACTTTGTAGAATGCACCCATATCATACGTCGTTGTGGTCATCCAAATCTCGCCTATGCTCATGCCGTCAATCATGGTTTGTATGAGTTGGCTGAGGAGCTTCGGGAGGATTTGACTGAAGAACAACTATCTCATTTACCATCGTTGGATTCTGCACGAAACAACACTTCGTGGATGCAAAAAACCATTCCAGATATAGAAAATGGATCATTCGAAAACTGGCCACTGCTAAATGATGAGCAAGACAACGTTGAAGCTGTTTTAGCTGCCGACGAACCAGAAGCTAATATGGAATTAGACGACACTGGTGACTGGGAGGATGATGAATTCAAGTCTTCACCGGACCGTCAAGACGAGGAGGTGGAGCCACTTGAGGATTCTCAAGATGACGAAGGTGGTTGGGATGATGACGAGCCGCTCGAGGATCTACTCGACGAAGACGATGATACGGATACACCTGTTGTTGAGAAGGGCCCACAATTTTCTGCACCAAATCCAGGCCAGAGCATCACAGCAAAGTGGTTGCAAAAGTCCGACTTGGCCCTGCACCATGTTCTAGCTGGTTCTTACAAGAGTGCCTTGACTTTATTGCATAATCAAGTGGGCGCCGTAAATTCAGAACAGCTGAAAGATATCATCAAAGATCTCGTTTTACAGTCACGTGCTGCCTACAGAGGTCTTGCCCTTTACCCCACTATGTATATATACCCAACCTCTACAATGTATGATAGCGATATACAAATCCCGGCTGGCGGATACAAGATTGAAGACCTAACTAAGCGACTAAATGAGAGCTACAGCTTGTTCTCAACCGGAAAATTCGCAGACGCCATTGTTGGTTTCAGAAACTTGCTATCATGTGTCCTATTCATGCAAACTGTGTCACCTCAATCGGACCTCTCGACTGATGAGATGATTGCTCGCGCCAAGGAAATAATATCGGTATGCCGTGAGTACATTCTCGGTTTGCAAATTTGGCTAGAGCGCAAAGGTATAACAGGCAAGGAGTTTGAAGACCACAAGAGGTCGTGTGAGTTGATGGCCTATTTCGCCAAGCTCAACTTAGCCAAACATAGAAGCAAGGTTCTAGAGAAAGCATTTGAAGTATACCTAGTGAAACCCAAGAAGTTCCAGCAAACTAGAGCAGCTGTATCTATTGCAAGACGATTATTAGATTATATCAGCACCGCTGATCCTCGGAGGGCCAAACTTGCCGCCTATGCAGAGAAAGTCAAGTCTGGCTATGATGCTCTTGCTGACCAGGAGATTGATCTGGATTACGACGATCTGAACCCATATTCGTTGTGTGCCTCAACCTTTAAACCAATCTACAGTGGTAACCAACTGACTGAGTGTCCTCTTTGTGATGCTAAATACAAGCCAGAGTACAAGGGTTCAGTTTGTAAAGTTTGCCAAGTATCTCAAGTTGGGAAGAGATGCCCTGGAATCAAATTTCAAGCTTCAGAATTTCTTTACGGCGACAGCTAAATTACTAGATGAGCTAGGAATCAAGTCACCAATAAAATCCTTCTAACCATCCCATTTAAATGTATAGCACAGCAACATGAGCCTATAAACTTCATTTAATTTCATCTAGTCTATCGAGCATGATGAGCTGGCAATGGTTTCATTCGATTGAAATCACTTGGCTTCCTATCAACGATTGAGGAGCCTCAAAATGTTTCACCTCCGAAATATGCATTGATATCTGCAATCGCGATTGAAATGTGCATGGAATTCAGCAAATAGCGCGCTTTCACCCTGTATGCAGCAGTGGAAAACCTTGGAGCGCCACTCGCTCGCTCCATGAACGTTGTTGTTGCCACTATCTTCTACTGCAACGACGTCAATAATTTGAAACGAGAAAGACAACAACAACGATTTAGGAGAATGCTACTGAAAACGACAACATGATTGCGAACTCCTTCCAGATCGACAAAATCATTATGAGCATTATTGTTATTATTATTCATACTCTATTGCAACTGATATCACTTATTATATGACTGATTATATAGATTAATATTATCAAGCGGACAGAATACCTATGGAAATTAGGTATGCAAGAAATCAGCATAATCAAGTGACTTGTCCAACTGTCAAATTCAAAAGCACAACATTTTCGACATCAACAAAACCATACTACCATACCACTCACTCCATATCATCATGTCTTCGCTCCTTCCATCAACTATAAATATAATATGTGGTATATTGATTGGAGTTAAGGATTCTCTAGTTGGTATCTTATCTATTAGAAAGATACATATACAAAACGAAAAGTTGAACAAACGCTCACAGAAACACCAAAGATCCAATTTGGTATCATCGCCGAAGCAAACATTTAGCGTCTATCAAAGATTGGCAGAATGTTGCGGCCTAAATATATTTGTCCTGGCCTTTTCTGTGGTTCTATTCAACTGGTTGTTATTGCCTTACGTCTATGAGTTAATGAAACTAATCTTCAATCACGATGGCCGAGTTGCTGAACTTTGGTCCTGGTTGAACTTGATCCTATCATTCACATTCCAACTTTGCTGGGTACTACCCTTATTCACATTGAGCAGATTTGTTAATGCCTTCTGGTTTCAGGACATAGCTGAATGTACCTTCCGCGGCAAAACGCAAGCAACCAGAAGCGTCTCGTTCTTCATAGCCGACACTGTTTTTAGTCTTTTCATTCAAGCACTATTTCTAATACAAGCTGTGATGGTTGGCAAGCTACTCTATGTAGGCCAATTTGCAAGTATATTTCATCTAAGTCTGTTATATAGTTTATATTCATTTGAGTATAAGTGGTTCAATCAAGGTAAGTTTTAGAGTCGCTGGAATATCTAAGAGCCCTCCAAAAAATATTGAGATTTTAATCGATTAACATACTCCACCCACAACTATTTTGAATCTATCATAACACAATTTTAGGCTGGGAGTTGCATCGTAGACTGCACTACATAGAGAACCACTGGCCGTATTTCTTCGGATTTGGACTTCCACTAGCTCTCTTAACGAGCATACCCCAATCATACTTGCTGAGCGGATCTATATTCTCAACTCTATTTCCGTTATTCATAATCAGCAGCAATGAGGCTAAACCTGCAAGAACTCAAGCCGGCGATCTGCCATTACAATTATTCTCGCCGGTCGTGTTTCTATCAAACAGGATGTTCCAGATCTTCATATACATCTCAAATAGATGGAGAATTCTCAACAGCTCAAGAAGACGACCAGAAATATACAACTGATAAAGCATGTTAATGCAATAAATTATACCCACTAGTAACAAATTAACTAGGTTCAGCGGACCGCTAGATGCAACGACAAGTTGCAACAACCTGTTACTTCCTGTTAGCTCTTCTAAAGCTAATTTCTATCGGGTCGTAGTTGACTTTCGTTTGATTAAGGGTCCAAACATCAAATATTGGTCTCGATCATTCACCCTAAATTTCTTATTTCATCATGATTGAGGCCTTGGTCTATTGAGTTTTTCCATCACAATAGATTTAACTGTGTGAGGAAGACTTTCATGAAAGATCTTATTTTGCCAACTCAAATATGACTCATTTGAACATCGCCACTCTACTTGATCATCGTTTTGTTCAACCTGAAGTGCTGTTAAGTGATGATGCTCATCGGGGAGGCAAATGATTCAATTAATTGCCTTACTCATTCTCCGACTTAGTATCCGTAATCGTCTGAATTGCATACTTGTAAAATCCAACAAACGAAAACCACATGGCTGCTACATCTGTTAACTCGGCTAGGCTAGCTTAAGGTAACGATTGGCGTGCGGTCAGATGCAAAGACACCTGACCTAATCAAAGCCAACCGGAGCTTTGAATATTAGATAGAGTTGCATATAACTACTGTAGTTTGTGTCCAAATTCTCGTAAAGTTTCGATAATCCTTTGATAAGAGGCTGCTTGCCATTTCAAAAAATCAAGTCGCAACTTACAACAGCAAACCGATGTACAGAGCGCCTTAATTTGTGCAATCACATGCAACAGAGTCTTTTGTTCACTTTCGCTGCAGTCGCTGCAAAGTTGGCAGCAAAGCGAGACTCGTTGATTGACTTGCCACAGGCAACTTGCTTGCTCGCACCAAAAGCAGCGAATCAGATTTGGAAGAGCGATAGAGAAACACACTGCTCGTGCATCATGCAGCGAGAGTTCCATTGGCAACAATGGCGCGGTGGCGCTCCGTATTCTTAGAGCAAACAAAGCGCGTCCATTTGCAAATAATGAATAAATTTGTTTTTTGTGAAATAACGTGGCAACTTTTGGTTGATGCATGACTGTAACAACAATCAACATTATATTTCATCAATTTATCTCTAAGGACTTACCAAGAATTTGGCAGCATGATATTCTATGCTCGCCAATATCTTCACCCTTGTTCCAACTTGCAATTTTAATATCTTAATATTGTCGATCTATGCAGTACGTCGGATGTGAGTTATTTTAACACAAATCTAGAGAAGAGCTTGACCATCATGCTAGCGTGATCATTCAAATCGATTGGTAAACATTCATTCGCAATAGAATTTCTTTTTTAAGTTCACAATCAAAAGAGGTGTAGGCATCATCATTTTAACTTCAAGTTACATGGTCGATGGTCGGCATAATACATAGATTTCCACAAATTGCGCTCATTCTTTAGAGACAAGATGAAGGCGAAAAGGAAACAGAAGGCAGCTCAATCTAAGCCCGAGTTTAAAGTTGGCGATCTTGTAGGTGCAAAGGTCAAGGGCTACCCATTGTGGCCTGCCGAAATTATTGAAGCTAAAGCTCTACCATCAAAGAGACAAATTTGCACTGTCAAGTTCTTTGGTCGTGGGGAAATAGCCAAAGGTAATATCGTGATCAAGCACTTCAAGGATTTTACTGTGCAAGAAAAAGGTAAAAATTGCAAAGGCTTTCAACCGGCACTGAAAGAATGCGAGGAACAATACAGATTACGCCACAACAATAACGAAGCTGAATTTTCTGATAATGAGCCTACCAAAGAGTCACCAGCAAGTGACACCGAAGAAGTCACAGACCAAGTTAAATCATCTACCTCCACCATCTCATCGCCGTCCGTCCAAGATGAATCTAATCTCAGTATTGTCGAAGAGGACTTACCAAAAGTATCCAAGTTTAAGAAACCAAAAGAGGTTAAAAAGGAGAAGAAGAAACCGTCAGTAAAAGGTTCGGTGAAGGAGGAGAAGAAACAAAAATCGGAGAAAGTTGCCGAAAGGAAATGCAAATCAAGCGACGAGACAGCAACAAAAACTCGAACTTCCGCGATTGACAGTATCAAATTGGAGAATGGCAACGATAGAACTTCCATGACCATAGATGTAGTATCGGAGGAAACTGAAGCACTACCACAGCATCCAAATACGCATGACCTATCACCACCTCAACTTTCCAAACCAGAGATAGAGCTCAAATCTGAGGGTGAGAATGAGGGACAACAGACGACAATCATAAGAGAAAATACTATACAGAAGCTTAAGAAGAAAATCAATGAGAAGATGGAGGAGAAACAGTCGAAAAAGGAGGCCGTCAAGGAGGTCAAAAGGCTGAGGAAGATCAAGAAAGTCCTCGAGGGTGCGACTGAGAATTTGGTGAAGTTTTCGAGTATGTCCGAGAGGATCTTGCAAATTGACCCGCTCAATACAATTGAGCTCGACAAATGGAACAAGCAAAGGGAACTTTTTGAAGACAACACGCTCAAGATGTTAGATGAATGTATTAAACGAGACCCAAGAGGTAAGCTATCGGCGGAGCGACGAACATGCCACGAGAAACTAATGAATCTCTTAAATATTTTAAAACGAGGCAACAAATCTGGAAGTGATCAATTATCTGATGAAATCAAGTCCGTGTTCTCACTACTAGTAGATCAAATTAGAAGCAACAAGCTAGATTCCGTACTCATACCCGCAGTATTTGGAACACGTAACAAAGCTATGTTGGAGCGGAAGGAGAACGATGCCGAATAGGAGCAAGGATGATATATAAACCAGCCACTTGACATTGAAATGTATCCTCTTTAATTATTACTAATCTCCATAAAGGATATTTATATCTTTTTGGTAAAATGCTTGAATATTCTTCCTCCTTATCTTCATGGCCGCAGTGACAAGACCGGTATCAGGTAGCCATTCATCGGGGCAAAGCTTGTATTTCGTTGGAATTTCTATCTTTTGTAAACCTGCCGATTTTGCGTACTCTGTAATGGCCTCGGAAACCCGTTTTGTTATCAATTTATCCTCGCAAAGCTCCTTCATATTTGGCGTCTTCTTACCCAAACTTTCAGCAAGCTTCTTGAGCGATTTGGGATTAGGAGCGACCAGCGCAACCAGATTTGTCTTGAACGAGTCGCCATATGAACAAATATTGTCCACGAATTCACAACCTTTGAGTTCAGTCTCAACTTTAGTTAGCGACACATACTCTCCATGTACTAGCTTAACCAAATCCTTCTTACGATCTATGATTTTTAGATTTCCATTTGCTTGAATTTCACCGATATCTCCTGTGTAAAACCATCTCATTCCATTCTCAAGACGATAACATTCAGCTGTCTCCTCCGGCTTCTTGTAATAGCCGGCCGTGATGCAATCGCCACCAATGACTACCTCACCTCTTGGTAATGGCTTATCGGTTACCCGGTAATTTCCCTCCTCCCAATCGACAAGTCTAATAAATACATCCTTGAGAGGAGCGCCCGCGACGCAAGCATCCAAATCGTGTATATCCATGAGAGTGGCCGAGGCTGTTGTTTCTGTTAGACCATAACCTTGAACAATGTTTACATTTAGAATAGCTTGTATAAATTCATGAGTCTCTGGTGAAAGGGGTGCTCCTCCGCAGGCAATTAGTTTGACGCAACCACCTAGCATCTGATTAACCTTACGGCAGATAACGTAATTGATCAGTGGCGTAGTATAACCTTTTCGAGCCCAAAATTTCTTGTAATCTACAATAAAGTTGAAGAGACCCGTCAAGAATGGACCTTTTGATTCAATCTTCTGTAAAATTCCTTTTCGGATTCTTTCGAGAATAAGTGGAACTGATGCTAGAACTGAAGGCTTTAACAAGACAGCATCACCTCTTTGACCCCTCTTGATTGCTGTAGATTCATCTGATATAGTTTTTGGAGATGAGTATCCAATTGTTGTGCCGTGAGCCAAGAAAAAGAACTCGGCTACTAATGCCAAAACGTGGGCCAAAGGTAGATAGCTCATGTACGTGTGTTGATTGCCCTTAAGTGCGCTTGCAATGGAGAAGAAGGATCTAACACTTTGTATCAGATTCTTATGGGTAATCATGACGCCCTTTGGTATTCCGGTTGAACCAGATGTGTACATGATGATTGCCGTAGTCTCTGTATCAACTTTAGGTAATCGCTTTCTCATCAAAGTTGATGATTTCTTCTTGGATAAACTTGAGCTCTTTGTAATTTGTTCACCTTTAGTCTCAATCTCTGAGAATGGAGTTAATTTGATAGATTCTAATTTGCTAGCTAAATCGCTATCGAGTCTCTTTGGCTCTTCAAAATAGATGATACACTTGACGAGATTAATTTTGTGTTGTAACTTCTGTAGCTTAGGCACTAAGTCTTGTGACGTAACCACATGTGTTGTCTCGCATTCATTGATTCCATGAACCACTCCATCGTCGCCCAGATTTGCATAGAGTGTGACAATAATAGCTCCAATTTGGAACAGAGCTTGTGCAATCAGATGCCATTCCATGCAGGTTTCGCTAAAGATGACAACCGGACTACCTTGCTTGATGCCGGCGGCCATGAGACCCTCGCGAATGTAATCAACCCGCTCCTGAATTTCCTCATAGGAGTACCACTTGTAGTCTCCCAAAATGAGCTTCTTGAAGCGCTTGCCATCTGGTTGAAGCTCATCTTCAGTGCCATGACATACGCGGTAGCCCATACACCTCTTGCCGCCATAATGTTGAACAGATTTATACAGAATCTCGGGCATTGTTTTGCATTCTTGAATGAAGTGTGGCTCAATAGGATCCAACTCGCTACTGACCCATGGACTATGTGGATCATCTGGCTTCAACTTTTTGGCTCGCGGCCGGTCGCTTAACCGGCGCGCCTTCCATGGCTGCTGGGCTAGGGTATATGGGATTAGGGTGATGACATCACAAGCGCAAACCAGCGATTTAATAACTGACAAGCTAACAGTGGAGGCGAATGACATTATTGAAATTTATAATAAGAACTATGATGTAGAGATAGAATTATTATTGCTGCTGGCGGTGCTGTAATAAGTCTACAACGAAGTACTTTATTATGTTTTGTGTTTTATATAAACGCCTTATTGTCGTTAGTTCGATTTTTCGTTTCTCCATTTTGACCCCCTCCTCTTATGCGCCCGCACACACAACTTTTTCTCCCTCTGCAAGAAATGAGGAATGCGGCCCCTTCTTTTTTGGGCTCGCACACACGTCTTTTCTCCCCACCCGATTTCTAGCATGCGGCCCCCACTCACTCGGTTCTCACACACGCTTCCTTCTCGCTCCTTTTCCCCATGCTGATATTCGTTGCGTTGTCCAACCTCGCGCACGAGGAGTGTTGGCACAACTTTGATATAGGCGCACAGTTTCAGTTAGCACGCGACTAAACCGTGAATGCCCGTCACGGAGCGAAGGCGAGCTGAAGTGCAGTGTCCCGAAAAGTCGCACAGAAAGTAGGCATAACCGCAAGCGGAGCCGAGGTAACCGAGCACTATTGTTCCTCCTGGTTGCTAGTTTTGCTGGCACCTGTTGCAATCCAACGCCTAACTCCATTCCCGCTAGGCGTTTTTTAGTCGCCTAGTCTATCAAATTATTGAATCTAGCAGTGGAGCAGTAACTTGATGATGTTGGAAGCCCGACATTATCAAATAGCCAACTTTAGATGATGCCCTAAACTGCAAAAATCAACTACTCAGCTGCAACATATGACAACACGACAATCTCAAGCCATAAAGTGAAGCTGATTGCATCCAACGCCGACCACCTCAGCTGATGTCTGGCGATAAGAATGTTGAAGCGTAATGTTGCTTGCTACACTGAGTGTATTTAGCCCTTTCCGACTTTCTATTTGTGCATCTCTCTCCCAGTCTTAGGCTCGCTCCTCGTATCCGTAGTTCTCATAGTCATTCAAATCGCACGATGACTCTCTCTCTCTCTCTCTCCCTCTTCCTTGGTTGTGTCTTGACAAATTTGGCGCACAAATATTAGCAGTGGCGGCCGCGACGTCAGTGTCAGTGGCATTGGTGGCAGTCATAATGTCGGCTAGTCAATTGCTCTCCGCCGTAAAATCCAAGCCAACTGGCTAGACAAACTGAGACACACAACTGGATAGCATCGAGTCGAAACTTTCGAGCTGCTGAAATTTTAGTGAGTTGCAACCTGAGTTGCCGTGTGTCTGTCTCCAAGTTTGGCCAGCCGGCCAAACTTCGCAACCATATTACTTGTTATCGCTTAGCTGCAGTTTAGATCTGATGTGTGCAAAATTTTTGGGCCTGGCTGTAGCCCTAGCTCGTTGTTAACCTTCTTTCATCGTTGCAGGTTCACTGAGTCTATCCCACCAACTCTTTCTTGAACTCGCTCTAACTTTAGGAACACTTTCACTCTCTTGTTGCCGAATCAACAAGTGCCAGCTGTAGCAATAGAGCAGCAGCAGCAGGCCGGTGGCGAGGAAAGCTAGGCCTTGTGCAGAAGTTGGAGCCGGCATTGAAGTTGGTCGAACAAACGCCGGAAGTTCAAATGTCTGTCTAAGTTGAGTAGCAGCAACTTGACTCGATAAGTCCTCTACAAAATTTGATTAGCGTTTATTTTGTTCCTCTTGAAACAACAGCGTTTCGCCAAGGTAAACTTTAACTTCCACAAAGCTAATATGCTTTGCAGTGACCTAAATGGCTTCATCTATGACGCTCGCGCCAGCGGAATGGGAGTTGGAATGTGAGTAAATTTATCCCTAGTGCCTCAATTAGAACAAAAGCTCAAACTTTTTTCTCGACAACCTGTTGACGCATGCTTAGCTTGCGCAGTCAAAGCGAAGATCCTGTTTGCCCAACAGCCGTTTGTCTGGCGCCTGGAGGTTTGATGGCAGATGGCGAGCTTGGGTGGCGGGAAATTTGTTGTTGTTGTCGTTGCTTGTAATTATGCTGGTGGAGCATCGTGTTTGATTTCCTCTGTCAGGCGTCTCAGTTGATGCTTTGAAATCGACTGGTTCGATGGAGTTACCACAAGCCTCACAAGCTTGGCGTGTGTTTCATTAGTAAACAACAACACAACATGTGCTACAGTCTCCGATTGTGTCTTAGTAAGTCTCCGGTGGAAATTGCGGGCGCCACCGGAGATGACGCTAGTAGCAAGATGGTCGGCACCAAATATTATGGTGTGATCCAAAATTAAAAGCAGAAAACAGGCATGTTTCCGGGGTACACAATCCTTTGCACATGAACAGCGTGCTTTCTCTATGGAAAAATGGTCAGATTGTGCGGTATCAAGTGAAGGGGTTGGTCACCTTTCTTGCCAACACCGGCGCTTTTCTTCTGGATTGCGAATGGTATGCATTGGGTCTTCACAAGGCCCAAATCCACACACTTGAAAGATAAAAATCAGTGCTTTGGGGGGGGGGAATCTGTGTTTGATTTAGAACCACACGGTAGTGTAGCAACAAAAGCAGCAGCAATCACCAGTACTTACCAAGATAAATTTACGTGACGCTCAGATAATTTTCATCAGAGGGAACCAAATTAACCTTTTCACTCTGTACTGAAAACTGCAATCGAGTTAGTCGCGGAGGTCCCAAGAAATCTACAGGTAGCGCTGCTGCACCACCGTTCGTAATCAATTGCAATAGGTAATACTTCATCGCGCTAGTGCGTCAATTGAACTTGCAAGAGACTGCACCTCGAGACGGAGGCGGCAACGCTCAATCCAAGTCTAGCATGACGTCGTTTCTCTCTCCCTCTCTCTCTCCCCTTAGATTCACCTCTACTCTGGGGAGTAATTTACTTATCTAGAAATTCGATAGTGTTTTCACCACTTGCTCAGATCCGTTGGCAGCTTTGCTCATCTTGAAATTATATGAATGCTCATATAATTTCAAGATGAGCGATATGATTTTTTTTCTCTCAATTTACTTGTGAACTTTTCCCAAACTCTCTAGTTTAGAGCAGCAGTTTCAACACAAACTTTGCGAGTTTTCATAAACTTTTATGGTTTCACTTATTCGGAGTGAAGGGTTAGAGGCTCTTTGGTTAGGTTTTCAGTGAACAGTTCTGCCAAGGCGATAGAAGGTCGCAGTTGGAGATTAAAGTTGACTGACACTTGTGCTATTTGGAGAGTGAATACAAAAAAATCGCCGAGTCAATGATCGGAAACATGACACGCGATTCTATTTTGTGATAGACTTCCATTGCAAATAAATGAACTCGTGCAACTTCCGCGATCAAACAGTCAAACTGAACCCAAGCAACTTGTGTGAGTGTGAGCGTAGTAAGCGTAACATGCGCACACTACGCTTGTGTTACTTAATCTACTAACCCAATGGCCACATTTCATACCCTCGGCCAGAGAGCTGAAGTTGGCGCGTTGCTATGGAACTCGGAGCGACCAACACTGGAGGTTGGCACTTTCACTATCGTATGCTGGGGCATAATTGGGGCCACAAAAAGACACATACAAAATAGTAATAAATTTTCATTTCTAGTTACCATCTATGAGCACTGGCATACCTTCACCCACTGATAGTCAGGTTAAAGCTGCGAGATGGCGCCCGACGAGTGGGGCGACGCGTGAACTCTCTCTCTCTCT